>JARQOC010000002.1:284659456-285268308 GCA_033576535.1 Allobates femoralis | reverse complement strand
GGGGCTGGTGTATAGCCCCTGGGGTTGCTGTATTACCCCTGGGGCTGCTGTATAGCCCTTGGGGCTGCTGTATACCCCTGGGGCTGCTGTATTACCCCTGGGGCTGCTGTATTACCCCTGGGGCTGCTGTATTGCCCCTGGGGCTGCTGTATTACCCCTTGGGCTGCTGTATTACCCCTTGGGCTGCTGTATTACCACTGGGGCTGCTGTATAGCCCCTGGGGCTGCTGTATTACCCTTGGGGCTGCTGTATAGCCCTTGGGGCTGCTGTATACCCCCTGGGGCTGCTGTATTACCCCTGGGGCTGCTGTATACCCCCTGGGGCTGCTGTATACCCCCTGGGGCTGCTGTATAGCCCCTGGGGCTGCTGTATAGCCCCTGGGGCTGCTGTATTACCACTGGGGCTGCTGTATTACCACTGGGGTCTGTATATACCACTGGGGAGGCTGCTGTATACCACACTGCTGGGGGCTGTATACCTGTGCTGGGGTCTACCCTTGGCTTATACACGAGTCAATAGGTTTTCCCAGGTTTTGGGGGCAAAAGTAGGGGGGTCGGCTTATACACGGGTCGGCTTATACACGAGTATATACGGTAATCTTAATCTTGTTGAGAGATTTACATTCTGGCAACAAGAACTGCTCTTTTCTGCCCCTGGAGGCGTAAATTTACAGTACACAGCTCCTTATGCCTATGTCCATGGAAACTGACTCCAGAAGTGAAAATAGGTACCAAATTTAGCGCCATCTTGTGGTTTGGTTGAAGAATACAGTCTTTTGGGATTGTACCCAATTCACTTCAGCAGAGAGGAAGATAATCATACATGATTCACTTAATTAATTCTTTTTATAGATCCATCTTTAAGTTTCTTTTACTATTTCTATTCTCATAATACTTTATTAATTGACTCATACTTATTTTTATTCATTTTATTCACTATAGATTGGTTTTTATACATCTTGACTGCATATATTTATTCACTTATAATTAAATAATAAGTGTATATGTATGATATCATTTTATTTCTATTTTATCTTTATTATCAAGGATCAGCTGCTCTAAACTATTTCATTGTACCTGTTTCTATGTGAATTGCCTCTGGGATCCTGCAATGCAGTGGCCTAATAGCGCCATCTTGTGTCTTATCTGTAGAATGCAGGTTTAAAATTCTTTTAATTTTTTATTACCGTATTTTCCGCACTATAAGGCGCACCTAAAAGACTAAGATTTTCCCAGAAATCATAGGTGCGCCTTATAGTGCAGTGCGCCTTATATACGGATTTTTTCGGGAAAATTTAGCACCCCCCAGAAAATAAGGCATACCTTTGTGCCGCAATATCCTCCGTCCCCGCCATCCCCCTCTGTCCGGTGCCCGCCTGGCATCGCTGTGCGGGGGCGCGATCACCAGCCGCCATTCCCGCCAACCATGCTGGTGCTGGGGCCTGCCTCACATCACTGTGCGGGGATGCGATCACCAGCCGCCGTCCCCGCCATCCATGCTGGTGCCGGTGCCGGTGCCTGCCTCACATCACTGAGCGGGGACGTGATCACCAGCCGCCGTCCCCGCTTTCGTGTCCGGTGCCGCCGCTGCATCGGGCGCGCTCACAGCCCAGGAGCCCAGGAGCCCATCAGCCAATCACAGCTCCGCCCAGGAGCCTGGAGCCAATCCGAGGCCAGCTGACGTCAGCCCATAGCCTCTGATTGGCTGAGGGCTCCAGCGCTGTCATTGGCTGTGGGCTCCAGCGCTGTCATTGGCTGTGGGCTCCAGCGCTGTCATTGGCTGTGGGCTCCAGCGCTGTCATTGGCTGTGGGCTCCAGCGCTGTCATTGGCTGAGGGCTCCAGCGCGGTGAGTGCCTTGCCACACAGTACAGTAAGTGTGTGTGTGTGTGTGTGTCTGAGTGTGTATGTGTGTGTGTGTCTGAGTGTGTGTCTGAGTGTGTCTGACTGTGTGGGATGCTGGAGGGTGATGGGAGGCTACACAGGATGCTGGAGGGTGATGGGAGGCTACACAGGGATACTGCAGGGTGATGGGATGCTACACAGGGATGCTGGAGGGTGATGAGAGGCTACACAGCGATGCTGGAGGGTGATGGGAGGCTACACAGGGATGCTGGAGGGTGATGAGAGGCTACACAGGGATACTGGAGGGTGATGGGAGGCTACAGAAGGATGCTGGAGGGTGATGGAGGCTACACAGCGATGCTCGAGGGTGATGGGAGGCTACAGAGGGATTTTTTTTATAGTAATATGGTGCGCCTTATATATGGACCAAGACGGCTTAAAAGTCATTTTTTGAGGGTGCACCTTATAATCCGGTGCGCCTTATAGTGCGAAAAATACAGTATATCTGAAGGGCATTTTTTAAGGATGCTGAAACTCTTGTAGATACAGCCAAATGTATAGGTTACAACTCTCCCCCCTCACTTATTATGTGCCCCAATTGGGAATAGAACCTGAGGCATCAATATACAATGATTTAAGCGTTTTTCTGTTGAGCCACCTCTCAGCCAATATATTCTTTGGTAGAATTATAGCATATTTCTAAACTCATATTCCTCTGGAAACACCTAAGAGTAAATAGATTGCTTATTGAATTTAACATTTTTAACAAATATTTATTTTATTAAATAAGTTTCATTAAATAATTTTATTCTTTTATATAAATTTTTTCGCCTTAATAAATACATTTTTTACATTTTTTACACATTTTTACAGATTTCCTATACTATTTTTATATGTATTTTTTCTTATCTCCATGTGTTAGCTTATTTTTTGCCATTGTTCTTTTAACAATGGTATTCCACTATATGGATTGCATTACTATCAGAAATTCTAGTGGTGCTAAACACTAAACACTAAACATTTGAACTTACCTGTATATATGATGACCTCAGGTTCTAGCCCCATGTAAGCAGAGAGAAGGTCGTTTTTATTTTTGTAAAAGGCACTGAAGGAATCGATCTTTTTTATGTGTTTCTATGCTTTTATTTGCACCATTTCTCCAAAAATTGATTATGCCAGCACAAATTGATATTTTATGAAAGCAGTGGGCACTTTTTGCTATGCTTTTGAGTTTTATTTCTGTTTTTTGTAAAAATAGCGCCAAAATGGGCAGATCCACCCATTTCTGATGATGTGGATGACATCACTAGTAAATAAATGACACCTCTTTTTTGTGAAGCTAGGGGCTATAAAAAACCCCTCTGTAACAAGCAATGTAATATCCTTGAGGAAGGCGCCAGGTGGGGCGCCGAAACGCGTAGGAGAAGGAGAATAAAGGATGGAAATCTGACTGACTCTTTGGTGAGTTTTTTAAGCCCTGGAGCAGCGCAGACCGTGACACACCTACACTCCCATCATCTTTCTGCAATGTCAATGTCGTCAGCGGAGGGTATGTCGGTGAGAGGGAGGAGGGATTCAGAGAATAAAGGAAGATCAAGATCTTTTAGGTTTCGGCGAGGGTGATCAAGTTTGCGGAGGGGGGTAGTGTGGTAGGGGAGGAGAGGGCGGAGAAGGTCAAGAGATGGTGGTCGGAGAGTGTGAGTTCCGGGGTTGTGAGGTTAGAGAGAGAGCAAAGGCGGGTAAAGATGAGGTCAAGCGTGTGGCCTTGTTCGTGGGTGGGAGAGGAGGACCATTGGGAGAGCCCTAGGGAAGTGGTCAAGGAAAGAAGGTTGGAGGCGTCTGGGCGGGCAGTGTCAATGGGGATATTGAAGTCGCCCATGATGATGGTGGGGATGTCAGCAGAGAGGAAGTGAAGTAGCCAGGTGGTGAAGTGGTCAAGGAAGGAGGTGATGGATACGGGGGGGCGGTAGATGATGGCTAGTTGGAGGTTGCAGAGGGAGAAGATTCAGACCGAGTGGGCTTCGAAGGAAGGGACAGTGACGGATGGGGGGGGGGATAGGGCTGAAGGTGCAAGAGTTGGACAGCAGTATGCCGACTCCACCGCCATGTTTGCCAGAGGGACAGGGGGGTGTGGGACAGGCTGAGGCCGCCGTAGGATAGTGCAGCAGGGGAGGCTGTGTCTGAGGGGATGAGCCAGGTCTCGGTGAGGCCAAGGAATGACAGTTTCCTGGAGATAAAGAGATCATGGATGTCAGGGAGTTTGTTGCACACTGAGCGGGCATTCCAGAGTGCGCCGGGTAGGGCGGTAGGTGGGGCATGGGTTGGGGGAATGGGTCTGATGTTGGTGGGGCTACGAGGGCTAGTGGTGGTGAGGTTGCGAGGGTTGGCAGTGGGTCGTGGGATGAAGGTTGTTGTGGGGATGTGGCGGGGGGGCCAGGATTGGGGAGATGTCACCAGCAAGGAGGAGGAGTAGGCAGAGGGTTAGCAGGTGGGAGCATGAGAGCTTGCGAGGCGGGCGTGCTTGTTTGGTGATTGAGGCTTGAACGTGAATGAAAAGGTTGGTGAAGTGGGTGTGGTGGTTCGGCAGGATGGAGGGTGAGAGCAGTATTTCGTTGCTGGGAGGGGGGATAAGTGGGGGTAGTAGGAAGTGGAGAAGGATGGGAGTGAGAGTGAGGAGTAGTGGGAACATTGCATACGGAGGGCATGGAGTGAGTGTGGCAGCAGGGGTCAGAAGCAGAGTGGGGAAAGTTGTGGTAGTGAGTGATTGTTCATCAGTGGGGAGCGGTCACGGGATGAGGTGATGACCGGGGATGAGATGCAAGGCGGGGGGTCGGATGGATGGGCCAGATGGGGCAGTTGGGGGATCGGTCGAGGCAGTCGGGGGTGACAGAGGAGATTGCGGGGTTGGCTAGTGGAGCAGCCGTGGGACAGGTGAGGCATCCAGGGTTCAGTCCGGGGTGGAATGCCATCAAGGTATGAGCTACAGTCCAGTGGAGATGTGGCTGGGGACGAGATGTAGCAGTCCAGGACAGGATGGTGGAGCCGAGGACAAGGTGATGCAGCCAGTATAGGGATAATTAGTAGTCAAGAGGAGGTAAGATGGCTGGGGAGGATGGGTTGACTGATGACTAGATTTTTACTTGTGGAAGAGATTGAAGGAGTTAATATGAAATGAAGTAGCAAGGGTGGTAGAGATTAGAAGGGAAACATTGTGGTAGCTTTATATTCCTTTACCTGCCAGTCTTTTCCAGTCCATTTCTAGTCTATTTCTAAGTATTGTACTTAGAAAATGTACTTTGAAAGATGTAGTTTGAAAGATACATGGATCAGACTAAAGTCTGGATCAGACTTGTGGTTCTGAGTATATGTGCAGCTAAAGAGGTTTCAGGTGTGGATCAGGGTGGGGATGAACTGTTGGATGACAGTTGTGAATGAGAGGGGCTTAATGATAGCGCCAAAGACTAACAGCATATACCAGCATATACTCACTAAGGTGGGGCCCCAACATGAGATATTCACCACGCACCGGAACATGTATACAAACCACATGCACACAAAGAGTAACAGCAAGTGTATAGTCGCTAAGGTGCAGTCCCAACATTGGATACTCACCACACACCCGAACAAACACACATACACCACAAAGAGACACACACAACACAGAGACACACACACCCCTACGGGGACACACACACACCCTATAGCAACACATGCACTCACCCCACAGGGACACACACACCACAAAGAGACACACACAACACAGACACACACACTACAGGGACACACACACATAGCCACCCTATAGGGACACATGCACTCACCCCACAGAGACACACATACACACACACCACAAAGAGACAAACACAACACAGATAAACACACACACCACACAGACCCCCCCCTCCCCACAGGAAACCGCCTCCTGGTGTATACATAATGTTGCCAATAGGCAAATGTGTGTTAAAAGACTGTTGTCATCTTTGTTATCTTTGGAAAACATTTATCCAGAAATGTTTCACCTTTTTCACAGCTCTTTCTTTAAATGGACACTGTCAGTATCATACTGACAAATGACCTAATATTACCCTCACTAGGTCTGCACTAAGTTCTGCACTAACTCATGCTCTTCACAGCCCTGCTCCGAGCTGAACTGAGCTGTTCTTTCTAGTTCTCCAAGAACTGAACTGAGCTCTCCCTCATGAGCAAGAGTATATAAGGAAGCAGGTTGTGCTCCCCCTCCTGGCCCAGAGGTGCTAGTGTTTGTCAGTGTGTAGTGGGGAGAGAACCCATGTGATGTTATTGTGGCACATTAACCCATGGGGTGCCACACATCCTTAACATGAAAGAACCAGATTTTACAGAAACTTAGGTATAATTACATTTTTTGCACTGTCTATAGTAACATGTCTAAGCAAAAAAGCATTAAAGGGCTCATAAAATCACTGTCCCATCTGAGAATGTAATGCAGCAAACCAATGGTGGCAAAGGGTCAGCTTGGGCTTAAATAATAATATTAAAGATGTGGAAATGAAGTGCACTGACTTGCGAAGTGCATAGACCGTGCAGCCTGAGTTTCAGAGCAAGACGCTGGTTATCTGCCATGCAAGAGTGTGGCACCCCTGCAGTTTGGCTGCCACAAATTTCCTTAGCATTGATTGTAATACCATGGTCTATGAAGAATTAAAATGCCCTCTGCTGAAAGCCTGAAACATCCAACACTATCCAATCTTCAACCAAGAAGCTGAGAACTGAAAAGGCAGGTACCAGTTTCTGGTTGGAGGGAGGAGTTAGGAGAGAAGGGTAGTGGTAGTCAAGAGGAGAGGTTCAGTCTGTGTCAGGCCTGGACACCGACAGGAAGGACCAGCTACAGTACAGGGTTCCAGGCCCTAGTTTGCCAGGTTTTCAAGACCTGGTAACGGAAACTGGAGGTTGCTGGGTTTTATGCCTAGTAGCCACATTTAAGTTGGAACTTTCTGAGGCGCAGCTACATAGAGAATCAGGGACCTGCACTAAAGAGAGTGAGGTTAACCACAGGATTTGCATTGCCTGCCTGGCTAAAGGTTGCCCATAACAACCAGTGGATGTACAGGAGAGCTTGCAAGCAGCTGGAAACCTCAACTAACAGAAATTAGCAGGTTGGCTATTATGCTCACCCAGCAGAGTGGACTTCAGTTCTTTCCAGAATGGCTGGACGATGAGCCTCGTGGTGCTTGTAACCTTGACCCGTTGCAGCATCTACTGTAAAGGTAAAGAGCAAAGAGACCATCCTCTGTGACTCCTTTCCTCCTACACCATCACACCTACTACTACTCTCACCATCCTCATCCCTCAGGAGTGAGCCCTGGTTGGAAAGGGTTAAACATCACACTGCCATTCCACCTATCTCCTGAGGATTATTTGCAGTGCTGGCCACATACTAGCTGGAAACGCCAACTGACATCACAAACTCTTTCTTTATTATTTTTATTTCTCCATTTTTGATTCCCCTTTCCAATGTGAGCCAGAGCCTCAGCACTGAGCACAGCCACCATGAACCCTGACCACTGGCCAAGCTGCAAGGTACTCCAGCCCTTTGTGCTCCACAAGAGTGTCATGTACGGACAAAGGAAATGTTTGATGCACAACGCAACACAGAGGACAATGGGATAGTTTTTGGGAAGGAAGGCCCTAATGGTACGAAGCTTGGAATGGGACACCACTTGACATTGGCCTGTGTCTGTCACTACCTGCTCTGTTGTCCCTATGTGGGTCCTTTCCCCAGCCACCATCACGTGTCTAATCCCTGGCTGTCACCTCCTCTCAGAAAAATCAGATAAGACCCTATTCTGCAATTGCTTTATTCAAGCTAATTGGCTGCCAGCCTGGAATATCCGAGCTAGAAAAAAGACAAAGACTAACAGACATAAGGGCTTGTGTGATTGGCTGCCTAAGTTACATGCCCTTGGCATATAGGAAGTGGCATTTTCCCATCTCTGCCATTTTCACAGTGTTAGGCTCCTTTCACATCAGTGGTAAATGTAATTTTGCTGCGGATCCGGCAGATGTCGCCGTATCTGTCGCGTAACAGCCGACTTGTGGCACCGATCCAGCCAGCCCCATTCATTCTCTATGGAGCTTGCAGTCAGGTGCAGCAAATGCAGTTTTGCTGGATCTGGCAGATCTGGTACTTGCGGCCGCGCAAAAAAACACAGCAGTGTTTTTTTCGCGGTGCCACAAGTGTCGGATCTGCCTGATGCGACAAAACCGCACTTGCCGCACCTGACCCCAAGCCCCATAGAGAATAAATAGGGCTGGCCGGATCGATGACGCAAGTCGGCCGTTACACAACAGATCCGGCAACATCTGCCAGATCTGCCGCAAAATTACATTTACCGCTGATGTCAATGGAGCCTTACAGTTTAAGGACAGTGCTTCTGCCGCCACTGCTTCTGCTGTGAGCCTGTTTGATAGATACATAGACAGATAGCTCGCGACTCTATCTAACAATAAATTGATAGTAGGTTTAGTGACTCTTTCCTAAAATAGCCCTTTTTTGGCAGAATACCAGTGTTTGCTAAATCTCCGTGGATCTTGCCATAAACTGTTTTGGGGCATAGAACCAGTGTTTGCCAAATATGCTGTATTCCCATACAGGCATTTTGTGCCAGACAACAACTGATTTCCAAATCTGTTTGCATTAAATATGGTTGGTAAAGGCCGTGGTCTTGGTGGAAAGGGCCCTTTTCCAGACCCTGTGCTTCACATGCAGGCTGCTTCATTCTACAATTTTTATTCTGGGTCAATTGATGCCACTTTCGTGGTATCTGGCTTTAATTATTTGATGTGTGGAGACTGTTATTGGGGTCTCCTTCTTGTCTGTTCCCTGAATTTATCAGGGCTCTCTGGGCAGCATGCCTACACATGTCACTGACCCATCTGAATCCTTCTTGTTGTGGTAGTCCATGAAGCTGATACTTATGTTCCATCGGTGGCACAAAATTGACTGGAGCGGTTGCATGAAGTTTGAGAGCCCCCTTCCCACTGGGCCTGTAAAAGTCACTTACCCAGCTGAATAATGAATTCTAAAATACTCTGTCAAACTGATATTTGTGAAAGTGAGAAAATGCGCAATAGGGTCTTATCTCCAGATAAAGAGGTGAATGAATGTGTGAGTAAAACTGCTCACCTGGTCTGGTTGTGTCACCCACAACCAGTATGATAGCCAGAAATTGATGTAGTCACCTGAAAAAGACAGCTGCTGCAAGGACCGCACTTCCGCAGATAACCGCGGTGAAGAACCTGTAGATCTGTAGGACAAAGTGCCGTTGTCTCTGGTGATCCTTTTGACGGCAGCGCGGACACAACGACAAACTGATATTTGTGTCACCTGAGTGTGGTGAAGCATGAAATTGACTAGAGTGGTTGCATGAGGTTTGAGGGCCCCCTGCCAATAGGCCTAGACAGGTCACTAAGCCACCTGAATCCTTCTTCTTGTTAGGTGGCACGAGTATCAGCTTCACGGATTACTGAGTGTGGCAGAGCATGAAATTGACTGGAACAGTTTCATGTGGTTTGTGGGTCCCCTGCCCACTGGGTCTATGAAGGTCACTGACCCACCTGATTCCTTCTTCTTGTAAAAATCCATGAAGCTGATACTCTTTGCCATCTAAGTGAGGTGGAGCATAAAATTGACTGGACCAGTTTCATGAGTTTTGAAAGCCCCCTGCCCACTGGGCCTGTACAGGTCACTAACCCACCTGAATACTTTTTCCAGTAGTAGTCCTTGAAGCTGATACTTGTGCCACCTGAGTGTGGTGGACCATAACATTTATGGAGCTTTTGCATGAGGTTTTAGGGCACCTTGCCCAACAATCCCACACCTGCCACTCATCCTCCTTTTCCTGATCAATGTTTAACCTTGTTATACTAGGCCAGGCCCTGTTCCAGACCCTTTGCCATGCAAGAGCCTGTGCCATTCTACAGTTTTTGTCTGGGTAAATTGATGTCACTTTGATGGTATCAGGCCCTAATTTTTGGAAATGTGAAGACTCTTCTTGGGGTGTCTTTTTTCATGAATTTATCAGGGCTCCTTGAACAGCATACCTAAACTTGAAGCTTGAAATACTGGACCAGTCCTTGTACCATGCATCCATAATCCACCATGAACAAAATGTTAACTCTGGGGAATATATGGCACTTTTCCTGGTGTCTCCCCTAATTTGAGCTGTTTTGGCCGCTTCTGGGCACCTTTGAAGGTGTTTTCTAGTCCCTTGATTTTTCCTCCTATTGATTTCAATAGGGTTTGGAAGTTCAGCAAACATATGCCCATTTGGCCAATCGAACCCAAAGTTCACTCATCTCTACAGATGAGTGGACCCATGGATGTTTTGGTTCGCCAGGTTCGGCCGGGTTTTAGTTAAAAGTTTGATTTGGGACCCGATGGGAACCGAACTTGACCCCGAACACCATATAAGTCAATGGGGAACGGAACTTTGGTGATATAAAATAGTTGTAGTTAGGGCTAGGAGGCTGCAAATGGGGGTAATTACCTGCAACAAATGTGGATATGGTATAAATAATTTTTGAAAAATGATGTGGGGTCTCCCCTATTTTTGATAAACAGCCAAGGTAAAGCATACATCTGGGGACTGGTATTAACAAGCTGGGAAAGTCCGTGGTTATTTGGCCCTTCCCAACCTAAAAATATCAGCCCACAGCCGTCGCAGAAGTGGCGCATCACATTAGATGCACAGATTCTGGTTCTTTGCCCGGCTCTTCCCAATCGTCTTGGTGGGGTGGCAATTGAGGTAATGGACTTTAGGGTTGATGTCAGCTGTGAATTGTATATACAGAAATAATGAATTAAAATCTGATAGGGCTGATCTCACTCTATACAGTGGTGTGAAAAAAGTATTTGCCCCCTTCCTGATTTCTTATTCTTTTGCATGTTTATCAAAATTAAATGTTTCAGAACACAAAACAAATGTAAATATTAGACAAAGATAACATAAGTAACCACAAAATGCAGTTTATAAATGAAGGTCTTCATTATTAAGTGAGATTAAATGCTACTCAAATTTTACAAAAATCTGCATTCTGGAGAATACAGATTTGTTGAAATTTACTCTACATGGATTCAGTAATTTACTGAACGAAAAATATGTGGAAGGTAAAGGCAACAGTCCAGTTGTGATAGGAGGCACTTGGAGCAGGGACCCCACCATTGGAAAAATGCAGAAAAAACTGTGGCACTCAATCCTGTCATTGTGTTCGGCGTTGTACCTGTGCACACTAATTACAACACTAAGGAAAGTGGCACACTGCTGTGACACTTATAATATAGAAATATTTCAGCTAAGAAAAATAGAGATACTTACCTTTATAAATATTTTCATATCAATAAACTACCCAGTCACCACGTTGAGGTGTATATCTTAGACCGGGTCTCTAATGTAACCACAGGCTTCCCTAGGACACTAAAGGATTTTCCACAGTTGGTAACCACAATTACACCCAACACCTTCCACCCCAGGCCTGTAGGGGGAGCCAAACTGGTTGCCTTAAGCCAGTCTCCCCTATAAATACATGTGTTGGGGGCGGAGTTAGACACAGTGTGCAGATGCTAGAAGAGCTGTGAAGGTAGCTTGGAGCCGTGCTAGGCCCGAACCAGTACACACAAGAACCAGTGTGAGGGTCCAGAGAATAGGGACTGAAGGCAAAGGCGAGAATCACTTTACCGTGGGCAGAGGAGCCATACCGGCTCACCCCACCAAAACACCGGTCACTGGAGCCCGAGTCTGCAGGGGACAGAGAAGATAGCCTCAGCAGAGAATCCAGCATCCCAAGGAGACTACCCGGACACCCGCAGCACCAACAATTGAGAGCCAGGGACGTCGGGGAGAGAGACGGCAGTGGCCCATGAGAGAGTCCTCAGTGCAGCAACACGGGTGAGGAGAGAGAAGTAAAGGTCCAGTTAGGTTCCATATCTGCCAGACTCAGAACGTGAGAGCAGAATAAGGAGGCCTACATCCCAACTCGCTGTGGAAGTCCTAAGGTGTTTCCTTCAGCCCGGACGTGTGTACCTGCAACCAGTCATCAGAAAAGGTACCAAAAGACTTGTTTGCGTGTCCCTCCTTCAACTCATCCTGCACCACACCGACTACGCTCCCCTACTCCAACCCTGTGCAGCAACGACTGTGCTGCTGTACTCCACCATCCATTCCTACTTCCAATGCCCGGGGACTCTGTTCCTCCTGTAAGGAGCCACTCTACCCTGCTGCCGCCCATCAACCCGGAGGCCCAAGCAGCGCCGATGCCTTCACCGGAATCTACAGGTGGAATCATGACTGACAACTCCAATCCCTGTAAATGCACCCCTTTTTATTGTCACCCAAGGGCACAGGCTCAGGCACGGACCACCCGTGACATCCCAGCAACTGACCACCCGAAACCTGAGTACCCACTCCCTTGTGGCCCCAGACATTAACTTTTATTTTCAGACTCTATTTGTGTTAAAAAAAACTCCTCTTTTATGGGTAAACTAGAAAAAACTGATAACCCATATTACAATTACATTGGAAAAATGGCGTCAACATATCCCAGGAACAACATCTGAGCTCTCCTTCCATAAAAGTAGAGTGCTTGGAACAGCTACAATCTAGGGATGGGCGAATCTACTCGCTAGGACTCGTTACTCGGCGAGTAGTAAGGGACTCGCAGGACTCGGTACTCTGCGAGTTTCCCAGCGATTACTCGCACAGCAACGAGTCCAATGCAAATCAATGGCAATCCTAGTTTTGTCAGATACTCTGACAAAACTAGGATTGCCATTGACTTGCATTGGTCTCATTACTGTGCAAGTAATCGCAGGGAAACTCGCAAAGTAACTGCTGTTACTTTGCGAGCTGAGTCCGGCTGTCTGCTGTGTGCAGGCTGCCGCAGCTCCAGGGTCCTAGAGCCCGCCTGCTCACAGAGATTATGTAGCAGAGCTGCGATTGTTCTCAGTCTGCTCATTCCCTGTGCATAGACATCTATATCTATGCACAGGGGATGTAGCAGAGAGGACATCGCGTTTTGGACTACGTCGGACGGAAGAGGATTTTTTTTAATTAAAGATGGAGTCCCAAATGGCTTTTTTTTTTTTTTATTTCTAATAAAAAAATTTCTCTGTGTTGTGTTTTTTTAACCCTTTATTGGAGATTCTTAGTGGCCGGGTCAAACGTGTCCTGACATTAAGAATCTCGGGCTTAATACCAGCTTGTATAACAAAGCTGGTATTAACCCCTTTATTACCCAGCGTGCCACCGCCACCAGGGCCGCTGGAAAAGCGGGGTTCATCGCCAGAGGATGGCGCTTCAATGAACGCGCCATCTTCTCGGGCGGCTGCGGGCTGCAATTTGCAGCGGGCGGTGCCCAGAAAGCTTGGGCATCCCTGCGCTGCGGATTCCAGCCCCCAGCTGCTTAGCTGTACCTGGCTAGACATAGAAATTGCGCGGAGCCCCACGCATTTTTTTTTTATTATTTCATGAAATTCATGAAATAATTAAAAAAAAGGGCTCCCCTATATTCTTGTGTCTGGCCAGGTACAAATAGGCACCTGGGGGTTGGTGGCAGCCCGTCGCTGCCTGCTGGATCCGGCTGGTTCCAGAAATACGGCGAAGCCCACGTGAAATTTTTTTCTGACAAATCCATAAAACAATGTAAATAAAAGGGACTGCATCTTTATTAACCCCTGGACCATGGGCGAGGGGTTAATAAAGATGCAGTCCCTTTTTTAGGATTGTTTTATTGATTTTTTTAGAAAAAAAATTACATGGGCTTCGCCGTATTTCTGGAACCAGCCGGATCCAGCAGGCAGAGACGGGCTGCCCCCAACCCCCAGGTGCCTATTTGTACCTGGCCATACACAAGAATATAGGGGAGCCCTTTTTTTTTATTATTTCATGAGTTTTATGAAATAATAAAAAAAGAATGCGTGGGGCTCTGCGCAATTTCTATGTCTAGCCAGGTACAGCTAAGCAGCTGGAGGCTGGAATCCGCAGCGCAGGGATGCCCAAGCTTTCTGGGCACCCCCCGCTGCAAATTGCAGCCCGCAGCCGCGCCATCCTCTGGCGCTGAACCCCGCTCTTCCAGCGGCCCTGGTGGCGGTGGCAAGCTGGGTAATAAAGAGCTTTGTATTATCAGCTGGCCCTAAGCCCGAAATTTATGGCGGTCACGCCAATATTAGACATGACCGCCATGAATTTCTATTAAATTGTTTTAAAAAAAACACAACACAGAGAAAAATTTTTATTAGAAATAAAAAAAAAAGCCATTAGGGACTCCATCTTTAATTAAAAAAATCCTCTTCCGTCCGACGTAGTCCAAAACGCGATGTCCTCTCTGCTACATCACTTTGCATAGATATAGATGTCTATGCACAGGGAGTGAGCAGACTGAGAACAATCTCAGCTTTGCTACATCAGGCAGCAGGCGGGCTCTATGACCCTGGAGCTGCGGCAGCCAGCACAGAGCAGACAGCCTGACTCCTTACTGTGCGAGTTTCCCAGCGATTACTTGCACAGTAAACGAGTCCAATGCAAGTCAATGGCAATCGTAGTTTTGTCAGAGTCTCTGACAAAACTAGGATTGCTTCAGGCTGAAGCTTCCGAGACACATCTGTGATTTGTAAATCGCACACTACTCGCTATTACTGGCTTCCCAATTCATTAACATTGGACTCGCTAGACTCGCAATGAGTAGCGAGTCCCGGGCTCGGACTCGCTAGAGTCAAGCGATTCCGAGTAATTTAGGACTCGCCCATCACTACTACAATCCTACACAGAACCTTGGGACTTGTGGTTCTACGACTCTGGTAAGGCATTAGATGTGTTAGGCTGCAGGTTGAAAGCCAGGGGAGAGGCTGTATAACCTGGATTCTCCTGTGGGCATGACATATCAGACATAAGCAGATTCCTCTTGGTCACATGGGCTGTGAGGTCAGAAGAGGTCCTGCGCCACGAGATGTAGGGGAGCCTTGCGACCAGAATGATATGGTTTCAGAGCCCACAATAGGTGAGGAGACCTAAGGGAAGTCTGGATCAACCCGGACTCAGGGAGCTTGAAGCCAGTCTGAACCCGGACCAGAGAGGAGTCTGTGATCCTGGAGAGGCAGCATCTCCTCATCATGGACTAAGGTTAATGATCCCTCCTATGGACTAAGGTCAGTGATCTCTATTATGGACTAACCGGGATGTGTTGTGTGTGTCATCACGGCCATTGGGACATTCTGAAGAGACTTAGGTATGTATTATATGCAGTTTATGAGACATGTGAATAAAATGCTGGACTTTGTGTCACTTTAAAACATGGTTGATTGCACTGTTTTCCGCTGCCAAGCAGTCCCCTCGGTGTGTGTGACAACATGTGGTGGAGAATGCGGGCATCCCGACCCGGTGGGGCATCAGAGCATGGTTGCTGACAGTAGCGGTGGAAGTGCATGTGAATAACTCGTCATGTGGTTGCCCGTAGCAGCCGAGTGGGAATACAAGCATCAGGCTGGTGGCTCTGCAGGGTCCCAAAGACTCCAGGCCGTCGCACTCAAGTCCAGTTCTTTGCTGGTGGCTTGGCGGGGCCATGAAGACTCCAAGTCAGGACTCTCAAACCCGGTTTGCTGGTGGCTTGGCGGGGCCTTAAAGATGCCGCACTCAAATCTGTTTTTTTGTGGCTCGGAGCTGTCGCGGTGTGTGGTGACGTTACCCGGGGAGATAGCGGGAGGCGCTGTTGACTGAGGCATGAGTCTGTTGTGGGGTATTCCCAGAGTGTAACCCCTATAGACCGAGCAGTCACCCAAAGGGAGATGGAGTCCCACCAAGGGGGCGGTATCCAGAACGGGGGATGTAGCCCTAAGGGTGGCAGAGTCCCTAAAGGGGATAATGGCCAAAACGGGGGTGGAAACCCAGAAAGTAGTAGCTGCCCAAAAGGGGTGTGGTCTTAGGCTTAGCATGTCCAGTCATAATAGACCAAATTTTTTTCTGATTTGTGGAAACCAGGGTTCAGGTCTGGCTGCTCTGGCTAGAGCCAGAATAACCTCCTGCTGTGACAACGCCCCCTTAGTACTAAAGAGGTTACCTGTGATCTATACATGTGTGATAATGAGTCATTACCTCATGAAGATGACAGTTCGGAGGCAGGGGTGACCAAAGCACCCTGTGGGAAACCCCAATTTAGAGACGTGACAGGAAAAAAGAAACATGACCTGGTGACTGGTGCAGCTGAAGTAGCCCGAGAAAAGGTAGCTAGCGACTTGCTGATCTACAATACCAGGGAGAGTGTCTATGACTCCCTGGGCGACTGCAACTCCGTGATGACAGACAAAGAGTACAGTAAGGAGAGGGTAAGCCAGGGCCCAAAATCCTCCCGTCACCAGAAACTTAAAGGAACCAAAGAAGCTGTGCAAGTTGCACTGTCTGAAAGTGTGACGGAAGTAGAGGTCACATCCCGTGCGTCCGTTACCAAACTGAATCCTCTTCCAGATTCGGAGGAAATCAAGAAGGAAGCTGGGGGATGTTGTCCTCTTGGTAGGCTGTCAGTACAGCAGAGGTTCCCACTGGCAAGAAGATGGAACCAGCCAAAACGATGGTAGGTGCGTGGTCTCCAGGGTCTGAACAGGTAACCAACCGGTGGTCGATCAGCAAGTCATCTCACTGAAATGGGCAGTGCCAGGTCCAAGAGGGTAGTAGACTCCCAAGACCCTGAGAATGAAGAGAGCGGAGGTCTGAAGCCTTCTGAAGAAGACTGTTGAGGTTCTGTAGTCTGTATTTTATAGTTTTTACCAAGTCAAGTTCACTACATCACTCCAATAAATTAAAACAGTCTGTATCAGTAATAGGCACATCACAGAAACAGCACTATAGCATGACACAGAAATACAATTAGCATGACTAACTGGGGCAAAGTTCATTGCTGCTAGCACTATTCTATATAGAGGTACATCTATCTGTTATATAGTGCAGAAACGTTAGCTAAAATGTAGGATTACAGGGAACAATATATTACTATTACACAATACTTTCTGTAACAGCAGCTAGATGGTAACCTGCTTGCACAAATTCTAGCACAAGTATATAATGTGTACTATAACTACTCTTCTGACCAGCTGAATCCGGTGAGAGTCATAGAGTGGGGAGTAGGAGCCAGGGACACGAGCCTCGACTCTATAAAGCTTGGGAAAATGTCTGCACTATCTTCTTCTCCTCGGGGAAGCTAAGGGGTGGTCCCTTCTGAATGACTAATTCTTAAAGGGGAGAACTCTCATATATGCAGAGACACTGCAGGAAGTGTGTGAAGTTCATTTAAAGAGCATAAATGGGTAACTCATGCTCTCTATGGGTTGTAACTAGTTTTAAACTATGACTATTTTCTTTGCTGTGCATAAATGGGCAGAATACTCCCTGCATGGCATCCACAGATGCCACTATTTGGTTCTTTTGGGGAAAACAGCAACACAAGTTCTGTTACTGGCCTGAGGAACAGTTTGTTCTCTCCAAGCTTACGCATTCTGACTTCTACTCCATGAACTTTCCCATCCTTGTTGGGGAAAGTTTGGGTGACTAGGCTGTGTGGCCACTCATTTCGATGCATTTGACTGTCTTTCACGAATACAACATCGCCAGGTTTGATGTTTGGGTGGTCTTTCTGCCACTTCATCCTGATTTGCAGAGTGGAGAGGTACTGCTTTTTCCATCTGTCCAAGAAGACATTGGCCACACTTTGTACTTGCCTCCATTGTTATTTGTAGGGGTCTTTTTCTGATGATTCCGGAGACCCAACAGTCCTTAGTTATTCCATGTTACACAGAAAACCTGTGTCCAAAGTGCTCCACTCTGAGAATTCAACGACAGAGTTGTCAGCGGACTGGCATTCATGATAGCTGAAACTTCATCCAAGAATGTAGTCAAACTCTTGGGTGCGAGTCTGGTGTTTGCAGGCAAGGATAGAGTTTAGTATTTTTCGTGCTATCTCAATTATTCATTCCCAGGCACCTCCCATGTGCAAAGAGTGTGGTAGATTGAAAGTCCTGGTGGATCCTTGCTCACCTAGGTACCTTTCTACATTAGCATTGTCTAGATTGGAGGGGTTTTGGAGTTCTCTTGCCTCTCCAATGAAATTTGTGCCGAGGTTGGAATGAATATGCTTCAAAGGACCTCTGATTGCGATGAAGCGTTGAAGTGCATTTATGAAACTTGAAGTGTCCATAGATTCGATTACTTTGATATGAACAACTCTGATGGACAAACAGGTGAATAGAACTGCCCAGCAATTTGCTTCAGCATATATCTTCCTAGTGCGTACACGTTTAGTCCAACGTTGGTGAAGGGGGGTTCAGAACTAAGTCTGTCAGGTGAGAGATTGGCCATCTTCGGATTTTGTAATGTACCACGAAGTTTGTGACCTGTAACGCAGTTGAAGATGAGTTTACTCACGCTTCTCTTTGCTCCGACTATCCATAGTCCAGTTGCCTGTAGGTCTCCTTCAGTAAACAAATGGCCTTAGTGTCTCACTAAGACATGGTGATGCTGAATCAGCAGAGTCGTGAAGTGATGACGTCCAAGAATTATTACCGGGTGTTTTGCTGCAAGTTCTATCTTGGCTTCTTGAAGACGACCACCTATTCTCAGCAGCCTGTCTTAGTCAACAATTGGATCAAGCTTCTTCAGCATTGTATATATACAATTGCTATATACGGTACATATACATTCTGGTAGGAAGACATAACAAAGCTATCTCCTACGTCCAAATTACATGTTTGGAAAACCATTCACAAATGAGTATAATCAACCAAAAGAGGGTTAAAAGATTGAAAGAGAAGGTTATCATCAAGGTATTAGGATTATCGGGTTAAGTAATTGTGACATTGATGTACCCTCAATGGAAATGTACCACATGATGGTTGACAACCCAAGCCATATGGGCATAACTACTTTGATACAAGTTATCCTATGAGAAACGATGAAAAATAATATAAGCACTGGTGGGTTAGTACCCTTGAGATGGTGTTGTTTAAGGATATGGTTATATGTGGACCATCCTCTTGGTGTTGATTATTGGGACAGGTGTTAGTGAAAGCTCAGACAGATAAGTTGCAGAAAGGATTTTTCAGCACAGGATAAATGATAGGTGCATCAGATAAGATAGTGTCCTGTATTGTGTGAGTCAATTTATCCACTAGAGCTTAGGTTGTAGTATATAAATATATATATAGTGCTTTGTGGATGTGATAACTACCTCACAGACTAGTGTGCTGGTTAAATATGAAGTCTGTGACTGAAGCACTTATTGGAGCACTGAGTATTTAGTAGTTACCGCATATGGTTAATTGCTGTCAGGTGTTATAGTATTACTGATGCATTAATGGTCACTAGTGGTATGTTGCCAATTCCGTTTTGGAGCATTCGCTCTGTGGAGACTAGAATGGAATAATAGTGTTTATGTACATAATAAAGTTTTGGTACCGTGTTAGCCAGTTGAGAAAATGTTGATTGCTCTCAGTGAGAGAAACAAGATACAAATCTTGTAGTTGTGATACTTTTTAATGGCTAACAAAAATAAAATAAGAGATGTTATAAGGCGAGCTTTTGAGACATCTCAGGTCTGTTCATCAGGCATGGTATGACAAAATATTGAAAGAAACTAAATATATACATGCACAACTAAAATGATTGGACATTTAACTGAATAAACATTACAGGGCCTGGACAGTTAGCTAAATAAACAAAGCAGCCTGGAGAGGATCCTCAATCAGGTAGTTTTAGTGGTCTAAAAGTTTTTATGATGCTAATTTATTACAAAACTTGGGGTCTTTAAGGTTTCAGTGTCTTTGAACAACATTTGTTGGATGTGGTAATGAGCCATAAAACCATCAGAGATCTTTAGTCCATTCTGTATACAATTGAAAGCTGAAATTAGCTTGAATTCACAGACTCTTCGATGTTTTTGCGATTTGAAATTACCTCTCAAAATTAAAAACTTCATATTTTCAGTGTTATGTCCCTGGCTAAAAAAATGATTGGCTACTGGAAAATGGATTTTTTTGTGTGTAAGGCTACGGTCACACTTAACGCATGCGTTAGGAGTGTTTTTTAAAAAACGCATGGGCTATTTTTGGGTGGTTTTTAGGTGGTTTCTGACAGATTTGAAGTTTTGGGAGGCTTCTAAAAACGCATGCGTTAACGCATAGGGCATATGTGGGATGGGGCATGCAATTTATGATGTAGAAAACACTGAAAACACACCCCTCAGCCATAAAAAAGGAAGTAAGTGGTACAGTGACATGGTAAAGTACTGTTTTATGTTATCCTCGTCTTCATCATCATCTGAGTTGAGTCTGACAGGGTCAGGATTACGGACACATCCGAGTCGGCCATCTAGACAACATTTACAAACATTGGATCAACATGGGTGGCATAGCAGAGTATTGCACAACATTAATGAGCCCATGTTTGGAACACATGTGGACATACCTTCTTAGATGAGGCTGGGCTCATTCTTTCGACACACCCGGAAGCAGGCCAGGGTTCATCATGCCCTTGCCCCTGTTTGTGTGATTGATTGGTCAAGTGATCAATTTTAGCATTTATTCTATGCAAAATATGCATGTCCTGAAAACGCATGCGCTTTCACATGTGTCATTTGGATACATGTGAAAGCATATGTATTAACGCATGCGTTCCCAATAGGGCCCCATGATACAAAAACACATGCGTTTTTGAAAATGCACCAAACACGCAGCATGATGCGTTTTTTCGTGCTGAGCCAAAAACGCATGGGAAAACCGCATGGCACTTTGGCAATGCATTTGTGCAATTACAATATGCATTTTTTTCATTGGTGCCTATGGATGCGTTTTTCACAAAAGACAAGTGTGAAAACCGCAGGGAAAAAATGCATCCACGACGCCAGTGTGATCCTAGCCTAATTGTGTGACGATGAGACCTCATCCTTACTCTTAGACGTTGTCCAGTCTCACCAACATAAAAAGCCCCCACTGGGCATGTAGTGACAATTAAATATACAACATTGAAAGAGGAATCTTATAATACTGCTGTGTGTTGGGGATCTGAATCCTGTCTCTGGTCTCTATGTGAGCATAGGTCTTGCAGCTCTTCACATTGCATGGATAAGTTCCTCTTGGTGTATGTAAAGGCATTGAACTTCGGACCATGATGTTTCTTAAATTGGGAGGCTGCCTGTAGCACAGTAAGGAAGGGTCATCCTTGTGTAGGATATGGTGAAGTTTCCTGGCAGTTTTCCTTAGTACCTAAAGCTGTGGGTTGTAGGTCACCACCAGAGGTGCACAATGTTTCTCTGTATTGGAGTGCTTGACTTCTAGGGATCCTTAAGGCTTTAATGATCTGATCCTCAATGGAGGTGGGGTGGTAGCCTTGGTTTAAAAATTTCTTTTTTAGATGGTTTAAGTGTTCATCCCTTTCCACTGGGTTGGAGCAAATACTATTTTTATATTCTTATTATTCTTATTTATTTATATAGCGCCATTGGTTCCATGGCACTGTACATTAGAAGTGGGGGTGACAAGGACAGATACAGTACATATGAACGATCAAGGATTGTTGATACACGATGGGAGAGGACCCTGTCCACAAGGGCTCACAGTCTATAGGGGTGGGAGAGGACATGATAGGAGGGGAAGCGCCAAGCGTGTGGTGGGGAGGCGCTGGGACTCATAGGTTGTAGGCTTGTTGGAATATATGAGTTTTCAGTTTCTTTTTGAAACTCCCAAGGGAAGGCGAGTGTCTGGAACTCTCTCCCCCAGCACATCAGAGTATGGCGGAGGCGTGGGAGAAGTCTTGTATGCGGTTGTGGGAGGATGACATAAGGGGGGAAGAGAGGAGGAGTTCTTGTGAGGAGCGCAGGTTGCGTGTGGGTAGGTATCAGGAGACCATGTTGGAGATGTAAAGGGGGGACAGGTTATGGATGGCTTTGTATGTCAGGGTTAGGACTTTAAATCGGGATATCTGGGGGGTGGGGAGCTAGTGAAGGACTTGGCGGAGGGGGGAGACAAGGGAATAGCGAGGAGGCAGGTGGATTAGGCGGGCAGCAGAGTTTAGGATAGAGCGGAGGGGTGCAAGGGAGGAATCAGGGAGACCAGTGAGTAGTAGGTTGCAGTAGTCAAGGCGGGAGATAATGAGGGCGTGAACAAGAGTTTTGGCAGTGTCATGGTTGAGGAAGGAGCGGATCCGGTAGATTTTCCTGAGTTGGAAGGAGGTAGCGAGGGCTTGGATGTGGGGTTTGAAGGAAAGGGAGGAGTCGAGGGTAACCCCAAGACACTTGGGTGGGGGACTGGGGAGAGGGAGCAGTCGTTAACTAGAATGGATATGTCCGGTAGATGGAGAGGGCGGCAGGGGGAGAAGACGATGAACTCAGTTTTGTCCATGTTCAGCTTGAGGAAGCGAGCGGAGAAGAAAGATGAGATGGCAGCCAGGCATTGGGGGATTTTAGCCAGAAGGGAGGTGATGTCGGGGCCGGAGAGGTAGATCTGGGTGTCGTCGGCATAGAGATGGTACTGGAGGCCATGGGATTCAATGAGTTGCCCTAGGCCGAGGATGTAGATGGAGAAGAGTAATGGCCCCAGTCCGATCCCTGGGGGACACCGACAGTAAGGGAGTAGGACGAGGAAGAGGTGTGGGAGTGGGTGATGCTGAAAATGCGGTCTGTAAGGTATGAGGACATCCAAGAGAGGGAGAGGTCAGTGATACCAAGGGATTCTAGGATTTGAAGTAGGAGAGAGTTGTCGACCGTGTCAAAGGCGGCAGAGGGGTTAAGGAGAAGAAGAACGGAGTAGTGTCGTTTACTCTTCGCGAAGGTAAAAAAACTATAAGCGGTCTAATTGGAGGCGCTCAGGCACAAAGGCAGCAGGCACCAGGTGCCTGCTGCCTTTGTGCCTGAGCGCCTCTAATTAGACCGCTTATAGTTTTTTTACCTTCTAATATAAATCCCTCTCTGAGGGTAAAGCGGCGGGGAGCAGCTAGGCGCAGAGTGCAGTTTAACGTGAGGACCTGGCGTCGCCTGGCAACAGGAGCTTTAACTTAAGGACCTGTGGTGACGTGACCGGATGCTCGGAGCCCCCGGAGCATGCGGTGTGCGGATGAGCTAGAGCCTGTGAAGGGCGCTTTATCAAATATATTACCGAGTTGTGCGGGGACAGCACAACCCGATAAGGTGAGTGGCCACCTATTAGTACGCCACGCTAAAAAAAGCCCCCTGGTAACCGCACTATTGCGCCCCTTTCTCTTTCTTTTCTCTTGCGTTTAGTCTTCGCGGTCAGTAGGTCGTTGGTGACTTTGGTTAAGGCTGCTTCAGTGGAGTGATGAGGTCGGAAACCGGATTGTAGGTGGTCGAAGAGGGAGCAGGAGGATAGGTGGGAGGACAGTTCAGAATGGACGTGTAGTTCAAGTAGTTTGGATGCGAAACGGAGGAGAGATATGGGGCGGTAGTTAGCGACAGATGCTGGGTCGAGGGAGGGTTTTTTGAGGATGGGTGAGATCCAAGCATGTTTGAAGGCTGAGGGAAAGATAGGATGAGTGAGTGATAGGTTGAAGAGGGTGGTTAGGGCAGGGATGAGGATTTGTGGTGAGGTTTGGGATGAGGTGGGAGGGGAGTGGGTCGAGGGCGCAGGTGGTGAGGTGAGATCGTAATAGGAGGGAGGAGAACTGATCTTCAGTCACACTGGAGAAGCTTCCTTTGGTCAAAGAGGGTTGGGTGGTGATCGGGGTGGGTCGAGGGGACATTGGGCTAAAGCGTTCTCTAATTTTGTCAATCTTTTGTTTGAAGAAGGTGGCGAAGTCGTCGGCGGAGATGAGGGGGGGAGAAGGAGGTGCGGGGAACGGAGTAGGGAGTTGAAGGTTTTGATTAGTTGCTTGGGGTTTCGGGATTGTGTGTTGATTAAGGAAGAGAAGTAGGTTTGCTTAGTGGTGGTGAGTGCGTCCTTGAAGTTGGAGAAAGATTGTTTGTACATGGTGAAGTGGGCTGCAGAGTGGGATTTCTTCCATCTCCGTTCAGCTACTCTGGACGCTCGACGTAGTTCTTTTGTGAGAGAGGTGAGCCAGGGTTGCCTTTGTGTGCGGTTTTGGAGTGTACGAGGGGGGCGGCATGATCGTGAGCTGCAGTTAGTGTGGAGTTATAGAGGGTGGTAGCAGCATTGACGTCAGGTGAGGAGGTGAGGTCGGTGAGAGGGAGGAGGGTGTGAGAGAGTGAGCTGAAGTGGATGAGTTTAAGGTTTCTGCGGGGGGTGACTGAGTTTCCGGAGAGGGGGGGGTGAGGTAGGGGGAGAGAGCGCAGAGAACGTCATCAGATTGTGGTCAGATTGGAAGAGGGGTGAGTTTGAGAGGTCGATGAGGGAACAGAGGCGGGTGAAGATAAGGTCAAGCGTATGGCCGTCTTTATGAGTGGCTGAGGAGGACCATTAGGAGAGGCCAAAGGAGGTGGTCCGTGATAGGAGTTGGGAGCCAGCCGTGTCGGGAGTGTCGATGGGGATGTTGAAGTCGCCCATGATGATGGTGGGGATGTCTGAGGAAAGGAAGTGGAGAAGCCAAGTGTTGAAGAGGTCGAGGAAGGGGGCAGAGAGTCCTGGGGGGCGGTAGATGACAGCAAGGTGGAGGTTGCAGGGGGAGAAAATGTGGACTGAGTTCAGTTCAAAAGAGGGGAAGGTGATGAAGGGAGGGGGTATAGTTGGGGTGAAGGAGCAGCTGTCGGACAGGAGCATACCTACACCACCGCTACGGGTGTTACTTGGCGGGGTGTGTGGGAAAGAGTGAGTCCGCCATAGGAGAGTGCAGCAGGGGAGGCTGTGTCAGTGGGGGTAAGCCAATTTCTGTGATGCTGAGGAATTTGAGTTTGTTGGTGATGAAGAGGTCGTGGGTGAAAGAGAGTTTGTTGCATACAGAGCGGGCATTCCACAATGCTCCGGGCAGGGGGATTGGGGTTGGGTGAATGGGTGTAAGGTTGTGGGGGTTGCGAAAGTTTGCTTTGGGGGATGGGTACGTGTTGGAGGTGGGCGGAGGGTTTGTGGTGGGGGTTCCAGGATTGGGGGATATGTCACCTGCGAGTAGGAGAAGCAGCAAGAGGGTCAGAAGGTGGGAGCAGGAGAGTTTGCGTGGTGGCCGTGCGTGTGTGGAGAAGGACCGAGTGTGGAGGAATAGTTCATAGAAGGGGGTAGCAGTTAAGTGTGCAGATTTTAGCGGTAAGATATCGCAAGGGTGGGATGGGGCAGGGGAGGTGCGTGGACCGGGCAGGAGTAAGGTAGGCTAGGGGACAGGGTCAAGTTGGGGGGAAAAGGTTGCCGGGGTCGGAGGAGGGTGACAGAGAGTGAGGAATTGGAGGGGGCAGGCAGAGCTGGGGGCAGCCGAGGACGGGGTGCAGTCAAGGGTGGCACACAGATCAGGGTGTGATGTGGCCAGGAAAGGGGTGCAGTCACGGGGTGGGGTGTGGCCTGGGATGGGATGCAGTCGTGGATATGACTAGCCAGGAGTGAGGTGTAGCTGGAGGTGGAAAACAGCTAGGGAAGTAGTGCAGCCAGAGACACAGAAAAAGCCAGGGATGAGATGCAGCCAGGGATGGGATGCAGCCGGGTACGTGGTGAAACCAGGGGCGAGGTGTAACCGGGGGCGAGGTGCAACTAGGGATGAGATGCAACCAGAGGTGAGGTGCAGCTGGGGGTTGAGATGCAGCCAGGGTGAGATGCAGCGAGGGGTGGGATGCAGCCAGGGGGAGAAGCAACCAGACGCGAGAAGCAGCCGGGGATGAGGTGCAGTCACTGATTAGTTGATGTGCAGTCACAGAGGAGGTGAGATTGCAGCCACGGATGAGGTGAGATTGCAGCCACGGATAAGATAGGGTGCGGCACAGGATAAGGTGGGATGCGGCACAGGATGAGATGGGATGTAGCACAGGATGAGAGGAGATGCGGCACAGGATGAGATAAGTTGCGGCACAGGATGAGATAAGTTGCGGCACAGGGTGAGATGAGATGCGGCACAGGATGAGGTGACGATGTGGAGTAGGATGAGGTAGAGATGCAGGTGTAGCCATGGGTGGGATGAGAATCAGCCACGGGTGAGATGAGAAGCAGCCACTGGTGAGATGAGAAGCAGCCGCGGGTGAGATGAGAAGCAGCCGCGGGTGAGATGAGAAGCAGCCATGGGTGAGATGAGAAGCGGCCACTGGTGAGATGAGAAGCAGCCACGGGTGAGATGAGAAGCAGCCACGGGTGAAATGAGATGCAGCCACGGGTGAGATGAGATGCAGCCACGGGTGAGATGAGATACAGCCACGGGTGAGATGAGATACAGCCATGGGTGAGGTGAGATGCAGCCACGGGTGGGTTGAGATGCAGCCACGGGTGGGTTGAGATGCAGTCACGGGTGGGTTGAGATGCAGCCAGGAGGGTAGCACTGGATGAGGTAGAGATGCAGGTGCAGCCACGGGTGGGATGAGAAGCATCCATGGGTGAGGTGAGAAGCAGCCATGGGTAAGGTGAGGTGCAGCCACGGGTGAGGTGAGATGCAGCCACGGATGGTTGAGATGTAGCCATGGGTGGGTTGATATGCAGCCACGGATCGGTTGAGATGTAGCCATGGGTGGGTTGATATGCAGCTAGGAGAGTAGCACTGGGTCAGTCACTGATGTGTGAAGCCGGGCGGCGCGGGCATATCGGAGCAGAGCTCTGCTGCTGCTCAGTAGCGTGTCAGCTCTCCGGGGCAGCTGACAGATGCACAAGGCCGGGGACAGGACCTGGGAGGCTGCACTCACTGTGTGCGGCAGCAGCCCTGGCTCTTCAAGCGGTGGTGGGAGGCAGAGACTGACGCTATCTCCCGCCATGTTTAGGAGTCCGGAGAGGGGGATTCGGTGCTCAGTGGCGGGGAGGACCAGCCGGCAAGGCGGTACAGTCTGTGCGGACGTGGTCTCCTCGGCGCCCGCCGGCTGCCAGGCACTCGCAGATCTCGGGTCCCCTCAGCTTAGTCACTTAGGGTGACTGGTCGGGTGCCTGTGGGCAGGGAGTCCCCTTGTGGCCGTGCGGACCTCGGGCTCACCTCCTCTGGTGGGCCCAGGTCGGGCCTCTGGTCGCCCGTCCTCAGTAGCGGCTGCCCTCACCCTGTCGGATCAGGGCACAATGGAGGGCTCAGCTGAACATGGGCTGTGCGGGGGGCAGCGACAGCGGTGGTGTGGCTGTGTGAGGGGCCCAGGCGTAGACAGATGCGGTGGATTGAGTCCTACAAGCCCTGAGCCCTCTCACATGCGTCCATTTTCTCAGGCGGCCATCTACGGCCGACAAATAATCTGCGGCAAATACAACCCTTATATCTGAGGGCCTGGCTGTAGACAATGGACTTCTTGATGTGTTTCAGGTGGAAACTGTCCCATCTGGAGTATGTGGGATGGTAAATCGGTTTCCAGTATACCGATGTCTGGAATGAACCATTTAGAATTTTTATGGTGGTATCCAGGAAGTTACCAAAATACGGCGAAGCCCACGTCAAATTTTTTTCTGAAAAATCAATAAAACAATATAAATAAAAAGGACTGCATCTTTATTAACCCCTCGGCCATGGTGGAAGGGTTAATAAAGAGGCAGTCCCTTTTATTTATATTGTTTTATGGATTTTTCAGAAAAAATTTGACGTGGGCTTCGCCGTATTTTTGTAACCAGCCAGATCCAGCAGGCAGCGACGGGCTGTCCCCAACCCCCAGGTGCCTATTTGTACCTGGCCAGACACAAGAATATAGGGGAGCCCTTTTTTTTTTTAATTATTTCATGAATTTCATGAAATAATAAAAAAAAACTGCGTTGGGCTCCGCGCAATTTCTATGTCTAGCCAGGTACAGCTAAGCAGCTGGGGGCTGGAATCTGCAGCGCAGGGATGCCCAAGCGTTCTGGGCACCCCCCGCTGTGAATTGCAGCCCGCAGCCGCCCCAGAAGATGGCGCATTCATAGAAGCGCCATCTTGTGGCGCTGAGCCCCGCTCTTCCAGTGGCCCTGGTGCGGTGGCTCACTGGGTAATAAAGGGGTTAGGGCCAGCTTTTTATTATCAGCTGGCCCTAAGCCCGAAATTTATGGTGGTCACGCCAATATTAGACATGACCGCCATGAATTTCCAGTAATCAATAGAAAAAAACACAACACAGAGAAAAAATAATTTTATTAGAAATAAAACAGAACACAATTAGGGACTCCATCTTTATTTTAAAAATCCTCTTCCGTCCGACGTAGTCTACAACGAAGGTCCCACGACGATCGCCTCCGACGTAGTCCATAAACGGAATCTTCACTGCCACATCCCTCTGCATTGACTCACGTCTATGCAGAGGGAGAGCAGACTGCAAAATGACTTTCACAGTCAGGGTTCACCTCAGGTGAACCCTACTGTGACAGCCCATTCACTGCTCTGCCAGCGGGAGCGCCGGCAGAGCAGTGAATAAATTATCTTCAGGAAGGTCGGCAGGGTCCCGCAGGGTCCCAGTGTCCTCCCGGAGTCGCAGCTATCTGCTGACAGGACGTCACATGACCGCCGATCATGTGACTGTGATGTCACAGCAGGCCCTGTCAGCAGATAGCTGCAACACCGGGAGTCCCGGTGTCACACATCCACGCACGCACACATCCACACACGCTCACATCCACGCATGCACACATCCACAAAAGCACACATTCACGCACGCTCACATCCACGCATGCACACATTCACGCACACTCACACCCATCCATCCATGAATCCATCCATCCATCCATACATACACACATACACACACATACACACATATACACACACATACACACACATACATACACACACATACATACACACATACACACACACATACATACACACATACATACACACACACATACACACACATACATACACACATACACACACACATACATAAATACATACACACGCATACATACATACACACCCATCCATTCATGCACTCCTCCGGAGTGCAAGGGTTAAAAATAACAAAGCAGGTCATCCTCACCTCTCCTCTGTTCTACAGGACCTGGCATGATGTCATAATCACATGACAGCCATTAACCAGTAACCGGCAGTGTAATTACTGCCGGTTACTAGGTAACCGACTGTGATGTGAATATGACATCACGCGACGTCCTGGCAGAACATCGCAGGAGATGCTGGAGAGACCGGACACCGGGAGCGTACGCGACGTGCAGGAGCGAGGACAGGTGAGAAGAATGGAGGAGGAGGAGGAGAGGGGGAGCAGAGGAGAGACACAGGGGAGCACATAGGAGGACGGGGGAGCAGAGGGGAACACTGTGAGGGGCATACTGTGAGGGGGGGCCGCAGAACTGTGAGGGGGGCCTGTATACCTACGATGGAGCCTGTATATATGCTGGGGGAGCCTGTATAACTACGGTACGGGGGGAGCCTGTATTACGGGATATGCAATGCATATCATGAATAGCAAATGTGCAGCACCACGTGACCTCCCGCTCTGATTTCAGCCTCCCCAGCCACCTCCAGCCCTCGATATCAGCCCCCACCTGCCAGCTGCCAGTAGTTTGGCAGCCTTTGGAGCCCTTTGAGGGTGTTTTCTATGTGTTTTTTGTAGCCTGCCATTGATTTCAATGGGGTTCAAATTGTTCTTCGAACATTTGACGATCATTCGACAAACAAATCACTAATTCGACGAATCGAATCGAATTAGAACACTAGGGGGGTGGCTCATCTCTACTTCTGAGGGATTCAGTGCTGTATACTGGCCATATTGATGCCTAATTGTACCTATAAGAAGGATATTTGTTATTAAGGTGTATAGGAAGGTTCAATGTGGAAACACTGGGAATGTTTTTTAGATAATGGTGCAATTTGTATAGAGGAGGGTTTTATGCTGTATATAGGGCAGATTAATGCCTGATTGTTCCCATATTAAAGATTTATATGGCTAAGGTGTACAAGAAGGTTCAATGTGGGGACACTGAGCATAATTTTATCTACTATATAATTGCCGTAGGCAAAATCGTGTCGGACCCCGAAATCGCCGTGGCTATGTCACTATGTGACGTCACCAAGCGCGAGCAATGGCCGCGAAGCGGCCATTGCGAGTCGCTGGCCGAAAATAGAACCAGAGGCTCGGCCACAAACTTAGCGATTTACCGCTGAGGTAGCGCGAGCAATGGCCGCGAGGCCATTGCGAGTCGCTACCTCAGCTGCCGCACCTGCCGCAAGTCCCACTATACTTTCAATGGGGATTCATTGCGAGGCGCTGTGTAGCGCGAGCAATGGCCGCGAGGCCATTGCGAGTCGCTACCTCAGCCGCCGCACCTGCCGCAAGTCCCCCTATACTTTGTATGGGGATCCATTGCGAGTCGCTGTGTAGCGCGAGCAATGGCCGCGAGGCCATTGCGAGTCGCTACCTCAGCCGCCGCACCTGCCGCAAGTCCCCCTATACTTTGTATGGGGATCCATTGCGAGTCGCTGTGTAGCGCGAGCAATGGCCGCGAGGCCATTGCGAGTCGCTACCTCAGCTGCCGCACCTGCCGCAAGTCCCACTATACTTTCAATGGGGATTCATTGCGAGTCGCTGTGTAGCGCGAGCAATGGCCGCGAGGCCATTGCGAGTCGCTACCTCAGCCGCCGCACCTTGCGGCGCGGTTGCGGTAATCCCCATAGAAAGTATAGGGCGAGTTGCTACTTTGTGTTCTAAGACCCTTACAACATAATAGTTCAATTTTCCTTAAATGATATCAACCATACAAATATATGTAGTTGGTGTAAAGATGTCATTGGAATAATTGGATTATTATTTGAAAATCAATTTAAAAATAATCTAGACACCCGATGCATTTGCATCGGGCTCACAGCTAGTTATTTAAATAATGGTGCAGTTTGTATAGTGATTTTATGTTTATTATTATTTGTGAGACGGAGAATGTGAGAATGAGAGAATGGACTAAACATCTCTGATGGTTTTATGGCCCATTACGACATCTAAAGAATGTTGTTCAAAGACACTGAAACCTGAAAGACACCAAATTTTCTAATAAATTAGCGTTATAAAAACTTTCAGACCACTAGGCCTGCCTGATTGAAGATCCTCTCCACGCACTTTTGCTTATTTAGCTAAATGTCCAGGCCCTGTAATTTTTATTCGGTTAAATGTCCAATCATTTTAGTTGTGCACGTATATATTTTGAGTTTCTTTCAATATTTTGTCATACCTCGTCTGATTAAGAGGCCTGAGACGTCTTGAAGGCTCGCCTTATAACATCATTTATTTTATTTTTGTTAGCCATTAAAAGTTATCACAACTACAAGATTTGTATCTTGTTTCTCCAACTGAGAGCAATCAACGTGTATATAATAGAAACAATAGGGTACTTATCTCGGTAGTTCCTCAGCCTCCTACATACGTTGGTGGCACAGTGGTAGTGTGACAACCATCCGCTGTGAGGCTGAGCTGCTGGTAAGGCAGCACTCCAAGAAACCCCGAGACCCTTAACCCCTATACAGGGATCTGGAATTACAGCGGAACCCGGGGGTAACTGCCTATTATGAGCAGCAAAGCAGGAAGGTCACCAGGAGTCCGAGTCAAAACCGAGAGGGCAGCGAAGGTACAAAATAGTCAGGCTGTAGCAGAGTCGAAAATCCAGGCAAAGGTCAAAGTCAAAACCAAGAGTGCAGCTGACGCACAAAATCGACAGGCTGTAGCAGAGTCAGAAATCCAGGCAAAGGTCAGAGACAAAACTAAACACACACTATCACTGGGGAACCAAAACTATATCTGGCGGCCTGCAAGACAGGCTCCAATGTATTTGAAGGGCGTGGTTACCTTCCATAGGCTGGAGCTCACAGCCTGATGATCTCATCCAGACCGCCCCTAAAACCAGGCCAGATGGTGATGCACGACTGGCACCAACCACCCCAATTCTGACAGAAGAACGAAAGCTGCACCTGTCAGACACCTCTGCAGGGCCCGCTCCTCTGTGACCAACATCACCCATAGGAGAAACACGGGGGCGTTCAGCGTCAGAGGCAGACGTCGAAGGAGCAGGTCCATATGAGGACAAGGCCCTCCTATCACCGGCACCATCAGCCAAAGGAATCCCGCTCCTCCCAGCGGCCGAGGCAAGAACACCAGCCACTGAGTCCAATGGCTATGTGACAGTACCCCCCCCCCTACGTGGGGCCTCCGGACCCACAAAACCCGGTTTATTGGGATGAAGATGATGAAACTTCCTGATCAAACCCTTGGCATGGATATTACGGGCAGGCACCCAGGACCTCTCCTCCGGAATAGCCCTTCCAATGTACCAGATACTGCACGGGTCCTCTCACTAAGCGGGAATCAAGGATCAGATGAACTTCGTATTCTACAGCACCCCCGACCAAGACTGGAGGAGGAGGGGATTGGACAGGACAAACTGGAGATCGGTACAATTTGAGAAAGGACTTATGGAATACATTGGGCAGTTTGAATGATTGAGGGAGCTTCAGACGAAACGCTACAGGGTTAAGCACGTCAATAATTTCATATGGACCAATAAACCTGGGACCTAGTTTGGCAGACGGCATTTTGAGCTTAATATTTTTCGTAGAAAGCCAAACTTTGTCCCCAACTCCCAGGTCCGGACCCTTGGAGCGCCGTTTATTAGCGGAAGACGCCTGCCTAGTCTGAGCCCCCTTCAAATTTTTGTTCACTTCAGACCAGATAGTCTTTAACTGATCTATGGACCTTTCAACCCCAGGGACGTCGGAAAGACTAGAAGAAAATGAACCAAAGCGCGGGTGCAGACCATGATTACAGTAGAAAGGGGTAGTCTTGATGGACTCCTGGTACTGGTTATTCATGGCAAATTCTGCTAGCGGCAGGTGTTCCACCCAATCGGATTGATGCTCAGAGACATAAAGTAGATACTGCTCGAGAGCTTGATTAGTGCGCTCGGTTTGACCATTGGTTTCAGGGTGATAGGCAGAAGAAAAAGAATAGTCGATTCCAATCTGTTTACAGAACGCCCTCAAAAATTCAGAAATGAACTGGGTGCCCCTGTCAGAAACAATATTCACAGGAATACCATGCAATCAAACAACATGATTAATAAATAACTTGCTCAGGGTCTCGGAATTAGGTAACCCGGACAGTGGAACAAAATGACACTGCTTGCTGAATCTGTCTACCACTACCCTGATACAAGTCTTCCCTTCCGAGAGTGGTAGGTCAGTAATAAAATCCATGGAGATATGAGTCCAAGGACCCTCAGGGGCAGGCAAGGACTGGAGCAACCCGGCAGGGCGGTTGCGGGGAGACTTAGCGCGAGCACAGGTTTCACAAGCCAGTACATATTCTTTACAGTCCTTTACTATAGTTGGCCACCACAAATTTCTGGTTACAAGTCTGATGGTGTTATTGATACCAGGATGCCCTGCAAGGACGGAATCATGTGATTCCTTAAGGACTTGGAGGCGGAATTTGGCAGGGACAAATAATTTTTGGGCAGGAGTAGTTTCAGGGGCCTGTTCGGGAGATCCACGAATCTCTTCCAGAAGATCCAAAGACACAGTCGAAACAACAATTCCCTTGGCTAAAATGGGAGTCGGTTCCACGTCCTCGACCTGTAAGGGGCAAAAACGTCAAGACAGGGCATCGGCCCTTACGTTTTTAGTACCCGGTCGGAAAGTGATAACGAACTCAAATCTAGAGACGAACAAAGCCCACCTAGCCTGTCTAGGATTCAGTCTTTTCGCTGACTCCAAATAGGTTAGGTTTTTGTGATCAGTAATTACGGTAATCCTATGTGGCGCCATTCCTCGATGGCCCATTTGATTGCCAACAATTCCCAATTACCTATATCATAATTCATCTCTGTAGATGAAAATTTTCGGGAAAAGAAGGCACACGGACAAAGTTGAGTGAGAGATGCAGTACCTTGTGATAGCACTGCTCCCACTCCAACTTCAGAGGCATCTACCTCTACAATCAAGTGGCGGTCCATATCAGGCTGCACCAATTTTAGGTCAGAGGAAAGGATCCACTTGGAGAAATTAGAACCGGATGGATAGAAGCCGCGCTGACCACAATAAGAGAAACAGAGTAACACACACACTCTGTTTATTCAGCCTACGCGTTTCGTGGCAAACAGGCCACTTCATCAGGGCTCAAGATTCAACAGCACATCCAGCTATATATACACACAGGAACAATCAAAAAAAATCAGAAGAAATGAAGCTCCACCCCCCTCTGACGTCACTTCTGGTGAAAACGCCCACTATAAGTCAAACGTATAAAAATGCCCATTACATTGTTTACAATACTTTAAAAATACATTAAAACACAATAATCAGTATTTAAAATCGCATATGTTCTTCAATAAATAATTAAAACATTTTTGGTAAAAAGATAAATCAGGATTAGAACTAACCCTGGCAGGGGCATAAAAATCTTCTCTGGAGATTAAACCTCCGTCTTATACCACTTAACCATCCGGTCGCCTTAGGTAAGAGCAACTGTTTAGACAGGATCTACCAACTCAACCCATCCAAACAATTAAATATCATCATTTACTTGGTACAAAAAAACCTTCTTCTTTATATAAAAATTAAACAATAATTATAAAAATATAAATTTCTTGTCTATAGGGATCTTTCAAGGTAAATGACCACTAAATTTTGTGTCTATAATATGCTCACTGAATAATTTATATTCCTTGGTTTGTTGATCTATGTAAATTACAAGTCACCTGTATATACAAACTCGCAATTAAAAACCTCTCAATATAAAGAGGAAATGCAGACAGGATCTATATGAGGTAAAGGATTAACAGAGAAACCGAAAAAAATGAATTACAGTGTACTCGAATCACAATTACATGAAAATAAAGGGTTCATCCAGAATATGAACCCATTATGTCTAGGGGTAACCGCAAAGTGATTAAGCAACACCTCAGACCGGTAAGCTATCTGAGTTCATGGGGAATAGAGAACACTACGGTCATAATATCTCGCCACATTGTCACATAGAAGAACTCCATCTGGCAAGATGGTAAGAAAGAAACCATCACAGATAACTATCAGTATAATAAAAGTCTTCGAAGGAATCAAGAAGACATTAACAACTCATGGGTTCTTAAAAAAGGTCACTTACCTCATTAAGCCCACCAGGGCTTAAAGTGCCCAGCTTAAAAATCCAATATGTTTCTCTTTTACCTAGGACATCCAATCTCCTAGGAGTATTTTCAGGCACATAATCAATAGGGGTAACAGATAATTTAACATCACCATGGTGAACTACGGTGCAATGTCGCGATAATCCATGTTTTAAAAAACCTCTGAGAATGTTAAACCTATGGGAATTTACACGTTTATGAAGAGGTTGAGAAGTTCTTCCCACATACTGTTTACCACAGTTGCACTGGATCAAATAGATCACATGATCCGTCTGGCATGTCATTCTGAAGTTAATATTAAAAACCTTCCCTTCATTCGAAAATGACATGAAACTGTCCACGTCATTACTAATAGACCTACAACATTTACACCCACGTCTATTGCATCGGTACGAACCCCTATGGCCAGTTTGTTCATTACCTACCTTTGTATATCCAGAGCTAGGAATCTTAACTACACTAGGTGCCAAGACATTTTTAATGGTAGGAGCCCTTTTAAATGTCACTGTCGGTTTCCTGGGGACCACCTTATTGAGGATCGGGTCATTTAAAATCACATTCCAATGTTTTTCCAATATATTTCGTACATGTAAATTTTGTGACGAAAAAGTAGTGATAAAATTTGTTTCAAAAAGGTTATCCTTTACACCCTTGTTCTTGTCAAAATTTATAAGTTCATTCTGAGTACAATGTTTAACAGAGTTATAGGCCTTTTTGACAAGCCTCGGGGGATATTCTTTTTCTTGAAATCTCTCCCTCAATATTTTGCTTTGATCCCTAAATACTGCATCAGAAGTGCAATTTTTCCTAATTCTGTAGTACTGATTCCTTGGGATATTTTTAAGCCATGGTCTGTAATGGTTGCTTCCATAGTGAACATACCCATTGGCATCAACTTCTTTAAAATGATTTTTTGTCATAATCTTACCCGAATCATCAATATAGATGTTCAGGTCTAAAAAGGTAACATTTTTTCTTTCAACACAAGGGGTAAGCTCTATTCCCCAATGATTCTCCCTTATAACATCAAGGAAATCAAAAACTGTATTGTCTGTATTATCATAGATGATGAATATATCGTCTATGAATCGTTTATATAGGCTGGGGGGTCTTTATGAGGACAAAAACATTGAGGTTGAATCGGTGTTTACTAAAGAAGAGACGGTTGCGATGAAAAAGAACTTTAATAAGTTTGAGAATTTGTTGAAGGATGAATTACATTATCAATTAGATGCACGTTTTTTATCCATATATATGGACGAGAAAATTTGTCCGAGAGGTCTGAGGGTGGAAAGGAGATCCCCCTTTCCTCATGATGTTGCGTTCACTGATGAGTGGGACACTATTCTTAGAGAATGTATGTTTAATTTATTAGGATGTCTTTTTCATAAAAGAATTACTCTGGTAGAGAAATTTGTAGAAAAGATTAGTAACTCCTTAGAGGTAACATTAGAGTTCAGTACTCACCCTGAATTTAGTAGAATAAATTCTGATATAGCAAATAGAATATTGAGATTAGAACAAGATATTATAGGCAGAAAATCAAAGAAATTACAACGTGACAGAGAGGATTACAAAAAGATGAAAACGTTAACCAAGAATTCCTCTGATCCACAAAATCAATCGGCTCATGATGTGGAACCAGTTCCCAGTACCACATCAGGGGCAGGTTTGATCAGAGTGGAAAAAGAGGCTAGCTATAGTGTGAATTTGAATATATTCATCATGATATATTCATCATCTATGATAATACAGACAATATAGTTTTTGATTTCCTTGATGTTATAAGGGAGAATCATTGGGGAATAGAGCTTACCCCTTGTGTTGAAAGAAAAAATGTTACCTTTTTAGACCTTAACATCTATATTGATGATTCGGGTAAGATTATGACAAAAAATCATTTTAAAGAAGTTGATGCCAATGGGTATGTTCACTATGGAAGCAACCATTACAGACCATGGCTTAAAAATATCCCAAGGAATCAGTACTACAGAATTAGGAAAAATTGCACTTCTGATGCAGTATTTAGGGATCAAAGCAAAATATTGAGGGAGAGATTTCAAGAAAAAGAATATCCCCCGAGGCTTGTCAAAAAGGCCTATAACTCTGTTAAACATTGTACCCAGAATGAACTTATAAATTCTGACAAGAACAAGGGTGTAAAGGATAACCTTTTTGAAACAAATTTTATCACTACTTTTTCGTCACAAAATTTACATGTACGAAATATATTGGAAAAACATTGGAATGTGATTTTAAATGACCCGATCCTCAATAAGGTGGTCCCCAGGAAACCGACAGTGACATTTAAAAGGGCTCCTACCATTAAAAATGTCTTGGCACCTAGTGTAGTTAAGATTCCTAGCTCTGGATATACAAAGGTAGGTAATGAACAAACTGGCCATAGGGGTTCGTACCGATGCAATAGACGTGGGTGTAAATGTTGTAGGTCTATTAGTAATGACGTGGACAGTTTCATGTCATTTTCGAATGAAGGGAAGGTTTTTAATATTAACTTCAGAATGACATGCCAGACGCATCATGTGATCTATTTGATCCAGTGCAACTGTGGTAAACAGTATGTGGGAAGAACTTCTCAACCTCTTCATAAACATGTAAATTCCCATAGGTTTAACATTCTCAGAGGTTTTTTAAAACATGGATTATCGCGACATTGCACCGTAGTTCACCATGGTGATGTTAAATTATCTGTTACCCCTATTGATTATGTGCCTGAAAATACTCCTAGGAGATTGGATGTCCTAGGTAAAAGAGAAACATATTGGATTTTTAAGCTGGGCACTTTAAGCCCTGGTGGGCTTAATGAGGTAAGTGACCTTTTTTAAGAACCCATGAGTTGTTAATGTCTTCTTGATTCCTTCGAAGACTTTTATTATACTGATAGTTATCTGTGATGGTTTCTTTCTTACCATCTTGCCAGATGGAGTTCTTCTATGTGACAATGTGGCGAGATATTATGACCGTAGTGTTCTCTATTCCCCATGAACTCAGATAGCTTACCGGTCTGAGGTGTTGCTTAATCACTTTGCGGTTACCCCTAGACATAATGGGTTCATATTCTGGATGAACCCTTTATTTTCATGTAATTGTGATTCGAGTACACTGTAATTCATTTTTTTCGGTTTCTCTGTTAATCCTTTACCTCATATAGATCCTGTCTGCATTTCCTCTTTATATTGAGAGGTTTTTAATTGCGAGTTTGTATATACAGGTGACTTGTAATTTACATAGATCAACAAACCAAGGAATATAAATTATTCAGTGAGCATATTATAGACACAAAATTTAGTGGTCATTTACCTTGAAAGATCCCTATAGACAAGAAATTTATATTTTTATAATTATTGTTTAATTTTTATATAAAGAAGAAGGTTTTTTTGTACCAAGTAAATGATGATATTTAATTGTTTGGATGGGTTGAGTTGGTAGATCCTGGCTAAACAGTTGCTCTTACCTAAGGCGACCGGATGGTTAAGTGGTATAAGACGGAGGTTTAATCTCCAGAGAAGAGTTTTATGCCCCTGCCAGGGTTAGTTCTAATCCTGATTTATCTTTTTACCAAAAAATGTTTTAATTATTTATTGAAGAACATATGCGATTTTAAATACTGATTATTGTGTTTTAATGTATTTTTAATGTATTGTAAACAATGTAATGGGCATTTTTATACGTTTGACTTATAGTGGGCGTTTTCACCAGAAGTGACGTCAGAGGGGGGTGGAGCTTCATTTCTTCTGATTTTTTTTGATTGTTCCTGTGTGTATATATAGCTGGATGTGCTGTTGAATCTTGAGCCCTGATGAAGTGGCCTGTTTGCCACGAAACGCGTAGGCTGAATAAACAGAGTGTGTGTGTTACTCTGTTTCTCTTATTGTGGTCAGCGCGGCTTCTATCCATCCGGTTCTAATTTCTCCAAGTGGATCCTTTCTTTTTGCCGGGAGCCTGCTGCGACCATACGTGCTTGTCCAAGGGAGTTGTGACCATTCACAACCAGACCAGGTGAGTCTGTATTGTGGGAGTCCGTGTGACCATCAAACCCGAAGGTATTACTCTATGTGCGCTTCTTTTCCTTCTTATTTGTAGAGGTCAGAGGAAAAACATAGAAGCGTTTTTACGTTTTAACGTAGAAAACGCATGAATTGCTTCAGGCTTCCAATTAACCACATCGGCCCCTTTACGTGTCAAATCAGTGAGTGGTTTGGCTATCTCTGAAAACCCTTTAATAAATTTGCGATAATAGTTAGCGAAACCCAAGAATCGCTGCAGTGCCTTTAGAGACTTGGGTTGTACCCATTCCTTAATGGGTTTAATTTTAGAAGGATCCATGCGAAAACCTTTGGCCGATATAATATACCCCAAAAAATGTATCTCTTCATTCATGAAAACACATTTCTCTAATTTAGCGAATAAAGAATGCTCTCTGAGTCTCTGGAGTACAGTACGGACATGTCGGACGTGCGACCAAAGACCAGGAGAAAAAAACAGAATGTCGTCCAAATAAATGACCACATATACACCACTGATATCTCTGAAAATATCATTGACAAATTTCTGAAAAACTGCAGGTGCGTTACTTAACCCGAACGGCATTATGAAATACTCAAAATGGCCGAGAGGCATGTTAAACGCGGTCTTCCACTCATCGCCTTCTTTTATACTGACAAGGTTATATGCTCCCCTGAGGTCCAGTTTGGTGAAATACTTGGCTCCCAACAGCTGATTATAAAGATCATGGATGAGTGGAAGAGGATACTGGTTTTTCACAGTGATCGTGTTTAATTTGCGGAAATCAATGCAAGGTCTGAGGCCACCATCTTTCTTTCCAACAAAAGAGAAACCGGCTCCTACTGGTGAGGTGGACTGTCTAATATACCCTTTTCGCAGACTGTCTGCTATGTAATCTTTCATGGCCTGACGTTCTGGACCAGAGAGGTTAAATATTCTCCCCTTTGGGAGACGAGAAGCAGGTATCAAATCTATGGCGCAATCATACTTTCTGTGAGGGGGTAATTTCTCTGATTCCTGAATAGAAAATACATCCTCAAAATCTCTAAAGGCATATGGTACAAAGGGAGGAGGCTTGACCTTCACTTGGTTTACAGATAGCGAGATACAGTTTTCCTGACACTTTGGGCTCCAGCGCACGATGTCACCCAAGTGCCAGTCTATGACAGAGTTATGTTTGCGTAACCATGGCATGCCCAGGATTACTGCAGATGATACATTATTGATAGCAAGAAATGACACATTTTCAGCATGTAAAGACCCCACCAGCATTGACACTTCCTCAGTGACAAATTCCACTCCACCTTGGATGAGGGGAGTGCCATTAACTGCAGTGGTTCTAATGGGGGCATTAAGCTTTAGTCGTGGTACACCTAGATTTCTTGCTACCTGGAGATCTATGAAATTCCCCTCTGAAAAAATGGGGGATTCTAAGGTTGCCTCGAGGAATGAAGGAGCACAGGAGTCCTGAGAGAGAGAAAGTGACTCCAAGAGAGGGAGCCTGGAGAGAGAGAGAACAGGCAGCCAAGACTGAAGGAGGGGACCCCCCAGATCGGAGCCCCCATACTCCGTGAGGGAACCCTGGTCCATTTACTGGAGTGCTGGTTCCGAGGACGCGGCACAGGGAGTTCAGCCCCTGAGTCGTAACACCGGACATCGCGGGCCCGTTTATCGGCCCCGACACCCTGTCAGAAAGGAATCAGCCATGCCAGGATAACCCACTGAGGTCGAGTTTCAGTGCAGGAGAGAGGAAAGCGGGAAGCAGGGACACTCAGACAGCACCCCAATAGGGCCTGGTTCTAAGCGGGCTGTTCCAGGACAGGCAGCAGCAGCAGGACACGGGTCAGAGGAATGCATACCACAGGTGACTCCGGGAGACCTTGCAGCCCACTGTGACTACCCGGCCAGCTACCTTTACCTAATAACTGTTGTCCTCTGTGAACTGTACCACCACCAGCATTGTTCCAGTAAAGTACCCGGGTAGAGTGACAGAGTCTCCGTGTGCTTATTTCACTGCTGCACTGCAACTTGTTTATCTCCATCATCAGCACTTCCATCACTATATGTGCATCCCTGCCCCGAAGGGCGGGCTCCACCTGCAGGGAGCTGTAACATCCCGGCTGCTGCACCACCACCCTTGTGAAGTCTGAAGCTGCGCTGGTGCTTAATCACCAGAATCTGCGGGTGGCTTCACGTGAACTTTGAAATAGGAATAAAGTTCAACTACCCCTTTTTGTTGACCACCAGGGCCACGGATCTGGGCCGGCCACCAGTGACATCCCAACCACAGCAAAGGGCCCAGATACCCGAGTCCCCGTATAACTCTAGGTGAGTTATGAACACTGTTAAGGGGTGGCCGAATAGTAGGTTTATGCACCACAGCAAGCCTTTGAAGGATCCTACACCTTGAGGTTCAAGGGACTCCACAGGCACCAGCAGCTTCAAATACAAAGGTAAAGTTACACGCAATTTGCTGGTTGCAGTGAAATCATGAACACATTGTTCTATTTTGTTGCTGTGTACAAATGGAACAATGTGTCAGTACCTTAAGACATTCGTGATTAACCATCATCCGGTAACTCCTGTCATATACATCCTCTCTAAAGTACACAAGGACTTACACAGCCCACCAGGTCGCCCAATAGTAGCATCCACAGATTCTGTTCTTAACCCTTTATCCATCTTCCTAGAGAAACTATTAACTTTGTATACCCACGCAACAAAATCCTTCATTCTAGACGCAGGTGCGTTTCTACAGAAATTGCAAGACATTAACACAATCCCATCTGATAGCATCTTGAGAACATGGGACGTTAATAGTTTATACACATCCATCAATCAAAACAAGGGCACTGAGGCAGTCTCGCGCACCCTCCAAAAAGCGAACATTGATACTAGGTCTCAAGAACTTTGCTTGGACCTATTGAACATAGTATTACGTGCAAATTTTTTCCTCATTGAGAATGAGTTTTACGTGCAAATATGCGGAACAGGGGTCCAATGTAGCTCCAGCATACGCCAAGTTTTATATGGACCGATTTGAACGTGAACACATCTATCCCAATCCTTCATTTCAGGAACACACACTAGTCTGGGTTCGATACATAGATGATATTTTCTGTATATGGTGTGGGGACCAAAACAGTCTCCTAGAATTCTATCATATAATTAATAGAGTTAGACCTGAACTCAAGTTTACCCTGTCTCATCATACCAATGAAATCACTTTCCTTGACACAAAAGTGTTTAAAGATAATCAGGGATCTTTAACTACGATATTTATACCAAACCTATCGACTGCAACAGTCTCCTCCTATATGACAGCTGCAATCCCAAATCCACCAGAAATTGCCCCCCTTGGTCACAATTCAAGAGAGTGACAAGAATCGTGTCCAATCCTATGGTTAGCAAATCCAGTTTACAAGAGATGTCTGACAAATTCAGAAATCGAAATTATCCGACAATACTGACAAAACTCCTTGAGACTGAAATGACCAGAGAGTGAATCCACAACAATCGCCCCACAAAAAGCATACAGAATTCCTTTTGTACATTGTCACCACCCCTCCATGCAAACAACTACATAACTTGATTCGTATACATTGGCCTCTATTAACTAAATCTTATCCCAACATTGACATCTTCAAAACTCAACCAATAATGTGTATGAGACGACCACTGAACATCAGAGACAGATTAGTTAGGGACGAACTCGAATCAGCAAAACAGAGTCAGACACACACCTTAACTAGCCACAAAAGGACTGGCACTTTATCACATTTGAGCAGCTCATGCAGCCCAAACATGGGAAAGGGCAATAAAGTTGTGCATCCACATACTGGCAAATCTTATCCAATTAGGGACTTTTACACCTGTGAGTCCAATTTTATTGTCTACGTGATTAAATGTCCTTGTGGCCTCTATACGTGAGCGAAACTACCCAAGCTATCAGAGATTGTATTTCTAGCCATAAATCCACCATCAGATGTGAGAAGGTTTGGCTACCTCTACCAGCACATTTCAAAGAGGCTAGACACCATGTATCTCAATTAGGATTCCAGGTTATTGAGAAAGTCCTCAGACAAAGGAGAGGCGGGAACCACATCCAATTACGAAAACAACAGGAAACATAGTGGATATATACCTTAGACATGTAATACGCTACTTTCACAAGTGTATTTTTTCCTGTCCGTGGGATCCTACTTTTTGTAGGATCCCACAGAGAAGAACAGACACCACAGGAAGTGACCTATTTGAGTGTCCGGGTCCGTAATTATCACGGATCCGGACACAGAAAGACCTGTGCGGGGTAATTTCACTTCCACAATGTATATATACATTGTGGAAGTGAAATTTAAGTAAAACCAATGGTTAAAAAAAAAAAAAAATTGATTCTCACCTTTCCTGCGATCCCCCGATGTGCGGCTTCTATCCCCGGATGCTTAAAGGACCTGGCTGGGTGTGGCTACCCGCTCAACATCATCAGTCACATGATGTGACTGTGACATCATACCAGGTCCTGTACATCCGGAGATGCCGACAGCGGTGGATCGCAGGACAGGTGAGAATCGATTTTTTTTATTTTTAACAATTGCGTTTACTTACATTTCACTTCCGCAATGTATATATACACTATCTTTAGTACCCGGCTACGCCCGGGTTAATAAATAACTGATGTTAGCAATAACAAAATAGAATTTGAATACAGTTAGGGCCAGAAATATTTGGACAGTGACACAAGTTTTGTTATTTTAGCTGTTTACAAAAACATGTTCAGAAATACAATTATATATATAATATGGGCTGAAAGTGCACACTCCCAGCTGCAATATGAGAGTTTACACATCCAAATCGGAGAAAGGGTTTAGGAATTATAGCTCTGTAATGCATAGCCTCCTCTTTTTCAAGGGACCAAAAGTAATTGGACAATGGACTCTAAGGGCTGCAATTAACTCTGAAGGCGTCTCCCTCGTTAACCTGTAATCAATGAAGTAGTTAAAAGGTCAGGGGTGGATTCCAGGTGTGTGGTTTTGCATTTGGAAGCTGTTGCTGTGACCAGACAACATGCGGTCAAAGGAACTCTCAATTGAGGTGAAGCAGAACATCCTGAGGCTGAAAAAAAAGAAAAAATCCATCAGAGAGATGGCAGACATGCTTGGAGTAGCAAAATCAACAGTTGGGTACATTCTGAGAAAAAAGGAATTGACTGGTGAGCTTGGGAACTCTAAAGGGCCTGGGCGTCCACGGATGACAACAGTGGTGGATGATCGCCGCATACTTTATTTGGTGAAGAAGAACCCGTTCACAACATCAACTGAAGTCCAGAACACTCTCAGTGAAGTAGGTGTATCTGTCTCTAAGTCAACAGTAAAGAGAAGACTCCATGACAGTAAATACAAAGGGTTCACATCTAGGTGCAAACCATTCATCAATTCCAAAAATAGACAGGCCAGAGTTAAATTTGCTGAAAAACACCTCAAGAAGCCAGCTCAGTTCTGGAAAAGTATTCTATGGACAGATGAGACAAAGATCAACCTGTACCAGAATGATGGGAAGAAAAAAGTTTGGAGAAGAAAGGGAACGGCACATGATCCAAGGCACACCACATCCTCTGTAAACATGGTGGAGGCAACATGATGGCATGGGCATGCATGGCTTTCAATGGCACTGGGTCACTTGTGTTTATTGATGACATAACAGCAGACAAGAGTAGCCGGATGAATTCTGAAGTGTACCGGGATATACTTTCAGCCCAGATTCAGCCAAATGCTGCAAAGTTGATTGGACGGCGCTTCATAGAATGATGGACAATGACCCCAAGCATACAGCCAAAGCTACCCAGGAGTTCATGAGTGCAAAAAAGTGAAACATTCTGCAATGGCCAAGTCAATCACCAGATCTTAACCCAATTGAGCATGCATTTAACTTGCTCAAATCCAGACTTAAGACGGAAAGACCCACAAACAAGCAAGACCTGAAGGCTGCGGCTGTAAAGGCCTGGCAAAGCATTAAGAAGGAGGAAACCCAGTGTTTGGTGATGTCCATGGGTTCCAGACTTAAGGCAGTGATTGCCTCCAAAGAATTCGCAACAAAATATTGAAAATAAAAATATTTTGTTTGGGTTATGTTTATTTGTCCAATTACTTTTGACCTCCTAAAATGTGGAGTGTTTGTAAAGAAATGTGTACAATTCCTACATTTTCTATCAGATATTTTTGTTCAACCCTTCAAATTAAACGTTACAATCTGCACTTGAATGCTGTTGTAGAGGTTTCATTTCAAATCCAATGTGGTGGCATGCAGAGACCAACTCGCGAAAATTGTGTCACTGTCCAAATATTTCTGGCCCTAACTGTATGTCATATTTATGACCTGTAAGAAAATAGAAGCTGAGCTGTGATTGAGGGTAAAAATTTCACCTCACAACATAGCCTATGACGCTCTCGGGGTCCAGACGTGTGACTGTGCAAAATTTTGTGGCTGTACTTGAGACGGTGTAGATGCCAATCCCGGATATACACACACACATACATACATACACCAATTCAGCTTTATATATTAGACTAGCTGTAGTACCCAGCTACGCCCGGGTTAATAAATAACTGATGTTAGCTATAACAAAATAGAATTTGAATTTGTCATATTAATGACCTGTAAGAAAATAGAAGCTGAGCTGTGATTGATTGCTATAGGCAGCCTGATAAATCTCCAGCCAATAGTAAACCCTCCCCTGGCCGGGCAGTATATGTTACCTAACACATACAAATAATAGGCAGCTCATGTGACTGACATCTGCCTTAATTCCCTATATGGCACATGTGTTGCACATTGGCTGTTTTTAATCAGATGTCTATGTTTGGAAATTAAAGATAGCACACGTATGAGGCGAGTTGTGCGAGGTGATTTGTGCACATCTTTGTCTGTGTGTGTGGTGTGGTGTCCCTGGGGTGTGTGTATGTGTGTGTCCCTGTGGGGTGAGTGCATGTGTCCCTATAGGGTGTGTATGTGTGTGTATCCTGTGGGGGGGGTCTCTGTGTGGTGTGTGTGTATCTGTGTTAAGATAAGATAAGATAAACTTTATTGATCCGGGAGGAAATTACAGTATTACAGCAGCAGAACAAAGATCAAGAACATTTCACACTTTACAAAATAAGTCTATATGGACAGCAGATGTGGGTAGACTGGTACATGTACCTCACCTATTCCCCCCATACACATAGAACTTCACATAGTCTTGGGATGCTTTACACATATACATTTGTTAAACATCCCCACAGCTGTCGGAACAAACGATTTTCTGTATCTTTCCTTTTTACACATTAGTTGGATTAGACGCTTGCTGAATGTGCTCTTCTGCTTCGCAAACGGTTCAGAGAGCGGGTGTGTATTGTTGCTCATTATAGCCTTGCATTTCTTATTGATTCTATCCTCTAATGCCTCCTCGAAAGTCCTAAGTTGTAGACCCACCGCCGCACTAGCCTTCTTGATAAGTTTATTCAGCTTATTAGCGTCAGCTGTGCGCACACTGCTACCCAGCATATTATTGCAGCAAAGATTGCACTCGCCACAATAGATTGGTAGAACATTTCAAGCATTTAGCTACACACATTAAACGACCTTAATTTCCTTAGGAAGTAAAGTCTACTCATCCCTTTCTTGCAAACCTTCTCCATATGGCACCTCCAATCAAGCTTGCTGTCCAGGTGAACCCCCAAATATTTCAAATTCTCCACCATCTCAACATCCTGACCATCAATAGTGATAGGTTAGCAATCCTTCATGCACCTTCCATAACTCAACACCAACTCCCTGGTGTTGTGTGTTTCTCTTTGTGGTGTGTGTGTGTGTGTCCCTGTGGGGTGAGTGCATGTGTCCCTATAGGGTGTGTATGTGTCCCTGTGGGGGGGGTGTCTGTGTGGGGGGGGTGTCTCTGTGTTGTGTGTGTCTCTTTGTGGTGTGTGTGTGTGTGTCCCTGTGAAGGTGAGTGCATGTGTCCCTATAGGGTGTGTATGTGTGTGTGTCCCTGTGGGGGGTCTGTGTGGTGTGTGTGTCTCTTTGTGGTGTGTGTGTGTCCCTGTGGGGTGAGTGCATGTGTCTCTATAGGGTGGCTATGTGTGTGTGCCTTGTGGGGGGGGTCTGTGTGGTGTGTGTCTGTGTTGTGTGTGTCTCTTTGTGGTGGTTGTGTGTGTGTGTGTCTGTGGGGTGAGTGCACGTGTCGCTATAGGATGTGTGTGTGTGTGTCCCCTTGGGTGTGTGTGTGTGTCTCTGTGTTGTGTGTGTCTCTTTGTGGTGTGTGTGTGTTTGTTCGGGTGTGTGGTGAGTATCCAATGTTGGGGCTGCACCTTAGCGACTATACACTTGCTGTTACTCTTTGTGTGTGTGTGGTGTGTATACATAGTAACATAGTAACATAGTTTTTAAGGTTGAAGGAAGACTTTAAGTCCATCTAGTTCAACCCATAGCCTAACATGTTGATCCAGAGGAAGGCAAAAAAAAACCCATGTGGCAACACTAAGCTCCACATTGGGGGAAAAAATTCCTTCCTGACTGCAGGTACGGCAATCAGACTAGTTCCCTGGATCAACGCCCTATCAAAGAATCTAGTATGTATAACTGGTAATATTATAGTTTTCAAGAAAGGCATCCAGGCCCTTCTTAAATGTTAGTAGTGACTCACTCATTACAACATCATGTGGCAGAGAGTTCCATAGTCTCACTGCTCTTACAGTAAAGAATCCGCGTCTGTGATTATGATTAAACCTTCTTTCCTCCAGACGTAGAGGATGCCCCCTTGTCCCAGTCTCAGGCCTAAGAGTAAAGAGATCATTAGAAAGGTCTCTGTACTGTCCCCTCATATATTTATACATTATTATAAGATCACCCATAAGCCTTCGTTTTTCCAAGCTAAATAGCCCCAAGTTTAATAACCTGTCTTGGTATTGCAGACCCCTTAGTCCTCTAATGACTTTTGTCGCTCTTCTCTGGACCCGCTCTAGTTCAGCTATGTCTTTCTTATACACCGGAGACCAGAATTGTACACAGTATTCTAAGTGTGGTCGCACTAGTGACTTGTATAGAGGTAAAATTATGTTCTCCTCATGAGCATCTATGCCTCTTTTAATGCATCCCATTATTTTATTTGCCTTTGCAGCAGCTGCCTGACACTGGCCACTAAATGTGAGTTTGTCATCAACCCATACACCCAGGTCTTTTTCAGTGACAGTTTTGCCCAGTGTTTTACAATTAAGCACATAATTATACCTTTTGTTTCCTCTGCCCAAGTGCATGACTTTACATTTATTCCCATTAAAGCTCATTTGCCATTTAGCAGCCCAAGCTTCTAGTTTACATAAATCCTCCTGTAATATAATATTGTCCTCCTCTGTATTGATTACCCTGCAGAGTTTATTGTTATCTGCAAATATTGAGATTCTACTCTGTATGCCCCCTACAAGGTCATTAATAAATATATTAAACTAGCTGTGAGCCCGATGCAAATGCATCGGGATTCTAGAACGTGCCTTAATTTGATTATAGTAGTTATAGCTGTTAGGCTGATGGAAATGCATCGGGTATCTAAAATATGTTTATTGTTTTTTTAAAGATTTTTAAATAATAATCGCATTATCAATAGCAATAATATAAGCCATACTATTATTATTAGCATTAATAGCAGTATTAATAGCATTATTAGCAGTATTATGAGCATTAATAACAGTATTAATAGCATTAATAGCATTATTATTAGCATTAATAGCATTATTAATAGCATTATTAGCATTAATAATACCATTAATAGGATAAATATTAGCATTAATAGCATTAATAGCATAATTAATAGCATTAAGAGCATTATTATTAGCATTAATAGCATTAATAATAGCATTATTAGCATTAATAATAGCATTAATAACATTATTAATAGCATTAATAGCATTATTCTTAGCATTAATAGCATTAATAGCATTATTATTAGCATTAATAGCATTAATAATACTATTAATAAGATAAATATTAGCATTAATAGCATTAATAGCATAAATAATAGCATTAATAGCATTATTAATAGCATTAATAGCATTATTATTAGCATAAATAGCATTAATAATAGCATTATTAGCATTAATAATAGCATTAATAACATTATTAATAGCATTAATAGCATTATTATTAGCATTAATAAAATTAATAATAACATTAGTAGCATTAATAATAGCATTAATAACATTATTAATAGCATTAATAGCATTATTATTAGCATTAATAGAATTAATAACAGCATTAATAGCATTAATAATAGCATTATTAGCATTAATAACATTATTAATAGCATTAATAGCATTATTATTAGCATTAATAGCATTATTATTAGCATTAATAGTATTAATAATACCATTAATAGGATAAATATTAGCATTAATAGCATTAATAGCATTATTAATAGCATTAATAGCATTATTATTAGCATTAATAGCATTAATAGCATTATTATTACCATTAATAGCATTAATAATACCATTAATAGGATAAAATATTAGCATTAATAGCATTAATAGCATAATTAATAGAATTAATAGCATTATTAATAGCATTATTATTAGCATTAATAGCATTAATAATAGCATTATTAGCATTCATAATAGGATTAATAACATTATTAATAGCATTAATAGCATTATTATTAGCATTAATAGCATTAATAGCATTATTATTAGCATTAATAGCATTAATAATACCATTAATAGGATAAATATTAGCATTAATAGCATAAATAATAGCATTAATAGCATTATTAATAGCATTAAGAGCATTATTATTAGCATAAATAGCATTAATAATAGAATTATTAGCATTAATAATAGTAGTAATAACATTATTAATAGCATTAATAGCATTATTATTAGCATTAATAGCATTAATAATACCATTAATAGGATAAATATATTAGCATTAATATCATTAATAGCATAAATAATAGCATTAATAGCATTATTAATAGCATTAATAGCATTATTATTAGCGTAAATAGCATTAATAATAGCATTATTAGCATAAATAATAGTATAAATAACATTATTAATAGCATGAATAGCATAATTATTAGCATTAATATCATTATTATTGGCATTAATAACATAATTATTAGCATTAATAGCATTATTATTAGCAGTAATATTATTATTAGCATTTTATTTTTTTAATTATTATTTATTATTTTTTATTTATTTTTTTATTTTTTTTTATTTTATTTTTTATAATTTTGTAATTATTTTTTAATTTTTTTTTTATTATTAAATTTATTTATTTTTTTAAGTGAGAGTGAGAGACAGTTGTCATTCAGGTCTGCATTTTTTTTTTTTATTATTATTTTATTTTTATTTAATTTTTTATTATTTTGTTATTATTATTTTTTATTATTTTTTAATTATTTTTAAATTATTTTATTTATTATTTAATTTATTATTTATCTTAAGTGACACAGAGTTCTCCTTGTGGTCCGCCAAAAGGGCTGGAGCTGATTAGCATATATTTATTTTTTTTATTATTATTTTTATTTAATTTTTTATTATTTTTTTTATTATTATTTTTTATTATTTTTAATTATTTTTAAATTATTTTATTTATTATTTAATTTATTATTTATTTTAAGTGAGACACAGTTCTCATTCAGGTCCGCCAAAATGGCTGAGCTGATTAGCATATATTTATTTTTTTTATTATTATTTTTATTTAATTTTTTATATATTTTTTTATTATTATTTTTTATTATTTTTTAATTATTTTTAAATTATTTTATTTATTATTTAATTTATTATTTATTTTAAGTGAGACAAAGTTCTCATTCAGGTCCGCCAAAATGGCTGAGCTGATTAGCATAGATTTATTTTTTTTATTATTATTTTTATTTAATTTTTTATTATTTTTTTATTATTATTTTTTATTATTTTTTAATTATTTTTAAATTATTTTATTTATTATTTAATTTATTATTTATTTTAAGTGAGACACAGTTCTCATTCAGGTCCGCCAAAATGGCTGAGCTGATTAGCATAGATTTATTTTTTTTTTATTATTTTTATTTAATTTTTTATTATTTTTTTATTATTATTTTTTATTATTTTTTAATTATTTTTAAATTATTTTATTTATTATTTAATTTATTATTTATTTTAAGTGAGACACAGTTCTCATTCAGGTCCGCCAAAATGGCTGAGCTGATTAGCATAGATTTATTTTTTTTATTATTATTTTTATTTAATTTTTTATTATTTTTTTATTATTATTTTTTATTATTTTTTAATTATTTTTAAATTATTTTATTTATTATTTAATTTATTATTTTATTTTAAGTGAGACACAGTTCTCATTCAGGTCCGCCAAAATGGCTGAGCTGATTAGCATATATTTATTTTTTTTATTATTATTTTTATTTAATTTTTTATTATTTTTTTATTATTATTTTTTATTATTTTTTAATTATTTTTAAATTATTTTTTTTATTATTTAATTTATTATTTATTTTAAGTGAGACAGTTCTCATTCAGGTCCGCTATTTTTCCCATTGACATACATTAGCGGTGTGTCGGCGATTTTATGGCCGGCCACCTGGTTCTATTTGTCGGCCGTAAAATCGCGGACACACCGCTAATACATGTCTATGGGCAGTGAGCCCGATTTCGGATTGGACGCCGACCAATCAGAATTCGAGCTCAATGAGGGGCTCTTCTGATTGGCTGAGGGCAGTAGACAGCGACCAATCAGAAGAGCCGCTCATATCTCATTGAGATACAATGGCGGATTTGTCGTCCATTGTATCTGAATGAGAAGAGAAGAGGACGTCGGAGCTGGAAGAAGACAGAAGATCCCCGGGGCCGGACGAAGAGGACGCCTGGCCGGACGGACGATCAGATGACTAAGAAGACATGTAAGTATGTGCGGACATGGGGGGGCTGTGTGGACATTAGTGGGGGTCGGCTGTGCGGACATGGGGTTTTTTTCGGACATTGATGGGGGCGGGCTGTGCGGACATGGGGGTCAGCTGTGCGGACATTGCTGGGGGTGGGTGTGCAGACATGGGGGTCGGCTGTGCGGGCATGGGGGTCGGCTGTGCGGGCATGGGGGTGGGCTGTGCGGGCATGGGGGTCGGCTGTGCGGGCATGGGGGTCGGCTGTGCGGGCATGGGGGTCGGCTGTGCGGACATTGATGGGGGCGGGCTGTGCAGACATGGGGGTGGGCTGTGCGGGCATGGGGGTCGGCTGTGCGGGCATGGGGGTCGGCTGTGCGGGCATGGGGGTCGGCTGTGCGGACATGGGGGTGGGCTGTGCGGACATTGATGGGGGCGGGCTGTGCAGACATGGGGGTGGGCTGTGCGGGCATGGGGGTCGGCTGTGCGGGCATGGGGGTCGGCTGTGCGGGCATGGGGGTCGGCTGTGCGGACATGGGGGTGGGCTGTGCGGACATGGGGGTGGGCTGTGCGGGCATGGGGGTCGGCTGTGCGGGCATGGGGGTCGGCTGTGCGGACATGGGGGTGGGCTGTGCGGACATTGATGGGGGCGGGCTGTGCAGACATGGGGGTGGGCTGTGCGGGCATGGGGGTCGGCTGTGCGGGCATGGGGGTCGGCTGTGCGGGCATGGGGGTCGGCTGTGCGGGCATGGGGGTCGGCTGTGCGGGCATGGGGGTGGGCTGTGCGGACATTGATGTGGGCGGGCTGTGCGGACATGGGGGTGAGCTGTGCGGACATTGCTGGGGGTGGGCTGTGCGGACATGGGGGTCGGCTGTGCGGACATGGGGGTCGGCTGTGGGGACATTGATGGGGGCGGGCTGTGCGGACATGGGGGGGGGGTGGCGAATTGTGGGTAGCGGGGAGCGGAGGCGGCAGTGCCGCCTCCGCTCCATGGTCCCCGGGTAGGGATTTGCGGCTCAGGCAGCGACTCGCAATGGCCTCGCGGCCATTGCTCGCGCTACCTGAGCGGTAAATCGCTAATGTTGTAGCCGGGCCTGTGGATCGATTTTGGGCCAGCGACTCGCAATGGCCGCTTCGCGGCCATTGCTCGCCCTGGGCCAGCGACTCGCAATGGCCTCGCGGCCATTGCTCGAACAGCATTGGGCGCTTCGCGCCCAATGTTAAATTCGTATCCACATGACGACATCGGAAAGTGCGCGTGAAGGGGCGCTTTTCCGATTCGTGATTATATAATAGATAGAAGCGGGCCCAACACTGACCCCTGTGGTACCCCACTTTTAACTGTGACCCATTCTGAGTGTGTTCCATTAATAACCACCCTTTGTTTCCTATCACTAAGCCAGTTCTTAACCCACTTACACATATTTTCCCCTATCCCCATTTCCCTCATTTTATGTATCAACCTTTTGTGTGGCACCGTATCAAATGCTTTTTAAAAGTCCATATACACCACATCCACTGCATTTCCTTGGTCCAGTCCAGAACTTACTTCTTCATAGAAGCTTATTAGATTAGTTTGACAGGAACGGTCCCTCGTAAAACCATGTTGATAATGGGTCATGAGGTTATTTTTCTTCAGATACTCCAGTATAGCATCTCTTAGAAAACCCTCTAGGATTTTACCACCAGTATAGGTTAAGCTTACTGGCTTACCAAGTTCAGTTTTTGTCCCCTTTTTGAATATTGGCACCACATTTGCTATACGCCAGTCCTGTGGTACAGACCCTGTTATTATGGAATCTTTAAATATTACAAATAATGGTCTATCTATGACAGTACTTAATTCCTGCAGCACTCTGGGGTGTATCCCACCCGGACCCGGAGATTTGTCAATTTTAGTGATTTTTAGACGATGCCGTACTTCCTCTTGGGTTAAGCAGGTGACATTTAATTGAGAATTTTTGTTATCACTGATCATATTGTCTGTCATGGGATTTTCTTGTGTAAATACTGTTGAAAAAAAGTCATTTAGCATATTGGCTTTTTCCTCATCCTCATCCACCATTTCACCCAGACTATTTTTAAAGGGGCCAACACCATCAATTTTTAGTTTCTTGCTATTTATGTAGTTAAAAAATATTTTGGGATTCTTTTTACTTTCTCTGGCAATGAGTCTCTCTGTCTCAATCTTTGCTGCCTTGATTTGCTTTTTACAAATGTTATTTAATTTTCTGTATTTATTTAATGCTTCATCACTACCTACTTGCTTTAATTCCCTAAATGCTTTCTTTTTGTCACATATTGCACCTCTTACCGCTTTATTTAGCCATAGTGGTTTCCTCCTATTTCTAGCATGCTTATTCCCATAGGGTATATATTGTGCACAGGTCCTATTCAGGATGCTAATAAACATCTCCCATTTGTGTTGTGTACTTTTATGTCTCAGGACATCGTCCCAGTTTATTGCACTAAGATCATCTCTCAACCGTTGGAAATTTGCCTTCCTGAAGTTTAGTGTCCTTGTAGTCCCTCTACTACACGTCTTAGTAAAGGATACTTGAAAGCTTATTAAGTTATGATCACTATTACCCAAGTGACCTCCAACCCATATATTTAATATGCGGTCCGGCCTGTTGGTTAATATTAGGTCCAGCAGTGCCCCCCTTCTTGTTGGGTCTTGAACCAGTTGTGAAAGGTAATTGTCTCTCATAGTTTTCAAAAACTTATTACCCTTGCTGGAACTGCAGGTTTCTGATCCCCAATGTATTTCAGGGTAGTTGAAGTCCCCCACAATAATAACTTCTCCCTGAGTCGCTGCTTCATCTATTTGCTTTATGAGGATATTCTCCTCCGACTTCCATTATTGTTGGGGACTTATAACAAACCCTATCAGTAATTCATTATTTTTTCCCCCTCCCCTTATCTCCACCCACAGAGACTCTACATTTCCATTAGATTCACCTATATTATCACGCAGGATGGGTTTTAAGGATGATTTTACGTATAAACATACACCTCCTCCTCGCCTATTTGTACGGTCATTTCTGAACAGACAATAGCCCTGTAAATTAACAGCCCAGTCATGGCTCTTGTCCAGCCAAGTCTCCGAAATCCCCACCATGTCATAATTATTTTCCAACAAAATCAATTCTAATTCCTCCATTTTGTTAGTGAGGCTTCTGGCATTAGTGTACATGCACTTTATGCATCTCTCTTTACCTCTATTCCTTCCTACTAGATTGACTGTTCTAACCCCACCCCCCATGCCACCCCCAATTTCATTACTTGTGCCCAGGTTACTATTTACACTATCTTCCCCTCCTATACAATGAATACCCTCCCCCCCAATCCCTAGTTTAAACACTCCTCCAACCTTCTAGCCATTTTCTCCCCAGCACAGCTGCACCCTCCCCATTGAGGTGCAGCCCGTCCCTAGCATAGAACCTGTAGCCAACAGAAAAGTCGGCCCAGTTCTCCAGGAACCCAAACCCCTTCTTCCTACACCAAATTCCTGAGCCACTTATTTATCCCCCTAATCTCCCTTTGCCTCTCTGGTGTGGCACGTGGTACAGGCAGTATTTCAGAGAATACTACCTTGGAGGTCCTTGCCTTAAGCTTGCAGCCTAATTTCCTGAAATCATCTTTAAGGACCTTCCACCTACCTCTAACTTTGTCATTTGTGCCAATGTGCACCATGACGCTGGGTCCTCACCAGCCCCTCCCAGTAATCTGTCAACCCGGTCAGCGATGTGCCGGACTCGAGCGCCAGGTAGGCAGCACACTGTTTCGACGATCCCTGTCTTTGTGACACATTGCCCTATCTATTCCCCTAATAATTGATTCCCCCACTACCAGCACCTGTCTGGCCTGCCCTTCTCTCCTGTTTTCCCCCTTACTGGAGCAGACACTCCTCTGGCTATCAGAGGTCATGCCCTGCTGCAGCAGTGCTATCCCTGAACTCACACCCCCCTCATCTGCCAACATAGCAAATTTATGGGGTGTGCCAGATCAGGGCTAGCCTCCCTGGCACCCTTCCCTCTACCCCGCCTTCTAACTGTCACCCAGCTGGCTACCTCACGGTCCTGCAGCTCCATACTACCATCCTCCCCCACATCTATCCCATTGAGCAGGTGTTCAGTGAGCAGCAGACTCCTTTCCATATTGTCTATGGATTCAGCGTTGTCAGTTGTTCATTTAGATCCAGTATCTGGGCTTCCAAATGCACAACGTACTCACATCTCACACAGCAGTATGCACCCTCGACCGGCTGGTCAAGGAATGCATACATGTGGCAAGATGTACACTGGAAGGCATTGCCAATCATGGAGCTCATTTCCTAATGGGGATTGCACCAGACAGAAATGATAAGTAAAAAGAAATGCAAAGTATTAATTAAATACAACCAGCAATTCAGTAAGTCCTCCCTTCCAAACTCCCTTAATCCAAAGTCACTGAATCACAAGTCACACACTTACTTCTGTCGCACTTGCTCTGTCACACTCAGCTCGTTTCACACTCGCTAGAAAATCAGATTTAAATCTTTTTTTTTTTTTTTTCTTTTCCCTTAGCAGAAAATTAGCCTACAGCTCAGTGTATTTCCAAAGGAAGTCCCCGTGCGTGGTGAATATCTCATGTTGGGGCCCCACCTTAGTGACTATACAGTTAGGGCCAGAAATATTTGGACAGTGACACAATTTTCGCGAGTTGGGCTCTGCATGCCACCACATTGGATTTGAAATGAAACCTCTACAACAGAATTCAAGTGCAGATTGTAACGTTTAATTTGAAGGGTTGAACAAAAATATCTGATAGAAAATGTAGGAATTGTACACATTTCTTTACAAACACTCCACATTTTAGGAGGTCAAAAGTAATTGGACAAATAAGCATAACCCAAACAAAATATTTTTATTTTCAATATTTTGTTGCGAATCCTTTGGAGGCAATCACTGCCTTAAGTCTGAAACCCATGGACATCACCAAACGCTGGGTTTCCTCCTTCTTAATGCTTTGCCAGGCCTTTCCAGTCGCAGCCTTCAGGTCTTGCTTGTTTGTGGGTCTTTCCGTCTTAAGTCTGGATTTGAGCAAGTGAAATGCATGCTCAATTGGGTTAAGATCTGGTGATTGACTTGGCCATTGCAGAATGTTCCACTTTTTTGCACTCATGAACTCCTGGGTAGCTTTGGCTGTATGCTTGGGGTCATTGTCCATCTGTACTATGAAGCGCCGTCCAATCAACTTTGCAGCATTTGGCTGAATCTGGGCTGAAAGTATATCCCGGTACACTTCAGAATTCATCCGGCTACTCTTGTCTGCTGTTATGTCATTAATAAACACAAGTGACCCAGTGCCATTGAAAGCCATGCATGCCCATGCCATCACGTTGCCTCCACCATGTTTTACACAACATAGTCTATGATGCTCTCAGGGTCCAGACATGTGACTGTGCAAAATTTTGTGGCTATAGCTGACAGCTGTCGGTTTTCCTCCAACACTTTTCCATTCACTTTTTCCCCATTATGTAGATAAGGGCAAAATTGTTTGGTGAACTGGAACGCGCAGGGTTAAAATTTTGCCTCACAACATAGCCTATGACGCTCTCGAGATCCAGACGTGTGACTGTGCAAACGTTTGTGCTGTAGTTGCGACGGTGTAGATGCCAATCCCGGATATACACACATATATGCATACATACACACGCACATTCAGCTTTATATATTAGACTAGATGTAGTACCCGGCTACGCCCGAGTTAATAAATAACTGATGTTAGCTATAACAAAATAGAATTTTAATATGTCATATTAATGACCTGTAGGAAAATAGAAGCTGAGCTGTGATTGATTGCTATAGGCAGCCTAATAAATCTCCAGCCAACAGTAAACCCTCCCCCTGGCTGGGCAGTATATGTTACCTCACACATACACATAATAGACAGCTCATGTGACTGACATCTGCCTTAATTCCCTATATAATGAGGCTAAGGTACACACAAGGACTCGACCAGTGAATAGTTTACCTTTCAGCTTTAATCGACAAATAAATCCCTCTAGCCACAACGCGTTTCAACGCATATAGTGTCTTTCTCAAGTGATCACTTGAGAAAGACGCTATATGCGTTGAAACGCGTTGTGGCTAGAGGGATCTATTTGTCGATTAAAGCTGAAAGGTAAACTATTCACTGGTTGAGTCCTTGTGTGTACCTTAGCGCTCATTATATCACATTATCTTTTGGAGCTGCATATACTTTCTTCCCGGCTGGGAAGTGTGATAGCCAGCAGCTCTGGGCCGCAAGACCTTGACAGACATCATTACACCACTCCCTTGGAACAGTTACTTGCAGAGAGAGAGATACGGAGGGCACGTGCAGGTTCCATCCCGCCGCTCATATTCAACTAGGAGAGCCCAGCAGCATGAGCGTTTAATCCAGTTGTGCGGACTTGCACAACTCGAGAAGGTGAGCGGAGGGGTTAATAAACCGACCCCATGTATTGATCCATAACAGTTTGGCGCAAACGATTTTGTTTTTTTCCCCTTTAATTCCCTATATGGCACTTGTGTTGCACATTGGCTCTTTTTAATCAGATGTTTATGTTTGGAAATTAAAGATAGCACACGTCTGAGGTGAGTAGTGTGAGGCGATTTGTGCACATCTGTGTCTGTCTGTGTGGTGTGTGTGTCCCTGGGGTGTGTGTATGTGTGTGTCCCTGTGGGGTGAGTGCATGTGTCCCTATAGGGTGTGTATGTGTGTGTGTCCCTGTGGGGGGGTCTGTGTGGTGTGTGTGTGTCTCTCTGTGTTGTGTGTGTCTTTTTGTGGTGTGTGTGTGTCCCTGTTGGGTGAGTGTATGTGTCCCTATAGGGTGTGTATGTGTGTGTGTCCCTGTGGGGGGGGGGTCTGTGTGGTGTGTGTGTCTCTTTGTGGTGTGTGTGTGTCCCTGTGGGTTGAGTGCATATGTCCCTATAGGGTGGCTTTGTGTGTGTGTCCCTGTGGGGGGGGTCTGTGTGGTGTGTGTGTCTGTGTTGTGTGTCTCTTTGTGGTGTGTGTGTGTCCCTGGAGGGTGAGTGCATGTGTCGCTATAGGGTGTATGTGTGTGTCCCCGTGGGTGTGTGTGTCTCTGTGTTGTGTGTGTCTTTTTGTGGTGCGTGTGTGTTTGTTCGGGTACGTGGTGAGTATCCAATGTTGGGGCTGCACCTTAGCGACTATACACTTGCTGTTACTCTTTGTGTGTGTGGTGTGTATACATGTCCCCGTGCGTCGTGAATATCTCATGTTGGGGCCCCACCTTAGTGACTATATGCTGGTATGTGCTGTTAGTCTTTGGCACTATCATTAAGCCCCTCTCATTCACAGCTGTCAACTGGTTACTGTCACTTTTTCCTCATTATGTAGATAGGGGCAAAATTGTTTGGTGAATTGGAATGCGTGGGGTTAAAATTTCGCTCACAACATAGCCTATGACGCTCCCGTGGTCCAGACGTGTGACTGTACAACATTTTGTGGCTATAGCTGACAGCTGTTGATTTTCCTCCAACACTTTTCCATTCACTTTTTTCCCATTATGTAGATAGGGACAAAATTGTTTGGTGAACTGGAACGCGCAGGGTTAAAATTTCGCCTCACAACATAGCTTATGACGCTCTCGGGGTCCAGACATGTGACTGTGCAAAAGTTTGTGGCTGTAGTTGCGACGGTGTAGATGTCAATCCCGGATATACACACACACATACATACACACACACACACACACATACACATACACACATTCAGCTTTATTTATTAGATTGCGGAAGTGAAATTAGATGGAGAGGAGCAATTTTAGTGTACTGAGCATGCTCAGTACACTAAAATTGGGTCCCAGACACGATCTGATGTTTTCTCGGACCCGTGCTCCATAGGCCCTCATGTTATGGGCCACGGATCATGTCGGATCCGATTCGGATCAAAATGGATCTGACAAAATCCGATGCCACGAAGGGAAAATCCGATCCGATCTGTGCCCATAGGCTAAAATGGGGGCCAATTTGGATCGGTGGCTGTCCGTTTTACAACGGACAGCCACGGATCCCAAAAAAACATGATGCGACAACACCCTTAGCCAATCAATCTCACCCTTTAAACCCTTATGGCCACTTTACACGCGGCTACATTTCTAGCTTATCCACAGGTAACTTACTGGCTGCAGTGAAATCATTGAGACATTATTCCATTTGTACACAGCAACAAGATAGAACCATGTCTCCATGATTTCACTGCAGCCAGTAAGTTACCTGTGGATAAGCTAGAAATGTAGCCGCGTGTAATGTGGCCATTAGGGCTAACATAATGTGATATTTTTCCTCAGGTCAATTGACATTCGTCATACTGCATATGGTCACGACTATGTCCATAACCGTTGTGGTAAGACCCTAGACAAGTAGTGTTTGTCAATGTCGCTAGGTTGTAAGTTTCTGTTCAATTAATTCCCCCTTCCATGTTAGTTTATTTTATTTTATGGCTTCAGTTTGGACTCCTACTTGTTTATGTTTATTTTTATGTTTATTTGATCCACTTCATTTGATCTCAATGTTGTTTACCATTATTACATACTATATCCTTGTATCTATTAATTTCTCATTTTAATCTTTTTTTGTTGGTAAATTAGCCCTAGTAAAAAGAACTCATTAGTATAACACAAAGCCATGAGCCATTAAGGAAAATTATTTTTATTAGCCCACCATAATTATTATTATTTGTGAGACGGATCTTAAACATAACATCACTATACTAACTTCACCATTATCTAAATAATAAAATTATTCTCAGTGTTGCCACAATCTGGCATTAATCCGGCCTATATACAGTATAAAACCCCTCCTCCATACAAATTTCACCAGCATCCATCTGAAAAAAAAATTCCCAGTGTTCCCACATTGTTCTTAAGGTGTATAGGAAGGTTCAAATATCATTCCTATAGGTACAATTAGGCATCAATATGGCCGGTATACAGCACTGAATCCCTCCTCTAACCGCCATGACAACGCTACAACAACAATCGTTGATCACGGCCGAGACTGCCTTCATCTGCACATGCGCGGGTGGTCAACATCACGTCCAGACACTTGACTGTTGCTTTAAATAGAAGCGCCGACTGATGCTTCAGCGTCACTCCATGCTCAAACACTGAGGTGTGAGCACCTACCACTGTGCCACCATCGTATGTAGGAGGCTGAGGAACTACAAAATAAGTCCTCTTATTTCTATTATATACACTAAACTATTATTCAATTCTAGTCTCCACAGAGCGAAAACTCCAAAACGGATTTGGCAACATACCACTAGTGACTATTGATGCATCAGTAATACTATAAACCCCTGACAGCAATTAACCATATGCGATAACTACTAGATACTCTGAAGCACTTATTGGAGCATTGTCACAGACTGTATGTTTAACCAGCACACTTTGTGGATGTGATAACTACCTCACAGACTGAAAGCGGGATTTCACACGCTCGATATCGCTGTCAATGTCGCTTATTACGTACGGATTTTCATGTCGCTCAAAGGACATAATCAAGTGACGCATGGAGCGACATTGATAGCTGGTGGTGTCACCAAGCGATGCAACCAGCGACATGTCGCTGATCGCCGATCGCAGGTTTCACTGCCAGATGTAAAACCTGTCCTCATCCTCAGTAGACTAGTGCACGCTGCGTGACCTAAACTCAGCGACGTATTTCTATTTGTACAACGTACAGCGACTAAATAAAATCGGTCGCAAGTGGGACATCACGCATGCGCTGGGTCATATTGACGCGTGTGACATGTTACACTGCGTATTCTACATCGCTAGGCGATTAATAATTTGTGACGCATGAGCGATATCGGCGGGCGACATTTGACACATGTGCAGGCCCTTAAGAACTACCTGATATTTATATACTACAACTAAACTCTGTGGATAATTGATCACACAATACGGACATATCTTATCTTTTCATTATCCTGTGCTGAAAATCCTTTCACAACTTATTGTCTGAGCTTTCACTAACACCTGTCCCAATTATCAACACCAAGAGGATGGTGGTCCACATATAACCATATCCTTAAACAACCCATCTCAAGGTACTAACCCACCAGTGCTTATATTATTTTTCATGGTTTCTCATAGGATAACTTGTACCACATGATGGTTGACAACCCAAGCCATATGGGCATAACTACTTTGATGCATTTCCATTGAGGGTACATCAATGTCACAATTACTTAACCTGATAATCCTAATACCTTAATAACAACCTTCTCTTTCATTTTTTAACCCTCTTTTGATTGATTATACTCATTTGTGAATGGTTTTCCAAACATAACAAAGCTACCTCCTACGGCCAACTTACATGTCTTCCCACCAGAATGTATATGTATATAGCAATTGTACATACCGTACTTTGTTTTTTATATTTACAACTCATTTACAATATAGGCCTTGAGCACATAGTCGCTGTAAGAAACAGAAAAATATATACAATTAGACTAGGCCAAAACGTCATTATCTGTCGCATCACCAAGCACTATAAATAAAAATTCACCTTAAGCATATCTTCAACTTGTACGAGTGCAGTGATTACCTTAACCACTTAATGGCTTTGAACTGTCACTGTGTGTAAACATTTTCTGCATTTCTTTGACCAAATAGTGATAAATTTAGGATGATACTCTAACATTAAGTCCAATATGTTATGAAACATCAGTCTTGAAATCACTGGGGTATGTTGAAGCGTTCCAGAGTTATAACCTCATAAAGTGACACCAGTCAGAAATGCTAAGCAAGGCTTGGTACTTAAGGAGGAGCTGTCACCAAACCAGGTATGGTGATCTAATTACAGCACTGGATGCAGCATGTCTGCAGCATCCAGGGAAGGGGTCACCCATGACTTGAGCAGCCCTGTACCCCGAGATAATACACTTAGAAAACTTACATGCTCCAGCCATTAAGGAGGTGGCTAGGGGCAAGAGCCAAAGGGCAGATTCACACCCCCTGCATGTGTAATCTGCCCACCGCTGCCAATTATTCTCTCCCTCTTCAGTATCATTTAAACAGAGGTTTGTTTTTTTTCCAGAACTTGCAGTTTGGCCCCGCCCTCAGGGGCGGCTAAACAGACATTTCTGGGAGAGAAAAAAAACTCTGTGTTATAATGCAGAAGAGGGAGAGAATGATTGGCAGCGGTGGGCAGATTAAACATGCAGGGAGTGTGAATCTGCCCTTTGGCTCCTGCCCCTAGCCACCTCCTTAATGGCTGGAGCATGTAAGTTTTCTAAGTGTATTATCTTGGGGTACAGGGCTGCTCAAGTGCTGGGGGACCCCTTGTCTGGATGCTGCAGACATGCTGCATCCAGTGCTGTAATTAGATCTCCATGCCTGGTTTGGTGACAGGTCCTCTTTAAGGGGTTAACTATTGACTGTATGTAGAACAGACACTTGAGGACAAAGCTCTTCGTTGGCATCTGGATCTAGTAGTTTGAATGTATCAGGTTTGCTGATGTGGGGCGTCGAACGGTACAAGGAGGCAGCGCCTGTGAACCATGAAGTATCCTTAAAATAACTTGATGCAACGGATCTAGTCGCACGGTCTGCAGGATTGTGGTGAGTAGGCACGTAGTGCCACTGATTAGGGCAATGAATCTTCTTATACTCAGTACCCAATTGCTGATGTAGACATAGAAGCATCGCATTCCGTTGCAGATATACCCTACTACCACTTTGCTGTCTGTGTACAAATCAACATCTTTGATCTCCAGATTCATCCCATCTGAGATAAGTTTGCAGTTGAGTTAGCCAGAGTTCCAGTCTGGGTATCGTGTGTTCACGGAGTGGCGCCAGTTTTGTCCGGCTCATAACGAACCCGTCTTAGCTCTGTTCATTCACGTGTGTCTTCTGTGATGTATCAGTCAAAGCGATTGTGGTTTTGAGGTACACTTTGTGTTTTGACTTCTGTGGATGGAACGGGAGCATATGGTCGTTTCACACGAAGGTCGGTCAAAGCGACTTTCTCCACTCGGCCCATAGGTCTGCTTATTCTGCTGGAAGTGGATCGTCCTACTCAGATGTCTCTTGGGTTAAGTCCCTTAGCATAATTTTGCCTTGGATGGTTACTGGAGCTATGAGCTCCAAAGGGTCGTACAAGCTATTCACGAAAGAAAGAACTCTTCAGAGCGTGAAGGGTTTCTCGTCTTTGCTGATCTGAAAGGTGAAGGCATCCGTGTTCAGATCCCAAAGCAATCCAAGGCTTCGCTGCATGGGAAGGGAGTCAGTGCTTCAGTCCAAATATTTTAGATTGCCCGAATAGTCTTGATAGGGAAAGGCTTCAATTAATTCACGGCTATTGAAGGCAATCTTGTGCAATCTCAAGTTAGAAAGAGCAAGCATTTCTTGAGCGCTTTTTAGGAGACTGATTGCAGACTCATTTGTCAGTGTGGACTTCAAACAGTCGTCTTTGTAGAGGTATTTTGGATCTGACATCTGACCTGTACCTTTCTTCACCTCTTTTGCAGACCGTAGATAGCTGCCGGGGAAGTACTCTTCAGCCTAGTTCACATCTATGCGCCCATGTGTTAGCACCTGCAGTAGCACTTGCGCTAGCGCAAAGCAGGCAATCACAGGCCAGTGCAGGCAAGCGCATAGATGCAGAGCCCTTGCCCTCGCTTACACTGGTACCGCCATTACCTTCTATGGGCGAGCGCAGGAGACCGCATTCCGGAAGCACAAGTGTGACAGCTCCTCTGTCATAGCGCATGTGCTAGTCCAGTAGCACCCTGCTAACACAGGCAGCCACAGACTTCTCTAATGCGCAACTGGGTTTCCACAGGTACCTACTACATACAACACCTTCCACACTGGCACAGTAGGGGGAGCTCAACTTGTTGCCCTCAGGCAAGATCCCCTATAAATACTGCTGCTGGTGGAGGAGTTAGTCAGAGTGTGCAGACACTAGGAGAGCTGCGAAGACAGGACATTAGGCCCGAACCAGTGACCCGGAGTGGCCCTTCTACATCCCGCAAGCCTAAGTGGGGACAGAAGGCAAGGAGTGGTTAGCCTAGAGGGAGTGAGGAACTTGGAGAGCTTTGCCCAAAAAAGTACTGGATATTGAGGATTCGCACCTGTGGGATACTGTAGGACCACAGAAAACCCTGTCGCACTGTGGTGGCCTCGGCCACCCGGTTATCCCCTATGGGTCAAGAGAGGGAGCCAGATACAGCAGTACAGCACTGCAGTTATCAGAGAGGGTAACCCGGAGACCGCACAGGAGGAGAGAGAGACAGACATCAGAGTCAGGAAGAGAGAGGAGGCAAGTCTGGCTGCAAGCAGGCTGTGCTTCAATCATCACTATAGAACAGAGGTGGCCTTATACCCACTTGCTGTGGGGACCCACTGTGCAACCTGGTCACCCGTCAGTGCCCTGGACAACTTTACCTGCCGAACATCAATAAAAGGTAAAAGAGACTGTACAGTGTGCGTGTATCATTCCTCTCCACCCTTTACAGACTGCTCCAGCACTCCCTACACCATCCCAGCTCCAGTACAAGCTGCCCCTTCTCACTACGCTGTCCCAGAGGTCCAGTCCTATCTGTGGAGGACTTTACCATATTAGCCGCCATACCATACCATCCACCTCTGGCGGACTGTAGTGGCGCTGGTGACACATCACCAGAAACTACAGGTGGCGTCACGACAAATTTTGTACATAGTCCCCTGTAAATATACCCCTTTTTGCAAGATAGGCCCAGGACACGGGGTCAGGCGCGGCCACCACTCCCCATGACAGCAGGAGCGTTAACCATTGCCGCCTATAGGGTATAATGGTGTGCACACCGCGTAGTTGATGAGTGGAGGTGCCAACTAACAGGATTTCTTCAATCCCAGTAAATGCAAATATGGATACAAAGTTGCACACTCCTTTAGATGTTTTTGATGCAAGGTTTATTATGAACAGTTAATGACCACAGATGTCACATCTGTGGTCATTAACTGTTCATAATAAACCTTGCATCAAAAACATCTAAAGGAGTGTGCAACTTTATTAACCCTTGCCGCCTGACACCGAGTACCCCAAAGCCTGGGCGCAACAGACGCACCCGGAAACATCACATTATATGCTTCCGGTGCATCCCGACTGGTGCATGCGCTGTGACAGAGGAGCTGTCACACTTGCGCTTCCAGGATGTGGTCTCCTGCACTTGCCCATAGCAGGTAATGGCGGCGCGAGCGCAAGGGCTCTGCATCTATGCGCAGATGTGCTTGCTTGCGCTGGCCTGTGAAAGCACTTGTGCTTGCACTTGCGCAGTGCAGGCAAAAGCAGGGGCGTATAGATGTGAACTAGGCCTTCCTGAAGATGTGTTCCCTCATCCGGTACTGTGCGATGTCTTTGTCGAGGTCATTGTCGCGGTACCAAGTAGCTTCTATGTTCCTCTTTGACGAGAAAACAGTGGAACATTTGTTGAATGTCAGCCATAAATGCCACCGTATCCTGCGGAAACAGAGTAGTACTTCTAGGAGTCTGTTGTTGAGGTCTGGACTCGACAGTAGGACATCATTCAATGATAAGTATTCGCATCTGGCGCTTGAGTTGAATACCACTCTTATCTGACTTGGCTTCTTAGGATGATACACACAGAAGATGGGTAAGTACCATCACTCCTCTGAGTCTCGAAGTGCAGGTGCAATCTCTGTGTGGATATTCTGGAATATCTTCCCCATGAAGGTAAAGAAATGATCCTTCATATCAGGTGACTTCTGAAGTTTGTGTTTGAGGGAAATGAATCAACTGTATACCAGTTCCCTGTTGTTGGGTAGGTGTCGTCTCCGTGGTCAGAATGGTGGAAGTGCATGCTATGCAACTATTGGACATCATGGATTGATAAATAGTCAAAGACGAGTCAAAGAACATCCTGCCCTCTATGGACATCACTGCCTTGTTGTCTACCTTTGTCCTGTGGAAAACTGTACAACCTATGTGGTCTTGTTCTCCCTCACAAGTGTGGTCTTCACTGGAAGGGACTGCGAAAGGGCAAGGCAGGAGAGCACTGCTCGGCAATTCTTTTACCAGCAAGCTACTCTGACATGGTTGGAAGAGAGACAGATGTCCATTTTCTAGTGTACTGGTGAGCAATCTGTTGACTGAAGTCGGCTTGTGTGCACCTCCTAGACAGACATCTCCTATAATGACCCATCCAAGGTCGAGCCTCAGTGCGTATGGACCACTCTGGAAGCCATTAAAAGACTCTCTAGTCTTGTGGACTAGTAGTATATTTCTTCTGAGGAGTAAAGATATTGGAGCTTCTGGGTCCAACTCAGAATTTACCCGCACCGGAGGCATATAGCTTACCTGATAACTGCTACCTAGTGAAGGTATCTCAGACCTGTTGTTGGGAATCTGGTTACACTCCAGTATGGTCGGTACCAATAAGCATGTCTGGCCATCTATGGACTCCACTTTGTATCCGGGTGCTTTCCTCCACGCCGTCTTAACGGTACCTGCACACGTCTTCAAGGAATAGGGAGAATCGGGGTCTACAAGGCTGAAGTTGTCGAAGAAGAATGACTTGACTAGAGACTTGTTACTCTGATCATCCAGGATCGCATATATCTTGATAAACAAAAAGGAGAAAAAAACACACTCACCAGTCATCGATGCGTGTCAGGAAGTTTTATTCCAAATTACGGGAACATAATGCAGGGAGGGAAGGGGTGCAGTGAAGGACGACAGCACACTGTTTCGCGCTGGAGGCGCTTCGGCTGGTCCTGTGACACGCATCGATGTCCGGTGAGTGCGTTTTTTTCTCCTTTTTGTTGTTGTATACTGTGATTCAAGCCTGCACGACTCGTCCGGACTTGCTTGCCTAACAACCACACGGGCATTAATTACCCCCTGAAGAGAGTTAGTTGCCCGGATTTTTTCTATTATATATCTTGATAAATTTGTCCCCGCGGCCTGTTTGGTACACTCGAACAAGGCAGATTTATGAACAGGACCTTCCTACTTTGAGTTCTTTACAGATCTCCGTACATTGAGAGGTGACCATTGGTGTGTCTTCATCAGTGTTCTTCTGCTTTCCATCACGCTCCTCTGCTTGCGACAACACTCGTGGGGTTAGTCCAGGGTGTAAGGCTGTATTGTGATCCATGCTGCTGCATTCTGCACATTGTACGCTAGCTTCACAGTTCCTGGTGAGGTGCGATATTGTAGCACAGCATTTGTAGCAGATGTTTTTTTTGAGGAAACATTTCCGATCTACTAGAGACTTCTCCCTGAAGGCTCTGTATTTTAGTAGAGGATGTGGTTTGCAATGTAGAGGACACTGCCTATTCATGCCTTGAGGTTTGTTCTCTTCTGGAGGTGGCTTACTTGCATTGTGAGGAGGACATGGGGAGACAATGTTAGATTTTTGTGGACTGCTACGGGTGTCGTGCTAGGTTTGACATCGGGGGCAGTGGGACATGACAGAGTGAAGTCAAAAGTAGGGTCATTTCTGATTTTAGCTTGTTGGGTGACATAACGGCATGTTATGAGTTTGCTTATACCATGAACCATATGTGACCCACTTTTCTTGTAGATTATAGGGAAGCTTTTGCACTAACGGATTGATATCCCTGGCAGTGTCCAAGAATGCCAATCCGGGCAAATCTCCTTCCTCTTGGGCAACCTGTAACTATCAAAAGAAATCACTCAATTCTCTTTTGATGACTATTTCCCTGAGATAGGGCCTAAAAGTTATTTCTTTTGTATAAAGCATTTTCTAGGACTTCTATGGACCCATAGCATTCATCAATTCTTTCCCACACTTGCGTAGACCTGTGTGTGGATGCTTATATTTCATGTCTCTTAGTCTTTTGGCATGCTCAACCGACTTGCACCCAAGCCACTTAACTAGGAGATCTAACTCCTCGTAACAAGATAGGTTCAAACTCTGAATGGCATTCTGGAACGCGGCTCGCCATGACCTATAATTCTCAGCATGATCGGTGAACTTGACAAGTCCTTTTGTAACCAGTTCTGAACGAGCAAAGAACTTTGTAAAGTCCATGGTGTCTTGTTCAGCACTGATACGAGCCAGTGTGTTGCTGTCGTGTCTAGTGTATGGTGTGTCATCATACCTGTTAGACTTCCAGCTTTGGATAGTCTGGATAGTACCTTTCTAGTGAGGAAGGTGTCTATTTAAGGTGCGATGAAAGCTGTACCTTCTGCTCGGTGTAACAATAACTGTGGCAAACATCTCCATGCTGTATGCCTTCCTGCTTGCAGTAGCGAAGTTCAAGGTTGGATCGCTGGTGGTATGCATAGGTTGATTTCTGTAAGGCATCAGGGCTGTCATCTATTCTGGAATGCTGGTGGATGTGTGCTGGATCCTGCTGGTCTAGGTCCAATCCAAGAACGTTGCTGTTGTCTTATAACCAGGATTCTCTACAGCTTCCAATCACTCTGTTTTATCTATTGCAGCTGCTGTCTCTTTGTCTGTGGCGACAAATCCGATTACCAACAACAATGCATATACTGCTGGCAGATCGGCAATAAAGTGGCAGCTCGGTTTCCTTCTGTGACAAGTGCATCATCGGTTTCTGAAGGAGAATGTGTAGATTTTTTAGGATCCTGGGGGGCGTCCGCCCAGGCGTCAAGCATCGAGTCAGCCAGACAAGAACCCCGTTCTCAAGATCACAGATATCCCCAGAGATACAACATGCGAGGAGGTTTCACAAAAAGAAAAACTAAAGGTAATTAATTTATCTAAACATACTCTGACTGAGGACCAGATTTTTGTATTGTCTAGAGGTCTTTCTTTCGCCCCAACAGAGAGTCTTGACTACTTCACAGTTGTGAAGGATTTGGAACTGTATGCATGTAAATTAGTTTACAAAAAAATGTTAACTGAGGTATCGACAACAGAGACTATACCAGATGAGAACATAGTACTTCGTGATTTAGATGCTTTGGCAGCCGATAGTGTGAGTGGCATTAGCATACCAGTGCCGATACATCTACACAGCCACACAAAACACTTCCCGCCCTTGTCAATTTGTCCTCAGATTGGACTATTTTTACAACTGGTGAAGCAGGACCTTCAAAAAGTTGGTTGAAATTGAGATTTTGTGTCCTCGCACAAACAGAGACAAGCTTTGACATCTCTAAAAGGTATGAGAGATGTCGTAATTAAACCGGCTGACAAGGGCGGGAATGTGGTTATGTGGCCAGTGTGGATGTATGAGAGAGAAGCCATTCGACAACTTACATCAGGCTGTTATAAGCGACCTTGTAGTCCTTTGAAAAAGTTTAAAGAGGAGCTTTGTTCTCTCCTTGATGAAGGCGCTGAATCACACGCCATTACACCAAAAATGCGAGACTCACTTCTACCGGAATGTCCAGTAATTGACACATTTTACCTTCTACCGAAGGTTCACAAGGACCCCTCCTGGGAGGCCTATAGTCTCCGGGATTGGGGGTCTTTGTGAGCCCACCTGTCAGTTTGTCGATCATTATCTCCAGCCGTGTGTAAAGCCTCTGCCCTCCTTTGTACAAGACTCTACAGATGTGCTGAGGAGATTTGATGGCATTGTATTGGAAGAGGACATGTGGTTGGGCAACTGTGACGTGGAGTCCCTTTATATGTCCATCGCCATGACCAGGGGGTTCAAGCCCGAGAATATTTTCTGAGTATGACAAACCTTGATAAAGTACTTGGTAAGTTCATTATTGAACTACTGAGATTTCTTTTACATCATATTTTTTTTCTTTTCAAGGACCACCCCTACCTACAGCTCCAGGGAACAGCTATGGGGGCAGCTTGCGCACCCTCATATGCTAACTTGTTCCTGGGGCTGTGGGAGAGGGATATGGTCCTTGAAACCCCTGGCTATGAGCATGTTGTTATATGGATGAGCTCCCCGTCACAGCTTGATGCCATTCTGGGCCAGTTAAATTACAATGATCTGAATAACAAATTAACATGGAAGTACAGATCCACTCGAATTGACTTCCTGGATCTGACTATAATTAGATCACCAGAGAGCAGCTTGACTACAGATATTTATAGAAAGGAAACCTCGACTAGTTCACTGCTCCATTTCTCCTCAGCACATCCTATCCCTTTGAAAACATCGATTTCCTATGGCAAATTTTTGAGAGCATGGAGAATCTGCTCCAATGATGCAGTCTTTATAAAGCAGGCTAAGGTTCTCCGTAGTAATTTCAGACAAAGGGGTTACCCTACTGAAGTTATCCAGAAGGAGTATCAACGGGCATCACGACAGGAGAGACAGAAGTTGTTGGTCCCGAGTGATAATAAAAAGAGAAAGAAGTGTGAGAATACTGTAAGATTTATCACCACCTTCAATTCAAGATGGAGGGACATTGTGGATTCTTTTGATAAACACTGGGATGTGTTGTTATCAGACAGTGATCTTGCTAGGTCACATCCTGATCACCCTTCCATAACATGGCGTAGATGGCCAAATTTGAGAGATTTGTTAACAAAAAGCCACTGTGTGCTTCCCTGGAGCAAATTTATTTTTAACAGTAGGGGCCCCCCTTGGGGATACTTTCCATGCGGCAATTGCTTTGTGTGTAGTTACATACCAAAGGCTTTTGATTTTTGGGACTCGAATGAGACTAGGAACTTTAAAATAGTGCATAATTTCACTTATAATACAGAGGCCGTATGTCCCAGTAATCTTATCTATATTGAAATGACGACAAGAGCTCTAAAAGTATGAGTACAGGAACACCTTAAGGTACCGTCACACAGGGACATATCGCCGGCGATGTTGCCGGCAACCGAGGGGCGTGGCCAGGTTGCGGCGACATCGCCGGCGAGTTGCCTCGTGTGACAGGGCGATAATCAGGCGATGAATCGCCTGAGTCACATCGCCAGGTTTCCCAACAATGTTGGGAAACCTGGCGATGTTGTTCAGGCGATTCTGCCTGATCGCCCTGTGTAACGCGGCAACCCGCAATGTTACGGGCGATTCCGCCTATCTACAACATTGCGGGTTATCGCTCGCTGGGTTGCTGGGCAACTCAGCGAGCGATAGCCGCACAACTAGCCGGCGACATCGCCGGTAAGTTGCTCCGTCTGACAGCTCACCGGCGATGTTGTCAGGGATGCGCGCTCCCGCGATCCCCGGCAATATCGCCGGCGATATGTCCCTGTGTGACGGTACCTTTAGAGACATCAGGGGTGCTGCCAAGATTGCCGAGGATGAACAATATGATAAACTGAAGACTATCCCAAAACATTTCAGGGATAAACACGAGTGTAATCCTAAGGGCTTGGTCTTTAGGGGTATAGATAGAGCCTATATGTGCTCTCGAGGAGGAGATGTTAAGAGGGTCCTGTTACACAAGGAGACCAAGTGGATCACTCTTTTGAATACAGTGTCTCCACTGGGCCTCAATGAAGTGGTCAGCTTTCATGCTTTTCTATGAGACTAGTATATTTAATTCTTTTTTTTAAAGTGGTTTGGTGTCACAAATTTTTTAGTCTGATTTTAATTATTTGTATTTTGTTCCCAGATTCATATTGTTTTGGATATATTGGTGTGATGGAATTCTCCAGCCTGGATATCTGTGATGTGCGATATGGAACTCCCTTCTTCTGGATCATTGTCACAAGATATGATCTTTCTGTGCAATAGGTATGTAGCTGCTGAAGCTAAAGAACATTTTTATTGCTATTGTTTTTCTAATTATTGGGATTGGATTATACTATTATGTATGGCAGGAGTATGGCGGTAGTATATGCTTAGTATTTGGTATACATCTCTATACTAGCACTATGTTAGTTGCTCTAGCTGCTATTAGGTGTTACTAGAGATGAGAAAGCGAAGGGTCATATTGAACCCAAGGACATATATAGATAAATATGTTAACTTGTAGATGTCCTTTTCCCTTCTAGTATAACCTGTTGCATAGTGGTAATATACCGTATATACTCGTGTATAAGCCGACCCGTGTATAAGCCGACCCCCCTACTTTTGCCCCCAAAACCTGGGAAAACCTATTGACTCGTGTATAAGCCGAGGGTGGACCCCAGCACAGGTATACAGCCCCCAGCAGTGTGGTATACAGCAGCCCCAGAGGTATATACAGCAGCCCCAGTGGTAGTATACAGCAGCAGCCCCAGTGGTATATACAGCAGCAGCCCCAGTGGTTAGTATACAGCAGCCCCTGTGGTAGTATACAGCAGCCTCAGTGGTAGTATACAGCAGCCCCAGTGGTAGTATACAGCAGCCCCAGTGGTAGTATACAGCAGCCCCAGTGGTAGTATACAGCAGCCCCAGTGGTAGTATACAGCAGCCCCAGAGGTATATACAGCCCCAGTGGTAGTATACAGCAGCCCCAGTGGTAGTATACAGCAGCCCCAGTGGTAGTATACAGCAGCCCTAGTGGTAGTATACAGCAGCCCCAGAGGTATATACAGCCCCAGTGGTACTATACAGCAGCCCCAGTGGTAGTATACAGCAGCCCCAGTGGTAGTATACAGCAGCCCCAGTGGTAGTATACAGCAGCCCCAGAGGTAGTATACAGCAGCCCCAGAGGTATATACAGCCCCAGAGGTATATACAGCAGCCCTAGTGGTGTATACAGCAGCCCCAGAGGTATATACAGCAGCCCTTAGGTAGTATACAGCAGCCCCAGTGGTGTATACAGCAGCAGCAGCAGCCCCAGGGGTGTATACAGCAGCAGCCCCAAAGCTGTATACAGCAGCAGCCCCAGGGCTGCATACAGCAGCAGCCCCAGGGCTGTATACAGCAGCAGCCCCAGGGCTGTATACAGCAGCAGCCCCAGGGCTGTATACAGCAGCAGCCCCAAAGCTGTATACAGCAGCAGCCCCAGGGCTGTATACAGCAGCAGCCCCGGAGGTATACAGGCCCCCCCATCAAGCTCCAGGGCCCCCCCCCCCTTGCGCAGCAGCCTGTAAAGTAAAATCATACTTACCACTGTCCTGTTGCGCTGTCCCGCCGCTTGCCGACACACGATCCCGGGCTTCAATCCGCCTCTTCCGGCTTCCGGCTTCCTGTGGTCGCGGGCAATGACGACCACAGGAAGGCGGAAGACGCGGAATGAAGCCCGGGATCGTGATGTCGGCAAGCGGCGGGACAGCGCGACAGGACAGTGGTAAGTATGATTTTACTTTACAGGCTGCCGCGCAAGGGGGGGGGGCCCTGGAGCTTGATGTGGGGGGCCTGTATACCTCCGGGGCTGCTGCTGTACTCGCGTATAAGCCGAGGGGGGACTTTTCAGCCCAAATTTTGGGCTGAAAAACTCGCTTATACACGAGTATATACGGTATGTAATTTTTACCCAGTATTGATGTATAAACATATAAACGGTATAGGGTTAGTAGTGATGGATATTTAGTACTTAGGACCATATACTATTTTCTTTTCCCCGGCCTATATCTAAATAGGCTCTATACAGTGCTCTTACAACAGCTTTTTAATTTGTGCTCCCATGAAGACACACACTTTACATTGTGCTGGTAATGTATGTTGGGCAGACATGCACTGTGTGCGCCGTGTGCTCCGGCGTCACTTACGGTTGCCGGGGTGACGGTTCGGATGACGTAGTTCCTTCGACACGTCACTTACGGTGTGCGGCAGTGGCTGGAAGCACTAGGCGCACATAATATACTGTAGCAACGCCGCATACAGCAGTGTTGAATTAAGGCAATATAATAGGTGATTTGGGGGCACTATATAAGGAGCAAATCTTTTAGCCAGGCCACGCCTCCTGACAAAGCCGTCATGTACGGAAGAAACGCGTCCGCGTCGAGGGTGTAGGCTGTGATTGTGAGGGCTCTCTCTCCCCATCCACACTGGTTTTCATAGATCCCTAAACATGTCTCAAGGTATGGTTACCAGAATGTCCATAGGTGATTAATGGTGTAGTGAAATACTATGTTTGGGATATGTGTATGGTATATGTGACGCCCCGCCAATGCAGGCATCACAGAGGGGTACTGCACCCGTAAAAGAGGTGCAGATGCTCCAGCTGCAGGTGGACCCTAGGATGGTGGGTGGAATCCAATCCCAGCATTCCCACATGAGCTGAGCGGTGGGAGGTTACCCAGGAGGAAATAAATTAACCTCTAGGGGGAACAAGGAGGGCTTTGCCCTTTGGTCTCTGACCGAGAATGGAGGAAAGGAGAGGTTCTAGAGAGGCTCTAACTAAGTGGAACGAGGCAGAAGTTCACACCGGGTCGGTTACAAGCCGGGCCGGAGGAAAGAAGAAGGGACCTTGAGGAGGTCTTGAAAGGGAGCACCCAACGGGGAAGTCTGGGCCCTAGAGAGAAAGGGAGATCCTCAGTGTGGAGCATCCATACTCCAGGGGATAATCCAGTCCAACCAGGGGAACGCCGGGCCCTTGGAACAGGCCAAGTCCAGCTTGCAGTCTGCAACCGGCTGCTGTGGCTTGTTCATCAGCTGCAGCACTCAGAGAGGTCTGCCTGCTTCCTCAGTTCTTGAGGGAGGGGACTCCAGGTACTACCTACACAGAGCTACTGGGTATAGATTTATCTAAAGTGGGGAAGAACAGACACGAGTTAGTTAACGAACATACACCAAGGGTTCCACCATACCACCTGGGATCCACTTGCAGCCACTCATTAAGCTACCTGTCTTTGTAACATCTCAAGAGCTGAACTGTTAACTGTAAGAGTACCTTCACACGCGGCAACTTTTCTAGGAATTTCATTGGCAACTTACTGGTTGCAGTGAAATCATGGACACATTGTCCTATCTTGTTGCTGTGTACAAATGGAACAATGTCTCCATGATTTCACTGCAACCAGTAAGTTGCCAGTGAAATTCCTAGAAAATTTGCCGCGTGTAAAGGTACTGTCACGCTTCCGGGGGAAGGAGGCCTAGAGTGGACCCACTGGGCTTTAGTACCGAACTCCCCTGGGTGAGCTGATCCTAGTTTACCCAACCCCTATACAGGGATTGTCAGGGGCAATCCCAGGGGGTCTAAGTACCACAGCAGCTAGTACAAAGGGGGCGGCTCGTAAGGTTAGCGTATACTAAAGCACAGCCAAGGATTCCGGGATAACAGGGTACAAAGCTAGTTGAACGGGAATGGTGCTACCGGAGCAGAGCTCAGCAAGGGTTCCAGGAAACAGTACAAGGCTGGAGGACAGGAATGGTGCTTCTGGGGAAGAGCACAGCAAGGGTTCCAGGACACAGAGCACAAGTAAGGCTTGACCAACAGTCAGCAAGGCAGATGCAAACTGACTTAATAATCAGGCACCTCCCATCAGAGGAGGTGGCCTGATATACCATGGGAAGAGCAGCTATTGGTCAAGGGGAGTGTCAGGTTGGACCTTGCCGGCCCCTAGAGTCACAGGGAAGGAGTGCACCTAAAGCGCCGCTGAGTAGGCTCATGAAAATGACCACAGTGATGTGCTCATGTGCGAACCCGGCGGTCAGCTGACAGGAAGGCAACATGGCGACGGCGCCAAGACATAGCACGCCTGGATGCCGGACGCCCGGTCGGCAGAGGAGCAGAGATGCTGACCCGGGAGAGTTGAGCTGGGAAGCAATTCCAGGGGGCCTAATAGGTACCTTAACCGCTGCTGCTACAACCAACAGTAAAGTACCCGGGAGAAAAGTGACTTTGCCTCTGCCTGTGTTTCCTTTCTGAATTCAGTTGTTCCCTGTACAGGAACGCTGCCCCGGAGGTCCAGCCCTACCTGTAGAGGACTTTGCCAACTTGCCGCATTACCATCTACCTCCGGCGGACTGTGGCGGCGCTGGTGACTCCTCACCAGAAACTACAGGTGGCGTCACGACAACTGTAAATATAATCCCCTGTAAATAATTCCCCTTTTTCAAAGAAGTTCCCCAGGACACGGGATCAGGCACGGCCACCACTCCCCGTGACACAGGAGCGTTAACCCCTTGGAGCCTTATACCTGAGTTCCCCAAAGCCCGGGGCTCGACATATCTCTACTCTTATACTGCACTGTGTTCATCCAGGGGGATGGGTCTCCTATATGTGACATCCTTTATTTAGGCTATTCATGGTGAATACCTGGTGGTTGATTTTTTAACTCAGACTGAGATATAAGCAGAAATTTCTGATTTAGAACCTATGTGTACTAAGTACTATCATTTTCTCAGGAATATATATATATATATATCTATATATGTATACCATAATAGCATGATGTGTTGTCAAAATAATGTAGAGATGAGCTACACAGGGTCATATGAGTCTCATTTTGTTCCTCTATTGTGTTTACACTGCCAGTATCTTGCTTTTCACCGAGGTCATTCAATTATATTTTGTATTTAAAATCAATTTTCTTAATAAAATTTGAAGCATTTCAAAAAATATATACTGTCTGGATCTTTTTTGCCCAACTTTCCTTCCTCCTGATCCTGGAATGGTGGATTCTTTGGGAAATTTTTTTAGGTTGTCTTGGTCTGTGGCGAGTCTTTCTACAGACACTCGTAGGCACGCAATCTCTGTTCTTGCTCTGCATGCCTTAGTTTTAGTTGCATCTCCTGTGTGGCGAAGGAAGACCTCGCTTGGGCCGCTTTGGCTTCAATAGCAGAGCTTGCTGCTGTAGCTTGTGCTGAAGACTTGCTAGAGCCTGCTCGTAATCTTGGTTTGAGTGAAGATGTGTTGCTTCAAGACATTGTGCACTTAGCTGCGGACTGCTGAGTACTTTGGTGGAAAACTGAGTCTAAGTGTGGATGGGCTTCCACATGGTGGGAATGGCGTTGCGCTTTTTGGCGGACTGCATCTTCTTTACTGTGTCTGTATGGCGGTTGCTGTAATATGAGGTGCAGTATGGGTAGTAGAGGTCCCATACAGTCTGTTCAACTACCACCTGCAGCCAGCTATCCGTTTTTACTGGGGCTGGTCAATCAATTGTACGGTTTGCAGACAGCTCGGTGCTTCAGTGCGGACCCAAGTCTATATATAAATGGGCTACGGCATGGCGGAAGTTGTGTCACGCTTGCTGGGGGGGCTGCACTCTTGTTCTTTGCGGCAGTATAGCAGCTGCTGTAATACCCGTATGCGGTGCAGTGTGGGTGGTAGCGGTCCCATACACTCTGTTTAACTACAGCCTGCGGCCGTCTATCCGCTTTTACTTTTCTGTCTTCCTCCTCGTGTAGTGCTGTGTGGATTTCAGCATATGGTTAAACCCTCGTCCACTTCCCCAGTAAACAGATTGCAGAGGTTCTGTAGTCTTAATTTATTGGAGTGATGTAGTGAACTTCACTTGGTACTATAAAGTACAAACAGTCTATATATCAGTACTGGGCACATCACCGAAACAGCATTATGTTAATTGTATTTTTGTGTCATACTAACGGTGGCAAAGTTTATTGCTGCTAGCACTATTCAACACAGAGGTACACTATTATACAGTGCGGAAACTTTATTGTGTAATAAGAATGTGTTGTACCATGTAATATTCCATTTTAGCTACTTTCTGTAACTGCAGCTGCATGGTAACCTGCTTACACAGATTATAGCACAAATATTTAGTGTGTACTATGACTCTCAACAGATTCAGCTGGTTAGAAGAGTAGTTATAGAGAATGGAGTAGGAGCCAAGGACACGCGTCTCATCTCTTTAAAGCCCAGGAAAACGTCTGCACGTCTCCTTGGGGAAGCTAAGAGACGGTCCCTTCTGAATGACTAATTCTTAAAGAGGAAAACTCTCATATATGCAGGGACACTGCAGGAGTGTGTGAAGTACATTTAAACAGCATAAATGGGTAACTCATGCCCTCTGTGTTGTCACTAATTAAACTATGACTGTTTTCTTTGCTGCACATAAATAGGTAGAACAGAGGACTTGACAACTAGCTACAGAAAGATTCAGCTAAGACATGTAAATCAGGCCACTCCCAATAGGGGGGGCTGCCTGAAATACTCTTTGCCTTTTAGCCATAGGCTGAGAAGCACTTTTAGTTAGGGCACAGCCACGTCACTCTGCTTAGAGCACAATGGCTCTTTAAGGCCCCTTTCACATCAGCGTTTTTTTTTAAATCGTGGCAGATGCGGTGAAAAAACTGCATCTGCCGCGATTGCCGCATACAGGCTGCACTTGCGGTATGGTTGCGGCACGGTTGCAGCAAGCCCCATACAATGTATAGGCGGGCTTGCGGCAGATGCGGCAAGTGCGGTTTTGGCACTAGTGGCAGGTGCGGCCGCGAAAAAAACGCGGCTGACCGCGTTTTTTTTTCGCGGCCCATCTGCCGCAAGTGCCAAAACCGCACTTGCCGCACCTGCCGCAAGCCCGCCTATACATTGTATGGGGCTTGTCGCAACCGTGCCGCAAGTGCAGCCGTTATGCGGTAATCGCGGCAGATGCGTTTTTTTCACCGCATCTGCCGCGATTTCAAATAAACGCTAGTGTGAAAGCACCCTAAGACGAAGTATGCTCCCGAGATGCCTACTGCGCATGCATGGACCTCAGGAGTAAGGGAGAGATATGTAAGGTAGCGAGCCGGGGGACTTGCTTGCTGCGTAATGACGTTAACACATGTGTATAATTTTTCCAAATGTCTACCCGTTTATTTCTCACCAGCATCAATAACCGGGGTAGTACATTTTTTTTATAATTCTTTATTTTTCGTTTTATAGTAACAATAGAAAAAAGAACCAAAACTTACAGATTCAATCATCTTGCAAGTACAAAGGACTGTTCTTAATAAAATGTATTCTCATTAATTGAATCACGAATCAGTTTCTAATAGTCAATAAGCTTGATAAAAGTATTCAATTTACTATAGCAATATTAAAACTAACTCTGGCATGAAAAACAAGCTGTCTAGTATAACACATCGGAGTTGTTTGCCAGTCAGAATTATAAAACAAGCATTACCTACTCCATAGGTACCCGTCTATTACCAATAATAATGACAATGAAAGATAAAAAAACAAAAAAGAAAGGAAAAGATAGGAAACACATAAAGAAAGAAAAGAGTAGAATAGACCAGAACGGGGGATAGGATGGGTGGGGGGGTATGAAGAGGGGTAGAAGGGAGGGTAAGGTAGGGGTCTCGTGAAGTTACCAAACCTCAATGGAGTAAAAGGAACTCTCAATCGCACCCATTTACTAACCAGTTCTTAAGAGCAAGTTCCTCAGGAGCTTCTGTGAGACTTATACAGGTCAGATTGTTGGAAACTCATCCAATTAAACCACGTGTTTCTGAACTTCTCATATGAATCATGTATAGCTGATGTCAGGTCCTCGAGAAGCATGAGGTCGTTCACCTTCTCTATCCACATAGCCACAGAAGGACATGTCTCCTTTTTCCAAAGTATCGGAATGCAGGATCTCGCAGCCATGACTAAGAACCTCAACAGTGTATGTTTATATTTGTTTGGTGGAATCCTACAGTGGTGCAACATGAAGAGGCCAGGATCTAACTCATCCATGTATCCCGTAACTTGCCTTGTAATCTTTTTCACCTCCGACCAGAATGGTTGGAGCTTCGCACACTCCCAGAACACGTGTAGTATTGTACCATCCGCCCCACCACACCTCCAGCACTTCGGGTCTATAGAAGGAAAGAGTCTATGCAAATAAGCTGGGACTCTATACCATCTCGTCAATATTTTATAATTTGCCTCCTGCAGCTTTGAGCTTATCGAGGTAGAGTGAGCTAAAGAATAAATTGCAGATCTCTGTTCTGTAGACAGTTTGAGACCAAGATCTGTCTCCCATCGCAGCATGAAATGGGGAGTCGGGAGGTCCGGTGGAGAAATCAAACACGCGTATGTCTGTGATAAAGCATGCCTACAGTCAACTGTGGTAGAGCATAGAGATTCAAACAGTGTCTTAGGATTTAAAAACGTCCTCTTAGGAGGGAGTCTATTAAGATAATGCACAAGTTGTACACATCTCCAGAAACCCAGAGCCGTCGGGTAGGTAATTGAATTAAGTTGTTCAATGGTTGGCCACGCTTCTCCCTCACTCCATTTTTCAATCCTATCCAGACCTGCTTTTATCCAACGTTGGAACACGGGGTCATCAAGACTTGGTCGAAAGTCCGGGTGACTAAGGATCGGACTCAAGACAGAGGCAGATGGTATCATTAAGGATCTAACTAACGTGTGATCACAAATCTTGAGAGTAGACCCAATTGTCGGATGGTCATATAATAACTCTTCTTTTCGAAGTGACACCCAGGGTAATGTCTGAAGTCTGAAAGGAGTAAAATCCTGTTCGATTTGTACCCACAATTTATTTGTACCATGCCTGCACCAATCTATTACCCGCGTGAGGTGGGTGGCTATGTAATACAGTTTGATATTTGGGAGATTCACACCACCATCTTTTTTGCGTCTATACAGGATTGATCTCGCTAGACGTGGTTTCGAGTTACTCCAGATGAATTTTGTCTGCAGTTGTGCAATTGTCTTAAAGAAGGATAATGGAATGGTGATAGGTAATGTCTGTAGGTAATATAATATCCTCGGAAGGATATTCATTTTGAAAAGCTGGCATCTACCAGCCCATGTGAAAGTAGACAATAGCCATCTCTCACAGTCTACTGTAATTGACCGCAGCAGTGAAGGAAAATTTGCACCATACAGATCTCTAACATCTGGAGTAATCTGTACCCCTAAATAGCGAAGAGATTTAGGAGACCAATGAAATGTAAAGGCGTTCTGTATTCTAGTAATTTGACTCAGGGGAAGCGACACATTTAGGGCCTCAGATTTTGATCTATTTATTTTAAAATTGGAGAGAGTGTAATATGTCTCCAATTCTTTCAATAAAATGGGGAGAGAAACCTCTGGATTTGTTAGAAAGAACAGGAGATCGTCTGCATATGCCGCAATTTTATGTACACCTGATTTTACTTGCATGCCTGAAATATCTCCATTCATTCGGACATGACGCAATAACGGTTCGAGAGTCAAAATAAAAATTAATGGGGACAACGGGCATCCCTGACGCGTGCCATTGTTAATATCAAATGACTCCGAAAGGATCCCGTTGACCCGCACTCTTGCCGACGGGACGGAGTACAGAGAGAGCACCCAACCAAGCATCTTAGCTCCCAATCCGATGTGAGACAATGTCTCTTTAATAAAAGTCCAGTGTACGCGATCGAACGCTTTTTCTGCGTCTGTAGATAGTAACATCAGCGGGGTTTTAGATATCTTGGCTGTATAAATTAAGTCTATAGCTTTGGTGGTGTTGTCTCTGGCCTCCCTACCCGTGACAAATCCCGTCTGATCTGGGTGAATCAAGTCCGGTATGAACGGGGAGAGTCTTGCCGCCAAAATTTTTGCAAAAAGCTTAATATCTACGTTCAGCAGGGATATTGGGCGGTAACTGGAGCATAGCAGAGGATCTTTCCCTGGTTTATGAATCACTGTTATATTAGCTCTTAATGCATCTTTGGGTGGTGTAGATATCGCCAAGGCATTAAAAAAGGCTTTTAGGTGTGGTAATAGAGCTTCTTTTAATTTTTTATAATAACCAACCGTAAACCCATCTGGGCCAGGTGCTTTCCCCGATTTAGATGAGGACAACGCATCTTCAATCTCCTGATCTGAGATAGACATCTCTAAGGATTGCGAAACTGAATCCGCCAATTTCGGCATAGCCGAAGATGTAATATATTTTCTTATGCGTGATGTAAGTGCATTCAATGCTACCGGCGCTTTAGTCGTGTCAAGATTATACAAAGCGGTATAGTAATGTTTGAATGCCTCAGCTATGTCGTGGGGAAACTTTGAGCGTTTTGAGGTATCTGGGTGTGATATTTCAGAAACATACGTAGTAGCTCTGCAAATTCTAGAGGCCCTCGCCAAAGCTCTACCGGACTTTTTCCCATATTCATAGAAATGTCTACGGCATCTGGTAAGTACCCCTTTTGCCTTATATAGTAAAGTAGTGCGTAGCTTCTCCCTAACATCTAATAGTTCTCTCTTCAGATCAGGGAGGGAGTGACGTTTATGCCTAGTTTCGAGGTCTCTCAGTCTAATCATTAGATCTTGGATTTCTGTATCTCTAATTTTCTTAAGTCGGGCACCATGTTTGATTAAAATGCCTCGAACTACACACTTGTGAGCCTCCCACACTCCCCCAGGTGTCACATCTGTGGAAACATTTAAATCAAAGTAATCCTTCAATGATTTAGAGACGTCCGCTAGGACTACTGTGTCTTCTAATAAAGAAGCGTTTAGCCTCCATTGCCACTGTCTTGGGATCGGGGAGTGGAGCATAAGGGAAATCTTAACCAAGGCATGGTCTGAAAAGGAAATCGGCTCAATAGAAGCATCTATTAGTTGTGTCAGATCAGTGTGTCTCAGGAGAAAGAAGTCAAGTCTAGAATATACGTCATGTATTGGGGAGTAAAAGGTATAGTCTTTAGAGGTAGGGAACAAGAGGCGCCAAGCATCTAGTAATTGGTGATCATGGAGCGCTCTGTTCAACCTTCTAATAGCTGCTTTAGACATACTAGACCTGCCTCGAGACGTGTCAAGGTCGGGGTCAAGTGTAACATTGAAATCTCCCCCTAGAACCAGCGTTCCCTCTGCGAAGACCTCAATTTTATCTAAAAACTGCAGGAGCGTTGTGATCTGACCAGAGTTAGGGAGGTATAGCGAGGCAAATGTATATGTTCTGGAGGCGATCTTACCTTTTACCATAAGGAGTCTTCCGTTGCCACCACTGCAGGAGTCCACAAATTCCCATGGTATCGACCTCGATATCACGATACTGGAACCAGAAGAGTGTGAATTATTAGATAAGCTGTGATATGATGAAGGAAACCAATGACTGGAGAGCTTATAAGGCTTGTTCTCGCACATATGAGTCTCCTGAAGAAAAGCAACATGAATTTTGTTAGTTTTCAAATAGTTAAACAAAATAGATCTTTTCCCTGCATCATGTAGACCTTGCACATTCAGCGTGCCAATTTGTATAGCAGATAGGGTGCTATGTGTCATAGTGTTTCCTTCTGCTAACTAGGAACTTCAAGGAAAAAGGGGACCAAGGTACAGGAAAGAGGGGGAGGTAAGAGGGGAGGGAGGTGTAGAGGAGTGTAAAACAAAGAGATTGAGAAAAAAAGATTAAAGGGAAGATAAGACTATTTTAGTCTAAGCCGGTCAAGCCAGCAAATCAACTCTCTCTAAGAAAACAGAAAAGAGAAAGAGAGAGAGTCGTAGGGACCGTAACTGACCAAAAGGCAACGATCCACAGACCCAGGACTCTTGTATATCATCAAGATCATCTCTTTACACCACATTATCAACTTCTTTAAAAGTCAACAAGAAAAAGTTACAATCGATAAAAGGGAAAAAGCAACACAAAACCCTTAATAAATTTGTTATACGTAACGAATGCACTATCTTTTTATATAACAATTGTTACCAGGCAGACCAGTCTAGAGCAATTCTGGGTGAGGTCTGAGGCATCAACCTCATATAGCTCAATCAGTTCCAACAAAGGTGGATCAGGAATCTCATGTTGGTAAGACCTCTGCAAACGCCTCGTCTCTACCGCCCCTCGGGCTGCCAGGCTGTGACGAGGGCGTACGTGGAGCATTGCCACTCCGTGTCTTCCTCTTGCGGAGAGCATCTGAAAGGGAACTGCGTTGGCGGCCCATTGTTGCGAACCTCTGAAATCCTTCCAAAGAGAGCCAATCCGGGATCGGGATGGATGGGATATCCAAGAACGAAAATAGTCCAGGAAGGTCATCCCTATGCCAAAGATAATATGTCTTGTTGTTTCTTCTCACTATAAGATGGAAGGGATGACCCCAGCGGTACGTGGCTCCCCGCTCTTTAATCTTCACAAGTAAGGGGCGCAGCTGCCGTCGCATATACAAGGTGCGACTAGAAATATCTGGGAAGAGGCGAACATTTACGTTGTCAATCAGAATGTCGCCAAAAGACCAAGCCGCTTGTATCAGAGCATCCTTGTCTGTAAAATTATGAAATCTACACAGAACATCTCTGGGGTTGTCTGGGTCAATTGGGCCAGGGCGAGATACTCTATGTATCCTATCAATTTTATATGATGAGCCTGGTGATCTTTGTGTTACCGTATTAAAGATGTCTAGAGTCCTGTCAAGGAGCATATTAGCTGTAATGGTCTCAGGCAATCCTTTCAGGCGTATGTTGTTGCGCCTTTCCCTATTCTCCTGGTCATCTGCTTGTAGAATCAGGGCAACAATATGTGCATTAGAGCGTGTAGCATGTCTCTCCAAGGCAGTGACTCTCTCTTCAATGGCAGCTATGGTCTCAGACACAGCAGTGGATTGTGACTTTAGAGTCTCTATATCCTCCTTAATGGGGCTCAGGGCTTTGGCTTGGGATGCCTCCATGCGGGCCATTAAACAGTCTAGGTCTTGTCTGGTGGGGAGAGCAGCAATCATGCTCCTAATAGCCCTCAGTTCAGAGTAGGAGCTGCTGGACTGGTCTGAAGCAGGCACCATTACTGCAGCATGTGTAGGGGAGGGGGGAGTATCCCTCCATGTCTCCTCGGTCTCCTCTCCAGTGTCTGCAATCTCCTCTAATGTTTCCACAACTGCAGACTCCCTTGATCTCTCCTTCCCCTTATCTGAGGAGCTGATAACAGCTGTTACCTGGCTTCCAGTGTTTTGTTTGCGGGGGTTTCTCTGTGGCAGCTGTGAAGGTGACTGTGCCTGCAGCTTCTGAGCATGAGGTCCTCCCTGTGCCATTACAGAGGAGCGTGCTGCCTTTCTTCCTGCTGTCCCAAACAGTTTTGCCATGCCTGCCTCTCTCCCTTGCTTCTCAGGAGGTGTCAGGGCTTTCACAGCATCTTCAGGCTTCTTTCTCCGTGACATTGGAGCAGAGATTGTGAAGTTGAATAGCTCTATAAAGTCCCGGGTCTGCAGAGCTTATGGAGGTGCTTCCTCACACTTCCATGGCCAGGTCACGCCCCCGGGGTAGTACATTTAACATTTAACACAAACATGTCACATAATACATTACATACAATATTGCACATATACATTTACGGTAACCCGGGACCTGTAACCACGAGTCTTTCCCCATTGGAGCTCTATCAACTCCCGTGGTGATCACGGCCTCCGGCCTATCTATACATTTACAATACATTTATAATAAATACATTAGTTACATATCAACGATGACCCCTCTGGGTTCAGAACAGGGATTGAGCAACCTGAGTACTGGGTATGTCATGTATCCCCAAGGGGCTCCTTCCTGGACGCATCTCAACCTACGTCCTGGTCAGAGTCCACCTGGTTCAACCATGGTGTCCCCACTCTAGGAGCCCTTTTTAACCCCTGCTTCTGACCTTTGCTACATACGCCTCAACGGGCCCTGTGAGTCCCAATGGCGGTACAAGCCGCCCGGCTTTAGTTACCCAGCACGATGATATCCTTAACCCGTAGTCAGGACCACAGGTACATACACACTATTGAAGGACGGGTGCCTCCTGCATGCAGCAAGCAAGCCTCCCTCTCATCCACCAGGGACGGATCGCCTTCAATTCATCATCCATACTCGCTGGGTCACTCTCCCCCACAACATTATGCATGGCTCTTACACATAGGTAAAAGTGCCCTGAATGAGAGACGATGGCCTAAGCCCTTACATACATCTACGGGTCCTTTACCGACCGCCTAGTCAAACCCAATGGCGGTTATGCCCGCCTGGCATGATGCACATGCAGCTCACTTCATTACATGGGAACTGCCGTCCTACCGGGCACGGATCCGGGTCTCGCTACCTGAGGTAACGGGTTGGCCAAGCCTCCCCACGGGCTCCTTCCTGGACGTGCTTCATCCCACGTCCAGTCCAGCGTCCACCAGGTCAGCCACGGCTTCCCCACTCCAGGTGCTGTAACGATCCCAGTCCTGGCTACCGGTATGGAGCTAGCATGCTCCCTTCACCATCTCTCAGCATGTGATACTTTCACTTGCCCCAGAAGAGCGCACCGGATCCGGTAATGTGTCTGGCACCTACAGCACAGTGAATCCAGGAACAGTGGGATCTCTAGATGCCCCTAGTACCAGTGCAAAGCAACACGGAGGGGTCAGCACAGCACAGAGGACTCAAGTTGCCTAGCCAAGTGGTACCAGCAGAACACAGAGAAAGAGTGAGAAGTCCCAGCAGCTTAGCTAGACGCAGCCGCCAGGACACACACACAGCGTAACACGAGGAAGCTGACGACCCGGACAGGGTGGGAAGAGAGCTTAGCCCCATTACAGACTCCGTGGACTATAACCTGCAACAACATCTGCAGTAAAGCTTTGGAAAACAGCACAACTGTGAGTCTGTGTATTGATTGCAACCTTTGCCCTACATTCAGTAACAGAGAGCTCCCACCTACAGAGCTACCAGCCTGTCAGCTCTGCACATGGATTAGAAGAAGCTGCAGCAACAGGAGAAGAGGAGAATTGCACCTTTGACTGCTAAACGTGAGTGTGTGTCCTTTAACCCCGTCTTCACCATTCATATCCATTATAGACTATACCATCACTGCCCCGGGGAATACAGTTCTACCCACTGTAACTATTACACCTCAGCTGCCATTCCATCATCCCCGGAGGTTCTGCAGCAGCGGCGGCCCCATCACTGGCCGCATATGGTGGGTGGCGTCACGACTGACAATCCCCTGTAAATACACCCCTTTTATTTGCCAGCGCCCGGGAAACGGACTGGATCAGGACCACCCGTGACTTCCCCCACAGCAGTCACGATCCGGTACCGAGTTATCTCGTCCCAGTGGGCTCGACAAACCTGGCGTCACGAACAGGATCTACCGTGCCCGTTAAAACGGGCAGCGTGTGCTGTGATTGATGTGAGAACCGTTTTTGAACTGCGCCATCTGAACTGTATTTTTGAAAATCCGCCATTTTGGAGTGCGCGGCGCGCGGGAAAGAAAGGGGGCGGTACCTTGCATTGGCGCGAATTCAGCGTCCTCCCTTGGTGCTGACGACATCCGGCGGGGAAGAAGATCCCTGCTGCACCCCGGAAACCTCCCATAGACATCCGGACGGAAGTGAAGGATGGAGGGCGGATATTAACTAAGGGGGCCCAAGATGTCGCAGCCCGATGTACAAGGCGGCGACGGAGCAGCCGGTGGAGCTGCAGCGCCGGACCCAGCGATAGTACCCGGTGGTGCGGCGGCGCAAGGAACAGCATCCATAATGCCATTCCTGATGCCGTATACTCCAGGGGCAATGTGGCTGCCCCAATACTCCGGTGAGCTCAATACATTAATCTTTAGCATAAAGTCAGTTAAAGAGTATTATGTGATGTATCCCCTCACTGAAGCCCAGCGTGTAGGAATGATAATGGGACAATTAACGGGCAATGCACGGCGTGAGGTTGCGTCCTGGCTGGACACAGATAAGGACACTGTAGAGCATCTAGTAGCCAGACTGAAAGCAACGTTTGAATCTGCTGCTGATACCCGGGCTAAGATGAGATTTTCTCTGCATGCCACCAGAAACCTAAACAGAGTGCCAGAGACTTTGCCTTGAATCTACAGGAAGCACTCAGAGCCCTTAAACTGGCAGAACCTGCTTTAGCCCCGGGAGCTGATAAAATGCTACTTGACCAATTTATAGAGGGCCTCCATTCCCCTTCCCACCGAAGACAGTTAAGCATGATACTGCTGCAGAACCCTGACATGACATTTACTGAGCTGAAAGATAGGGCTATCCGTTTGCAGCAGCTGGAAGAGCCACGGGAGCTATCAACTGTCCCGGACACTGCAGCAGCACCTTAGCAGCCGGCAGCGCCAGCGACTTAGGCTATGTCAGCAACTGCTGCTGAGACTGGAGAACTGATTTCTAATGCTGCCCTCAACCAAAAGCTAGATGCCCTGACAGACACCGTGATCTCCATGGCGAAGGTCATCGAGGAACTGCGAGAGTCAAAGCATGCACCCAAGATCGAGTTGGCGACCAGCAGAGAGGATGTCCCGTGGATGAGGCCCAGGTGATACCCAGCAACAAGAGGACGACCCAGCGATCGCTACCAACCAGATGGACAGCCCATTTGCCGCCGTTGCCAGAAGCCAGGCCATCTTGCTCGTGAGTGTCCTTTAAACGACGATGCCCTGGGCAGGCGGGCCGCTCCCCAGGAATGAACCCTCAAGGCCCCTTAGCCTGGTATGACAAATTCGTGGGAGGAAAGCCGGTGATCCCTATTGTGTTGGATGGCATTCCCTTTAGTGCCTTGCTAGATACCGGGTCCCAAATAACATCCATCCCACATGTTCTATATAAAAGGTACTGGGCTGATTCAGACATTACTAATGCACCAGATGACTTTAACTTTGATGTATGGGCTAGTAATGGACAGTAAGTACCAAAGGTCAGGTTTAGAGAGATGAATATTCAGGTTGGGAAGGTATAATTGCAGAACCAGGGTATTATAATCATAGATGTTAACCGGCGAGAACGTGAACCTGTGATGCTGATAGGAATTAATGTAATTGAGAAATGTTTTTCCGAAGTGTTAAGTGTTTTGCAGCAAATCGCCGAGACTTCCAGAACTGGACAACAGAGGCTTCTGCACAAAGAGATCAAAGCCTTGATGTTGAAGCAGCAGGTAGAAATCTCCGGAGGTGAGATCGGCAGTGTACGAGTAAGTGATCCAATACCCATTGTAATTCCTCCCAAAACTGAAATGTTGCTCTGGTGTAGAGCCGCAATAGGCATTAAGGGGCAAGACTATCAGGCCCTGGTAGAACCCGTGTACTCAGACAGTAGACCGACCATACTCACTGCTAGAGGAGTAGTTGACGTACACAGGGGAAGAGTGTCATTACGCCTATTAAACTGCGGAGAAGATGAGGTCACATTACCTAAGTATGCTACCATGGCTAAGTTGTACACAGTTGATAACAATAACATCACAGCCGCCGAGCCCTTGAACCAGTCTTGTCATGGGGGATGACAATGGCTCAGAGGAGAAGCTGGAGGATTGGTGCCAAAAGTTGCATGTAGGTACCAGTTCTACACCTCCCCGTCACAAGCATGGAGTATACCGGGTAGTGAAAGAATATAAACAAATATTCAGTAAACACCTATTAGAGTTTGGGCAGATTAAAGGGGTAGAGCACACTATACCCACAGGTAACCATCAGCCTATAAAAGAGAGGTATAGACCCTTACCACCAGCTCACTACCAAACCACCAAAGACATGCTCAGAGAAATGAAATCTGCAGGGGTAATAAGAGACAGTTGTAGCCCCTGGGCAGCACCTCTAGTGTTAGTTAAAAAAAAGGATGGGACCATGAGAATATGCGTAGATTATCTGCAGATTAATCGCATCACACATAAGGACGCATACCCATTACCTAGGATTGAGGAGTCATTAGCTGCATTCAAAATCTGCTAACTACTTTTCCACCCTTGATCTGACTAGTGGGTACTGGCAGGTTCCTGTGGCCAAGGCCGACAAGGAGAAGACAGCGTTTACTATGCCGATGGGCCTCTGTGAGTTTAATTGTATGCCGTTTGGACTCTGCAACGCACCCGGGACCTTCCAACGTCTGATGGAGAGCTGCTTAGGACACAAGAACTTCGAAACTGTCCTCCTGTACTTAGATGACGTCATAGTCTATTCCAAGACGTATGAGCAACATCTACAAGACCTGGCAGAAGTGTTCGAAGCCCTATCGAAATATGGCATGAAGATCAAGCCATCCAAGTGTCACCTTCTCAAACCAAAGGTACAGTACCTCGGACATGTCGTGAGTTCAGAGGGAGTAGCTCCGGATCCTGATAAAGTCACAGTGATAAGGGATTGGCCAAGACCTACGAACGTGAAAGAAGTGAGGCAATTCCTGGGCCTGGTAGGCTATTATCAAAGATTTATCAGAGGATTCACGAAGCTAGCAGCTCCTCTGCAAGACATTCTGGTGGGATGATCGAAGAAGTCTTCATCCTGTAATTTCCTGACACGGTGGGATGAGGAAAGAGAAGATTCCTTCAACAAGTTGAAAAGTGCATTGACGGGAGAAGAGATCCTGGCATAACCTGATTACCATCATCCCTTTATTCTATACACGGATGCCAGCAATGTTGGACTGGGAGCAGTATTGTCGCAGAAGCAAGCAGGCAAAGGGAGATTTATTGCCTCTGCAAGTAGGAAGCTCCAGCCTACAGAAAGAAATCCCGAGAACTACAGCTCCTTCAAGTTAGAGCTACTGGCAGTAGTTTGGGCTGTGACTGAACGTTTTAAACATTACTTGGCAGGTGCAGAATTCACCATCTTCACGGATAACAACCCGTTGACTCACCTGGATACAGCAAAATTAGGAGCTCTGGAGCAGCGATGGATAGCCCGGCTATCTAATTACAACTTTGTCATCAAATACAGGGCAGTCGCAAGAACGGGAACGCAGATGCCTTGTCACGGATGCCGCACCTGAAGGACGTGGAAGAGGAACCAGAAGAGTTGGAAGAGATTGAACTACTGGCCTTTCATCGTTCAAAGGTACAAGATTATCAACCCGGCGCCTACCAAAGAAAGCAGGAAGTAGATCTTAACCCGTTAAGACACTACGGATGGGCGAAGCCCAAGATAATGATCCAGCTGTGAAGCTAGTGAAAGAACTGCTTACGCAACAACGTGCACACCCTGATCAGAATGCCCCAGCTGAAGCTATACAGCTATGGAAAGATAGAGGCAAGTTGTTCCTGCATCAAGGGAAGCTCTGCAGAACGCATACCAATCCTAAAACGCATGAACTGGTTTGGCAGATTATCGTGCCCAAACGAGCCACTCAGATGGTCTTAGAAGCTTATCATGACAGCGCAGGTCATTTTGGATGGAAGAAGTTAGAAGCGATCCTGAGAGAAAGATTCTATTGGATTGGCATGAGAAGATCCATTGAACTATGGTGCAGAAGATGTGCCGCATGCAACCTCAGAAGGAAGGATCCACAGAAACCAATAGTAACCAAGCAGCCACTCGAGCTAGTCGCGTTAGACCACGTCAAGTTGTCACCAAGCCGGTCAGGCTATGTCTATGCCTTAACCATTGTGGACCATTACTCACGCTTCTTAGTGGTGGTACCTGTTAAAGATCTGACAGCGAAGACGGCAGCAAAAGCATTCCAGACGCATTTCTGTAGACCACATGGTTACCCAGAACAAGTCCTTGCAGACCAAGGTCCAGCTTTTGAATCAGAACTATTCAAGGAATTCTGCAATATGTACGGTTGTAAGAAGATTCGCACAACAACGTATCATCCCCAAACAAATGGTTTATTCGAGAAGATGAATCATATCTAATTGAACTGTTGAAGACCTTACCAGAGTCAGAAAGAAACCAGTGGCCAGATAAATTACCTGATTTGGTAGACTTATACAGCCATGTTCCCGTGAGTTCTACAAACTGCACTCCAGCCTACCTTATGCGTGCAAGACCCGGTAAGCTACCAATTGATCTAGAAATGGGAATTGTAAAACCAGATACAGAAGTAGAAGAAGAATCAGATTGGGATACCAAACGTCAGAAACAGTATCAACAAGTACAAGAATGTGTAGAGAGAAACCTACAGCAAGCAAGAGCAAGACAAGAAAAGACCTTTAACAAACATGCTCAAGCAATGCCATTACAAATTGGTGATCAAGTTCTTAAGAGAAAGAGACGCACTAGCAAACTGGATAATCAGTGGGAAACTTTCCCATACACAGCCTTACTATCTAATCTAGACAATGTTAAAACCTGTTTAATAAGCAAAGATGAAGGAAGAACTTCAGCAGTCGTATCATCGTGATCAGCTTAAATTGTGTCCTGAAACACTGCAGACACCTGAAGTCGTAGAACCCGTACAGGTCCAACCTATCCAAGAAAAAGAAGAAGTATTTCACACGGTACTAGGAGATTTCCCTAAAACATGGCCGAATTACCATGGAGCAGTTGTCGTACCAATGATTGCATTCCCTTCAATCGAACCGTGTTACCAGAACAGTTACCAGACCCAAGACTTGAAGAACTGGAAGAACTGGAAGTAGAATCTGAAGAGGGAAAAACACATTCCTGTCCCTAGTGAACTTGCCAGTACTGCAGTCAGATCACCATCTGTCATAGTACCAAGCACAACACGTAAGTACATACCCATTAGCACTAGCAGCCCACGTGCAAGCAGTATACCTGTTTTACGCAGATCAGAGCGTAGTACCCAAGGGCAGTTACCAGCTAGGTACAAAGAGTAAGATGTCATTAAAATGTGTAATGTAAATATGGTTGTTTAAATGTAAAGTAAAGTAAATTGAACCTGGTAGACTGTGTCCAAGAGGGTGGAGGAACTGGATTGACCCCCATGTATATTAAGTTAGGGAAAGAAAGTGCCTGGGGGGGTGTAGCGAATCCAGGCCTCCTAAGCAGAAACGCCCGGGGACAAATGTATATAGTTGTTGCAACGTTAAAAAAGCCCAGTACCTACAGAGACTATCCTGTATGAACTTTGAACTTTTCTCCTTATTCATTTATGGACCATACATACCACGGACTGGTTGTGGCAAGAACTCTTTTGTGAATACATGTATCAGCCCGGAGGCAATAGACTAAACCCCCGGAGAGACTGCTTTTTGACTTTTTGGACTCTTTTTCACATTCTAGTGATTTTTGTACTTTTTCACTTTTAAGTCTATGTCAATATTAATTGTGTTTAACTGTTTGTTACTTGTTTTTCTACAGTCCCGAAGTACTGTATTTAACTAAGGGGGAATGTGGCACCCCATGGGTTAATATGCCACAATAACACTACATAGGCTCTCTCCCCACTACACACTGACAAACACTAGCACCTCTGGGCCAGGAGGGGGAGCACCACCTGCTCCCTTAAATACTCCTGCTCATGAGGGAGAGCTCAGACCGTACAGCACGGTACAGTGCTGTGAAGAGCACAAGTTAGTGCAGAACTTAGTGCAGGCCCAGCAAGGGTCAGAGGAACAGGAGAACTACAGACAGAGGAACACGTCTGGGAGCTGGAGTGATACTTTCACTTGCCCCTGAAGAGTGCACGGTACGGACACCGGATCCAGTAATGTGTCTGGCACCTACAGCACAGTGAATCCAGGAACAGTGGGATCTCTAGATGCCCTAGTACCAGTGCAAAGCAACACGGAGGGGTCAGCACAGCACAGAGGACTCAAGTTGCCTAGCCAAGTGGTACCAGCAGAACACAGAGAAAGAGTGAGAAGTCCCAGCAGCTTAGCTAGACGCAGCTGCCAGGAAACACACACAGCGTAACACGAGGAAGCTGATGACCTGGACCGGGTGGGAAGAGAGCTTAGCCCCATTACAGACTCCGTGGACTATAACCTGCAATAACATCTGCAGTAAAGCTTTGGAAAACAGCAAAACTGTGAGTCTGTGTATTGATTGCAACTTTTGCCCTACATTCAGTAACAGAGAGCTCCCACCTACAGAGCTACCAGCCTGTCAGCTCTGCACATGGATTAGAAGAAGCTGCAGCAATGGGAGAAGAGGAGAATTGCACCTTTGACTACTAAATGTGAGTGTGTGTCCTTTAACCCCGTCTTCACCATTCATATCCATTATTGACCATACCATCACTGCCCCGGGGAATACAGTTCTACCCACTGGAACTATTACACCTCAGCTGCCATTCCATTATCCCCGGAGGTTCTGCAGCAGCGGCGGCCCCATCACTGGCCGCATATGGTGGGTGGCGTCACGAATGACAATCCCCTGTAAATACACCCCTTTAATTTGCCAGGGCCCGGGAAACGGACCGGACCAGGACCACCCGTGACTTCCCCCGCAGCAGACACAGTCTGGTACCGAGTACCCTTGTCCCAGTGGGCTCGTCAGATGCAGCTGTGGCAGTATGTAAGTACCCCCCATGCCCCAACCACTTTTACAGTTGTGGCCAAAAGTATTGACACACCCTGCAATTCCGTCAGATAATACTCAGTTTCTTCCTGAAAATGATTGCAATCACAAATTCTTTGGTATTATTATCTTCATTTAATTTGTCTTCAATGAAAAAACACAAAAAGAATTGTCCTAAAGCCAAATTGGATATAATTCCACACCAAACTTACACAAATTAGAGAAGCATCACATGATTTTTCTAACCCTTTTTTAATAACTAAATCACACTTGCAGCCAGTTGACATGGATTAAAATTGACTCAACCTCTGTCCTGTGCCCTTGTGTGTACCACATTGGTCTTCTTTCTTTTCTCCACGCTCAAAGAACTGTCTGAGGACTTGAGAAACCAAATTGTGAGGAAGCATGAGCAATCTCAAAGCTACAAGTCCATCTCCAAAGACCTGTGTCTACCGGGCGCAGTGTCATCAAGAAGTTTAAAGCCCATGGCACTGTGGCTAACCTCCCTAGATGTGGACGGAAAAGAAAAATTGACGAGAGATTTCAACGCAAGATTGTGTGGATGGTGGATAAAGAACCTTGTATAACATCCTAACAAGCTCAAGCTGCCCTGCAGTCCGAGGGTACAACAGTGTCAACCCGTACTATCCGTCGGCGTCTGAATGAAAAGGGACTGTATGTTAGGATACCCAGGAAGACCACACTTCTTGACCCGAGACATAAAAAAGCCACGCTGGAGTTTGTAGGCTTTCTCAGGTAAGTTTTGGAAGAATGTTCTCTGGTCAGATGAGACAAAAGTAGAGCTTTTTGGGCAAAGGCATCAACATAGAGTTTAAAGGAAAAAAAATAGGCATTCAAAGAAAAGAACACAGTCCCTACAGTCAAACATGGCGGAAGTTCCCTGATGTTTTGGGGTTGCTTTGCTACCTCTGGCACTGGAGTACTTGACCGTGTGCATGGCATTATGAAGTCTGAAGACTACCAACAAATTTTGCAGCATAATGTAGGGCCCAGTGTGAGAAAGATGGGTCTCCCTCAGAGGTCATGGGTCTTCCAGCAGGACAATGACCCAAAACACACATCAAAAACCACTAGAAAATGGTTTGAGAGAAAGCACTGGAGACTTCTAAGGTGGCCAGCAATGAGTCCAGACCTGAATCCCATAGAACACCTGTGGAGAGATCTAAAAATGACAGTTTGGCAAACTGCGTCAGGTCCTTGATATTTGAAGGGTGCCTTCTCCAAAGAACAATGGTCTAAAATTCCAGCAGAGCATTGTAAGAAACTCATTGATGGTTACCGGAAGCGGTTGATCACAGTTATTTTGGCTAAAGGTTGTGCAACCAAGTATTAGGCTGAGGGTGCCAATACTTTTGTCTGGTCCATTTTTGGAGTGTTGTGTGAAATGATCAATGTTTAGAAAGAAGATGGGAATGCAGGTGTGTCTCGGTCCGCGCTGCTCCTAGGCTTAAAAACTCACCAAAGAGTCAAACTTTCCTTAAGCAGATTTCCAAGCTTTATTCTTTCTCCTCCTACGCGTTTCGGTGCCTATCCTGGCACCTTCATCAGGAATGATGCCAGGATAGGCGCCGAAACGCGTAGGAGGAAAAAGAATAAAGCTTGGAAATCTGCTTAAGGAAAGTTTGACTCTTTGGTGAGTTTTTAAGCCTAGGAGCAGCGCTGACCGTGACACACCTGCATTCCCATCTTCTTTCTGGATTTCACCACTGGTTAGTGATCGGTGGAGGTCTTGCAGCAGCTCATTATTGCTTCACGCTTTCAAACCAGTTGTGGGGATCACAACCACACCAGGTGAGTGGCTTCATAGCACCACCCTGATTCACAGTGTCACTAGTGATAGGGCACTATTGCGCCTCTTGTCCCCCACCCCTTTTATGTTTTCTACATGATCAATGTTTTGCTTTTTGCTTCATTCTCTTTTGTGTTTTTTTCATTGAAGACAAATTAAATGAAGATAATAATACCAAAGAATTTGTGATTGCAATCATTTTCAGGAAGAAACTGAGTATTATCTGACAGAATTGCAGGGGTGTCAATACTTTTGGCCACAACTGTATAGACTACAAAGAAACCTCTCTAAGATACAAGGCGCATCAATATTTTCTCTGGGTTGCCAAGATCTCTCCTCAGGACCAAAGCCCTTCCAATCAATTAAGAAACGGGTTTTAACTTTAACCTTTTTCATGGCCAGTATATCTCTCACCTCGAAGATGTTCTTGGAACTGACAAGCTGAGGTGAGGCACCAGGATCACTGATAAAGCGATTTAGGACCACAGGTTTGAGGAGAGAGACATGGAAGCAATTGGTATGTGGAGTGAGACAGAAAGCTTCAATTAATAAGAGACATTGTTAATCCAATTTAAGACGTCAAAAAAAACAATGTATCTTGGATCAAATTTGTAGGATGGGATCTTTAGGAGAATATACTTTGAGAAGAGCCACACTTTGTCTGCAGAAAGGAAGCAAACAAAAGATGTTTGGATTTTCTATGTGTGTTTTTTTCATCCATAACAAAGCCTTCTCAAGAGTGATTTTAGTCTCCTCCCAGATCTTGTAGAATTTTCTAGCTGCAGGGATGACGGAGGGAGATACTACTGCAAGAGGGATACATGGTTGTTGTCCATAAACAATGAGAAATGAATGATATACTGAAGATTCATTGATGTGATTATTATAAGAAAATTCCACCCACAAAAACAGCCTAACCCAGCAGTGCCTGGACAAGGCATTTTGGTGCCCTAGGCAGGTAAGGCAAACGGCGCCCCCCCCCCCCCCACTTCCCGAAATATGTCTGGGAATAAAAAGTCAGCATACTTTGAAAGTAAATTTAATTTAACGGGGACCTATAAAAGGTTTGTCCAACCACACTACAGAGACATACTGATAGGTTGTTTACAATTGAAGCCCCATGGGGCGTGTCATGATATGTAAAGTGCTGTGGAGTTCATAGTGTAATATAATATGCAAAAGTATTATACTTATTATTTATGTCACAATACCGGGATCTGAGGATCTTCTATTTCGAGGTCAGGGACTCTCGATGCCATGTTGCTGCTTCTCGCTGTTGTCCTCTTTTGACACTGCAGTGCGGTGGACAAGAGAGCATTAACTGGTTAATAACAAGAAGTATGGAGTGTGTACTGAGCCATAAACCCTCCCCTTACCATGAAGTATGGAGTGTGTACTGACTGAGCCATAAACCCTCCCCTTACCATGAAGTATGGAGTGTGTACTGACTGAGCCATAAACCTCCTCATACCATGTCCAGCAGACATTGTAGGATTACTACCCGTATATACTCGTGTATAACCCGACCTGTGTATGAGCCGACCCCCCTACTTTTGCCTCCAAAACCTGATAAAACCTATTGACTCGTGTATAAGCCGAGGGTGGACCCCAGCACAGGTATACAGCCCCAGCAAAGTGTATACAGCAGCTCCAGTGGTATATACAGACCCAGTGTATACAGCAGCCCCAGTGGTAATACAGCAGCCCCAGGGGTAATACAGCAGCCCCAGTGGTAATACAGCAGCCCCAGTGGTAATACAGCAGCCCCAGGGGTAATACAGCAGCCCCAGGGGTTATACAGCAGCCCTGGGGGTTATACAGCAGCCCCGGGGGTTATACAGCAGCCCTAGGGGTTATACAGAAGCTCCAGGGGTTGTTACCCCTCGGGGGTCTGCCGCAGGGTTCCAGCGCCCTCTGCTGGAGTAGCGTCTTCCTTACCGTATGCTCCCCGGGCACGCGCACCTGTCTCCAGCCGCAGGGGTCCAGGACCCTCTGCTTGAGCAACATTGCTCCTCTCACTTCTGGTACCACTGCTTGTGCACATGAAACTGTCTCCTACTCAGTTTCTGCTGGAGAGACTGCAGGGATCTGGCTCCTCCCCCCCAGCCAATCACCATGCCTCTGTGTCCTGCCAATCAGGACTGCCCTGCTCTGATATAAACCTCCTGTTTCCAATCAGTCGGGGCCAGGGCTATCTTCTCCCTAGTGGAGCTGCCACTTCTGGTCTGTCAGGTCGTTCCTTATTTGGTCTGTTACCTGAATTCTCTGTGTTACTTCCTACAGATTCCTGCCCTGCCGGCTCCTTGCTGACCTCCGTGTTCCTGGCTGGTTTCCCGGATCTCTCCAAGCTGGTCTCTGTCTCAAGCCTGGCTCCGGATCCCCTGTGATCCGGGTTCCCCGTGTTCCTGGACCCCGTGTTCCTGGACTCCGTGTTCCTGGTTCCCTGTATTCTTGGTCCCCGTGTTCCCAGTTTCCCGTTTCTTATTGTATACCCGGTTGCTGTTTTGTTACCACGTCGCCTGGGGTCGGTTGAACACTCGTGTCCGCTGCATTGGCCCTCCGAGGTTGGTACCTGGCGGGATCCCTGTATAGGGGTTAAGCGCTCCGGGGCCTCTTCGGTGGGTTTCCAGTGTTGCGACCTTGTGGCCCTCTCCAGGGGCGGGGGGTCTTGTGTTGTTGTTAATAAACCTGTTGACTCTACGGTACTTGTCTGCCTCTCTATCACCAGGTATCAGCATCCGCTTTACGCGGTCCAGTGGGTCCACGTGTGAGTCCGTCAGTAGGACGTGACAGATTTTGCCCTGGCCATGGGCCCCGCTGATACCAGGTTTGACGCCCAGAGAGAGCTAACCGCACTCCGCCAGAGTCACGACCGGGTTGTGGCGATTATCCAGTCTTTAGAGGCCCGCTTGGGGGCGCCCTCTACTGTTGATCCCACTCTCTCTTTCCAGTGCTGACTCTCCACCAGGAGTGGGACCTTCTGCGTGTGGTACAGACTCGGATGGCTTCCCATATGTCCTCTACGGATGATCGGCTTGCCAGCCTACGAGAACGACAGGAAGCCCAGGTACCGTCCATCGTGTCTTGTTCCTGGACTGGCTCCTCCTCCGTGTTCCTGGGGAGTCTCCAGCTTTGATCCGGTCGGTGTCCCTGATGACCTGCCTGTCGATGTCCATCGTGTCTTGTTCCTGGACGGGCTCTCCTCGTTTCCTGGAGTCTCAGCCTTGATCGGTGGTGTCCCTGATGACGTCCTGCCTGTCGGTGTCCCTGATGACGTCCTGCCTGTCGGTGTCCCTGATGACGTCCGGCCTGTCGGTGTCCCTGATGACGTCCTGCCTGTCGGTGTCTCTGATGACGCCCTGCCTGTCGGTGTCCATGATGACGCCCTGCCTGTCGGTGTCCCTGATGACGCCCTGCCTGTCGGTGTCCCTGATGACCTGCCTGTCGATGTCCCATCCTGTCTTGTTCCTGACGGGTTCCTCCTCCGTGTTCCTGGGGAGTCTCCAGCCTTGATCCGGTCGGTGTCCCTGATGACGTCCTGCCTGTCGGTGTCCCTGATGACGCCCTGCCTGTCGGTGTCCCTGATGACGTCCTGCCTGTCGGTGTCCCTGATGACGCCCTGCCTGTCGGTGTCCCTGATGACGCCTGCCTGCGGTGTCCCTGATGACGCCCTGCTGTCAGTGTCCCTGATGACGCCTGCCTGTCGGTGTCCCTGTGACGCCCTGCCTGTCGGTGTCCCTGAGGACGTCCTGCCTGTCGGTGTCCCTGATGACCTGCCTGTCGATGTCCCATCGTGTCTTGTTCCTGGACGGGCTCCTCCTCCGTGTTCCTGGGGAGTCTCCAGCCTTGATCCGGTCGGTCCTGTACGTCCTGCTGTCGGTGTCCTGATGACGTCCTGCCTGTCGGTGTCCCTGATGACGTCCTGCCTGTCGGTGTCCCTACCGACGTCCTGTTCCTCCTGTGCTCGTCACATGACGCCCTTGCCACTGCCCTCGGGCCCCCTCTGCCCTTGCCGGTGCCCCAGGACCGAGGAGGCGGAGGTCCATGCCCCGCGCCTTCTGCGCAGGTTCCTGGCCGGTTTCCGTCTGGGGAGGAGGGCGTAGAGGGGGGAATACTGTTACCCCTCGGGGGTCTGCCGCAGGGTTCCAGCACCCTCTGCTGGAGTAGCGTCTTCCTTACCGTATGCTCCCCGGGCACGCGCACCTGTCTCCAGCCGCAGGGGTCCAGGACCCTCTGCTTGAGCAACATTGCTCCTCTCACTTCTGGTACCACTGCTTGTGCACATGAAACTGTCTCCTACTCATTTTCTGCTGGAGAGACTGGCTGGGGGGGAGGAGCCAGATCCCTGCAATCACCATGCCTCTGTGTCCTGCCAATCAGGACTGCCCTGCTCTGATATAAACCTCCTGTTTCCAATCAGTCGGGGCCAGGGCAATCTTCTCCCTAGTGGAGCTGCCACTTCTGGTCTGTCAGGTCGTTACTTATTTGGTCTGTTACCTGAATTCTCTGTGTTACTTCCTACAGATTCATGCCCTGCCGGCTCCTTGCTGACCTCCGTTTTCCTGGCTGGTTTCCCGGATCTCTCCAAGCTGGTCTCTGTCTCAAGCCGTGTTCCTGGACTCCGTGTTCCTGGACTCCGTGTTCCTGGTTCCCCGTGTACCTGGTTCCCTGTATTCTTGGTCCCCGTGTTCCCAGTTTCCCGTTTCTTATTGTATACCCGGTTGCTGTTTTGTTACCACGTCGCCTGGGGTCGGTTGAACACTCGTGTCCGCTGCATTGGCCCCTCCGAGGTTGGTACCGGCGGGATCCCTGTATAGGGGTTAAGCGCTCCGGGGCCTCCTTGGTGGGTTTCCAGTGTTGCGACCTTGTGGCCCTCCCCAGGGGCGGGGAGTCTTGTGTTGCTGTTAATAAACCTGTTGACTCTACGGTACTTGTCTGCCTCTCTATCACCCGGTATCAGCATCCGCTTTACGCGGTCCAGTGGGTCCACGTGTGAGTCCGTCAGTAGGACGTGACAGGGGTTATACAGCAGCCCCAGGGGTAATACAGCAGCCCCAGTGTAATACAGCATCCCCAGTGGTTATACAGCAGCCCCAGGGGTTATACAGCAGCCCCAGGGGTTATACAGCAGTCCCAGTGGGTATATACAGGCCCCTGAGTATATACAGCAGCCCATGTATAACAGGCCGCGTATATACAGCAGCCCAGTGGTATATACAGGCCCCAGCAGTATATACAGCAGCCCCAGTGGTATATACAGGCCCCAGCAGTATATACAGCAGGCCCCATGGTGGTGTATACAGGCCCAGTGGTAGGTGTATACAGGGCCCAGGTGGTATACAGGGCCCAGTGGTGTTTTATACAGGGCCCAGTGGTGGTGTATACAGGGCTCAGTGGTGGTGTATACAGGCCCAGTGGTATACAGGACCCAGTGGTGGTATACAGGGCCCAGTGGTGGTGTATACAGGGCCCAGTATGCGGGGGCCGGGGGGGGAGGGCGCGCCTTTGCACACTCACCGCGGCCGCCGTCACCGTGCGTCTGCTGTAAGGCTGCTTTCACACTGCGTTTTTCTGTGATCCGTGGCTGTCCATTGTAAAACGGACAGCCACGGATCAGATTTTGGCCCCATGTTATCCTATGGGCACGGGAATCACATCGGATTTGCCTTATTGGCATCCGATTTTTGTCGGATCCGATTCTGGCCGATTTTTTTGCTGTGCCCAAAATCGCAGTCTGCTGCGATTTTTGGCACAGCGGGTCAAATCGGACCGAATTGGATCCGACCTGATCCGTGCCAAATAAGGCTGCTTTCACACGCTGCCGCGTTTTTGTTGAGCATGATCCAAACTGATGACTGCAATCGGATGCCAAATAGGCATCCGATCCCGATGTTTTGCAGCATCAGTTTGGATCCTCTCCCTGCTCCTCCTGTCACCTCGTCCCCCTCCTGTCACCCTCCTGTCACCCTTCTCCCCTCTGTCTGCCCTCTGTCTCCCCTCTTTGTCCCCTCTGTCTCCCCTCTTTGTCCCCCACTTTGCGCCCCTCTTGCACCTCTTGCCCCCTTTGCAGCCCCTCTTTGCCCCTCTTGCAGCCCTTCTTTGCCCCCCTCTTTGCAGCCCTTCTTTGGCCCCCTCTTTGCAGCCCCTCTTTGCCCCCCTCTTTGTCCTCCTTCTTTGCAGAGCTTAAAAAATAAAAAAAATCATCATTCTCACCTCTCCACGACACCCGCGCTGCTTCTAGCTTCTCTTCTTCTGATGCACAGGACCTGGCATGATGTCACAGTCACATGACCGGTTACCGCGGTAACCGGCCATGTGACTGCACTGTGACGTCAGGCCAGGTCCTGGAAGTACAGAGCCAAGCGCAGGAGGCATCGCTGGATCGTGGAGAGGTGAGAATAATGATTTTTTTTATTTTTAACCCTTTCATTTCACTGGATATCACTTCTGCAATGTATGAATATACATTGCAGAAGTGATATTATGGCACAGAGCGATTTTAGTGTACTGGAGCATGCTCAGTACACTAAGATCGGGTCCGAGGAGACATCAGCTGTTTCCTCGGATTCGAGCTCCATAGGCCCCATGTTGGAGGAGAGGAGGGGCGGGCACCGGGCAGAGCTGCAGGACAGGAAGTCCCCTCCTCCCTCCTCTCTGGCCGGCGCGGCCGCCGGCGGCCAGCACGGGGCCCCCCAGGGGGTGCGGGGCCCTCCAGGGGGCGGGCAATGGGCCCCTCATGCGGATAAAATGTGCCCTCCACAAGATGGCGCCCTAGGCGATCGCCTAGGGTTGCCTACCTATCGTCCCGACCCTGTAACCCAGTAACTATGAGACTATGTAACATTAGAGAAGTGCTGTAGGAATGAAGTCAGGATTTGATTAACTTGCTTTACCTGGCCATTGATCTGTGGATAATAAACCGAGAAAAAATCCAAGGATACAGTAGCTCGAGAAGTTTACAGATTGCCCTCCAGAATTGTGACATACATTGTGTCTGACAGGGGAGTTCAATTTGTCAGCGAAAGCAATGGACTCTAAAGATGTGTTAATCAATTATCTCACCAGTTCTTGAGCCAACAGTTGTCCAGACAGAGGAAGGAAGTGGACCAGAAGTGGTTATTCTGAGCACAAGAAGGGCAGGAAGCACAATTTCCTGGTGAAGAAAAGGCCTCCAATAGTGGTGAGAGATGAGCAGAAGTCTTCTTCTGCCCAGCATGACTTTCCAACTTGGACAAGTGACCCCACTGCAGGAGCTTCATCCTATTGTCTTAGAAACAAGTCTTCCTGGTGGAAAAAAGACAGGTTACTGGGCCATGGAAATAATCTTGGAGATCTATAATATAGTTCGACTTCCTGATCAGAGGGTAGGAATGACCTCAAGAGAGCATCCACTTTGGTATTCTTATTACCCGGCCAGAACTGAAGCACAAAGCTAAAGCAGGCAAAGAATAGTGACCACCTAGATTGCTGCAGATTCAGTCTCTGCGCTGACTGTAGGAAGAACAAGTTCCTATGGTCAATGTAGATCTTTCTTTCTTTCTAACAGATGAGTGTAAACATACAGTGTATTGTTCACATAAGTGGGAGAAAAACTGGGACAATACAAAAAAACAGGTGTCTCTCCCATTTAATCATTTGTAATACATAGCATATAGTTATTCCATCTCAACGGTTTTAGTTTTATAGGTAGAGAGAAGGACAGTAAGAAGGGGTGGGGGTTTGGGTAAGTACTACCCAGAGAAGGGAAAACATAAGGAGTGGGGGAGGGAGAGAATAGTCACAAAGGAGGGGTGATAGGAGGGAGATGGGGGGTTTCTCCCAAGATTGTCTCCATATTAGAGGTGTCTCCGGGACAGAGGTGTTTCCGATTCATTTCAGGTACTATTAGAGGTAGCCATGAACTCTAGGGTTGCCCTGTAAAGTATCCATGGTGTCCACGTGTTCTCAAAAGAGGCATAAGAGGCCATGGAGTTCAAGTGAGAGAGCTGCTATTTCGGCCGCACAGTACACAGCGTCCACTTCGCGAGTCACCTGAGGGCCGGTCGGAATCTGGCCGGAGTGAGTCGAGACTAGGAGTCTGCTGGTGGCTATAATATTTGAGGCCAGTCTCGAGGCAGATGCCTCTTTCAGCCAGATTGGGAGATTGAGTCATGCAGCAAGAGAAGTCAGGCTCACTTCGTGTTGTAAGACCTCAGATAGAGCACGGGTCACCGATTCTCAGTATTTTTGTATGGGGGCACTGCCACCATATGTGTAAATAAGTTCTCAATGCAGAGCCATACCTCCAGCATGAATCTGGTGTCGGAGCATACCATTTATGTAGCTGCATGGGGGTACAATACCAACGCGATACACTATTTTGCAGGAATTTTCCTGTAGTTTCACACAGGGGGAAGGGCCATGTGATCTTTGATATATTTGTTTGATTTGTTGGTCTGTAAACTGGACCTGGAGATCTCGTTCCCAAAGGCCTACAAAGGCTTTTTTGACGTGTGCAGAGTCTAGTAATAATTAATAATAGAGCAGGGACAGCACCTTACTAGGTATTTGCGTCTGTGTGCACAGCTGCTCGAATAATGTTAGAGGACGGATTAGGTTTGTGCGGTTCAAATGGGTATGGATATAGACTTTAAGCTTACTATATTGAATAAAAGAAATGTCCGGTAAAGATTCAGAGTGTTGTATTTCCCCATATGAGAGGAGTGCGCCATCTAGTATTAATTGATCTATTGGGACAGGGTTTGATGTCGTGGGCCTTAAGCTGTGGGCTTAAGTTTGGAGGCTCTTTTTGGTGTGGGGTCAACAAGGTCTTGAAGAGTTAGTATGGGAGATAATGGGGGCAATTGCGAGACATACTCCTTTTTCCAAATATTAACGACGGCTCTTGTGAAGACATTTGTGCTCAGGGGTGTTTTGCTATGAAGATCAGGTAAAAGTGCTAATGATCTCAGGGGAGTGTGGGACATAGACTCTCCAATTGCTAGCCACAGTTTGTGCGGTGGCCTCTGGACCCAGTCCACAATTCTGGACAGCATTGCTGCTTTATAATACTTGTGTATATCCGATGCCGCCATAGCGCCGTGGTCATGTGCCAGTGAGAGTGTTTGGAAGTTTAATCTAGGTTTCTTGTCATTCCAGATGTAGTTTAGAATAAAGGAGTGGATTTTATTTAAGATTCGAGTCGGGATATTTATCGGAAACATTGAGAATAAGTATATCAATTTTGGTAAGATCATACTTTTAAGTAAATTTTTCCTGCCAATCCATGTTAAGAAGGGGTTCTACATGATTTGAACGTCTCGACTGCCCTCTCAAGCATAGGTTCCATGTTGAGGGTAAGAAGATCTCTCGCTTTATGGCCTATTTTGATTCCCAAATATCTAATATATTTAGTCGGCCATGCGAACGGATAGTTGCATTTGTATCTAGTTATAATGGATTGGGGGTTGTTTATGCTCAAGGCTTCGGATTTTGACAGGTTAATTTTATAATTGGAGAGTTGGCTGTATTTCTCTAAAGTTTGTACAAAGGCAGGGATGCCCCTATCCGGTTCAGATAACATTACCAACAAGTCGTCTGCGAAGGCAGCCGACTTGTGGTGGGTCTTGTGAAGTTGGACTCCTTTAATCTCTGTATTCAATTGGATGCTCCTCAGTAGTGGTTCCATCACCAGCACAAATAGGAGTGGGGACAGGGGCATCCCTGCCTTATACTATCAGATCTTTGTAATAACAGACAGTACATTATTAATTCTCAGTTTTGCTGTTGGTGATGTATACATTTTGAATATGGCTTCTATTGGGGGGGCGGGATCTGGAAGACTGAGAGAGTGCAGCGAAAGAATGTCCAGTCCACCCTGTCAAAGTCTTTTTCCGCGTCTGTGCTTAGGAGGACCAGTGTTTTTTGGTGTAATTGTGCATATTGCATTAAGTGTAAGATCTTGCTTGCATTGTCTCTTCCCTCCCTTCCCTGCACAAACCTGGTCAACTCAATAGTGACCAATTATGGGATCAGGCCTGTTGAAACTCTATGCAGCTTGATAGCGAGGCGTTTAAGTGCACATTTAGCAAGGAAATGGGCCTGTAGCTCCCACAAAGCGTAGGGTCTTGTCTCTCTCTTACATAAGGAGGGAAATGTGTTTCAAGGGATTGGGAGGGAAGAGTGCTGCCCTACAGAACTGCGTACACATTTTCAGCAGATGGGGGCCAATTCTGTGTAGAATGTCTTGTAGTAGAGGAGAGGGTAACCATCTGACCCAGGCGATTTACCGATCGGGCCCCCTCGACAGGCTGAACTGGAGTTCCGCTGGTTCAAAGGGCCTAATAAACTAGGCCTGTTGACTTGTGGTCAGTTTAGGAAGGGACAGAGAGGATAGGAATGAATCAATATCTGCTCTCCTTTGGGTGAAGGCTGCCTTCGATTCGTGCGGTCTCAGCTGGTACAAGCCTTTGTAGAAAGTCAAGAATTCCGAAATTATTTGATCATAATTTTGCGTTAGTTGGCCCGATTCGGTCTTCACATTATGGATAAATGTACGGGACTGACGCCTCTTGATCAGGGAGTCCATGAGTTTAGAGGCTCTATCCCCGTGGACCAAGAGGCGGTTCCGCGAATTTATAAAACACTTCGCTGCTCGTCTATTAAGTAAGTCTTTAAGACGCTGTCTACATTCGGTAAGTTTTGGCATAGTGGGCTGGGTGAATGTTTTCTGATATTGGGCTTCCAGTCCTGCTATTTCTTTACATAAGGCCTCCATCTCCGCCTTCCTCTGTTTATTGTAGTACGATGCTATAAATATCAGTGTGCCCCTGATCGTAGCTTTATGTGCCTCCCAGACCATGGTGGCATCAACTTCTGGAGTGGAATTAAGCAAGAAGAAGTCCTTAATAGCCGTCCGCACTTTAACTGTAACACTGGCCATGCGCAGGAGAGATTCATTGAGTCTCCAAGTTCTAAAACCAGGGAAAGGTCTTCCGAGTTCCACTCACAGGCAGGGACACTGCAGCATGATCTGAGTATAGCACTGGCTGAATGTCAATATTGTCAATAGCGGGGAGTAATGTCCTAGATGTAAATATGTAGTCTAGTCTGTGGTAATTATTATGTGGGTGGGAATAGTATGTATTGGTCAATATAGATCATCCGGTGTTGAACAGCCTACTCCAGGAGAAACCGCTACTCCTCTAGAGCCAGTTAATGGCTAGCAACTCATGGTCATCTAAAGAGCAGTTGTGTTAGGGGCTGTAAATGCCTTGAAGAAGAATCAGCAGATGATTAATTGCCCTGAGGAGGACTTCTGCAAGAACACCACTCTGACTCCTGGGGAGGAGGCATCCACCTTCAGAAAGAATTGCTTTGAGTGCTGGGTCCAGACTTTAGGGTTAGCGCCTTTAGGATATCACCAAAATTGGAGCTGTTAGAAAGAAGTGTAGGATGAATTGTCAAAAATAATTAGTGAATCCTAGAAATCACTTGACTGCCTTAATTCCTACAGGAAGAGGCCAGTTGAGAATGAAGGACACTGATACAGAGTTAAAGATTGATCCTGAGAAAAAGGTGATGTACCCCAGTAAGGGAAGAGAGGCTTGCTTGGAGATGCACTTTTCAAACTTGGAACATAGATGATTCCCATCTGAGTCTCTGCCAGACAAAATGAACACTTCTCCTAAGGGTATGCAGATCAGGTGAGAAGTCCAGGATATCATCTATATATACGACGATCCTAGGGTATAGGAGGACCCAGAAAATATTCACAGATTCTCACAGATTAGGTTCAAGACAGTTTGGGCTCCTCTAAAGTATTGGAATAGCCCAGGAATAAAGGGCAGAGGTACTTGTTCTTGACAGTACTCTGATTCAGACCACTGTAATCAGTGCAAGGCCGAAGTGACCTGTCGCTCTTGAAGAATCCAGCACCAGCTAAAGCGGAAGATTTCCATATTAACCCCCAGGCAAAGTTCTCCCTGATATACTCAGACATGGCTTGTGTTTCCCCTGTGACCAGGCGGCCACACGGTGAACTGCGGCTGGACAGTTAAGACGGTCAATTCAAAGCAACACCCACGCATACACACTCCAACCCTGAGCCAAGTTACTCTATGTCAGGCAAGGGATAGCGGGAGTAGCACAAGAGGGTGGGAAGAGAGAGAAAACACGGACAAAGGGGTGGAGGAACAGTAGTAAAACACTGGAACACTAAGATGGGTGAGACAATTGAGTAATCCCTGGAGGGTGAAGGAATAGGGAAGCCTCCCCAAGCCGAGGCACCGTTCAGCAGAGTACTGACTACTCAGACAGTAAGACCAATGGGGCCAGGTGGCCTGCACCACTAATGGCTGGTCGGGAACCCAAGCTGGAACCAGTGAGAGACTAAGGGAGCCAGGTGATTCCGACTAACACAACACTGGTTCTCTGGCCCAGCCATCAGCGACCTTAGTGCCGGCTCTATAAAAGTGGTCGGGACCGCTTCAAGCCTCTAACCACAAGACACAAGACATCCCGGCGGGGTGCAGGAACTCCAAGTCTCCGAGACCTAACTACCGCTATGGAGTATGACAAAGCCGTCATACTAGGGCTGGTGACCCTGGCTAGGGAATGACACACCATAGAGCCCATGACAGCCGGACCAAACCCGTATACGAGGGAGAGAGACTAGAAAGGTCTGAAAGGTACACAGAGGGGAATGATGCAGAGGAACTGTTCCCACTGCAGTAAACACCTGAACCCATAACTGCTGAAAGAACCTGGTACACTGTAAGAGTGTAAAGAGCTGAGCCTGTGAGTGACCGTGCACTGTGTGTTGTTGAAGTTAACAAGGTGAAGTAAAATCTCAGACCAACTCAAAGAACTGTGTGTGTGTGCTTTTCTGGGACAATCAATACAGCGGCTTACCTGCGGAGCCATACTCCTGCTGCCTATGCGTGCTGGTTGGAGAAGCTGTGTGAAGAGGGGAAGTGCAGCATCCCGGGCATGCAGGACGTCTCCCTCTGCCTGGTGACCCAGCTCTACCCGTGGAAAGCTCACCATCCCGGCTGTCGGTATGACCACCATCCCCGGCAGATCCCACGGCAGCGGCGGCCACATTGGCCATGACCCACGGGTGGCGTCATGAATTCTACCCCTTTTATTTCCCTTTTTTTAATTTGCCGCACCTGAGGCCACACCACTGTGGCAACCCCAGAGACAAAACGGTCCGGCCCCGAGTACCCCGGTCCCTAGCAGGTACAAAATACATGCCCCCTTAATGGAGTAGCACCTGGAATTAAATCAGTGGGCCAGTTGTACAGCCTATATGAAGGAAGAGTCTCTGCCTTTTTTTATTGAAGACATCCGTTTACGACTAATAGGCCAATTGCAATCCCAGCAGAGATGATGGCAGCAGTGGAGAATGAACCAGGAGTATGAACTTGAGACACCTCTGTTGACATGACACTGTAAAACGTCTTCAGAATGCCAGTCAAGGACAGATTCATGGCTTACAAGCCATACACAAGGAAAATGTTTCTTTCCTTCTATCTACAACTCCACCTTCTCAGTGATACCCAGGATGGACTCCTTCAAAGGTCTGGACCTGGGGATACTTGTATTTTTACGTAACGCCACCCACAGGTTGCGGCTATAGATGGCCGCCACTGCACGACAGTTCTCTTAGGGGCTGATGGTAGGGAGGCAGCAATGTTCTTTAGCCCTCTACTGGTAGGGCTGACCCCCATGGCAGCTAGAGGTACCTGAGTGAGTTCATAATCGTGTTTCTGGTGCTCTTGATGAGTTAAGAAAGTTCACAGACACAGCGGGTTGCAGTCTTCAGGTCTTTTACTCACAGTCATTGTGTAACAGTCCGCTGAGACTGGGTTCTGGGAGGCAGGGATCCAGCTACACCCAGGTAGTAGGATGGTACCTAACCAACACCCCTTCTCTGTCCTTTCTCTGCCGTCTCACACTGCGCTTGCCTTCCCCTTCTTGCCTTGCGCCTCGCCACACAGAGCTCTGAGCCAGTGACTGTAAGCTTTTCTTAGGTGTTGACCTGCAGTATCTCCCCTTAGCCCTATGGGTGCCACCTTTTTAGCAAACGTGCAGTTGTCGACTGTGTCCCCATGGACGTTCCACAGACTCCGGGTTGCTAGCTGAGCCTTGTCTGAGGTCTCCACTAGTCTTGGGGTTCCCGGTGCCCCTGTTTTTGCGACCTGGTCCCTCCACTTGCCTACGCCTGACAATGGATACGAGTTCTGTGGCGCCCTGCCATGCAGGCGTCACAGAGGGGTACTGCACCCATAAAAGCGGTGCAGATACTCCAGCTGTAAGTGGATTACAGGCTGATGGGTGGAACCTACACACGAGCACCCCCACATTAGATCACATGGTGGGAGGTACCCGGGAGGGGATATAGTCACCTCCAGGGGGAACTAGACAAAGAAGGAGCCAGCTCAGCTGAGCTCAGCTAGGAGCCAGGCAGTGAGCCTGAGGGAGCAAGGATGGTCTCTTTGCTGAGGACCCGGGAAAGGCTAAAGACAGATCCCAGGTGCAGACAGTCAGCCTGGGGGAAGAGAAGGACTTCGGAGAGTCTAACCCCAGCAGCTTACCGAGCACCGGAGCCCGCACCTGTGGGATCCTCCAAGGACCACAGAAAATCCGGCGATCTGAGGGGGATATATATATACCGCTCAGACTTTAAGCGACCAGAAGAGGGTACCAGGCACCGCTTGATGGTTCGGCGGTCGGCCAGCAGATGATAACCCGACGGGAGCGAGGAGAGTGAGAGACAGCAGGAGGCCAGATCCACTGTATGGGGTCAGACTTCACACAATTACTGGGAAGCAGGGAAGAATTGAAAGAGAAATGGCACACACTGAGGCTTCCATCCAGCTACCTGTGATCCGCTTGCAGCTACCCGTTAGCTACTTGTCGTTTAACATCTTGCTGAACTGAGAACTGTAACTATTGCTTCTAAAGTTCCAGTAAAGTACCCGGAGTAAAGTGACTTTGACTCTGCTGCATCTTCTTTCCATGAACTTATTCCTTCACAGGATTTCTGCCCTGGAGGTCCCAGTTCTGTCTGCGGAGGACTACAACATCTCAGCCACAATACCACCAACCTCCGGAGGACTGTGGCGGCACTGGTGTTACTTCACCAGGAACTGGAGGTGGCGTCACGACAATAAACTTTGTAAATAGTCCCCTGTATATATCAACCCCTTTTTCAGAGAATAGTCCCCCAGGACACGGGATCAGGCACGGCCACCATTTCCTGTGACACAGTAACCCCCTGCGGCCTGATACCCGAGTACCCCACACCCTGGGGCTCGACAGTTCCACGGGTGGATCGCTCGCTTCCTGTGTCTCTGGGACCCCCTCTTCCTCCTGGAGCCACCTAGTTCTTGTCTCTGCTCCTCAGTCTGCCCTCAGGACGGGCTCCCACTAGCTCCAGTCCTCTGGACTTCTCTCAAGTTCTTTTTCTTCTGTGACAGGCTTTCTTTCTCTTGCTTCCCTCCAACTCGACTCTCACTGTTCTGCTGTTCTTCTCGCTGTTGTTTAGCGGTCTCTCCTCTTGCTGTTCAACTGTCTCCTCCTTTCTAGATCTTTCCCACTCTATTTATACCCTTTGTTTCGTGTTCCACATCATCTATGTGTGTTCTTCCTGGCTTCACTCCTTCCCAAGTGCTCCCTCTAACTACTTCCTCTCCATCTATCGCCACTACAATGGTTCCTAGTGCATGGCTTGGGTGCCCCGGCACTGGTCCGTACCCCCTTACCCATGAGTGGGATACTACACCCTAACAGGTGCAGTACCTCTGTGGTGACTGGATCCGCAGGGGCGCCACACTCCCCCCTCCTCTTTCAGCCCGAGGACGGGCTGGGTGTAAGAACAGAAAAACAAGTGGTATCAAGAAATGCAGAATGTTTGTAATGATAAATGTCAAGAACTAGAATAAGAAAGCTTTTCATCCCTTTAACAGGAGGTACTGTTACTTTTATATTCTGAACGTTAAAGTAGAAAAACATGCATAATTAACTATGTACAGTTCCCACCAAGTCCAGTGCGACCCCTATGCATGTGTCCATCACACTGTCCCAGGTGTAAAACAGGCGAGTGTCCTGCAGTCTGCAATGTGCACACAGCCCGCAGTCTGCAATGTGCACACAGCCCGCAGTTTGCAAAGTGCATACAGTATGCAGTCTGCAATGTGCATACTGCATGAAGTCTGCAATGTGGACACGGCCCGCAGTTTGCAATGTGTATTCTGCCGCAGTCTCTAATGTGTGTACAGCCAGCAATCTGTGTTGTGTATATGGCCCGCAGTCTCTAATGTGTAGCATCAAAAGTTCTCCTGCAGGCAGAGTTCGCGCTCTGTTTTTCCCGGTGTCTCCATGGATTCTGTTCCTCTCTGTGCCCAGCACTGGACTTTCTGCCACCACCTTTCATCTTTCCCCATCTCAAGGATCTGGCTGAGTATTGGCTATACCACAGCCTGCTATCTATATAGCACAGCCTCATGAGTATAATTCTCCTGTCCTGTATACTGGGTGTAATCCTTAGTATCTGTATTATCCTGTATATGTACGTGGCACAGTGCCACTTCTGTCCTATATACTGGGTGTAATCCTCAGTATCTGTATTATTCTGTATATTACATTGCACAGTACCACTTCTCCTGTCCTGTTGTCAGAGAGGCAGTATTGGACTTTAAATTAAACAGCAGTTAAATGCTGAAAATCCATATTGGGAATAATTGAAGTAATCACTTATATTCTGTCAGGTGATGACTGTGATCGCTGGGATCTTACAATCCTGACAAATGTAGCTTTGTAGAGCACCATGTAAAGGAGTAGTTGATTATTTCCTCTGCTGCACCATTCACATGTGGCTCTTCAGATAACTCATTTAAAAAAGTGATGAGGTCATGACAACGTAATGGCAAATTTCACTGATCGGGGCTGATGGGTGTTATAGTATGTGGGCTGGTGGGGTTTGTTTTCCAGGGCTGCTTTTTGGTCCCAGTCCGGCCCTGCACAAAAGTCACCATCTGGAGACCTGCTCTTCATACTAGACCTGGTGCTAATGTAATAAGATGGAAGACACTCAGGAGCCACAAATCACATGCCCGCAAGCCAAATGTGGCTCCCAGGCTACAGGTTGGGGACTGCTGATCTAGTTCATTTAAACATTCAAAGCTAAGAAGTGGACATAAAGGCAAATTACTGAACTCCAGTCAGATCACAACAACAACTATCAGTTCTGGTGCGAGAAACACGGCATTGTAGGTGGCGCATATGCTTCATAATAGTGAGATCACAGGTGTCCATGCAAGCACCATACAATCAGGGGTGAACCTAGCCTCTCTGCTGCCTGAGGCGGACTTTAAAACGGCACTACCCCTCCCCCCCCAAACACAGGACGTCAGCACCATAACACGCACATGCAAGAATCACTTAGAAGAATCCAGATTAAGGATCATTAATGGCAATGGCAGCTTGGCACAAGCTACAGTCACACAATGGTGGTTGCAGCCTTATAGCACAGGAGGCAGCACTGATTGCCACCTATTATCTATGGCACACACCTACAAAACTCTGGGTAGTTCCAATGTGATCACTGCCTGGCACTGACTAGGCAGACATGTCACCATAATGCACTGTCTACACATACAACGACCTGCAGTCTGAGCATCAACAAGCTGCCACTGCACTAAGCTGGTAAAATGGCGCATCTTCCCCAACAGACCACGCCTCCTCCCAAAACAATTAGCCAATCACAAGCTGCGCTCACAGGGCTGTCCAGAGCTAATACCCTGTTTCCCTGAAAATAAGAAACCGTCTTATATTAATGTTTGCCCCCAAAAAGCCGATGTCTTATTTTCAGTGGATGTCTTATCTCCATGAAAAATTCACATTTATTGATATATGTTCATTTTTTTTGTTCATTACATACTGTACAGTAATTGTCATCACAGACCAGCATAACCAAACTGTCATCCATCATCCATCTGCAGCCCCCATCATCCCCAATGTCCCCCTACAGCCCCCATCATCCATCTGCAGCACCCAACATCCCCCAATGTGGGAGCAGGAAGGAGGACAAATGCCGACAAACCGGCGGGAGAATTGATCTTTCATTGCCCCCATAATGTTTGGGGGACACTTTTGGTGGCATCATACTTTATGATCCCCCCACAGTGACTTCCTCCACACGTACCATACGGTACCCCCCAACTACTCTGGTACAGTATAATCCCCAACTGTGACCCCCTCACAGCCCTCCATATAGTATAATGGTCCCTAAACCTCTTCACATTGTATAATAGACCCCAACACAGCCCTCAAATAGCCCCACCATAAAGTATAAAGGCTCCATCATAGCCCTGCAAGTATTATCCTGCCCCCACAGAGCCCTCCAAATATTATAATGACTTCTGTGCGGTCCACTGGGACGGGATACTCTGTACCAGACGGGGGTATACACTGGAGATATCATGGCAGTCTTGGTCCGGACCATTTCCCGAGCCCCACAAGTAAAAGGGGTACTTACAAGGGAGATTGTTGTCGTGACGCCACCCACGGGTTGTGGTCAGTGAGGGGACCACCACTGCAGTGTACTTCTGTCAGGAGCATGGATGCTGCAGCAAGGTGGATGAGACCGCCGCGGTCGGGGCTGCTCCTGACAGAGTGTAATGTGTAATCAAAGTTCTGATGAGGGGGAATCATACACGGAAGACTGAAGCAGGGTTCACCGGGTTTTACTGACAAGTTCTTAGTGCAATTTAACCCGTTCAGGTACAGTTCAACAGTTCACAATTTAGTTCCTTCACACAGTTAACTCCGGTTACTCTCCAAACCCTCTGCAGCCAGGTTATCTTCTTGAGACCCCTCACTCTCTCTGTAACCTTTCCTTTCCTCAGTTCTTCCCTGTGGGCTGTATGAAGGCAACTAAGTCCCATTTCTATGATTTCTCCCTGTGTGCATGCGCAGCAAGCCTGGTCCTATAGTGTTGCTGTGCCTCCAGCCTGTGTACTAGGAACTCTGGCTTGTATCAGCATTCCCCGTCGGTTTGTCTGGGGAGCCGGCGTATAGCTGCAGTCCCCCTCAGAGCCGACACTCTAGTCCCAGCCTAGCCTAAGTGTCTCTGTCATGCAAGGGATCACCGGCTTTTTCCCACCCGTGTGACTATCCGGGTACAACAAGGGAAACCTATCACGGCTGTAGTCGGTCAATGCTGCCGTACTCCTCGGACCCGGTGGCACCGTCCTGTCTCTGTCCTTACTTCCCCTTGGCTGCAGGCTATGGACAGGCTTTCTCTCCATGGATCGGTGTCTCTGTGAATTCTGCGCTACCAGGGAGCCTTATCCCTCCGGGAAGTGCCACTTTGTCCGTTCTTGTCTGTTCTGGTCAGCATCCTTGGCCTACTAACTCACTCCGCCTACTGTTCCTCCTTTTGCATTGGTCTGTCACCTGACCTACATTCCACACACCTCTAAACCGTGTAACCCCTTTGCCCACCTAGAGTCCTGGGCTCCGGGTTGGGTGTTGTGTCTGGTGGGTGTGTGTGTTGAGGTTGTTTGTGCACCAAACAACCTCATCTCCTATCTGCCTGGCTGCAATTCCTCATGTGGCTATCCTGGTCGCAGGGGCGCCACACTTCCATATAGTATAATTGGCTCCATTATAATACATGCACCTCCATAGCCCACCATATAATATAATGCACCCCCATAGTCCTCCATGTATTACAATACACCACATAAACCTACAAATATATATGGAGGGCTATGGCGGTGCTTTATAATAATATCATGCACCATGCATAGTCCTCCAAATACTATAATGCATCCCCCATAGTCCTCCATATAGTATAATGCACCCCATAGCCCTCCATATACCATACAGCACCTCCATGTACAATATAGCACCCCATATATAGCACTGCCCATATATAGCACAGGAGCCCCATATACAGCACCCCAATATACAGCACAGCTGCCCCATAACCAGAACAGCACCCCCATAAACTGCACAGTACTCCCATATACAGCACGACCATATACGGCACAGCACCCCCGTATATGGCATAGCACCCCCATATACAGCACAGCCCCCCCATATATGGTAGAGACTCCCATATACAGAGCTCCCCCATATACAGCTCCCCATATACAGCACCCCCATATACAGCACCCCAGCCCCACATACAGCAGTGCCCCCCCCATATACAGCACCTGGAGTCCCGATGAACACAGGGTCACTTGATGCAGAGGTAGAATGACTGCTGCATTGACCAATCATCACACTCCCTGGCTGGAGGGGGCGGACGCTGAGGAGGCAGAGCCAATTGCTGCTGTATTGAAAGTAAATGCAGCCAGGAGCCTCCTCCCTCCCCAGTCCCGACCGCAGCTGCTCTACACAGTCACTGACAACACACAGGATTGCCCGAGCATGGCAGCATGGAATCTGACTGCTCTGCCGCCCCCTGTCTACAGGGACTCATCGCTGCCTGAGCACAGTGCTCATATTGGCTCATTGATGATGCGGTCATGCGTACGATGCATGTTACATAAGTCTGGAATAATGGGCTGGAAAAACACAAAGAAGCCTCAACTTCAATATTGTCATACTTTTTTGCATACGTGATCTTCTTATGACAAGTGGACAGTAAAAGATTGGAAATGGGTGATTTGAAGCAATGAAAGGAAAGTCAATAGACTAGGGGCACTGATGGGTGCAAGTGGGTCTGGAACAAACAAGAAAAAAAGAGGATAACGAATCAAGAAATTGAAGGAACTGAATTGAAAATACCATTGTCTTATCTCCAGAAGGTGAAGTCTCTTCTATCCACATACATTTGGAAGAATAGGAAACCTCGCATCTCCTATCGCTTGATGTCGCTCTCAAGGAGGGATGGAGGTATGGTTGCACCAGACATCAGACGTTATTGTAGAGCTGCCATTTTGACTAGGACGGTAGATATAATTCGAGGCTCCAGAGATAGGCAATGGATTGAGGTGGAGGAAGCACTTGCCCCTCTCCCTCTCAGATACCTTTTCCTAGTACAGACACATCTACCACCTGACGCTCTTATATTAAACTCGCATACTAAAACTACACTCAAAATATGGCAAGACTCCATAAACACTTTGGCCCCGCCCTTGTCTCCCCTACTTAAACTTTCGGACATCCTTCCTCACTCTATGCGAAACTCAGGACAGACTGGGGAAGATCTAAAATATTCCAACATTTCTATAGATCAACTGGTGCAAGAAGGAACACTCCTCCCACTATCCGAGTTACAACAAATCCTGGGCTTGACGTTCTTAAATTTTGTTCATTACGGCTCCATCAATGCACTCTTAAAACGTCATATTAAAAATACTAGTCTAGTCAGAACTTTAACAACTTATGAAATGCTTTGTGCCAAGACCTCTAGACCCAAGAAAATATTTTCCACCATTTATCAAGCCTTAGTGACCTCTGACAGCGGTCCAAAAAGAGCATATATCTCAAATTGAGAAAGAGACTTGGGTTACGAATTCACACCAGCCCAAACTCTCCATATATATATATAAGCACTCCCATGACCTGACCCAGTGTGTCCGAGCACAAGAAAACACCTTCAAAATAATTACGAGATGGTATCACACGCCAATTCGGAGCTCTGGCTGGAGTGAAGATACTTCCTCTGGGTGCTGGAGATGCGAGCGGGTCCTGGCAGCTACTTTCATATTTGGTGGCAATGTCCCGTCATCATTAAATTTAGGCAGCAAGTTGAAAGCCTTATTGGCACTGTGTTACGGAAAGATTTGAAACTAAAACCGGAGAAAGCTTTACTGAACTTTTTGATCTGGCCAGAACATAAAAGAGCATAGCTCTTGGCCCAACATATCCTTAATGCGGCTAAACTATTAATACCGGTCCATTGGAAAACCCCTGATCTCCCCACATTACTACATCTCCAAGATAAGGTACATTTACTCTATCATGTAGCTGACACGGTGTCCCTGGTGAACCACTCACGAGCCACCTTTTTAGACATCTGGCAACCCTGGGTTAACTATAGATCCTCTACCCTGACTAAATAAACTAACTTTTTGAAAATCATAATATGCACCCACCTGTGCCTGCCTCCCTTCTCCTTATACCCTCCTCTATACCGTTTACAACTATCCCCACTTCTGCTACGGTATGTACACTCTTACCCCCTTCCCCGCCTTGTTTATTTTTCTCTCACTAACTATTGTCTACTGTTTGCACTTGTTATTGGGAACAGTTTCCTTAATCCAATGCTTCTTAGGGTGTGTGCCCACATAGTGGTTTTACGTCGGTTTAGCAGCGAACACCGCCGGCGGTTTAGCATAGGTTTTATTTAAATTTATGTAAATCCTAAGCAGCGTTAGGACCTACATGTAACCCTATGTAATTTAGAAACCGCTGTGCACACATAGTCGGTTTATGAGAGCGGATCTGCCCGCGGTTGAGCGGTTTTCCAGCGGTTTAGCAGCATACAGCATGTCAATTCTTCTCAGCGGTTTTTGATCGGTTCCATGAAAAAAATCCTCCATAGAAAACCTCCGGAAAAACCGCTGGAAAAACCGACTGAAAAACGCTGTGCACACGCTGGAAAAAAACGCCGGAAAACCGCTGGAAACTTCTGAGCTCAGGAGTCTAGGTTCCTTGAATTTTCCAGCGGTTTACTGACGATTTGAACGTCACTAAACCACTATGTGGGCACACACCCTTAGACAAGCCTGGAATGTCAGTGCGGATTTAAGTTTAGAATACTTTGCTTAGGGATGAGCGAGTCTACTCATTACTGGACGAATAGTAGGGTACTCGCTCTACTTGTTACTCTGCGAGTTTCCTAGCGATTACTCGCACAGTAACGAGTCCAATGTAAATCAAGGGAACTTCAATTCCTCTGCTGCTGGACCCTATAAAGAGGTCTGGCAGCAGAGGAAAAACCTGCAATTTCCTTAATCATTGTTTAGAAGCCTGCGGTAAAAGCCGTAAGCTGTAAATTAAAACCGGGTTGTCCCGGATTGACCTGGTCCGGGCCAATCCGGTCCCATAGAGCCCCATGTTCCCGTGCGACGGATTTTCCGGGACCAGTTTTGTCCGATTTTTATACCCGGATCAAACCGGATTGTCCCGGTCCGGGGCAATCTGGTGCCCTCCCAACATGGGACTCTATGGGACCGGATTGTCCCGGACCAAGTCAATCCACGACAATCTGGTTTTAAAATCTGACAAAAGCCGAATACAGAATATGTAAAATGTGAACAGCCAGCCCAGCATTTTATCCAATCATAGTTAGCAATGCCGCAGCCATGTTGGTTGTGGCATTACTATGATTGGCTGCTGTCCAGCGTCATGCATATGTCATGTGACTCACCGCAGCCGGGTGCTCAGGCCTCAGGCACTTGTTACTGTCACGGTTCAGTGCTGGAGGCTAAAAGGGCCCGATGGTCAATGTAAAGGGAAGGGTAGTTTGGGAATAAAGTTTGTCTCATGACGCCACCTGTGGGAGGCCGGTGATTGCACCGCGCTGCTTGGACCTCCGGGGGATGTGCGGCAGCTAGATGGAAAATGCTCACCACAGGACGAGCGGAGTCCCTGTAGTCAGGGTCTGTAAGGGTAGCATACGGCAGTTCGGTCGGTTCAGCAAGCATGTGTTGGAGCAGGTTGGAATAAAGCACGGACACGGTGCTCCTTTGAAATGGGTCTTTACTGAAGTTGTACATGGTACACGGTAATACAGTTCTTGGGTAACGGACCGGGTGGTCCCAGTGATGAACAGTCTCTGTCCAAAGCTCCATAATGTTCCTTCTTTACTAACTGCCCCTTTGTTGCTCGTCGCTGCCTTGTTGCACCAGGTTAGGATACTGGGGTTTCTCTAGTGGATTGCCTGATCAGAGTTATTCAAGCCGGCTGCAAAGGGTCCTAAACCCCAATGGCGGGTAGCCCTCTGGTACGGCTATGGAATTGGTGACTGTAGTGATGCGCTCCTATGAAGCTCATCTATCACTCCGGTTTGTAGTACAGTGATGGACAGCTGTCTACCTCGGAACCGGTCTCCGGTGGGGCTGGGCGCGGGTGTCTTTGGACCCGTTGCTTTGCTACTTAGCCCCTTCCACGTCTGGGTCACAGCTTCTCGGTGCCCTCCCTGTTAGCTCTGTAGTTTTCACTTCCTCCTTGTACTTGTTCCTTCCACCGTCTAACTTGCTTTCTTCTCTTTCCCCACACTCAACATCTTACACTCCTCCCACCAGGACCCAACTGGTCCTCTACCTCTGAATGTTAGATGTGGTGCATGGAGCCTTGGATTTAACTTGTTCATCACTGAGACGGAGAATATTGCATCTTCAGTCAGGGATGCAATACCCTCCTGTGACGCACTCGTTGCGGAGTGCCACACATGAAATGACTCAGAAGCTGTATATAAGGCTTTCCTCCGCCATTTTGGGCACATTCTTCAAGAACACAGCTAGTGTAGGGAGAGTGTGAGCTGATTCTAGGATTGTCAGTAGGAAAAACACATCTAAAAATACCTAAAATTTAACCCAAAAGCTCTTCTGAAAGCTAACCGGAGGGGTACTGTAAGGGACTGTAGGGCAGGTAGAAGGCAGGAGGTAGTGTTACAGTTCCACACAGTACCTCATAGCTGAGCTTAGTCAGGTCTTCTCTGAGCTGAAATACTAAACTTATTTTTTTTTGTTTCACCAGATAATTTTGGGGTCACATTTACCCCTTCAGCATAATTTTTTTAGGGACAGTGCTTGCTATTCCACCTAGTAGCTCACACCGTACCTTTAATCTTTCACGCAGCCAGCACCGCAGTCCACGGTGGTGACTGGTAAAGTGTAATATATACATTTTTTGAGGGACATCAGTGCTTGTCTTAATTTCTCCACCCAGTCAGTGACTGCTACACTTGTTAATACCTTTAATCTTTCAAGCAGCCAGCACCGCAGTCCACGGTGGTGACTTGGTTAAAGGCGTTATCATATGATATTATTTTTATGAATAGGGCAGTGCGTTGCTATTCCACCCAGTGGCTCGCACCGTTCCTTTAATCTTTCACGCAGCCAGCACCGCAGTCCACGGTGGTGACTGGTTTTGCATAATCCCGCCTCTAACCTCTTGGTGATTGTTCTGTGCAGGATCTGTTCTGTTACTAATAAAACAAGCATTAGTCTCTACTCTCTTCCTTCTAGGAAATAGTTCCTCCTGCTACTTGTTTTACATAAACTGTAAATAAGCATCTAAAAACATGTCCCAAAAACCACAACATCCAAAAAAAAGCGGTTGGAAAGGGACAGGGACGTGGTCGTGGCCTTGGCAGTCATGACAAACAAGGCACAGAGTCAGGTAGACAGATGAAGATTGATAGATCAACCTTCCTGTCGAAATTTCTCACTATGGAACGAAAACGTGTCTTGAAGCCTGAAGAGCAAGACCAGATAACATCTTGGATGGCTGATAAGACATCAATGACTTGTTCTAGCAGCACCCAATCTTCATGGATCACACATCTACTTGCGCTAGAGACAACGCTGGGTCATCAAATCCTGAACATGTTCCAATTTCCTCACCCCATCCTCAGCCCCCGGAATTTTTGGAACACAACATTGGGCACTCAGAGGATTTGTTTGGTTCGTACGATCCCTTGCTTGACTCTGGCCTTTCAGCGTCAAACCTTCACGATATTCACGATATACAAGAAGACGTATTCTCGATTCAGTGCCAAATTTTGGAATCACCCCGGGAAGAAGAAAGCCACTTTGAGCCACATCATACACTCTCAGGAGGTGGCCGATGATGATGATGATGAGGAGACACTATTGTCATCTGGCCAGCCTAATGCATCGCTTAATCGGGAAGAAATTGACGATGAGGTGGTAGATGATGAGACCACAGATCCGACATGGAATGCTGCCATGCATAGCCAGCACAGCAGCACGGAGGAAGAAAGTGTCTATGTACCACCGACAAAGGTACCAAGGCCTACTGCTTTAAACACAATGCAAACTATTTCACCCGCTGCCCATAGCAATCCCTCTGTGCCACAAATCAAGACTAGAGCTCGTTCAGCCGCTGTGTGGATTTTTTTTTAAGGACAGCCCATCCGAAGCAAATGTAGTCATCTGTATGATCTGCCATACAAAGTTAAGCAGAGGGCATGGCAAAGGCAAGATGGGCACCACAAGTATGCGTAAGCATATGGCAGCTAAGCACCCTACTCGGTGGTCACAACAGAGGGTACCAAATCATTGTCTTCAGCTCAAAACACTGCCATAAGAACTGTGATCCGTCTTTCACAATCTACTGCTGATGAAGCAGATCCTTCTGATACTTCCTGCTCCCAACCTGCAGTTGAAGAGAGACAGCAAACAAGTCCAGCCACTAGTCTGTCATCGCCAAGCGTCCAGTTGTCCGTGCCACAGCTGTATGAAAGGCAGCGGAAATACCAATCTTCTCACCCACTTGCCAAAAAAATAAACTGCCACATTGCTAAGTTGCTAGCTGTGGAGATGTTGCCGTTTAGGCTTGTGGGTACTGAGTCTTTTCGGGAGCTGTTGGCTGTGGCTGCACCACGATACTCTGTTCCCAGTCGCCACTACTTTTCACCTACTGCCGTCCCCGCGTTACACATGCATATGTTAAACAACATAAAGCGTGCACTGACCAATGCTGTAACCGGGAAAGTCCACCTAACAACGGACACGTGGACAAATAGCTGTGGACAGGGATAATATATCTCTATCATGGCACACTAGATCAACCTGGTGGAGAGTGTGACAAATTCTCAACGTGGACCGTGTGAGATACTACCCACACCACGAATAGCGGGCCCAACATCATTCAGGGTGTCCGCCTCCTCATATACCTCCACTCAACACTCTTCCGCTTCCTCTGCCAATGCTGACTTGCCCTCAACATCACGGCCTAGTTGGGAGGTTTGCAGCAGTGCTTCAGCAAGGCGACAACAAGCTCTGCTGAAGCTCATGTGTTTAGGTCAAGCACCGCACACAGCAGCAGAGCTCTTGAAAGGTCTAAAGCAACAGACTGCAGTTGCAGTGGGGAGAGCCACTCATCAAACAGGTCTGGTCATCAGCGATAATGGCCGTAACCTCGTGGTGGCTCTAAAGCTCGGTAACCTGGTACACGTGCCTTGCATGGCTCACGTGCTGAACCTAGTGGTTCAGAAATGTACTAAAACCTACCCGGAGTTACCAGACCTACATGAGAAGGTGCGCCGAATTTGCGCTCATTTCCGACATTCGTCAACTGCTGTTGGAAGTCTTTTAGCGCTTCAAAAGCACTTTAATTTGCCCAACAACAGGCTAATTTGTGACATGCCCACACGCTGGAACTCAACATTTCATATGCTATCTAGGATTAGTGAGCAGCAGAGGGTAATTGCAGAATATCAGCTCCAACATGCCCGTCACACAAACACTCAGCGAAGACACATTACAGCTCTTGAGTGGGTGTGGATCGCTGACATTTGCAAGGTGCTAGATAATTTTGATTACTGCACAAAGCTTGTGAGCGGTGATCAGTCAATTATCAGCGTTACTATACCGATGCTATGTCTGCTGAAAGAATCGCTCATGAATCTTAAAAATGATTCTTTGAGGTCACAGCGGTTGGTATGGAGCCAGATTTAAACATACCTGATCCTACCCAGCACAGCCAAACTCATCAGGCAACATTCGGTCAAGAAGAACATGATGATGAAGATGAGTAGTTATTTTTCGGTGGTACATACGGGAACCCTGTGTGACGACCATCCGCTGTGAGGCTGAGCTGCTGGTAAGGCAGCACCCCGAGAAACCCCGAGACCCTTAACCCCTATACAGGGATCTGGAATTACAGCGAAGCCCAGGGGTAGCTGCCTATATGAGCAACAGAGCAGGAAGGTCGCCTGAGAAAGAGATAAGACCCGAAAAACGAAGTCAGAAGTCCAAGTCAAAACCGAGAGGGCAGCGAAGGTACAAAATCATCAGGCAGTAGCAGAGTCAAAAATCAAGGAAAAGGTCAAGGGCAAAAACCAAGAGGGCAGCTGAGGTACAAAATCGATAGGCAGAGGCAGAGTCAGAAATCCAGGCAAAGTCAGACACAAAATTACACACACACTATATCACTAGGGAACCAAAACTATATTTGGCGGCCTGCAAGCCAGGCTCCAATGTGTTTGAAGGGTGCGGTTACCTCCCATAGGCTGGAGCTCACAGCCTGATGATCTCATCCGGACTGCCCCTAGAACCATGCCAGATGGTGATGCACGACTGGCTCCGCCCACCCCACTTCTGACAGAAGAACGAAGGCTGCGCCTAACAGACACCTCTGCAGGGCCCGCTCCTCTGCTACCAACACCACCCAAAGGAGAAACATGGCGGCGCTCAGCGACAGAGGCAGACGTCGCAGGAGCAGGTCCATATGAGGACAAGGCCCTCCTATCACCGGCGCCATCAGCCGAAGGAAACCGGCTCCTCCCAGTGGCCGAGGCAGGAACACCAGCCACCGAGTCCAATGGCGATGTGACAGTACCCCCCCCTCTACGAGGGGCCTTCGGACCCACAAAACCTGGCTTATTGGGATGAAGAAGATTAAACTTCCGGATCAAACCCTTGACATGGATATTACGGGCAGGCACCCAGGACCTCTCCTCCGGACCATAGCCCTTCCAATGTACCAGATACTGCACGGATCCTCTCACTAAGCGGGAATCAAGGATCCGTTGAACTTCGTATTCCACGGCACCCCCGACCAAGACCGGAGGAGGAGGGGATTGGACAGGACGAACCGGAGATCGGTATCATTTGAGAAGGGACTTATGGAATACATAGGGCAGTTTGAAAGATGGAGGGAGCTTCAGACGAAAGGCCACAGGGTTAATCACGTCAATTATTTCATACGGACCAATAAACCTGGGACCTAGTTTGGCAGACGGCACTTTGAGCTTAATATTTTCGTAGAAAGCCAAACTTTGTCCCCAACTCCCAGGTCCGGACCCTTGGAGCGCCGTTTATTAGCGGAAGACGCCTGCCTAGTCAGAGCCCCCTTCAAGTTTCTGTTCACTTCAGACCAGATAGTCTTTAACTGATCTATGGACCTTTCAACCCCAGGGACGTCGGAAAGCCTAGAAGAAAAGGATCCAAAGCGCGGGTGCAGTCCATGATTATAGTAGAAAGGGGTGGTCTTGATGGACTCCTGGTACTGGTTATTCATGGCAAATTCTGCTAGTGGCAGGTGTTCCACCCAATCGGATTGATGCTCCGAGATGTAACAACGAAGATACTGCTCGAGAGCTTGATTAGTGCGCTCGGTTTGACCATTGGTTTCAGGGTGATAGGCAGAAGAAAAGGAATAGTCGATTCCAATCCGTTTACAGAATGCCCTCCAAAATTTACAAACGAACTGGGTGCCCCTGTCAGAAACAATATTCACAGGAACACCATGCAATCGCACAACATGATTAATAAATAACTTGCTCAGGGTCTCGGAATTAGGTAACCCGGACAGTGGAACAAAATGACACTGCTTGCTGAATCTGTCTACCACTACCCAGATATAGGTCTTCCCTTCCGAGAGTGGTAGGTCAGTAATAAAATCCATGGAGATATGAGTCCAAGGACCCTCAGGGGTAGGCATGGACTGGAGCAACCCGGCAGGGTGGTTGCGGGGAGACTTAGCACGAGCACAAGTTTCACAAGCCAGTACATAGTTCTTGCAGTCCTTTACTATGGTTGGCCACCATAAATTCCTGGTTACAAGTCTGATGGTGTTATTGATACCAGGATGCCCTGCAAGGACAGAAGCATGTGATTCCTTTAGGACTTGGAGGCGGAATTTGGCAGGGACAAATAATTTTTGGGCAGGAGTAGTGTCAGGGGCCTGTTCCGAAGATCCACGAATCTCTTCCAGAAGATCCAAAGACACAGCCAAAACAACAATTCCCTTGCCTGAAATGGGAGTCGGTTCCACGTCCTCGACCTGTAAGGGGCAAAAACTTCGAGACAGGGCATCAGCCCTCACATTTTTAGTACCCGGTCTGAAAGTGATAACAAAATCGAATCTGGAGAAGAACAAGGCCCACCTAGCCTGTCTAGGATTCAGTCTTTTCGCTGACTCCAAATAGGTTAGATTTTTGTGATCAGTAATTATGGTAATCCTATGTTTGGCGCCTTCGAGGAAGTGGCGCCATTCCTCGAAGGCCCATTTGATTGCCAACAATTCCCGATTACCTACATCATAATTCATCTCTGTAGAGGAAAATTTTCGGGAAAAGAAGGCACACGGACGAAGTTGAGTGAGAGATGCGGTGCCTTGTGATAGCACTGCTCCCACTCCAAATTCAGAGGCATCTACCTCTACAATGAAGGGGCGGTCCAAATCAGGCTGCACCAATATTGGGTCCGCGGAGAAACACTCTTAACTTAAAAAACGCATGAATGGCTTCAGGCTTCCAATTAACCACATCCGCCCCTTTCCGTGTCAAATCAGTGAGTGGTTTGGCTATCTCTGAAAACCCTTTAATAAATTTACGATAATAGTTAGCGAAACCCAAGAATTGCTGCAGTGCCTTTAGAGACCTGGGTTGTACCCATTCCTTAATGGGTTTAATTTTGGAAGGATCCATGCGAAAACCTTTAGCCGATATGATATACCCCAAAAAATGTATCTCCTCCTCCATGAAGACATATTTCTCTAATTTGGCGAATAGAGAATGCTCTCTGAGTCTCTGGAGTACAGTACGGACATGTAGGACGTGCGACCAAAGACCGGGAGAAAAAAACAGAATGTCGTCCAAATAAACGACCACATATACACCACTGATATCTCTGAAAATATCGTTGACAAAATTCTGAAAAACTGCAGGTGCGTTACTTAACCCGAACAGCATTATGAAATACTCAAAATGTCCGAGAGGCGTGTTAAACGCGGTCTTCCACTCATAGCCTTCTTTTATACTGACAAGGTTATATGCTCCCCTGAGGTCCAGTTTGGTGAAATACTTGGCTCCCAACAGCTGATTATAAAGATCAGGGATGAGTGGAAGAGGATACTGGTTTTTCACAGTGATCGCGTTTAATTCGCGGTAATCAATGCAAGGTCTGAGGCCGCCATCTTTCTTTCCCACAAAAAAGAAACCGGCCCCTACTGGTGAGGTGGACGGTCTAATATACCCCTTTCTCAGACTGTCTGCTATGTAATCTTTCATGGCCTGACGTTCTGGACCAGAGAGGTTAAATATTCTCCCCTTTGGGAGACGAGAAGCAGGTATCAAATCTATGGCGCAATCATACTTTCTGTGAGGGGGTAATTTCTCTGATTCCTGAATAGAAAATACATCCTCAAAATCTCTAAAGGCATATGGTACAAAGGGAGGAGGCTTGACCTTCATTTGGTTTACAGATAGCGAGATACAGTTTTCCTGACACTTTGGGCTCCAGCGCACGATGTCACCCAAGTGCCAGTCTACGACAGGGTTATGTTTGCGTAACCATGGTATGCCCAGGATTACTGCAGATGATAAATTATTGATAGCAAAAAATGACACATTTTCAGCATGTAAAGACCCCACCAGCATTGACACTTCCTCAGTGACAAATTCCACTCCACCTTGGATGAGGGGAGTGCCATTAACTGCAGTGGTTCTAATGGGGGCATTAAGCTTTAGTCGTGGTACACCTAGATTTCTTGCTACCTGGAGATCTATGAAATTCCCCTCTGAGCCACTGTCTACATAAGCCTCTAAACACACTGATTTCTTAAGGCAAGTCAAAAAAATAGGTAACAAGACTTTGGCCGCATTCGCGGGCAATACTACCTTGGCACCTGGGCAGGCAGAGCCAGAGCCACCCAGGTGCTGACATCCAGGGAACGAGGCCTTCTGATCTTCAGTGTTAATGCAGAGGACTCCAGATTGTGGCTTGTACAGCATGTTGGTCTAAGATGATGGGAGTGTTCCTCCACAGGACTGAGAAGCTGGACACAGGTGCTTTGAGGGAAGCAATCAGCAGACACAGCTCAGAGTTAAGAAAAAAAAAACATTGGGAAAAGGAGAGGAAAAGAAAAAAAATAAAAAATAATAAAAAAAAAAGGTAAAGGAATGCTTTATATATAATCTGTCTATATATATAAAGAATGGTAAGGCCAGATATAATGTGACGACCATCCGCTGTGAGGCTGAGCTGCTGGTAAGGCAGCACCCCGAGAAACCCAGAGACCCTTAACCCCTATACAGGGATCTGGAATTACAGCGAAGCCCAGGGGGTAGCTGCCTATATGAGCAACAGAGCAGGAAGGTCGCCTGAGAAAAAGTCAAGACCCGAAAAAACGAAGTCAGAAGTCCAAGTCAAAACCGAGAGGGCAGCGAAGGTACAAAATCATCAGGCAGTAGCAGAGTCAAAAATCAAGGCAGAGGTCAAGGGCAAAAACCAAGAGGGCAGCTGAGGTACAAAATCGATAGGCAGAGGCAGAGTCAGAAATCCAGGCAAGGTCAGACACAAAACTACACACATACTATATCACTAGGGAATCAAAACTATATCTGGCGGCCTGCAAGCTAGGCTCCAATGTGTTTGAAGGGCGCGGTTACCTCCCATAGGCTGGAGCTCACAGCCTGATGATCTCATCCGGACTGCCCCTAGAACCATGCCAGATGGTGATGCACGACTGGCTCCGCCCACCCCACTTCTGACAGAAGAACGAAGGCTGCGCTTAACAGACACCTCTGCAGGGCCTGCTCCTCTGCTACCAACACCACCCAAAGGAGAAACATGGCGGCGCTCAGCGACAGAGGCAGACGTCGCAGGAGCAGGTCCATATGAGGACAAGGCCCTCCTATCACCGGCGCCATCAGCCGAAGGAAACCGGCTCCTTCCAGTGGCCGAGGCAGCAACACCAGCCACCGAGTCCAATGGCTATGTGACACCCTGATGCTACCGATGGTACTCACACCACCAGTTTTATGTCGGTACACCATGGTTGGGCTGGAGAGGAGGAGGCGGACACAGACTTGGAGGCCACAATGGGTATTGGTCAGCCTTCTAGTGACACCGAACATTTGAGTCTTTGCAGCTTGGCACACATGGCTGACTTCACGTGTAATTGTCTGTCACAAGACCCAAGCGTGATTCACATATTTAACAGCAACCTATACTGGTTGGCCACATTTCTGGACCCACGTTATAAGGACAAATTTAATTTGCTGCTGCTGCATCCGTGACGGGGATTATGAGCTTAACGTGTCTTGGCCAATGCATCAACCAATACCTCACACCAAAACATTTTTATCAAAAAAAATTTTTTTTGCACTTTATCTTTTTGCGGTTGTGGCTGGGCCCCATAGGTTGTCATTCATCAAGTGGTGTGGATGCATCGTCTGGCTCCCCATTTGGTCTGATGGCAGGGTCCAGTGGGTGGCATACAGACACTCTGCACCGCTGACATCAGTGTGAATGGCGTCCTATGTGCAGATCATCTCGTGCATAGCAGGTTGAGTGTGGTTCTGTGCACCTGTGTCTGCAGTGTATAAAGGGGTCTGACCACATCCTGCCAAGTGCATTGTTTGATTTCATTTGGCTGCAATCGGTGAGTTGTCTGAACACTGCCTTATTCTATCTGCTTCTTTATTACTTCTGCTGTTGCAGTCACCAAGGGGCTTAACAATTGATTATTTCAAGACTGCTCTTGTTGATAATTTGCTGACAAGATCACCCTCAGATACCACTCCCCCCAGAGATAGCAGCTCTTTGCACAGCAGCCATTGATTGGAACACACACGGCCTGCATCTCCAAAAGAGGTGGTGGGAAGATGTCCACTAACTGGGCCATGTTCAATAAACCATCGAATCAGCAACGTCTTGTTGCTCCGGTTTCCATATCTAGGAGACAGAAATTGAACAACATGGTAAACAAGTATGTAAGTGACAGCACCTACTTCCTTACTGACCCTTCTGTTCCGTTCAATTACTGGTATCCAGACTTCACACTTGGACAGAGCTCTCATTATATGCCTTGCAGGTGCCGACCAGCCAAGCTGCTAGTGTGCCTTCTGATCGGGTTTTTAGTGCCGCTGGGGCTATCATCACTGATCCACAGACACGGCTGACTCCTGACAATGCAGACAGGCTGACTCTGATAAAGTTCAATAAGGACTGGATTTCACCACAGTTTGTAAGCCCTCCAGACAACATGCTACAAAGCTAAAGTCACGCAGGAAAAAAAAAAATTCTAGCGTGATTCAGGGGGTTAACATTAATCCCTGTAAAAAAAAATTTCAACAGCAACAACAACACAGCCCCTTGGGCTAATTTTTGAAAACCACATGCCTATGCCTGAACCATGAGCATTGCCTGTACTCTGCTTCAAGTACAAGCAAGGCTGGATTAGGGCCATGTAGGCCTGCTTATTTACAAGTCTGCACCAAAGCCCCTTGGGCTAATTTTTGGAAACCACATGCCTATGCCTGAACAATGGGTATTGCCGGTACTCTGCTTCAAGTACAAGCAAGGCTGGATTAAGGCCATGTAGCTCTGCATGATCATGCATACACACTGTTGCAAGTGGGCAATGTAGTGAAAATGTATTCTTTGCATTAAGCCACTTATTTATTAACAAATGCTGGTAGCGTGTCCTGGACGGATGACATGATTTAAAAGATTGCCATTTGAATATGTTGTTTGTGCTCATGTAAGCTCACATTTTTTTTTTTTTTTTTAACTGTTTTGGTTGAAAGTCATATAAATATTGTTCACAAACACGCATTTTTACATGTCAAGTGTGTTCATGATTGACAGTCAGTTAATGTTTTGGGTCAACCGTATAACACTGTGGAATCATTCTTGCAAGCTACTCTGGAATAACGTAAAGTGATGTCTGCTCAATACCTTACATAAGGTGCTTTCATCAAATATTACAATATTAAACAGTATTTTATGCTACACTGTAGTATGACAGTTAAATAAATCAATAAAGAAAGACCTTTTGAGTAACAAGAAGTAGACTTTTAATAATGATGCATTTTTTCATCAAAAAAAATATTGCATATTTACGCGGCGACACAGAGGTATTACACCTGACAAAAAAAGTTTTATCTGTACAAGTAGTCAGAGATGGCTTTAACATATTGAGACTCAATGTACACATACACACAATAGTTGGCCACCTTAGTACAGGGGGGACTGGTTTTTTATGATGTCCCAAAATGGGGTTTAGCCTACAAAACAGTGTGAAAACAATAAAGTAAGGACACTTAAACCACACACAATGCTGTGAAAGCAGTCATGAAGGACGCGCCTGACAGTAGCGTTAACAGGAGGGATACCCATATTTAAGTGGAGGCCATGACACAAGGGAAGTGACAGGACTGATTGTAGCCGGATCGTCATGTTTGGTGAACAACGTCTGAACGTGAAGCCGAGTCGGTCTTTAGTTGACCTCTGTTAGCAAACCAACGAGCTGCGTGCCCATAGTAATCATGTTCACGTTACCACCACAAATGCATGTTACCCATCTGTAATGAAAACAGTTCAGGAGACTTTAGGTGACGGCCCGCATTACATTGGCAGGAGAGATAGAGCATTTCTGATGCTCCCGTACGTAACGGTAATGAACCAACCTTATCTATTAGCTACACACCGTAGTAAGGGCATGGGGAGATTTGCGAGTTTGTTATACTCCTTGATTACTAAAGTGTAACCAGAAATACTAACAAGGAACATATGAAACCTCCATAAGGATGACCCTGAACCGGTTAAAGACAACCGGTAAACCAGACTGTACTGTGTATCGTTTAACATCTGTCGGTAAGCAGTAAACTATAGTTTGAGGAGAATCGGTCTGTCATTCTCCTTTCGGGTGAACAATGTGCTTCAGCACCATCTGCAGCATCTCACCAGAGGGGTAACAACTACAAGAACTACTTCCATCATCCCTCTCATCGTCCTCGTCCCGCATCACCGTTGCACGTAGGTAAAAGCTCAACTTGTGGGGAGCTGGAACACACTCTGCTGAAACCATCATCACTTCAACGCCCGGCTTTCAGCGGCGGTACATATATTACCGTAAATTAAAATAGGCGTCACGTTCCCGTGTAAATATACATGACACATTGTACCCAACAATTTAGAACAAAAAAGGACACATAGCTATTCTTTAAAGCTAACCAATTCTTATGTCAGTCAGTGTTTTCCTGTTGTTATGTGTGATACAACATTACAGCTCAGTTAAGTCCCTTGGTGGGGTGCTGGCAACATGTTCCTCAGTTGCAGTGTCAACAGTCGGGGACACAGTTGTTGTGGTTGGTACATTGTGCCCTGCTCCAGACAAAGTGCTCCATGTGCATGTAGTTACTTGTCGAATAGCGCTTTCTTGCGGGCTGCACACAACAATGGCTGGACTTTGGGGCACCCGAAGGAGCACGTTGCAACTGCAGCCCCCGATTGTAGCCTGAGCATGTGTTTGTCCATAGGAATAATCAAATTAACTTGGCACAAAAATATTGAAAATAGACGATTTTTATTAAGTAGCTTGTGTGGACAGAATTATAAAGCAAAACGTTTCGGCCTACTGGCCTTCCTCAGTTGCTAAACAAAAGAACAAAGAAAATACATTTTACATGATCAATATTCATGCTCCATAAAGTAACACTGAATAAAACAAAATATAGATATAAATTTATACCATTAATTCTTGTCAACATGCTACTTCATTACTGACGATGGTGTCATTCACATAGGCTGTATGGAAGATAAAATAGTCTTGTTCAGACAAGGGGATTTAAACAGACAAGAAATAGACATATTGTATAAGATTCAATATAAGAAAAGAGATTTGGAACAAAGGATCCAATGGTAACACCACCTAAAAGATCTAATTCATATGTATCATGCATTAATATACAACACTCTCCAAGATTAAGACGCTTATAGAACCGCACCGCAATGCCAGAGATAACAGCGTACTAAATGCTGTATTTCATGTGTATTTATCCTCCTAACCCGGAACTAGGAAGCAGCACATGATCCAGCGTCACAGAGACGCGCGCGCATGCGCATGAGTTATGTTATCGGTAATCAACGTTACCGAGTCAAGTGCTCCCGCGTCACAAGCTTGCGGTCACGTGACATCGCGTCATAGAGACGCGTGCGCATGCGTAAAAACAGTATTGCCGGTCATAGTAGTACTGGTCTCAAATTGCAAGACACAGTAACGTAATATAGCATTGATCAGTATATCTAACAGGGCTCTAGTCATATTCACGATTAAGACATCTAGGAGATAAAGTTTGTAATCTATATATCCAATATGCTTCGCGTATACGCTTTTGTTTCTGGAGATTACCCCCCCTGCGTGGTAGGGATATCCCTTCTAACACTTGGTATTTGAGTTGAGAAACTCTATGGCCCATTGTGTTAAAATGATAAGATAGTGGTAAACTTTTTTTCTCACATTGTATGTTTGATTTATGTTGGGATATTCTATCCCTGATATGTTGAGTCGTTTCACCCACATAAATGAGTGCACACGGACATTTTATGGCATATATGACATTGGTCGAATTGCACGTAAAAAATCCTTTGATGGGGATACCCTCACCTGTATGTGGGTGGTAGATCTCATCTCCTTTCGTAATATTATTACATTGAAGACAGTTCAAGCATGAAAGGTTCCATGTCTTCTAGTCGATAAGAAGGATTGCCGAGTTACTTTAAGGGCTGAACCGGCATCAGCTCTGGTTAAACGGTCTTTAAGATTTTTGGCTCTCCTGTAGTGATGGGCGAGTCCTAAATTACTCGGAATCGCTTGACTCCAGCGAGTCCGAGCCCGGGACTCGCTAATCGTTGCGAGTCTAGATAGTCCAATGTTAATGAATGGGGAAGCGAGTAATAGCGAGTAGTGTGCGATTTACAAATCACAGATGTGTCTCGGAAGCTTCAGCCTGAAGCAATCCTAGTTTTGTCAGAGACTCTGACAAAACTAGGATTGCCATTGACTTGCATTGGACTCGTTTACTGTGCAAGTAATCGCTGGGAAACTCGCACAGTAAGGAGTCAGGCTGTGTGCTCTGTGCTGGCTGCCACAGCTCCAGGGTCCTAGAGCCCGCCTGCTGCCTGATGTAGCAGAGCTGAGATTGTTCTCAGTCTGCTCACTCCCTGTGCATAGACATCTATATCTATGCAAAGGGATGTAGCAGAGAGGACATCGCGTTTTGGACTGCGTCGGACGGAAGAGGATTTTTTTGAAATTCATGAAATAATAAAAAAAAAAAAAATGCGTGGGGCTCCGCGCAATTTCTATGTCTAGTCAGGTACAGCTAAGCAGCTGGGGGCTGGAATCCGCAGCGCAGGGATGCCCAAGCTTTCTGGGCACCCCCCGCTGCAAATTGCAGCCCGCAGCCGCCCCAGAAGATGGCGCATTCATTGAAGCGCCATCCTCTGGCACTGAACCCCGCTCTTCCAGCGGCCCTGGTGGCGGTGGCACGCTGGGTAATAAAGGGATTAATACCAGCTTTGTTATACTAGCTGGTATTAAGCCCGAGATTCTTAATGTTAGGCCACGTTTGACCCAGCCACTAAGAATCTCCAATAAAGGGTTAAAAAAACACAACACAGAGAAAAATTTTTATTAGATATAAAAAAAAAAAGCCATTAGGGACTCCATCTTTAATTAAAAAAATCCTCTTCCGTCCGACGTAGTCCAAAACGCGATGTCCTCTCTGCTACATCCCCTGTGCATAGATATAGATGTCTATGCACAGGGAATGAGCAGACTGAGAACAATCGCAGCTCTGCTACATCATCTCTGTGAGCAGGCGGGCTCTAGGACCCTGGAGCTGCGGCAGCCTGCACAGAGCAGACATCCGGACTCGGCTCGCAAAGTAACAGCAGTTACTTTGCGAGTTTCCCTGCGATTACTTGCACAGTAATGAGACCAATGCAAGTCAATGGCAATCCTAGTTTTGTCAGAGTCTCTGACAAAGCTAGGATTGCCATTGATTTGCATTGGACTCGTTGCTGTGCGAGTAATCGCTGGGAAACTCGCAGAGTACCGAGTCCTGCGAGTCCCTTACTACTCGCCGAGTAACGAGTCCTAGCGAGTAGATTCGCCCATCCCTACTCTCCTGAAACATGGTAAAAAGTTATCCTGAAATTCAGGAATTGTAGGGTAACCTGATCGCCAAATACCCCAAAATGTCCGTATTGAAGCATGAAGTTTATAAATAAAAGGGTGAAAGGTGTGCACCAATGGAATCCGATTGCCAACTTTTCTCTGAGTCAAAAGATGACTGGAATTCTTTAATGTTTTTAAAGGATAACCTCTATCTGAAAATCTCTGACACATTTCTGATTGTTTACACAGAACTGGAACAGAGACAGAGAGAATTTTGCGTACCCTACTTAGTTGTGACAGGGGGATCGATTTTTTGACAGTCTCTGGATGACAACTGGAAAAATATAGAAGAATATTACGGTCTGTTGTTTTCCTAAAGATATCGAACATTAGAACATTATCCATCCTATATACCAGTGTATCCAGATAACTGACACGGTCTCGGCTATAGCTTATAGAACATTGAAGCTCTGACCATATAGAATTAAGATATGTATGAAATTCCAAGCGATCTTGGACAGAGCCCCCCGATATGCAAAAAGGTTCGTCAATGTAACGTCCCCAAAATTTCACATACTCTTTATAGTATGCATGAGTACAGACAAATTTATTCTCAAATGATGACATATAACAATTTGCATATGGGGGGGGGTTCGTTAGACCCCATCGCGGTCCCTTTTCGTTGTAAATAGTAGGTATCTTGAAAAAGAAAAAAATTCTCGTGTAACACCAGTGAGAGACATTGTAACAGGAATTCTTTCACATCCATATCAAAAGAATGTAACATCAGTAGCTCCTCAACTGCATCTAGACCTTTTTGATGAGTAATCAAAGTGTCAAGGCTAGTAACATCCCAAGAGACCAACAAATAGTCTAATGGTAGGATATCTAGGGATTTAATCTGTTGAATAAAATCACCAGTGTCCAAAATGAAAGAGGGTGTAGTTTTAATCAATGGAGTTAACATTTTATCTAAAAAAATTGAAATCGGTGAATGAATGGACTCCATAGAAGCCACTATAGGACGTCCAGGCGGGTTATCAAGACGCTTATGTACTTTAGGTAAAATATAAAATACTGGAGTAATCGGATGGGACTTAGTCAAAAACGCGACACCTTTTGCATCAATGATGCCCTGCCTAAGACCTAACTGTAATAGCTGAGTAATCTTAGATCTAATTGCAGTAGTAGGATTAGAAGACAAAGGTGTATATACAGTCGTATCAGATAGTTGTCTAAGACATTCTTTAATATAATAATGTCGATCCATGATAACCACTGCACCGCCTTTATCTGCAGGTTTTAATATAATTTCTGGATGTTCAAAAAGAGTAGTAAGAGCTTGTCTTTCTATGGGCCGCTTTACACACACCAACTTCTGTGACCAACTTCTGAACAGATCTCTGGTTGCAGTGAAATCATGAATACATTGTTCCATTTTGTGGCTGTGTACAAAATGGAGCAATGTGTCCATGATTTCACTGCAACCAGAGATCTGTTCAGAAGTTGGTCACAGAAGTTGGTGTGTGTAAAGCGGTCCTATGTTAGATAGATTAGAGATCCAACGTAATTTTTTGGACTCTACTAATCGTCTAAATTCGATGAACTCTCGTGAAACAAATTTAATAAATGTCTCTACTGGTGGATCATTTTTTGCTGGCATAAAAAGACTTTTAGGGCGTAAGCAAGAGCAAAAAATGATCCACCAGTAGAGACATTTATTAAATTTGTTAAATTAGTTGATGCAAAATGGCTTATGCCCTAAAAGTCTTTTTATGCCGGCTTACGCCCTAAAAGTCTTTTTATGCCGGTTTACGCCCTAAAAGTCTTTTTATGCTGGCTTACGCCCTAAAAGTCTTTTTATGCCGACTTAACGCCTTAAAAGTCTTTTTATGCTGGCTTACGCCCTAAAAGTCTTTTTATGCCGGCTTACACCCTAAAAGTCTTTTTATGCCGGCTTACACCTTAAAAGTATTTTTATGCCAGCAAAAAATCCACCAGTAGAGACATTTATTAAATTTGTTTCATGAGAGTTCATCGAAATTAGACGATTGGTAGAGTCCAAAAAATTACTTTGGACCTCTAATCTATCTAACATAGAAACACAAGCTCTTACTACACTTTTTGAACATCCAGAAATTATATTAAAACCTGCAGATAAAGGCGGTGCGCAGTGGTTATCATGGATCGACATTATTATATTCAAGAATGTCTTCGACAACTATCTGATACGACTGTATATACACCTTTGTCTTCTAATCCTACTCCTGCAATTAGATCTAAGATTACTCAACTATTAGTTAGGTCTTAGGCGAGGCATCATTGATGCAAAAGGTGTCGAGTATTTTACTAAGTCCCATCCGATTATTCCGGTATTTTATATTTTACCTAAAGTACATAAGCGTCTTGATAACCCGCCTGGACGTCCTATAGTGGCCTCTACAGAGTCCATTCTTTCACCGATTTAAATTTTTTTTAGATAAAATATTAACTCCATTGATTAAAACTACACCCCTTTCATTTTGACACTGGTGATTTTATTCAACAGATTAAATCCCTAGATAACCTACATTAGACTATTTGTTGGTCTCTTGGGATGCTACTAGCCTTTACACTTCGAATACTCATCAAAAAGGTCTAGATACAGTTGAGGAACTACTGATGTTACATTCTTTTGATATGGATGTGAAAGAATTCCTGTTACAATGTCTCTCACTGGTGTTACACGAGAATTTTTTTCTTTTTGTAGATACCTACTATTTACAATGAGAAGGGACTGCAATAGGGTCTAACGTAGCCCCCCCCCCATACGCAAATTGTTATATGTTGTCATTTGAGAATAAATTTGTCTATACTCATGCATACTATAAAGAGTATGTGAAATTTTGGGGACGTTACATTGACACATTTTTTGCATATGGGGGGCTCTGTCCAAGATCGCTTGGAATTTCATACACATCTTAATTCTATATGGTCAGAGCTTCAATTTTCTATAAGCTATAGCCAGACCGTGTCAGTTATCTGGATACACTGGTATATAGGATGGATAATGTTTCTAATGTTCGATATCTTTAGGAAAACAGCAGACCGTAATAGCCTTCTATATTTTTCCAGTTGTCATCCAGAGACTGTCAAAAAATCGATCCCCCTGTCACAACTAGGTAGGGTACGCAAAATTCTCTCTGTTTACACAGAACTGGATCAGAGACAATCAGAAATGTGTCAGAGATTTTCGGATAGAGGTTATCTTTTAAAAACATTAAAGATTTCCAGTCATCTTTTGACTCAGAGAAAAGTTGGCAATCGGATTCCATTGGTGCACACCTTTCACCCTTTTATTTATAAACTTCATGCTTCAATACGGAAATTTTGGGGTATTTAGCGATCAGGTTACCCTACGATTCCTGAATTTGAGGATAACTTTTTACCCTGTTTCAACAGAGCCAAAAATCTTAAAGACCGTTTAATTACAGCTGATGTCAGTTCAGCCCTTAAAGTAACTCAGGCAATCCTTCTTATCGACTAGAAGACATGGAACCTTTCCATGCTTGAACTATCTTCAATGTAATAATATTACGAAAAGAGATCAGATCTACCACCCACATACGGGTGAGGGTATCCCCATCAAAGATTTTTTACGTGCAATTCGACCAATGTCATATATGCCATAAAATGTCCGTGTGCACTCATTTATGTGGGTGAAACGACTCACATATCAGGGACAGAATACCCAACATAAATCGAACATACGATGTGAGAAAAAGAGTTTACCACTACCTTATCATTTTAACACAATGGGCCATAGAGTTTCTCAACTCAAATACCAAGTGTTAGAAGGGATATCCCTACCATGCAGGGGGGGTAATCTCCAGAAACAAATGCGTATACGCAAAGCGTATTGGATATATAGATTACAAACTTTATCTCCTAGAGGTCTTAATCATGACTATGACACTGTGAGTTTTCTATAATTACTTATTTTTGACTCTGTTTTTCCTCAGAATCGTTGACTCCGTTCCTTTGGTGAAGGTCATTCTTTTTACTCCATTATATTCCCCATTTCATTTTTTCTCCCTTTTTTCTTCCATCTCTCCTTTGTCACTGGCTGACCTTTCTTTATCTATATCTTTTTCCTTTTCTTTCTTTTTCTTGTCTCTCTACCTTTCCCTTTAGCCTTCTCCGTAGAGAGCCCTGTTAGATATAGTGATCAATGCTATATTACGTCACTGTGTCTTACAATTTGAGACCAGTACTACTATGACCATCAATACTGTTTTTACGCATGCGCACGCGTCTCTATGACGCGATGTCACATGACCGCAAGCTTGTGACGTGGGAGCACATGACTTGGTAACGCTGATTACCGATAACATAACTCATGCGCATGCGTCTCTATGACGCTGGATCATGTGCTGCTTCCTAGTTCCGGGTTAGGAGGATAAATACATATGAAATACAGCGTTCAATACGCTGTTATCTCTGGCATTGCGGTGCGGTTCTATAAGCGTCATAATCTTGGCGAGTGTTGTATATTAATGCATGATACATATGAATTAGATCTTTTAGGTGGTGTTACCATTGGATCCTTAGTGCAAAATCTCTTTTCTTATATTGAATCTTATACAATATGTCTATTTCTTGTCTGTTTAATTCCCCTTGTCTGAACAAGACTATTTTATCTTCCACATACAGCCTATGTGAATGACAACATCGTCAGTAATGAAGTAGCATGTTGACAAGAATTAATGGTATAAATTTATATCTATATTTTGTTTTATTCAGTGTTACTTTATGGAGCATGAATATTGATCATGTAAAATGTATTTTCTTTGTTCTTTTGTTTAGCAACTGAGGAAGGCCAGTAGGCCGAAACGTTTTGCTTTATAATTCTATCCACACAAGCTACTTAATAAAAATCTTCTATTTTCAATATTTTTGTGCCAAGTTAATTTGATTATTCTTAAACGGGTTGGAAACCCTACTTGAGCACCTAACACTAGGTTATTAATATTTTTCTTGATGGATTTGTCCATAGGAAGGCATAATTTGATCCGAAGAAGCAAACTGTTGACCTGCTTGTGGGAAGTCATATGTTGGCTGTTCAAGTGGGTGGATTCACTCCGTCGCAATCGCCCATGTTGGTGAGAATGTGTTGGCTGGTAGGGCCACTGTGATCCAGAACCTTGCCTCACTTGGTGGGAGTATGGATACACATACCCTTGGGTTGCTGGAGTACCATGGGTTGGCCGAGTGTGTGCAACGTTGTCTCTTTGGATGCTTGAGCCTGTTAGAAGGGTGTGTCTTCTTCCAAAGGAAGCTTTTTGGATGTCAACAATGCTCCCTGCTGCCATGTGATGTTGCAATGTATAATGTGGCAGATTTGGCTCCCTCAAAGACTCAAGCAGGCTACGTGACTCCATAGTTGGTACACGTGGAACATGTACCCGGCTTTCAGTGTGATCACGTAATGATGTATCAGTGCTGCCAACTGGAGGACGACTGTGGGAGGGGTGTTGGGTGGCCCGAGTCTGTTGCTGTAGCTGCATGTTGGACCCATCAGTTTGGCTTTTCGGACAGCCTCCTGACAACACTGTATTATGCAAGCCTGCTGCTCACTGGACAACTCTTCCATCTCCCTGCTTACTGTTTTGAAATACAAATTCAAATTACATTGCACATTTGATCTCAGATCCATCAGCTCATTTTGGACACGCTGCAAGCACTCTGTCATCTTGAGGGCCAGCTCGTTATACATGTTCTGATGGGTCTGAGACCTATGTGCAACCTCAGGGTCAAGTCTCCTACTGGAACCCCTCAGGCGCTGGCGGCCAACCCAAATAGCAGGTTGAGAAGGTGCACCAGAGTCAGGTGGCTCTGATAGAGGAAGAGATGTTGGAGCGGCTTCTGCATGGCTCCCGCATGGCTCCCGTCTTCCCTGGAGTCTGTGTCTGTGCCAGTATGATCATCCTCTGATGGGCCTGCAGACGTGGCCAAGTCATCACCGCTGACATGTTCCGGGACTGCTTCAGGTGGCTGGGGGTCTCTTGCAATTGGTGGCTGCAGGGGTCTACATTGGGTGCTGTGGGTGAGAGGAGTAAAAATCACGTTACCAGGTTAATTTACTTTTCACATGGTCATGTTTTTATTACAACAGATAGGACAGTTTTGATAAGGTTTACCGTGAACACGTGAATCGTGTTTTTGTAATTATTTTTTGCAAAAAAACTATCAACTAAATACACTGTTTTATTATGTATTTTAACTGCACTTTTGCACTTAACTTTGTTCTTTTATGCAGAGTAGTTAAGACGTTTGGTTGAGTACGTTTTTTTTTCTTATTACTGTAATTGTTTTCACAGATTTAAATTTCAATATATGCATTTTGCTAAGTCTGCCATTTTGTTTTTCATGAAAAGCGTAGGCCACATATGCAGTATGGCTGGTTTCACAAAAGTTTTTCCCCTGATCATCTTCCATTTGCTTTGTGAGCCCAAACCTAGATTTTCAATAGAACCCACAGCAGGTGAAAAACATTTAATAAAGTTTCTCTTGGAAAGTTCCTGTCCAGGTTTTTGCACAACAAACGGATGTAATCACAGAAGGTAGTAAACTGCAGTGTTAATCCAGCTGTACAAAAGTGTACTTGCTAGCCTGAATTAGACAAATTGCATTCAATATTAACATATATTAATCCTCCTTACCCTCTTGCATACATGCATGGTCGCAGGAACTCAAGCATCTCCGAGTATTTGTAAGGTGTTTTTTTCGGTCCTTAGACCCCTGCAAAAATCCTCCCCTGCTCTTAGATGCTTCCTAAAGCAGTCGCGGATGTTGCGCCATTTACACATCACAATGTCACCTGCATGTGTAAAAGAAAATTTTCAGTAACATACCCTAAACTATTGTGACAATCACACATTATGGTTGTGACACAACATTACTGAAGGCTTGTTTGGTTTGTTGAAGAAATTTGCGATTACAGAAGCACAGCAATGGAGGAATACACAAGTTAGTATAATTTTGACAAATGCATGTATAAAGGAGGATCTCAAAATGAAAGGCAAAACATGTGTGTCACACCCAGAGTGAAGTGCCACAATAAGATCACTAAAGGGTTAACTACCCTCACACTCAGGACACAACACTGCTGTAGCACCTCAAGGGCATAAGGGGTACACAAAGCTGCTTCCCTTTATATATTGTGGTCTGAGTGGACAATAAACAGCCAGTAACAGTTAGTCCGTTTGCATATTTAAGTGGAGCAGACCATAGCTTCTGTGGGGTTCAATGAACACGTCCAGGCCCAAAAAGCCAGAGGTCTGAGGAAGGAGACATAGAGGGGAAACAGAGTAGTGACCCACTCACCCCAGAGGAGCACAAGTACGGACGCCGAATCCGTGGCTGCGCAAGTTTAATACTGGAAAGCATACCTGAGGAGTGAGGACTGAATGATCTTGATCTGACCCAAGAGACAGCAACACAGGAGAGTTCAGAAATACACCCGTAGAGGTTATACAGAAAGGACTCGAGTAGCCTGTCTGAACAGGACCCAGGAGGAAACATTTATCCGGAAAATAGTTTGCAGAGCCGCATTAATACACAAGGAGCAGAAAAGGAGGGCGAATGACCCGGCAGGGTAGGAGAGCCCCGTACCCCGATGCAGACTCTATGGACAGTACTCTGTTAACTTTGAACAGTACAACGCATCGAATCCTGCCTGTGCCTCAGTCTCTCTCTTTGACTGCAACATGTTATCCAGCACCATAACTGTTTAAAGCTGTGGTAAACTTTTGCCTGCCAAGTAACTGACGGTGCTATTTGTGATGTGATTTTCAGGTGCACAATCTACCACTACTGCCTAGGAAACAATAGCCCTACCCGGAGAGGGCTTACCATCTCGGCTGCCCCCAAGTCATCATCCCCATCTGCCATACAGGCAGCAGTGTCCCTTAATGACCACATAAGTCCGAGTGGCGTCACAAACTTTAACCATATCCTCTGTTACTAACCCCCCTTTCAGTGAGTCAGCCTGTGACCAGGGCCTGTGGTTTGCGACCGACGTGACATCCCTAATGAAGCAAGCGACCCCACGGCCCGGTGCAGAGTACCCCGTTTCCAGTCTTGACTCCCATGCCATGTGACATTATGAGCCATCAGTCACACAATTAGGAGGGAAATACCTGTGAACACAAGTAACAATAAATGGACACGAAGAAGATCAAATTACTTACGGTGATGAGCTTGGCCTGACCGATTAAGGCTTCTCCATCCTCGGACCACCCCAGCACATACTTCATCTGCGCCATATTACTATGCTGGTGGGTGAGAGGATCCCACAAAGGAGCCTGTGCTAGCAGGATGAGAGTTGCTTATCCAGCACATCTTCTGTAACGGCCTTGCGAGACCTTTTGGAAGCCTGGTGGAGAAACCCCAAAAAAAGAACAACTAAATTACAACGTTAAAACAACTGCGCATCATACATTTACCTAATGTGTGTATTGGACAACCAGTTAGTATAGATGTAACTTTCAAAGATGACACCTGGACTGCATTACAGAAAGTTTACTGATGTGGGTCAGGTCCCACTCCAACAGGAAGATTGTGGAATGATTTTGAAGGGTGGCACATTTGGCAACATTGTGTTGCTTGTCCATTGTGATTGAACATCATATCACGATGAGTTAGGTTGGGCCCGCAGTTGAAGACACAACGTTATCCTGTGTCTGCTTTTTGCCCTCCGTGTGTAACTTGTTAACCACACAATGACAAAGGGGCAATACCCATCCATCTTCAAATCACTACATCAATGTGTGGAATAACGATAACAAGTATAGACTGTGCTGTCCACTCAACCGTCATATACTGTGTTGACCACCAAGCCACCAGAAACTATGCTAACCACTGAGCCACCGCCTACAGTGTAAAGGACTTTTGTACGGGAAGGAGGTAGCTGTGGAACAGCGGCCGGGTGTGGCCAGGAGGGCTTCCCACGCCCCATCCTGGACACAACCAGCCGCTGTCCCCCGGGCTCCTCCTGACAGAACACGACCGCTGTCTCCTCCTTGACTCCATCACTGCTTTACACGGGTACAGGTGTGGTTAGGTACTATATAATTGTATACCTATGTGTCATTTTCTGTTACGCAAAACACACATCGCTGAATGTTATGGCCAGCCTAAAGCAAACATTCAACAACAGGGACAGTCCACCGGCAAAATGGCACCAGTTTTCAACCGCACTTTGATGGTTGCTGGCAAACAGTCAGTCGTAAAAAAATCAGCCATATTGGGGCTGGTAGTAAACTCGGCATCGCTATGCTATCACAAAAAATAAACTAACATAAACTACATACATAGTCTACAATACCCTTTGCTATGGAAATGTGTGGGCCTTCATCTACTGACAATTGCCCTGATGATGGGCCACAGATTTCCTTCTGAAACTGAACATGGGCAGTACCCTGGCTGTGGGAAGAACACATTATGTTAACATTACTTACATGGGTCCCAGCACCTCTGGCTTTGGCGTCACAACTATGGGATGAACCCCCAGCCTCTTCTCCAGATGACTCTGACCCCTGCAAAAAAAAGGAGCAGTGTCATAACCGAAAAACATACAGATGATGCCTTAAGGCAAAAATGTTTGAAAGCTGGATGTATACTCACATGATCCTCTCCAGCAACCAGCACATCCTCACCCTCCTGCTCCCATTCCGATCCTGAGTCATCCTTTAAATGATAAAAAAAAAATCACAAATTAAATACTGTAAATAAACAACAGAACATTCGCACAAACCAAAAAAAAAATCATAACCACCCACCTCCACGTGCCCTAAAAGCCGACGAGACATTGCAGCACACGGAATACGAAAAACAGTCTGTGGAAATAAAAATCAAGTTTGAGAAACACAAAAAAAAAAAGATGACAAACATATCAGCCCTACACTACATTTTCCAACATCCATTGAAAGGCACACACCCAAACACATTACAGGTGCTGGTGTGGCGCCACGTGAAGCAGGCCTCACAGAGAGGTACTGCACCTGTACAAGAAGTGCAGATGCTACAGCTGCAGGTGGACCCTAGGATGGTGGGTGGTACCCATCTCAAGCAATCCAACATTAGCATACAGGGTGGGAGGTTAGCCGGGAGGGAATAATTTCACCTCTAGGGTGACAAAGTTCTTAGCCTCTAAGTTTCAGGTGTTAGGTCTTTGCCTCTAGGTCTTGGGCCTTTTTGTTATTTGCTACTAGGTCTCTCGTGAGGGACCATGAGGAGAGATGGCAGAAGAATACAGTGTTTAAGGAGAAAGGAGCTTTCCAGGAGAGAAGATGGTCTGGGAAAGAGGGGCCATTGATAGGTTCTCCCAGACAGCTTACTGGGCAACGGAAACAGCAGACTGCTGGAGCTACAAGCACGCCAGGGAATCCGGTTTCTTGTGGAGTCTAATAGTCTCCTGGGCACCACAGCAGTCCACAAGAAGGTTAACAGGCACCACCAACGGAACGAGCTGCAAGCCAGTAGAGGGTTACGCAACCGCAGCAAAGGTGAGAGAGGACAGTATGCCAGGCTGGATTCAAAGTCACCATGCTTTTCACACCAAGAAGGTAAAGCAAGGCTTCCACCATACCACCTGGCATGTACTTGCTGACACCCGTTAAGCTACCTGTTCTTGTAACATCTAAAGTGCTGAACTTGGAACTTTATATGATGCCGATGCAAGTTAACAGCAAAGTTACCGGAGGAAAAGGACTTTGCCTCTGCCTGTATTTCCTTTCATGAACTTGTTCCCCATACAGGAACGCTGCCCCGGAGTTCTAGCCCTACCTGTAGAGGACTTTGCCAACTAGCCGCGATAACACCTACCTGCGGTGAACTGTGGCGGCGCTGGTGACACCTCAACAGAAGCTAAAGGTGGTGTCACGACAACTTTGTAAATATAATCTCATGTAAGATATACCCTTTTCCACTGAAGTCACCCAAGACACGGGATCAGGCGCGGACACCACTCCCCGTGACACAGGAGCGTTAACCCCTTGTAGCCTGATCCCCGAGCACCACAGAGCCTAGGGCTCGACACTGGTGAACAATCCCTGTAGCTAAACTAAGCACACATGAACACACATGCTGTGGAACAAGCCTTGGGCGTTTAAACAACTCATCTGCACACACAAACAACAGTATATCCTGGCTCGCCGACACATGACTACACACCCAGAACATGCCCATGAGGGTAGCCTGGCCTTCCAGTGCATGTGTAATGGATGCCCTCCACACCTTCCGGGTGGTCTGTGATCTAAATTGTCTGCCGCCAAATTGATGCTTTGTCTAAGTGTGTGCACGCCACCGTAAGAACCACGCTGACAAACAAGTCAAAGTAGAACTTAATGACAAAGACCTTTACTAAGGGAGGAGTTAACAGTTATATACGGCTCCTTAAAGTGATATTAAAAGGGGTGTTATTTGGGGTGATTGCATCATATTATGCTGAATCTACATTTTATTCTGAAAAACATTCATTTAGTGTGTGTTAGTTAGTTTAGCCTTGGTCAGTACATTCAGTCCGGAGACATTCTGATAAGGAGCTTCTACACTGCTACATCTATCTCAAAACATTAAATAAAATCTGAGACAGAGGAATCCCGAAGGAGGGAGGGGGAGTATGAGGGATGCTGCAGTCTGCACACTGGAAGATTTCTGAATGACTTCTATAAGAGTTATATAAGTTACTAACTATTTATTGCCATAACATTCCTCCCTTTGGAAACATTCAAAATCTTACCCTAAATCTTTGCCCTAGGCGGCGGAGTGGGAAAAGGTAGAGGAAAGGGGAGGACACTTCACCAACATTGAGACAAACCGTAACGTCGGAATCCCTTTGCAGTTGGCCTTAGCCGCACCCTAAACTGTCCCTACTCTATCTTCTAAGATGGGTCTCAAGTTCTCGTATTTCTCCAAGGGATCTTGCGGCAATGGCAATGGCATCATTCTCAGGCGTATATTTCTCCTTCATCATCAGGGCCTCTGAGATCTGCATACATTGTGGTCACTGTCTCCTTCATGATGCGAGACATCATCTTCTTAATGCAAGGTATTACACAGCATGAAATTAGAGCCAGTACGAATAGAACACAAGGGATTATTATACCTAGTTTGATAAGTGCTCTCTGCCATCCATCCCACCACCCAAACAAAGTGTCCCATGGATCCTTAACACCAGAATTATGAGCTAATTCTTCTGACAGGTCTGTGAGTCCTTTTAGGGCTTTGGATATGCTCCCATCTACCCTTGGTCAGGATCATGTGGTCTGGCAGGCGACAGGTATGTGCATGCCCACTTACTCAGGTTGTCTCCTTCTTTGGACACTTAATAAGTGTAATTAAAATTTTATTATAAAAAAAAATAGTCTTATTTTCGGGGAAACACGTACATGTCTTATATTAATTTTTGCTCCAAAAGGTGTTTCAAGTCTTATTTTCAGGGGGGTGTCATATTAACGAAAAAAAATAATTATCCCACTGCAGCAGCCTCCCATTATCCCAGTACCGTATCCCACTGCAGCAGCCTCCCATTATCCCAGTACCGTATCCCACTGCAGCAGCCTCCCATCCCAGTACCGTATCCCACTGCAGCCACACACACATACACACTTTCACTTTCTTACCATACTTCTTTCTTTGCACCACGAAAGCAGCACCGCAGAGGAAAGAAATTGCACAGTGCAGGAGCCCTGGGCCAAACACAGCACATGAGCCCTGGGCCAATCACAGCCCAGGAACAATCAGAGGCTACTGACGTCAGCTGGCCCATGATTCCTGCGCTGTAATTGGCTCAGGGCTCATGGGCAGAGACCGGCACAGAGCTCCAGAGCTGTGATTCACGGCTGCACTCCAGGGCTGTGAGCGCGGCAGAACAGCAGTACAGAGTGGCGGCCCCGGACAGCGGGCGCAGCGGGGAGCTAGACACAGATGCATGCCCCGGTCTTGTGATCGGTGGCATGCTGAGGAGATACACCTTATAATCGGGGGTGGGGGGACTTATATTAGGAAGTAGGGCGCCCTCCCAAGCATGCCTTACTTTCAGGGGGCGCCCTATTTTCAGGGAAACACGGTATATACAGGAATAGACAAAACATTTAAAAACATTTAAAAGGTGACAACACCAACAAACTAAGGCTGTCACCCTGCATTAATTCTTCGTGTGAAAAAAAGGGGTAATACACCAATACCACCAAATACATATATATGGTAAATGAGTAACCAAGTATCACCGGTTATGACAATATCATCAAAAAAACATAACAATTGCAAGCATAAAATAATTGTCAGATAGTGGCACAGCAAAATGATTCATCACAATTTCAGCAATTACCAATGGAAGATTTATATCATAGATCTGAGCTGAGCTAGTTTAAGTTCATGCCCACTATTAGAAAATACTACTGGTTCTCAGTGAGTCACAACCACAGACTGTGTCAAACAGTGATACTAACAGGATGATGTTGCCCCCATTTGCAAACTCAAATCAACAATTCAAACCTTAGATCCTAAAGCAGTATATGAAGAACAAATTTATAAATCACTAAGGGCTATCAGCAACAGAAGATGACTAGTGATGAGCGAGTATGCTCTGCGCTGCTCGGTACTCGCACGAGTATCCCGGTACTCGGGATGCTCGGCGAGCACCAAGTACCGCCGAGATGCTCGGACTGCTCGGTTATAATAAGCGATCTGACACATGTACACAGCTCCCATCAGTGCACACAGTGAGCTGGCACCTCACAGAGAGCAGATTCATTGTTAGGATCTCTCTGGGGGCCACAGCAAGGTGTTGTATGTTGCAGCGTTTTCAAAAAGCCCCCCCTCCCGCCCTTTCCCAGCAATACTCGTTTTATAACCGGAAGTCTGTGGGCGGAGCCTGTCACTCATTGACTTACATTGGGCTCGGTACTCGGCCGAGTACACGAGTATCTTGAGATGCTCGGCCAGAGCACCGAGCACCCGAGCATTTTAATGCTTGCTTATCACTAAAGATGACCATAAAATTGCTGTAGCAAAGAGGAATTACATCTCCTTGCTGAAGTACGTGCAAAATTGCAAATGTGTGCAAAGGTACTGCAGCACAAACCTGTAGCTATTGAAGATTTTAGCTGTCTAGTTTAGGGAAAAAACCAAGCTGAGCCCTGTAAATGAAAAAGTAGAAATAAACTTGGTATAAGCAAAGGTTCAAAGGCTACCAATTCAGTACAACCTCAGCCCCATTATATAGTTACCATTGACCTCATTATCCAATATGCAGGGTGCACAGCACGCTCGATTCTCCCTGATCCGGTCAAACATACATGCTGTCTGTTCTTTTCCTCTGAAATAGCTGAAACTTAGCATGTGACTGGTGGATCGCACGACCGTGCTACCCAAATTCATTACTTTTCATCTTTGGACACTTGGGTATACAAAGATGGCAGCATCATGGCGCACCACACCACCCAGAGAGCGCACGGGGGAAGATGGGATGCTCAAGTAGAGAGAGAGCACACAGGGAAGCAGAGATCACACGGGGGCAGAGAGAGTGCACAAAGGGGTAAAGAGTGCGTAAAGAGGGAGGGGTGGGCGCACAGGGGTGCAGAGAGTGTGCACAGAGGGCAGAGAGCGCACACAAGTGGGAAGTTACATAATTGCACTGTCCTGTCTGTCACTTCCAGCATCCAGATGTCCTGCTATCATGCGCCTCCCCCATATTTGCACACCTAAGTGATGGGCGTACAAATATGGCACCCACTCGTGGTACTGGCGCATTGTGCAATACTGCCAGTGGGGCCACAGTCACCCCCAACTGCTGCCACCTAAAACAGCAGCTGTTGTCCCCCAGAGGTGCTGCCGCTGACACATCACCGCTAGAGTAAGTGTGCATGCGTATACCCGGTGTCCATGCGCACTTACTCAAGTGGCTACTATCTTTGGACACCTGGGTATACAAAGATGGCAACTGTGTGATCTAGTGAATGCATGCGCACTTACGCCGCCACCATCTTTGGACACCACAGGGGGGACTCAGAGAGCACACAGTGGGGCACAGAGTGCACAGGAGGTAGAAATAGCACACTGGGGCAGAGAAAGCACACAGGGGGAGACAATGCAAAGAAGAGATCTCATTAACGAATAGGACAGCACAAGGGGGAGAGACAGTGCACTGAGGAGTGACAGCTTAAAGGAGAGAGCACAGAAGGGAGAAGTGAACATAAGGATGAGAGAGACAGCACAGGGGATAGAGAGAATGCATGGAGGGAGAGCGTATGAGGGGGAGACGTCTTCCGCCCCCAGTGCCACAGAGTCTGGCACTTTTCGGGAATGTGGCAGCATTATGATGGAGGCAGAGACCAAAGGCAATATAAAAAATATAAATGGCCCAATTGCCCGGGTGGGCTATTTACATGGATACACCTAAATAAAATGGGAATGAATGGTGATATCAACTCATGAAAGAATAAAGTTTGAGTTATTTCAATTAAAACCAAGCACACCATTGTTCTTCTTATAAATTCTCAATATATTTGATGTGTCACATGACCCTCTTCCCATTGAAAAAAATAAAGTTGGATCCAAAATGGCCAACTTCAAAATGGCAACCATGGTCACCACCCAACTGGAAAAGTTTTCTCCCTCCCATATACTAATGTGCCACAAACAGGAAGTTGATATCACAGACCATTCCCATTTTATTTAGGTGGATCCATATAGATGGCCCACCCTGTATTTTAAACTGTTCTGATAATCAATAAAGATTTGTATGTATGATTAGAGATGAACAGTGTTCGATTCGAAATGTTCGCCAATTTCAAATTCGACCTGTCTTGGGTGATGTTCGAGTCATTCGACGAATGCGAACAATTAGCTTCAAATTCGGCAGTTCGAGTTTATGTTCAATAACGGTTCATTCACCAAAAGCCTAACTGGCTTTTCACAGTAATACTGTTAAAGAATGTGCTGCAGAAATAATGCCGATCTCAATTTTTTTTTCTCCTAACTGCATATACAGTGGGCCGATGCAGGCCGTCAGCCAATGACACACACACACACACACACACAACACACACACACACACACACACACTCAGCAAAGTAAATTTTTTGCACACAAGCAAGGACATGTGTCATTGGCTGTGTAAGTCACATGTCCTTGCCCTATAAGACCCAGCCATTTTCCCCATCACCACCATTTCTTCAGTGCTGCACTTGTGTGTTATTCAGGTACCGCTACTGCTGCTGTGGGCGCCATAAAGTGTTAGTTAGATAGATAGTGAGCGAATCTCAAGTTGGATAGACAGATAGGTTTAGGGAGTAGGGATTAGTTGTAAATATCAGCTCTTTTGAGGGCTAAGTTACAGTAGTTCCTATTAGTTTTTGCCAGCCTGGTGTATGCCAGTGCTGTTCAAGTGTTTTTCACAGCAGTTGGCCAAATCTAGCTCAGGTAACCCTTTAGGGCAGGTAGTGTAGCACTGCTGTGAAGAAAGCTACACTGCCTGTCTATCCAGTAGCCAATTTTTTACTGCAGCTAGTTCAGGCAATTTTTTGGGGCTAGTAGCAGTGTCTGGTAGACAGTGGTGTAGCCCACTTGTGAACCAAGCTACACCGCCTGTCTAGTTCAGAGTAATTTTGAACTGCACCTAGCCCAGCTAATAGTTTGGGCATAGTACCACTGTTTGGCCACTCAGCTCTGCTCGATTTCCATCCTAATTTTTTTTTCCCCAACAACTGCAGAGTTGCCAATTTGGTCACATACAAAATGAGTGGCAAAAGGCCTGCTGCTGGTGGAAAGGGGAATCAGCATGGTGGAAAGGGCAAAAAGGTTTGTGTCCGTGGGGTAGGTGGTAAAGCAACAGTAACGTCTGCTGAAGAAAGACCATCTTCCAGCCAAAGTAAGAGGTCTACATTTTTCCGTGGACAATCTGATATGATCCCTTTCTTACAGCCATGACCATCAATACCTATTGTAGATGAGGCACAAAAACAGCAGGTGCTTGAATGGATCTCAAGTGCTCCATCAAGTGGCCTCTCCTGCACCTTAACTTCAACATCCCAAACCCTCCAGTCCTCTGAGATGTCACCCCAATCACACTTGCTTCCGTCCAGTTACCAGCCGCCCTACTGAGTATGGGGTAACAGAGATGGTTGAGTCTGCAGAGCTGTTCAGTTCAAACTATAGGCAGGGAATCAGAGGTCTGCTCCAAACCTGCAGTGAGTCCAGCGTAGGAAATGATCTGCACTGATGCCCAGACGCTTTGTGAGTTGGATTCAGGCTCAGATGAAGAAGGTTCTGAGCATAATGTAGACCCTCATTCCCAAACTGTAAATCCTCTTGGTGGAGACAATGAGGAAGATGCTGATGAGACTCAAATACCTGATTGGACCGACAACTTAACTTTTCGGTCAGGTCAGGAAGAGGTTGTCTGTGAGGACGAGGGGTGTGAGAACACACAGGGTGATTGTGGGTTGACAGTAAGTGGGATCTCCAACCTCATCGTCAGCCAGTCGATGAGGTCAGCAGAGGAGGTGGAGGAGGATGATAGTGACGACGAGGTTAGGTTGCGTCTATCTGGACAGAGACAGAGTACTGGAAGCACGTCAACAACAGCATCCGCAGCCATAACTCTGTCTCTGAGCAGAAGTCGTGGTGGCTCTGCAGGTCGCATGAGCTCTAAGCCTTGTCTAGTCAGGGCCTTTTTTGACATCACCAAGTATCACCCAACTCATTTCATCTGCAAGATTTGTCACCAATCTCTGAGTAGAGGCCAAAAACAATAGTTGTGACGGTTCATGCATGAAGCATAAGTTGCAGTGGGAAACTCGCTGTGCTACAATGCGGGCTGGCAGGGTGGGCCATCCACTTTCTGCCCCATCAAGTGCATCTGCGTGCTCTTCATCCTCTGTGACTGTGGGGAGTCGGACAGCTGTCACACAAGCTTTTGGATGCAGACCTTCCACCTCTTTACCTGCAACAGGCTGTGTGATTGCCAGGTCGTCACTTGTTTTTGAAGTGGAAAATGCTGCTGGTGTTGAGCTCTCTCAGACATCGAGAGCACCACCTTTGAATGAAGGCAACATTATATCTCTGCCTGGACCTACCTCACAGACCAGCAGTTTGCCAGGGACACCCTACTCAACCCCATCTCAGCACAGCAGCCAGCCCTCCGTCTCTCAGATGTGGACAAGTAAAAGACCATTTCCTCCTAGCCATGACAAAGCTAAGCAGTTGAATGTTACCATCTGCAAGCTGTTGGCTACAGAAATGCTGCCTTTCTGCCTGGTGGACACAGAGGATTTGAGAGACCTTTTGTCCGTCGCAGTGCCCCAGTACCAGATGCCCAGTCGCCACTACTTCTCCAAAAAAGGTGTGCCTGCGCTACACCAGCATGTCGCAGACAACATCACCGCTTCCTTGAGAAACTCTGTGGTGAAATGCACTCTGTCACACAGACACTTGGACCAGTAAACATGGACAGGGGCGTTATATATTGCTGACTGGGCACTGGGTAACTATGATGAGAGCTGGAGAAGAGTCTGCTGTAAATGTCTTGCGGTCCCCACGAGTTGTGCGTCAATTCCTCGGTACGTAGCAATTCCTCCACTGCTTCTGCCTCCTCAACCTCATCTCAGTCCTCCACCTGCACCCAAAGCCTGTCTGGTAATGCCATCTGCATTGTAACTGCGCACAAGGAATCCAGCACACCTCCTTACTATGCTGGCAGCAGGGCTCAACGCCATCAGGCAGTGTTTGACTCACATTTCCCAGACATGTCAAGGTACACAGCTGAAGAGTTGTGGTCAGCTCTGGAGACTGAGTTTCAGCAACGGTTGTCTCCACTAAACCTGCTGTCTGGGAAGGCCGTGTGCACAATGCTGCAAACCTGGGTGCGGCCCTTCGCCGGGGCAATGTGACACACGTGCCTTGTATGGCTCACGTGTTAAAAATTGCTGGACAACCAGGTTCAACACATTATCCCGGCCTAGATGGGCTTCTGCAGAGGGCACAGTCACTGTGTGCTCACTTCCGGCATTCACATCCCGCAGCTCAAGAACTTGCATCGCTCCAGAAGTCTTTCGGCCTGCCGGTTCACTGGCTGAAATGCGATGTGCTGACACGCTCGAATTCCACTCTGCACATGTTGCAGTGACTGTGGCAGCACCACCGAGCCCTGATGCAATATGTCATGACACATAGCCTGGGCCAACGAGATCCAGAGGTGGGGTAGAGCACGCTGCTGGAGTGGTATCAGATCAAGGACCTATGCACCCTTCTGCACAGTTTTGAAATGGCGACAAAGATGTTTAGCGCTGACGATGCCATTATCAGCATGATTAGAGCGTGCTCCAGCTTGTAGATGACCGGAATAAACAGTATTCAGAGTCAGGTGGTGGGAAAGAGGAGGTGGAGGAAGTACAGGAGGAGTGTTATGCGGAAGGGATAACAAGATCACCAAGGTCCTCATGGTCGGCAGCACCAAGACGGCAGGCGTGGGAGAGGGATTAACGAGGGCTCATGGTAGCAGCCAAACTGTTGAGGAAGGTGAAGGAGCCCAGGAACAAATGGAGGACGAACTGGCGATGGGCATGGAAGACTCAGAAATGTCATCAAGATCTCCCTCATCTGCTGTTGTACGAGGTTGGGGGGAGAGGGCAGAGGAAAGAACCATGATTCTCACCTCGCTGCCGCCAACACAACAAGGACTTGGTCCTCCTGGATCCATGAGTGCCTTCTTGCTGCACTACCTGCAACATGACCCTCGGATTGTCCGAATTAGAAGTAATACTGACTACTGAGTTGCCATACTCTTAGATCCCCGATACAAGAGTAAATTTCGCGAAATAATTCCTGCCATAGAAAGGGAAGCACACATGAAGGATTATCAGCAGCAGCTGTTACACAATCTTAGATCGGCTTTTCCACAAAACACCAGTGGCACACAGAGTGAATCTCAACAGCTTGTACTGGAATCAGGTGCCTAACTATACTTCAGTATTATCTGATGTCCTCTCTGTGACCTGTGCAAATTTTTAGCTTGCATGCTATTCATGTGGCTCCAAGGTCACCGGATCATATCTTTCACAGGAGTAAGTAGTACCTTTACTGACCGCAATTCCTGACCTAACACCACAACTAAAAGTAGCCGTGGGATGTGACTAACCATACCCTAGACACCACAACACGGCTGGAGAACTAGCTACCCCTAAAGATAGAAACAGGAATTCTATCTTGCCTAAGAGCAGAACCCCCCAAAGGATAGAAAGCCCCCTACAACTATTGACTGTGAGTAAGAGAGGAAAAGACACACTCAGGCAGAAAACAGAATTTAGCAAAGGAGGCGACTCTAGCTAGATAGGTAAAGACAGGACAGGATACTATTGCAGTCAGTATAAAAATACTTTCAAAAATATCCACAGCATATAATAGAAAAATACCCCTGAGTCTACTCAAGACTCTGCACCCTCTAAATCTGCAGAACTCCTGTGAATCCAACTATGATGACACAATCAAAAGCTGTACAATCCAACAACCAATGAATAGCACTTAATTTCTTAACAAAGAGCAGGTTTTCTTCCTAAAATTTAAGACAGACATGCAGACCAAATATCCACAAAAACCACAACTCTGAGCAGAAATAGACAATTCCAAAACAAGCACACAGCTTGTGTGCCACAAGAAAACAAAACCATTCACTTAGCTTGGAAGTTTTGCAGCAGGGCAGGAAGAGACCAGGCAGAGGTGAAACACCTCCAGGAACAATTGACAACTGGCAAGGACTGAGGAAATCCTGCAAACCTAAATACCCCAGTCTAAATTCCAATTATTCAAATCACCTGATCAAGACTGCAAAACAGGATCAACTGCATTACCAGCCACAACCACAGGAGGGAGCCCACAAGCAGAATTCACAACACTTGTAGTACTGTGGTAGGGGGGTGGGGCAGGATTGTTCTGTGAAAGTGTATTTTAAAATCATGTTAAGGCTTGCCATGGTTCAGGCTCAGTCGCAGAAAGTGTTTATGTTTTTGACATGGTCTTTCTGTATCTTTCAATGTTTGCAGTAAAAAGGCTTTAAACCGTATATGCACTTGCTCACATACTCGTTTTTTCCGTTTTGACTGAAAAATGAGTGACGGCCATAAGCAAAACTGTATAAGCATTTGCATGATCAACACCACATGCATTTTTTGAACGGTATTTTGTCAATCTACATAATTTTTGCAAAACATTAGATTTGCGCAAGATCTAGGAACATGCATATGATAAATAAACCGCATGTGTTATTGCCACAATTTGTGTAGTATGGGACAAAAATGCATTGACTTGCGCTAAACTGAATGTACAATTACTCCTTAAAAAATCATGTACGTTTTTGTCCGGTTTTGACTCAAAATTGACCCAATAGCCAGCTCTCAAGAGAAACTTTGCGATCAGGGCTGGCTATTTGTAGTCAAAAGAGCCACAAGAGCCAGCCCTCATCTTTAAAAAAGCCTATATATTGCAATGATGAGATGTGCCTTTTAGAAAGTAAGAGTCATGAGCTGAGTACTTTTTTTTTTTCTTTAAACAAATCAGATTTGTGCAATCCAATTATCCTGCTGAAACCAAAAACAAATGCTGGTTGATATTGGTGGGTGGACAAGCAGGATTCTCAGTGATATTATTCCTAATCTTTCATTTGTCTTTTTTACAGTGGCTTTAGGATGCCAAAGACATGTCCAGTATGTTACAAAACATTTACTCAACTGCCACAGCATTTTACACGACAATGCCTTAGACTCTTTCACTAGCGCATCCTTCTCTTCATTTGTACAGCATCTAAGAACACGCTAATAACAATTGCAACAAAAGGAACATATATCCCTTATGACAAGATTCCAGAGGCCACTACAAAGGATGATCTTATCTCCTTCCTGGAGGACAGAGGATTTATCATACCTGAGAAATCAACTATGGCCAGGTATGCACCACTAACATCTTATGCTTTGAATACTGATGTTTATACTTGTGTAAGCTTTAAAGATTTGCATTTATTTTCTGAACTATCCCAAATAATCACATGTATTTATTTACAGGATTGTTGAAAATAAGGGGGCATCATCTGTGAAGATGAGGGGGCATCATCTGTGCAGGATGAGCTGCCAGCCAGTGAGCAAGAGCTGCCCAATGAGGAGGAAGTGCTGCCTATCCAGGAGGAAATGTCTAATGTCCTTGAGGAAGAGCTGCCCGTCACAGAGGAAGAGCCGCCCGTCATGCAGGATCATGATGGCTACATGTCAGTGTAAATTCGTACAAGGAATTTACTTTAAGCACTTGCTCAAACATTGCATATGCCTCAGCACATCCTGGTTTTTAGGCCACTTTAAAAAATTGTCAACACCACTGGCCTACTCAAGTTTGTACTTCACTTTATTACTAAGGATTTTTATAATTTACAGGACTGTTGAAGATGAGGAGCCATCTAATCAACTGGCACATCGACACACCCAGCCATATCAAATCCTGAATTGGTAAATCTTGCAGCTGCAGAAGACTCTACATCCTCTGGTTGTTGATCGACTTCGTTGTCGGATGTTTCAGAGACCAGAGGAAGTGAGGAAAATACCAGCCTGAACAGATGAAGACAGGTCGAGGTCAGTTAGTGTAACTTTCTCTCATCATGCATATTATATATGCATATATATATGCAAACAATACCAAGAACATTTATCTGGGTCACTTAATAGAATATCACACAACTTTACAGCCCTTACAAAGTAAATTTTTCTCCTATCTTTAGCCCATAAATTTCCCTTCCATTGCAGCCATAAAACAGGATGCCAAAAAAGTGCCCTAGAAACACACAGCTCTGTGAGGCACACAGCTTTGGCGGGGCATACTGAAATGCACTGCCATTACTATCTTCATCTGTGGGACAGTAGAGGATCATGTGCTAGCTTTACCCATGGATAAACTTTGTACACAGAATCCACTGCTTGCATGTTCTAAAGGGCAGGCAGCCAGCAAAGTGCTGCTGCCAGTCAGCACTGAGGTCCACAGAAATCGGGCCTGGGGACACAGAAATGTTTACCACATTCTGCCACTGGCACTGGTGAGTATATATATATATATATATATATATATTATTATATATATATATAATAACATACTATAATTTCAAAAAAGAGAATAAAGAAAGGCGGCACTCACCGTATAGGAACCCGCAGAAGTATCACTACACGATACGAAACGGTACCGTCGTTCCGATGGCCTCTCACTCCCTCTCCCCACCGCACTAACAATGTTTTAATGGATTGATCTTCCTGGACTAAAACACCCTTCCACCAGCCTATACGGTGAGTGCCGCCTTTCTTTATTCTCTTTTTTGAATCTCTGATTATTCATTTAAGGCTGTGCAACACCAGCACCGGGGATAGCCGACAGGCTTTTAGCAGAGCTCCACAGGTGTAGTGCCCGGTCATTGGACTCTTTTCCTGCATTATATATATATATATATATATATATATAAATATATATAAATAAACACACACGCAAAGTATTTTTGACAAAGTTGTAATTTGATTCCAGTCTGACCTGTTCATTCCTCCAAATTTGTAGGATGCCAAGCCAGAAATGGACTGTGGACAAGAGGATCAAAATGAAAGATGCAGGTTTTTATAAACTTTGTCTGATCCAATAATAAAAGGTTTTTCCTCTTATTTGCAGAACCATTGCAAGTTGGAAAAATACAAATTGTTGAAGATGTGTCAAGGTTTCTATACTTTATGAACAATTGTCGTGTGAGCCTCAACTTTGCAACTAAGATGGAAAACACCCATTTATTTTTCAAAACGTTGCAAGATCTTGGCCTGTGCAACCAAACTGTCACCAACTACACTAAGAACGTCCGGAGATTTGTACACAATATACCGTTTGCGACCAGTTTAAACGATAAAAATGAAAAACTCTTCAAGGCCATGAAGTATTTCCAGTATCTGACTGCGGACGTCCAGAAGAAATTTTCCAAGGGAGTTGCAAAAGACATTGTCAGCAAAAAGTATGTCAGCTAAATTTATCCTTACAGAGGTATGCACAATTATTATTTATTCTTTTTTTTTATTTCTTTCTACCTCCTGGATTTTTCACTCATGACTTAAAAACAGGCCTTGCCTAACAATCACATTTATTAATCTTTCTCTTCGGTACGGGAGTTGCATAAATTGAACAAAATACCTCAGCAATGTTGGGAGATTCTGACCATTGCCAAGCCAACTTTTTTGCAAGCCATCAAGGATGTCCAAAGAGGATGCCGAAATTAAGTGTATCAGTTGGAAACACTAAATTATCTTTAGGCATTAATCATACTAAAGCACTTGCAAAGACCAGGAGTTGTCAGAAACATGACCATAAGTAACAAGCACCTCCACATTATTGCTATTTAAAACCACATGTCTAGCTAACGTTCCCATGTCTGGACTCACAGGTTTCTGAGTGCACAGAGAGGATGTGTCACATCTATGAAAATGAACAGCTAATAATTGTCGGAGTTAAATCCCATAAGACTGCTACCCACCAAGTAGCCTGTTTTGTGCTTACTGAAGAAGAAGAAATGGTAAGATTTTCTTGTTGCTACGACAGCTTCCACATTAGAGAGGGAACTGTTAGTTGTCATGACTTCAGCCCGCAGGATTTGTGCCATTCAGTCCCTTTCAGTAGATCCTCCCTTTAACCAGATTTTACAGGACAACTTGGTGCTAAATCCTCCGGCAGGTGTGTGGGAAGTCTTTCCCTTATTTCCCCACAGTATCCTGGATGCAAAATTATAGTATCAGTGTCCAGGATAGTGCATTTTCTTAACAAGAATGCATGTTGCAGCAGCCTTTAAGATGCATTATCAGTAGTAATATATATGCTCTCCCTTATCACAGATTGTCACGCTGGGAGTAGGGAAGACACCCAGCGTAGGATAACGACGGGGGGGGGGGGGGATAAGGAGTCCCTAACGCTAAGGGCACAAGAAGGAGACGGTAACCCCTAGACTTCCTAGAGCTGACCCTGTCTGCCCTAACGTCCCTATACAGTCTCCTCAACTGTCGCCGACCACGAACCTCGTCCCTCTCTGATCCTAGCACTATCTTATCTAAGGATCAGATGGAGAGGTTCACTAGACCCCTCCACTATCAACTAAAGACAAACACCAGGGAAGACAGACATTAGGGAAAAGGAAACACTTATCTGACAGCAGAACTCAGCAACCTCCACAACCTCAGCGTCTGCTGGAGCAAGGATCATGAGTGCACAAGGAACTATCACCTGCACCGAGGAAGGGTAATGAACCTCCTTATAAAGGTGGAAGGAATCTGCTGGGTCCTAGTGACCCACCATATTGGTGGATAAAACCAGACCGAGCACAAGACCTCCACAGCCGTCCCCCCATAACAGCGAGATCCCATCACACCCTCTCTCCATCTACACAGAAGGTAAATGCCCCTGAAAGAGACAGACCATCCTCCCCCATTATGGCTGGTGGGCCACCTGCTGGGATCGTCTGCGCGTGGCCTCCACCCTGTCATCCGTGCCACCCGTGACACAGATATTCTGCACTTAAAATGAATGGTAGGTATAGTTTATATTCTGACATATGTTTGGTGTGAGGTGACTTTTCTATATATTTAGAATCTGTAGTCCCTCTCATGCTCTGAAATCCAACTGAGGCGGAGGAGAGACACCGCCCCTTTAATCTAGGTTTCCCTCTGTCACGTTGGTGCTGTCATTGACTCCAGCAATTTATTTAGTCTTTTTCAAATTTTCATACCTTAAGATTGAAGGGCTCAACTCAATCTTTATTAACATTCCAACTAAGACCAGGTGTACCCCCAATCTTAAGGAAAGATTCCACAATATAGATAATTATTAAATTATCCTTCATTAATTCATAAAATTCAAAATACATTAAAATTCAGAACATTCCCTCCAAAGAAACACACCAGAAACCGATCATATGTTTACAAAAACAATAGTACAGCTAACACCATTGCTTCTGTATAAACACATGTATATAATAATCTTATTACACATCCATCATCACCTTAATGCTCAATGGTAGTCATAATAGGAATTGTAGTATTGTAGGCCAAACACACTCCTAATCACTTAATATCATAGAGATCCCCCACAATCTCCTAGACTAGTGCATTAGCCCTACACTACTCCCATTATCCACCTACTTCAATTTCCAGCTTATTAGGATGATTATATCTCTTACTACAAGGCAAGGTTCATACCTGTTTGTATGCACAATCAGCGTCTGTGGTTCCTCCTCCCCTACAGCTGTTTCGCAACCCGCTTCTTCCGTATGTAAATATATGATCGGTTTCTGGTGTGTTTCTCCGGAGTGAATGTTCTGAATTTTAATGTATTTTGAATTTTATGAATTAATAAAGGATATTTTAATAATTATCTATATTGTGGAATCTTTCCTTAAGATAGGGGGTACACCTGGTCTTAGTTGGTATATTGGTTTTAAGGGAAGCAATTTTTAAGGGACTTGTTTTAAAGCAATCTTTAAGTAGTTTACTGTATTTTGTTTTGTTTTTTAAAGTAGACATTAAACCACTGTAAACAAAGTGAGATGGGTGCTGGCCAAAAAACACAGTCCAGATAAATTCTTCTTATCGACTACAGGAAGACAGTTTTATAATGTATCCACCGACCTTCATCGCTACCAGAAGAAGCAAGTCTTAAAAGTCAAAAATCTTACATTAATGATGCTGGGCCATGTATTTATGATCTACTCTATTCCTATGTAGGTACAAACTTAAATCCATCTCTAGTCAGGTGGCAGGAAAAACATGTCAGACACAGACCGTGTCACATTGAACAGAGAGAGAGGTATCTTTATTTTCTAAATACCTCAGTCATTCCAACATGACATGGCAGAGAGGAATTACAGAGAAAGAACTTTAGGAGACTTCTGCAAAGCATACACACTGGTCTTAGCAGCAGGGACAGCACTGGAAAATCAACCTCAACCCAGCAGCTCAAGGTAATTCAAACAGAATATTACATTTTATCAACATTTAGTTGAAATAGGAGATTATAACTGTTTGCTCCCTTCTGCTTCTCTTTAGGGGAGATAGAAATGGAGAAGAGGAGCAAATGGTCCAGGAAGCTGAAGAAAACAGTGCCCAGGATGAAAGAGAGGACCTCGGTGTGTCAAATTTAAGTAGTAGGACTCAAAGGTGTGTAGAGCGCGACTAACAATGGCAAGCTATAGAGCACGATAAACAATGGCGAGCTCTAGAGCGCCATAAACAATGGCGAGCTATAGAGCAAGATAAACAATGGCGAGCTATAGAGCACGATAAGAGCACGATAAACAATGGCGAGTGATGGTGAGTTATAGAGCTCCATAAGAGCGCGATAAACAATGGCGAGCTCTAGAATGCAATAAACAATGGCGAGACATAGAGTGCATTAAACAACGGCGAGCTGTAGAGCACCATAAGAGCACGATAAACAATGGCGAGTGATGGTGATCTATAGAGTGCAATAAGAGTGCAATAAGAGCACAATAAGAGCGCATAAAGAGCACATTAAGAGCGCTATAAACAATGGCAGCTATAGAGCATAATAAGAGCGTGATAAACAATGAGGATAAAGGTCATTAAGAGTGATAAGTGCAAAAAATTGCAATAAAGTGGGAAAGGTGATAAGGATTATAGAATTAAAGCAATAAAAATGGGAGATAGAAGGGATGAGGCAGTAAAGCAATAAAAAGGGGATAAGAAAAAAGGGGTAAATGCGATAAAGGCGATAAAATCTAAGGGATAAGGATTAACAATGCAATAACAAGCAACGATAAGAGGGGAAATTGGTGAGCTAAATAGAGCCGATAAACGGAAAAAAGTGATAGAGCATAATGCGATCAAAAGGGAAAACAATGGCAAAGGCGGATAGAGCGATAAAAAGTAATGAGAGTAGAGTAAAAGTGCAATAACTAGCGAACATGGAAATAAGAAATAATGAAAGGCAAAAAGCGAAAACAAGGCAGTATAAGACAAGTAAAACAATGGGAATAGGGAAAGATGGGAAGCATAAAAGCGCTATAAGATGGAAAGGCAATAAGGCACGATAAGGCGCGATAAAGATGGCAGAAATGTAGAGCGAGAGATCAAAAAAGAGCACAGTGCATAAGAAGATCACATAAGAATGGATAAGAATAAAGAAAGCAGGATAAATGGCGAGCTATGAGCGCAAAAGGCGATAGAATGCAAATAAGGGAATAAATCGAGTGGAGCTGTAGACAAAAGAGGCAAGTAAACATGGCGAGAAAGGCGAGCTTAGAGCCGATAAAGGGAAAATAAGGAGCATAGCCCATAAAAAGATAGACGATATAAAGAGTGAGCTGAATGAGAATGGAAAGGATGCATAGAGCAGATAAAGGAATAGAAGCAAAAACAATAAGAGTGCGATAAAGCGAGCTAAGAGCAAAAGAATTAAAAAAAGGCGAATAGAGTTAGAGCGCGATAACAGTGGAGATAGCGAAAGTGGAAAAAGGCGAGAGCATTAAGCACTAAGATGAAATAAGTGCAATAAGACGATAAATAAGATGAGATTAACATAAGCATAGAGCGCGATAAAATGGAGTATGGGAGCATGAGCGCATAGAGTAATAAAGTGCAATAGAGCACATAACATGAACAATTGGCTATGCGGCAAGTTAAGAGCAATAAAGCATAGGAGCTAAATGGCATTAATATAATGGGAGCTATAGAGCAATAAGCCATTAAGGCAATGCAAGAGTCATTAGGCTAATAAGGAAACATGCGAATTGGCATTAGAGCCATAAGAACAAAAGTGCAATAAGATGCCAATAAGAGCAAAAAGCAAGAGCAATATGAGAGAAAAGAGGCAATAAGAGTGCAATAAACACCCAAAAATGCGAGCTAGAGTGAATAAAGTGCTATAAAAAAGAGCTTATGGAGCATAAGAGCGGATAAAGGTAAGGCGATAAGAGTGGATAAAGCGATATGCGAGTGAGCGAAAGGTAAATAAAAGAGCATAAGGCAATAAGAGTACAAAAGGAGCAATAAAGGAATGAGCAATGGGAGCTATAAGAGCAATAAAGTGAATAGATGTAAGAGCGATTAAACAATGAGGTTTAAATGTAATAAGTGCAATGAGAGGAATAAGAATGAAATGCGTAATAATGGCTAAAAGCATAATGATAAAAAGAATTAAACAAGGCAGCTATTAGGCAATAAAGTGCGAAAAGTTGGTTGAGTGAAGATGTACGACACATAAGTGAAAAAAATGGTATGGGCTATAGAGAGTGATAAGAGGCAATAAACAATGGCTGAGTGAGGGGCTAGAGCAGAAACAATTGGCGGATAAGGGCAAATAACGATGGCAAGCTATAAGAAAAAGCGCATAAAAGTGGATATGACGATAACAATGGAATAGGGGGATAAAGCGCAAAAAAAAAGGGAAATTTGATGCAAAAAAAAGATAAAAGGAAGTAGCGAGTGCATGAGCGCGAAAAGGGGACAATTGAGCGCAAACAGGCAATAAACCAAAAAGCAATGAGCTAATAGAGCTGATAAGAGCGCAATAAGATGCATAAGCCATAGAGCGCAATAAGAGCACTAAAAATGGTGAGATGGTGAGCTAAGCAACAGACGAATAAAGCAGTGAGTGGCGGTATAGGAGCAATAAGCAAGGAGATGAAATAAGGCAGTGGGAGATAGAGCAAAAACAAAGGGGCAAAGAGCTAAAATGGAAATAAGTACATAAGGCAGGAAAAAGGGAGTTAAAAAGGCGAGTGTGAAGGAGCGCATAAGAAGAAAGTGAGGCGATAAATAATGGAGTATAGCACATAAGAGCGCATAAACAAAGGGAATAAGCGAAAAGGAAAAAGAGCGCGAAAGATAATGAGGAATTAGGAGCAAAGAGTACATAGAAATTAGGCGAGGAGTGAAAGAAGGGAATAAGCAAGGCAATGAGGCAATAAATGGAAAGGGTGAAAAGAGTGAAAAAAATGGCGAGTGATGGCGATTAGAGCAAATAATAATTGGGGATGATAGACAAAGAGCACGATAAAGGCGGTGATGCGACTGATGGCCGATAAGAGCGAAATATGGTGACGACTAGAACAAAAATGAATGAGCGTAAAAGAACCCTAGACCATAGATGCAAAAATGATTAAGCGCAATAAACAATGGAAGCTATTAGCAGCATAAGAGCGAAATGGTGACTATGAAGGGGAATATGAGCGCAATAAGATGCAATAAGGCAATAAAGTGCAATAACAATGACAATGGAGCTATAGAGAGTAATAAGAGCATGATAAAGCAGATAAGACGCATTAAACAAATGCGGATAAAGCACGATTGATGCAATAATGGGCATTAAGAAAATAACAGCCAAAAAAGCAAAACAATGGAGCTGATAAACAAATAAAATGAAGCTGAGAGATAAAGGATAATAAGGGGTAGGCGAGTAAGGGATAGAAAAAATAGTGATAGCGAGCTATAGACGCAATAGGCAATAAAAACAGAGTGGTATAATGAGATAGAGAAATAAGAGTGAAGGCGAAAGCAATAAAGCAATTAAACAATGTGAGCATAGAGCAATAAGAGCGCATACAAGCGCTTATAGCTTACATGCTAAAGAGTAGCATTTTTATAGAGCTTTGCTATAACATGTTATTGCGTAAGAGGCATAAAAATGGAAGCTAGAGAAATAAGGCAGCAAAGGCATAGACGGTAAAAAGGGTGAGGAAGGGATATAGAGCGATAAGAGCATAAACAATGGCGAGAAACGAGTAAAGGGATAAAATGCATAAGGCGATAAACAATGGCAAGCTATGAGCGCAAAATGCAAAGAACGCATAACAAAAGGCAATAAATAGCAGCTTGAGCGTAAAGAGGCAATAATGGTGAGCTAGAGCGCGATAAGAGTGCAATAAAGCACAATAAACAAGGTGTAATGACAAACAGCATAAAGGCGATATGGTGAGATGAATAAGAGGCGAAGATATAAACAATGGCACTATAAGAGCAAAAGCGAAAAGGTGAATAAGGCGAGCTATAGAGAGAATAAGAGTGCGATAAAAATGCATGGTTAGCAGGTAAGCGATAAACAATGGGAGCTACAGCGGATAAAAGCTAGAATAAACAATGGAGAGCATAGCAATAGAGCCGATAAACAATGGAATGATGGGGCATGAGAGAGGCAAAAGCCAATAAAGCAATAAACAATGGTGAGTGACAATAGAGGCAATAAGAGTACAAAGAGTCATTTAAACAATGGAAAGAGTGCAATAAGCGAATTAAGCGATTACAGGCAATAAGGGGAATATAACATAAGGGATAAGTGCATAAAACGAGAACAGAGGATGGCGACTAAGGAGCTATAAGCAATAAAAGCGAAAATTGAATGGCGCATAAAGTCAAAAGAGGAATAACAAAATAAAGCGAAAAAAATAGAGGATAAGGCGCATAAACAATAGTGATAGAGCATCAAATAACAATGGAATGTGAGCTATAGGCATAATAGGTTCATGATAAAGCAGAAAAGGCATTAAGACATAAAAGATAAGAATAAGGGATAAAAAGCGAAAAAGCGCATAAAGCCAATAAATGAAATAGGCTATAGAGGGTTAAACAAGGGCAAGCTATGAGGTAAGAGGAGCGAAAGATGGGAGAAGGGGAAATAGGCGTAAAAGGGTTAAATATGATGGCGAAGAAATGAAAAGGGGTAAGAGCATAAGGCCAAAGGCGCAACAAGGCGAGATAACGCGGATAAAAATGGAACTAAAGCACAAAGGCAATAAGCTAAAGGCCAGCGATAAACAATGGCGAGCTATAGAGCATAAGGGAATGAAAGGACAATATGGAGTGTGAGCGATAAAGGGGCATAACTATAAAAGAATATAGGATGAGGATTAGAAGATAGAGATAAAGGGAATAAAGGCAAAACAATAACAATGGGAGCTATAAGTGCATAAATGCCAAAACAAGGGCTATAGAAGGGAAGAGGGCAAAGAGCAAAAAGAGGAACAAAGGCATAGAACAATGATGATGGTGAGCTTAGAGCAATAAGAGCCAAACATGGCGGAAAGGTAACTATAGGCGCGATAAAATGCCATATAAAGGCAGTAAATGATTAAAGAGCAATAAGTAAAGCATTAACAATTAGAGCGCCATAAACCAAGATGCAAAAAAAAGGTAAGAGATAAATAATGGGTATGCAAAAGGCATAAAACAAAATGAGAGCCAACGATAAGAGGCATAACAAGATAGAGCAAGTAGGCGAAATGCAATAAAGAAAAAGGCGATAACAAGGCGTGGGAAGCAGAAAAAGGATAATGAAGTGCAAACACCATAACACAATCTGGCAGTAGGGGGGACGAAAGGCCTAAATGGATGAGCAAAAAAAGTAATGGAGTGAGGCAAGAATAAAGCAATAAGGTAAAGCAATAGAAGAGATAATGATAAACAATGGCAAGCACAAAGAATAAAGGCAAAAGGAAAATAGATATAATAGAGGATAATTAAGAGGATAAAGGAAAGGGAAAAGCGAGTTTGGAATAAGATAAAGAATAGGCAAAAAATGGGAGATGGGGATAGGCGAAAAAAGGGCTAAGAGCTAAACAAAAGCACAAATAAGAGGACATAAAGGAAGCAAAAAGGAGTTAAGCATATAGAGGCATAGACGATAAAGGCACATAGAAGATAAGGACAATAAAAATGCCATAGAGCCATAAAAATGCATAAGAGAGATAAAGGATAAAGGCATATAAGGCACATAAACAAGGCGATGATATAGAGCCAGAAGAGGCATAAACAATTGAACTATAAGGCAAAGAAATGAAAGAGGCATAAACAATGCAGATGGAAAGGGCATAGAGCAATAAGAGTGCATAAACAAGGCAAGTACGGAAAGAGCGAAAAAGCGGAATAACATGAATTGTAAAAAGGCATAAAGGGTAGAGGCATAAACGAAAAAGGCAAGAGAGCGCAAGGAAAAGCACAATAAACAATAGAGTATGAGTAAGAGCATAAAGGCATAAAGCAGTAAACAATGGGAGCTATAGACGATAAAAAAGCAATATATAGTGCCAGGTCTATAAAGTAGCTCAAGCATAAGACTTAAAGATAATGGGTAAGCGGTAAAAATGCAATAATGGGAGCTAGACGTAAACAACTTAGGGCGATAGAGTAAACAATAAAGTGGATAAAGCATAGAGCATAAACAACGGCAGCTATAGTGCAATAAAAGGCAATTAAGCGCAATTGAGGCCATAACAGAGCATAAGCGAAAAGGGATAAGAATATAAAGCAATAGAGCAATAAGGAGTGATTAAACAATGGCACTAAGGGTGAAAGAGCAATAAACAATGATGAAATTGGAATAAAGGCAATAAAGCCGAAAAGCAAAGAATGGCAAGTATAGAGCCGAAAACAAGGGCATAGAGGCAAAAAAAGGCAAATAGAATAGAGCGCATAAAGCAGAAACAGGTGGTAAGGGCCATAAGCGCGATAAACAAGGAGTTGAGACATAAGCGTAAAAATGGTGAGCTAGGGTAAAAGGGATAAAGCAAAGACAATCAATAAAGCCATAACAGCAATAAAGGCGATAAGGCAAAGACAATAAAAAGCAGATATAGAGCCATAAGGCACAAAATGCATAAAAGCGCTAAGGGATAAACTAATGGGGATAGAGCGCAAAAAGGGCAAACAATGGCGAACAAGGCGATAGGCCGATAAACAACCATGATGGGGAGCATAAATGCAATAGGAGCACAAAAAGGCAATTAGAATGATATAGGCAAAAGAAGTGAAAAGAGGCGAAAAATGAGCATGGGGATAAAGCAGATAAAAAGGCGTGAGAAGCTAAGCAAAAGGCATAAAGAATAAGGACAAAACGCAGATGGCGATAAAGCAGATAAAGGCATATAGAATAGACGCATAAAATGAAAGTGCATAAATAATTACGAGGCAATAAACCAAAGAGAGCAATAACAATGGCGAGCTAAGAGAATAAGATAAGGGAAAAACAATGGCAGTTGAGCGTAGAGCGCATAAACAAGGTTAAAAATGGCGAGTGATGGGAGCTAGAGCATAAAGGGCAATAAGAGCAAAACAATGGCGATAAGAGCCGATAACAAGAAATGAATAGAGCCAAACACTAACAATAGAAGATAAGCAAGCCGTAAGAAGGACATGAGCGGAAAAAGTATGAGCGCATAATGAATAAAGCAGTAAGGATAAAAATGGCAGCTAATAAGCAATAAACAATGAAATAGAGGCGATAAAAGAACATGGCGAGTTGAGGCGAACGCCATAAAGGAGCTATAAAAATAAGAGGCATAGAGCAATAAAGGCATAACAATGGGAGCTATAGGATAAGAGCAAATGAAGGAATAAGAGCAAAAGGAAAGACAAAAACATGGAGCCATTAAGAAGTAAAAGGATAAATGCAATAGAGTGCATAAGGCAATAGAGCTAAAGGGCAAAAATAATGGGAGTAGAGGGAAAACAATGGAGCATAAGCCGATAAAGCGATGAGGCTTGGCACTAAGGCATAAAACAAGCAGTATAGACATAAGAGGGAAAAATGGAGGAATAAGACGCCATAAGCGAGGATGCATTCAAATGCTAGGCGTAAAGCAATGGGCAATAAGCGCGAGTAAGATGGATAAACAGCAGATAAAGCGATAACAAGGTAAATAGGAGCGAAGCTAAAAAAGCATGTAAAGCGTAGACAATAGAGTCATAAGGCATAAGACATAACATAGGAGCTATAAGCGAAAAACATAGGAACATAAAGGTAACTATGAGCATAGAGTCAATAGAGGCAATTACAACACATAGAGACAAAAGCGAATTAACAGTAAACAATGGTGAGTATAGAGCCATAAGACATAACAATGGCGAGTGAGGGAAAAAGTACCAATGCACAATAGCAAAGAGCAATAAGAGGCATAAACAAGGCATATGGTATAAGGCATAAATGCGATAAGAGCACAATAAAAGGATAAGAACAATAAGGATAACAAGAGCAATGAAGATAAAGCATAAAAAGGATATGGAATAGAGTGCAAAGGCAATAAATGCAACACAAGATATGATATAAACAATGATATGGAGGCAATAAGAGTGCATAAAAAGCAATAAGCATGAAAGCATAAAAAGGTAACATAAAGCAAGAAAAGGCAAGGAAAAGCAAGAGCGGTAAAAGAGCATAAGAGCCTAAACAATGGAGCTATAGCATAAGAGCGATAACATGATGATTAAGGTAAAGGCCATAAAATGATATACAAGGTAAGAAGTGATAAGCGCATAAACATCACATGGACAGCTCAAAAGTATAACATCATAGGTATAGCGCAATACATGGCGAGGATAGAAATGCAATAAGAGCCAAAAGCGGATAAACAATGGAGAGCAAGCCTGTAACACAAGGAGTGATAAAAGGTGATAAACATGGATATAGAGCGTAAAGGATAACAATGGAAGTAGAGGCATAAGAGCACAATAAACAATAAGATGATGTAAGCTAAAAGGCAAACGGCTAAAGGAAACTAAAAGAAAGAGGAAGAGCGATAAAAGCAATAAAGCAAAAAGAGATATAAGCGATATGGAAAGAGATAAAAAAAGCAAAGCTCAAGACCGTAAAGCGATGGAGAATATAAGGCGAGAGAAGAGCAAAGAGGGTAGGCAGAAAAAAGGAAATTAGAATAAGGAAACGATAAAGGAGACGAATAAGGCAAAACAAGGCCCTCTTTAAAACTGGCGAAAGCATAAAAAAAAAGGGAAGCGATAAAGCATAAAATGGCGAAAGAAGAAACCATAAAGGAAGTGATGGAAAAGAGGGCATAAGGCAAAACATAAAAAGGAATAAGCAAAAGGAAACAAGAGGATATAGATAATGATATGGGATAATGCAAAAGAGGTATAAATACCATGCTAAGCTTAGCGCAAATGGGGAGAGGGAAAAGGCATAGAGCAAAAAAGAGAGCGATAAGAGGATAATAAGCAGTGGAGCAATAAAACGAAAGGTAAAAGGCAAAGGAGAAGAATAAAAGCGTAAAAGCGAGTGATGGGAGCTTAGACTCCATAAAGCATAACAATGGAGTATAAGCGCAAAGGCATAAAATGGACTAAAGAGATAAACAAGGGATACCGTAAAAAGGAATGAGGATAAGAGACAACATAAACACAAAATGCAATAAGAAAGGATAAAAGGAGTATAACGGATGAAATGGAGGGAAAATGAGCATAGAGCGCTAAATAAAACATGGGATAGGCGAAGATATAAAGAGCTTAAAAGACTAGAGGCAATAGAGCCAAATAATGGAGATATAACATAAGGGATAACAAGTGAAAGGATAATAAGCTTGAGCAAAAAATAAAAAGATGGCCTGTAAGTGTATAAAAGCATGATACATGGCTAACCAAGAGGCAAAACAATGTAAGAGAAAAAAAAATGTGAGCATAAGAGCACAATAAAAAGCTGATAAATGAGATAAGGACATAAAAATGGGAGTAAGCGCGATAACAATGGGCAATAAGAAGGGGATGAGCATAAGACAAGAGAGGAAAACAATAAGACAATAACAATGGGAGCTATAAGAAAACAGCATAAAAAGGGGGAAAGGATAATAAAACGCATGAGGAGCGAATAAAAAGCATAACACAGAGCTGAAGAGCCAAAAGCGCTAAACACGATAAGAAAAGAGGAATAAGACCATAATCAGCAGTGATGGAAAGAGCAATAAAGCAAAACAATGCAAGCTTAGAGTCATAAAGAATAGAGGAAAAGGAGACAAAGAAAGCATAAAGGAAATAAAAAGGGCTAAAGGAAAATGGAGATGGCGGTAAAAGCACTAAGAGTGAAAAAATGCGTAAAGGAAATGCAGATAACGCATAAGAGGAAAACAATGGGTAGGTAAATGCAATAGAGGCAAAGAATAAGAGATGTAAAATGAGCTAAAAGAGAAATGGGAACAATAACATAACAGAATAGTGGGAAGCAAAACAAGGGGCTATAGAGCATAAGGGGTATAGCAAGGGAAAAAACGAAAGCAAAGGGATAGAGCATAAAAAAGGGCGAGATAAGCAATAAGAGTGCATAAGAGTCATAAAAGCATAGAAAGCAAGAAGATGAGAAAACAATGGCGACTATGCCGTAAAGGAAAAGGGTGACAAAACAATAGAATAAAAAGGGTATGAGATAAGTCAAAAAGGAAAAAAAGAGATGAATGAAAGAGTGAAAAGGTAGAAATAACAATGAGTGAGAACAAGGAAAAAGACAATTAAAGAAGGTGAGTTAGGCCAAGAGGCATAGAATAAACATGGCTATAACAGGATAAGAGAAAGGATACAGTGAGTAAGGCGATAAGCATGGCGCTATAGAGATAAGAGCAATAAATGGAGAACGTTGGAAAAAGCGTAAAAGCTAGAGCGTGATAAGAGCACGATAACATAAGAAGGATAAAAGATGCAAAAGCATAGAGTAAAAAGGCGATAAAGGAAAGAATGAATTCAATGAAGAGGAAAATAGAGCTAAAGGAAGAGCATAAAAGAGCAAGAGATAAACTGCAGCAAGAACGATAAAGGGTAAAAATGGTTAAGAAAAAATAAGATGGAAAGTATAAGAGCAAAAGGGATAAAGGGTAGGGAAAAGCCGATAAAGAATAAACAATGGTAAAGGCAAAGGAAAGCAAATAGCATAAGCCATAAACAATCGATAGAGCGATAGGGATAAAACATGCGATGGCGCAAGAGAGAGGACAAAAAAGCGCATTGACAGTAAGGGGATAGACCATAACAGCAAAAGCATAAGAGCATGATAAGAGCAGATAAACAATGGGGTATGAGAGAAAAAGCGATAAAATGCGAATAAGACAAAAAGAGATTAATGCAGTATAAAAAAGGCGAAAGCGCTAAAGATGCAAAGAAAAAACAAGATGAGTGTTAGACAAGATCATAGGAAAAGCATAAGCAATAACAAGAGCATAGGAAAGTAAAAGGCTAGAGCAATATAAGGCGATTAAGCGCATTAAAAAACTATAAGCGGAAGGCAACAAAAGGATAAAAGAGATAAAGGGAGCCATGAGGAAGAGAAAGATGCAAAGGTGATAAAGAGATAAAGCAAGTGGCGATAAGAGCATAAAGCAAAAAACAAAGCATAACAGCGTTAGAGAAAAAAATGGAGCTATAGACATAAGGATAAAAGGGCATAGCGCGTAAGAGGCATAACAATGGGAGCTATAGAGCGATAAGAAGAGCTAACAATGCGATAGAGCCGAAAACAAAATGCATAATGCATAAGAGCAAAAACAAAAGCTGGAACAGAGTAGAGGCGATAAGGCGTAAAGGTATGGCGATAAGGAAAGCAGTAACAACGATAGTGATAAGGGCCAGAGGCATAAGAATAAAGACAAAACAAGATAGAGCACAAGGCGGTATGGATAAACAAACATACAATGGCAACAAGTGATAAGACAATAAGGAGATGCAGCTGAGACGAAAAAACGCATAAAAGGATGAGAAAGAAAGGGGGAGAAACAAACAAAAATGGAGCTATAAGCAAAGAGGTAAACAAGCGAGCTTACGCAAAGAGCTAAAGGAAGCGTAGGCAAAAGGAGCGCGATAAATGGATATAGAATAAAAAAGGTGCAAAGAGTATAAGCCATAAAATAGCAATGGAACTAAAGGCGATAAAGGGGTAAGCAGATAAACAGTAAATGGAGCTGGCGAAAACAATGGATAGGCGAAAACATGGGAAGAGCGCAAAAAGAGAATAAGAACACAAAACAAACAATGATACCAATAAGAGCGCGATAATCAAGCAAGAAGATAGAGCGATAAGCAAAACAATAGGTTAAGAAGTGATAACAAAAGGAAAAGAAAAAGGAGATAAGAGCAATAAAAAGATTATGATAACACAAAGAAGCATACAGCCATTTAAAAGGCGATATTGAGAGAGAGTAAGAAAGGCATATAAATGATAAGAGGATAAAAAGAAAAGGCGATAACAATGGTATATAGTGTGAAACACAAAAGGAGGATTAATGACATAGAAGTGAAAGAGCAATAGACAAAGGCGATGGAAGCCATAAACATGAAAGAGGGAAGGCAAAAACATCGAGTAATAACAAGCAAATGAAAGCATAATAAAAATGAGAAAATATAAATGATAAAGAATGGATTAGAGGATAAAAGGGAAGAAAGACATACAATAGCTAAAAAGATATAGAGCCAACACAATAGAAATTAAGCATAAAGGAGAGAGCGAGACAATAACAATGGTGATAGAGGCATAAGGGCAAAAGAGCAAAACAGCAGCTATGGCGATAAAAGGCAAAGATAAGACAAAAGGGTAACAAGCGGTATGAGCCATAAGAAAAAAGAGGATACAGGAGAAGGCAAAACAAGGAGCTATAAGGATAAACAATAAAGGTTGAAAATAACAATCGAAAGAGCATAAGCAGAAATGGAGTTGAGCCATAAGCGCGATAAACAATGGCAGTGATAGAGCGAAAGGATAAACAAGGAAATAGCAAAAAAGTGCATAAATGGCTATAGGAAGAAAAGTAAAGCAATAAGAGCAATAAGGAGAAAGCAATGCGAGCTAGAGGGATAAGAGAAGATAACAATGGCGAGGATGAGCTAGAGGAATAAAGCGAAAAATGCGAGTAGGGAATAAATATAGAGGATAAGCATAAGAAATGGCAGCTATAGCGCTAAAGAAATATAAAGGATAAATATAATGGCAAAAGGAGCAGAAACAAGGAGCTAAGGGCATAAGATGTAAACATAAGGGGATTTAAAAATGGGAATAAGATTAAGTTAATAAACAAGCGAGATAAGAGGGAGAATAACAGGTGGAAGTAAACTGAGAGAAACAATGGATGATGCGAAAAGCCCAAACAAAAAAAGATAAAGCAGAGGCAAATATGAATGCGAGCCATAGAGATAAGAGCGCATAAATGGAACAGACACATAAAATGATAAGAGATAAACTATAGCCTAAGACGAAAGAAAAAAGGCAATAGGAGCGATAGAGGATAAATAGAAAAAAAGCAATAAAGCGCAAACAAGCTAAAGGAATAAGAGTGTAACGGTAAAGGAATAGCAAAAAGGTAGTGAAAAGAGTAAAAAGCGATATGGCAGTAGAAACAAGAAGAAAGGCAAAAATAAAGCAAAAAAAGTGAAGAAAAAAACGGGGGCTATACCTAGGATATGGAGAACATAAGCGGATAAAGAATAAAAAAAGCTAGAGAAAAAGAATGCACAAATGCATAAGAGCATAAGGATGAGCATATGCATAAACACAATACAAAATAAACATAATAAGCAATAAAGCATAGAGCCATAAACATGGCTATGAGCCGATAGCAGATACAATAGAGTGAGAGTGATAGCAAAGGCATACAGCGATAAGCGTAAGACAAAAGCAATAAATGGGGTACATGCGTAGACATAAGAAATGGCGACTAAGCGATAAGAATAAACAATGACAGGATGTAAATATAAGTCTAAAGCGCGATAAAAATGGCGAGCTATGAGCCGTACCACGACAATAGATGAGGATAAGAAAAGAGTAATGCGATAGAGCGTAAGACACATAAACATGGCAGATGGCATAGAGATAAATCGGCTACAAGAGTTGAACAATAAAGCGCGATAAAATGAATAAGGATGATTAGAGCCCATAAGAGCGGTAAACAATGATAGAGAGCTATAGAGCACAATAAGAGTGCAATAAACAATGGAGCTAGAGTGCATAAGAGCCATAACAACGCAGTGATGGCGAGCTATAAAGTCGATAAGAGCACAATAAACTATGGCGAGCTATGAGCAGGATAAAAAGCAATAAAGAGTGCAATAAGAGTGCAATTAAGGCAATAAACAATGCGTACAGAAGAAGAGCAATAAAAATGGTGAGTAGAGGTGATAAACAATGGCGAGCTTTACAGCACGATAAACAATGGAGAGCTATAGTGCCGGTAAGAGCACTATAAACAATAGCGAAGTATAGAGCACATAAGAGCCTGATATACATGGAGAATATAGAGGATAAGAGCACGATAAGCGATCATATGACATGTGCGATAAGAGTGCAATAAAGAGCAATAAGCAATGGCGAGCTACAGAGTGTGATAACAGCACATAAGAGCGAGATAAACAACGGGTGATGGAGCAGTAGTGCTCAATAAGAGCATGGTTAACAATGGCGAGTGATGTGAGTTATAGAGCTCCATAAGAGGCATAAGAGCACGATAAACTAATAGTGAGCTATACATAGTGCGATAAGAGCACGATAAAGAGCGCATTAAACAATGGCAGCATTACGCGATAAGAGTCAATAAGAGCGCAATTAGACACAATTAGAGCGCAAATAGCGCAATAAGCACAGTAAACAAAGGTGAGCTAACAATGGCGAGTAAGAGCGTGCTAAACAATGGCGAGCTAAGAGGCGATAAGAGACGATAACAATGGCGAGCATAGAGCACAAAAGAGTGCAATAAGATGCAAAACAATGCGATAGGCGAGTTATACAGCGCATAAACAATGGCGAGCTATAGAGCACAATAAAGTGCAATTATGAGCACAATAAGAGCGGATAACAACGCAATGAGCGAGCTATAAGCAGTGCATAAGAGCACAATAAACATGGCGAGCTATGAGCAGTAATAAGAGTCAATAAGAGTGCAAACGATTACAGCGCGATACACAATGGCGAGCTATAGAGCTCGAAAAAAATTCGGATATGGAGTGCAATAAATGTGAGCTATAGAGCGCGATAAACAATGGACAAGTCGGCGTAAGAGCACATAACAAGCAACGATAAAAATGAGCAAGAACTATAGAGCGCGATAAAAATGGCGAGTATAGAGCCTATAAGAGCAACAACTATGAGCGCATAAGAACATAACATGCGAGTGATTGAGTAGCGATAAGAGCGCATAAGAGCAGATAACATGCAAAGATGGCAAAAGTGTGTAACAGCCATAACGAGCATAAACAACAGGCGAGTATGGAGCGTCATAAAAGCTGGATAAACAATGGCAGTGAAGTGGATATAGAGCCAATAACGAATGGCGCATATGATGAGTCTATAGGAGCATACAGTGCGATAAGAGCACATAAGAGCGCATAAACAATGGCGAGCTATAAGCGCGATAAACAATAAGAGAGCAATAGATCACAATAGAGTGATTGCAGTAAACCATGGAAGCTATAGAGCTGCATAAGAGCGTGATAAACAATGGCAAGCTAAGAGTGCGATAAGAGCACATAAAAAATGTGAGTATATAGAGTATAGAACTCCTAAGAGGCCATAAGAGTGCGATTAAACAATGGCAAGTGCATAGAGTATAGCGCTATAAAATGGGCATAAATAAGAGCTAGCAATAAGAGCGTGATAAACAATGGCGAGCTATAGAGCGTGATAAGAGCATGATATACAATGGCGATTGATGGCGAATTATAGAGCTCATAAGAGCGATAACAGCGCATAAGCAATGGCGAGCTATAGAGCTCGATAAACAATGTCGAGCTATAGAGTGCAATAAGAGTGCTAAGCGCAATAAGAGCGCAATAAGCAATGGAAAGCTACAGAGTGCGATAAGGCAACGATAAAAGCGCGATAAACAATGGCAAGTGATGGTGAGCTATAGAGCGCGATAAACAATGGCATGAGTGCATAAGAGCGCAATAACAGCACATGAAACACAATAACGCCAATAAACAATGGCGATAAGAGCACAATAAACAATGGCGAGCTATAGAGCACGATAACATGCAAGCTAAAGGCACGATAAATACGAGCTATAAGCGCGATAAAGGCATAAACATGGCGAGCTATAGAGCGCAATAAGAGTGCCATAAGCAATGGCGAGCTACAGAGTGCGATAAGAGCCGATAAACAACAGCAAGTGATGGCGAGCTATAAAGTGCGATAAGAGCAAATAAACAATGGCAAGCTATAGAGCATGATACTGTGCAATAAGAGTGCAATAAGAGCGCGATAAACAATGGCGAGCTATGGAGCACGATAAACAATGATGATGCAAGCTGTAGAGCACCATAAGATGCCAATAAACAATGGTGAGTAATGTGAGCTATAGACGCATAAGAATGCGATAAGAGCACGATAAACATGGCGAGCTATAGAGCCAATAAGAGACAATAAGAGTGGCAAGTACGACTGTAAACGAGTTCAATACGAGTGCAATAAAAGCTCAATAAGAGTAGCAATAAGCAATCGCGAGCTACATGAGTGTGATAAACAATGGCGAGTGATGCAAGCTGTAGAGCGCAATCAAGACGTTAAAAATGGCGAGTGATGGTGAATTATAGAGCTCCATAAGAGGCGATAAAAGCACATAAACAATGGCGAGCTATAGAGCGCGATAAACCAATGAAAATGAATAAGCGCAAACAGCGATAAACAATGGCAAGCTATATACCGCAATAAGAGCATGATAAACAATGGTGAGCTATTGAGTCGCGATAAGAGTGCAATAAAGCGCGATAAACATGGCAAGCTATAGAGCATGATAAGAAAGTGATAAACAATGGCGAGCTAAAGAGCGCGATAAGAGACGAATAACCAATGGCGATGATGGCAATGATGTAGAGCGCCATAAAGCGTGAATAAACAATAGAGAGCTATAGAGCACAATAAGAGCGTGATAAACAATGGCAAGCTATAGAGCGCGATAAGAGCACGATATACAATGGCAAGCTATAGAGCACCAATAAGAGCGTGATAAACAATGGCAAGCTATAGAGTGCGATAAGAGCACAATAAACAATGGCGAGTGATGGAGAGCTGTAGAGCACCATAAGAACATGATAAACAATGGCGAGTGATGCCAAGTGATGTAGAGCGCCATAACAGCATGATAAACAATGGCGAGCTATAGAGCGCGATAAACAATGGCAAGCTGCAGAGTGCGATAAGAGCACAATAAACAATGGCGAGTGATGGCGGGCTATAAAGCACAATAAGAGCATGATAAACAATGGCGAGCTATAAAGCGCCATAAGCGCACGGTAGACAATGGTGAGCTATACAGCGCGATAAGAGCACAATAGGAGCGCATTAAACAATGGTGAGCTATTGAGTGCAGTAAGAGCGCAGTAAGTGCGCAATAAGAGAGAAATAAGAGAGCAATTAATCCGCAAGAAGCAATGGCGAGCTACAGAGTGTGATAAGAGCACAATAAGAGCGCGATAAACAATGGCAAGTGATGGCGAGCTTTAGAGCGCGATGAACAATATAGAGTACAATAAGAGTGTGATAAACAATGTCGAGCTATAGAGTGCAATAAAAGTGCTATAAGAGCGCAATACGAGCGCAATAAGCAATGGAGAGCTACAGAGTGCGATAAACAATGGCGAGCTATAGAGTGCAATAGGAGTGCTATAAAAGCGCAATAAGAGCGCAATACGCAATGGAAAGCTACAGAGTGCAATAAGAGCACAATAAGACCACAATACACAATGGCGAGCTATAGAGCACAATAAGAGTGCAATAAGAGAGCAATTACAGCGCAATAAACAATGGCGAGCTATAAAGCGCAATAAGAGAGCAATAAGCAATGGCGAGCTACAGAGTGCGATAAGAGCGCGATAAACAACGGCAAGTGATGACGAGCTATAGAGCGCGATAAGAGCACAATAAACAATGGCGAGCTATTGAGCAGGATAAGAGTGCAATAAGAGCGCAATTACAGCACAATAAACAATGGAGAGCTATAGAGCGCGATAAGAGCACAATAAACAATGGAGAGTGATGGCGAGTGATGTAGAGCGCCATAAGAGAGTGATAAACAATAGCGAGCTATAGAGCGCGATAAGAGCACAATAAACAATGGTGAGTTATAGAGCTCCATAAGAGTGCGATAAGAGCACGATAAACAATGGCGAGCTATAGAGCACGATAAACAATGATGAGCTATAGTGCTATATGACGAGCTATAGAGCGCTATAAGGGTATGTGCCCACTGGACGGTTCTGCATCATTGCAGACCGTCAGAAAACCGGTGGAGAATTGCAGAGTTTTCTGACCTCGGCAGTGTCCATCATTATTTTAGCGTTTTTTGAGCGTTTTTTGAGCGGTTTTATAGCGTTTATACAACGTTTTATCGCTGGTTTTCTGGCGGTTTTTCTTAGCGTTTTTAAGACTGTTTTTTGTGCACTTGTAAGCTGGAACCGCTGGAAAAACGCTCAAAAGAAGTCACTTGCTCTATCTTTGAAAACCGGTGGAAAACCGGTGAAGAAAGTGGAAAGGAGACAAAAAAAAACGTTCTAATGTACACAGCGTTTTCTAAAATCCATTGACTAGCATGTTAATCCAACCGGTGGTTAGGATTAACATAAATTAACATAAAACTCAGCGGAAAACGCCGACGGAAAATGCTAAAAAACAGCCCACAAAACGTCCAATGGGCACATAGCCTAAGAGCACGATAGGAGAGTATTAAACAATGGTGAGCTATTGAGCGCGATAAGAGTGCAATAAGAGCACAATAAAAGCGCAATAAACAATGGCAAGCTATAGAGCATAATTAGAGGGCGATAAGATCATGATAAGAGCACATTACACAATGGTGAGCTATACAGTGCAATAAGAGCGCATTTAGAGCGCAATTAGTGCGTAAAAACAGTGCAATATTATCACAATATCAGCGCAATGAACCATGGCGAGCTATAGAGCACAATAAGAGCGCGATAAACAATGGCGAGCTATAGAGCACAAACAATGGCAAGCTATAAAGTGCGATAAGAGAACAAAAAACAATGGCGAGTGATGGAGAGCTGTAGAGCGCCATAAGAGCATGATAAACAATGGCGAGTGATGGCATTGGCAAGTGATGTGGAGCACCATAACAGCATGATGAACAATGGCGAGCTATAGAGCACAATAGGAGCGTGATAAACAATGGCAAGCTATAGAGCACGATTAGAGCACGATAAGAGCACAATAAACAATGGCGAGCTATAGAGCGCGATAAACAATGGCAAGCTATAGATCGCAATAAGAGTGCAATAAACAACGGCAAGTGATGGTGAGCTATAGAGCGCGATAAGAACACAAACAATGGCGAGCTATTGAGCAGAATAAGAGTGCAATAAGAGTGCAATAAGAGTGCAATAAGAGCGCAATAAGAGTGCAATAAGAGCGCAATTACAGTGCAATTACAGCGCAATAAACAACGGAGAGCTATAGAGCGCGATAAGAGCACGATAAACAATGGAGAATGATGGCGAGTGATGTAGAGCGCCACAAGAGAGCGATAAACAATGGCGAGCTATAGAGCACGATAAGAGCACAATGAACAATGGCAAGTGATATAGAGCACAATAAACAATGGCGAGCTATAGAGCGCCATAAGAGCGCAATAAACAATGGTGAGCTAAACAGCGCGATAAGAACATGATAGGAGCGCATTAAACAATGGCAAGCTATAAAGCACGATAAGAGTGCAATAAGAGTGTAATAAGGGCGAATATAGAGTGCAATAAGAGCACAATAAGCAATGGCAAGCTACAGAGTGCGATAAGAGCACGATAAGAGCGCGATAAATAATGGCAAGTGATAGCGAGCTATAGAGCGCAATAAGAGCGCGAAAAGAGTGCAATTAGACACGATAAACAATGTGAGTGAAGCGACTGTAGGCACCATAAAATCACAATAAGCAATGGCGAGTGATGGCGCAATAAGGCTGCCTTCAGACTTGCAGATGCATCTGCAGCGTTTTGCAGATGCATCTGCAAGCATCTGCCCTTGTTTATAATGGAGCGCACGGCGGTCTGCAGATGCTTGCAGATCGCCGTGCGCTCTCATTGCCCGCCATTAGTGATCTGTGCGCAGGCGGATGCCTGCGTACAGATCACACACTCTCCCCGCACCAGAGAAGCGACATGCTGCGTCCCGGGTGCGGACGCGGGACACCGGAAGGAGCAGATATGGTCCGCATCCGCACCCGAACGCAGCAAACGCTGCCAAACGCAGGCACTATGCGTTCCTATGTTAAACATAGGAACGCAATGCGCATGCGTTTGACTGCGTATGGGTACGCAGCATACGCTGCGGCGCCAAACGCTAATGTGAAGGCAGCCTAAGAGCACGAAAAATAATGGTGAGCTATAGAGCGTGATAAACAATGGTGAGCTATAGAGCACGATAAGTGTGCAACAGGAGTGCAATAAGAGAGCAATAAGAGGCAATAAGAGTGCAATAAGAGTGCAATAAGAATAAGAGTGCAATTAGAGCACAATTAGAGCACAATATCAGCGCAATAAACAATGGCAAGCTATAGAGCGCAATAAACAATGGCAAGCTATAGAGCTTGATAAGACCGCGATAAACAATGGTGAGCTAAAGAGCACGATAAACAATTGCAGGCTATAGAGCGCGATAAGAGCACAATAAACAATGGCGAGTGATGGAGAGCTGTAGAGCGCCATAAGTGCGTGATAAACAATGGCGAGTCATGGCAAGTGATGTACAGCGCCATAACAGCATGATAAACAATGGCGAGCTATAGAGCACAATAAGAACGTGATAAACAATGGCAAGCTAGAGCGCGATAAGAGTACAATAAACAACTGCTAGTGATGGTGAGTTATAAAGCTCCAGAAGAGTCCCAGAAGAGTGCAATAAACAATGGGAGCTATAGAGCGCGATAAGAGCACAATAAACAATGGCGAGTGATGTAGAGCACTATAAGAGCGTGATAAACAATGGCGAGCTATAGAGCGCGATAAGAGCACAATAAACAATGGCGAGTGATAGCGAGCTATAGAGCACAATAAGAGCGTGATAAACAATGGCGAGCTATAGAGCGTGATAAGAGCACGATAAACAATGCAGAGTGATGGCAAGTTATAGAGCTCCATAACAGTGTAATAAGCAATGGCGTGTTATAGAGCGCTTTAAACAATGGCGAGCTATAGAGAGCAATAAACAATGGCGAGTGATGTAAAGCACGATAAACAAAGGCGAGCTTTAGAGCGCCATAAGAGCACGGTAAACAATGGTGAGCTATACAGCGCGATAAGAGCACAATAGGAGCGCATTAAACAATGGTGAGCTATTGAGTGCAATAAGAGCGCAGTAAGAGCACAATAAGAACGAAATAAGAGCGCAATACAAGAGCAATAAGAGCGCAATAGGAGAGCAATAAGAGCGCAATAAGCAATGGCAAGCTACAGTGTGTGATAAGAGCACAATAGGAGCGCGATAAACAATGGCGAGTGATGGCAAGCTGATGAGTGCGATAAGAGCGCGATAAATAATGTTGCGCTATAAAGAGCCATAAGAGCACGATAAGAGTGCAATAAATAATGGTGAGCTATAGACCACCATAAGAGCGCGATAAGAGTATGAAAAACAATGGTGAGCTACAGAGCACGATAATAGTTAAATAAGAGTCCAATAAGGAGTGCATTAAACAATGGCGAGCTATAGAGCACGATAAGAGTGCAATTAGAGCACAATTAGAGCGCAATAAACATTGACAAGCAACAGAACGCGATAAACAATGGCGAGCTATAGAGCGCGATAAACAATGGCAAGCTATAAAGTGCAAAAAGAGCGTGATAAGCAATGGTGAGTGATGTAGAGCGCCATAAGAGCGTGATAAACAATGGCGAGCTATAGAGCGTGATAAGAGCATGATATACAATGGCGAGTGATGGCGAATTATAGAGCTCCTTAAGAGCACGATAGCAACGCGATAAACAATGGCGAGTTTTAGAGCACAATAAGAGCGTGATAAACAATGGCGAGCTATAGAGCGCGATAAACAATGGCAAATGATATAGAGTGCCATAAGAGCGCAATAACCATGGCGAGCTATAGACCACCATAAGAGCACGATAAACATTGGTGATCTATACAGCGCGGTAAGAACACGATAGGAGCACAATAAACAATGGAAAGCTATTGAGCGCGATGATTGCAGTAATAGAGAGTGCCAATAGGAGTGCAATAGGAGCGCAATAGGAGCACAATAAGCAATGGCAAGCTACAGAGCGCGATAAACAATAACAAGTGATGGCAAGCATTAAGAGCGTGATAAGAGTGCGATTAGACCACGATAAACAATGGCGAGTGATAGCAAGCTGTAGAGCGCCATAAAAGTACAATAAACAATGGCGATTGATGGCGAGCTATAGAGCAGCATAAGAGCGCGATAAACAATGGTGTGCTATACAGCGCAATAAGAGCACGATAGGAGCGCATTAAACAATGGTGAGCTATTGAGCGCGATAAACAATGGTGAGCGATAGAGTGCAATAAGAGTGCTATAAGACAGCAATAAGAGCGCAATAAGCAATGGAAAGCTACAGAGTGCGATAAGAGCGCGATAAGAGCACAATAAACAATGGCAAGCTATAGAGCACGATAAGAGTGCAAAAGAGTGCAATTACAGCGCAATAAACAATGGAGAGGGATGGCGAGTGATATAGAGCGCCATAAGAGCGTGATAACCAATGGTGAGCTATAGACCGCCATAATAGCACGATAAACAATGGTGATCTATACAGTGCGGTAAGAACACGATAGGAGCACAATAAACAATGGAAAGCTATTGAGTGCGATGATTGCAGTAAGAGTGCAATAAGAGTGCAATGAGAGTGCAGTAAGAGTGCAATAGGAGCGCAATAGAGCAATGGCAAGCTACAGAGTGCGATAAGAGCGCAATAAACAATAACAAGTGATGGCAAGCTATAGAGCGCAATAAAAGCGCGATAAGAGTGCGATTAGACCACGATAAACAATAGCGAGTGATGGTAAGCTGTAGAGCGCCATAAAAGCACAATAAGCAATGGCGACTGATGGCGAGCTATAGAGCAGCATAAGAGCACTGTGATGAAATGGACTCCTTCAATTTAGAACATATGATGATTTCTTATGTAACCCAGACCATATTATACAGTATATAGGCTTTTAAACTTGAAATGGCCAAGGAGAATTTCCTACAGTATTTTCATAGATTACTGTGGTTTAAGTTTAGCATGGTAATGTAATTATCTAACTTGTTTGTCACTGAAGGCCAGAGAACTTAATTATGCTAATCGTTCATTGTCTATTACCCTGTGGATGTTGATTCTATGTACATGGCTCCAGCCACTATTGTTTAAGTTTCATTGATTGCAGACTCAATGTCTAAAGGGCCTGTCACACGCGTCAATGTCGTCAGTGAGATGATCGCTGACGACATTGACGGCTGATCGCTGGTGAGCTGTCACACAGACAGACTCACCAGCGATCAATTGACCAGAAACATCGTGGAAACGATTTAAATATCGTTTCCTCGATGTCTTGCTCCCGCTGCCAGGCTGCTAGAAGCGGGAGCAGGCTGGTCTCCAAGGTAAACTGCGGGTATCTAGGCAGCGCACGCTGCCTAGATACCCGACGTGTACCTTAGTTACCAGCCTCCTCCGCTCACCGGCTGGTATCTAAGGTACACAGCGGGTAACTAGGGACCCTAGTTACCCGCTGTGTACCTTAGATACCAGCCGGTGAGCAGGAGGAGGCTGGTAACTAAGGTACACGTCGGGTATCTAGGCAGCGTGCGCTGCCTAGATACCCGCAGTTTACCTTGGAGACCAGCTCCCAGCGCTTGTGAGAGGCGCTGGGAGCTGGAATATCGCTACTCCCGGTGTCACACGCAGCGATGCTGGTGTCCACCGGGCGACAATCTCCAGGTTTTAGAGCAGGTTCTAAAACCTGGCGATCATCAACCAGCGATTTATCGCTGGTTGATTCAGTATGTCACACGCGTCAATATCGCTGCAACGTCACGTGCAGCCGATATCGTGCAGGCGATATTGACGCGTGTGACACCCCCTTAATATTAACATTCCATTGTATCACTGCTAGGTGCTATATCAATCAGCATTTGGCTCTCTATGTCAGGATTGCAATACTTCTAAAAATATGTTAAATGAGACTTGAGGTCCAACCAATGACAAGACAGTGTTATTGCACCAATCGTGACGTCCCCAATATCCTACAATGAGGGCTGAGGGTATATAAGGAGGACTGTTCACTTTGACCAGCAGATTGGAGTTTGAGGATTGGATACAGGCAGCTAATCTAGGGTTTTCGGGTCCGATTAGCGAGCCATAACCCCAGGCCTAGGCATTTCGGTGCTGACCAAGGGGACCAGAACCCGGATTATAGAACCATAAGGATTTCAGCATCGGATTATCTGATTCGGCTGTGATGACAAAGACTGCATAAGGATGAGGAAGCAACCCAGGTTGGGACAATACAGTCACCTGGCTACAGACTTTGCTGTGCTACATTCTAAACCCTGGTGAGCCAGCGGAAGGGTGAGACTCTGTTGCCTGTTACATTGTTGTGTTTTGCTGGTTATGCGTTATATGCTGTTAACTGTTTGGGGATCCAATAAAGCCTTAATATTGTGATTCCACTTCCGGTTCAGGCCCCTCCATGTGCGGACGCGCCTAGGTCCGCTCCGCTCCCCGCCTTGGCAATCCGCCGCCATCCGCCTTCTACCAGTCTCCAGGGCTGCCCCCTGAGCAACTACCGATACACAGGAGGCCTCCGCGATCCCGGTAAGACCCGCCATGGCCACGTTGGACCGATATTTCATAAAAAACAGGGAGGGTAAGAGAGGCGAGACGCCATGTGCAGACCACAGCAATGGCGCGGTCTACACACAAGAAACACAGGGGATGACACAGGACGGAGGATCGAGGCAGATGGCTGGGATCAGGGAGAATGAGCCGGGAGATGAAGGCACAGTGGAGAGACCGGAGGGATCCCGGGAGATGGCCCCAGAGAGAGGGTATGAAAGCCCCCCAGGACAGAGATCACATGCAGTGCAAGTGCTCTGTGACCAACACCAGCCCCAGACATCATCACAGTCACAGGCTCCAGCTACGAGCAAAGCACAAAATCAACACACTTCTGATACCTGGGGAGAGGACTCAGGAGATAGCTGGGGGTTCCAGCGCTTGGACTATAAAAAATTGGCTAAAGAAATGGCTGTGCATTTAGCTGAAGAATTTAAAGTCACAGAGATGGTGGCAGCTTCTACTAGAGACCTATCTGTGAAAGTGGAGACACATGAGCACCCAGCTTCTTGAGGCTGAATCTAGAATTGGAACAGCAGAGGACAGGATTCAGGAACTTGAGGAACAGCTAATGGCCCTGCAAAAACATGCTGACTACACGCATAATAAGTTGGAGGACATTGAAAATAGAACGAGACGGAGTAACCTAAAAATTGTGGGCTCCCAGAGTCTGTCCCTGTGAGTCAACTAGAAGAAATTTTTGAGGTGGAACTGCCTAAAGCCCTAGGTCTTACTCATAGATGCAAGACAGAGCGTGCCCATAGAATAGGTCCACCTAGAGACGTTCAGGAGACGACTGAAACCATGAGACGCCTAGCTCCGAACGCAGCCTCCAAAGAGCCCAATAAATCCAGACACGCCATAGCAAAATTCTTGAACCACAGGGACAAAGAGGAAATTCTTCGGGCATATAAAGCAAAAAAGCATCCTCTAATACTACAGGGACATAGAGCACTGGTCTTTGCGGACTATTCTGTAGAAGTCACGCGTCGCAGAAGGGCATTCAGTGAGACGTGTTCACTGCTACATAAGAAAAACATCCGCTTTCAACTGAATTTTCCTGCAACCTTAAGATTCAGATCTAGAGAGGGTGTCATGATGACCTTCTCTGATCCGGAGGAGGCAATGGCGGCTGCCAGAGATAATGTAGCCTCTCCAAGAAGATCCGAGTCACCGCCGCGTACTAGTAAGGGATCACCTGCGAAAACTACGTCCGCTCCAGAGTCAGAAAACGAAAAGGACAGAACCTCTGTGAGATCTTATAGACTCAGGTCGTACTCCCTATTGGATGATGGGGTACAAAAAGGAGCAACGCCGGGTAACCCAAAACAACAGAGGCAATCCGGAAATAGATGGCAAAAGAAGAAGTGATACAGGAACAAATTAAAACGGACTAATTTCGATGGCATTTGCAACTGGCAGATTTGCAGTAGATGTCCTGAGGGAAAAGGAGAAGAGTTCTGGCTGTACTAAGAGATGAAGAGGGGAATATATCGTCGCCCCTTCCTCTCCCCCCCCTTCCCCTTTTAACCCCCCCTCTCCTCCCCCTTCCCCTCTTAACCCCCCCTCTCCCCCCCTTCCCCTCTTAACCCCCCCTCTTCCCCCCCTCCTTTTTTTTTCTATCTCTCTTCTCTCTCTCTATATTTAGGCTTATTCCACAGGAGCATGGCTACACTGTCGCTAACGTGTTCAAAAGGACCTTATTCAGTACGGCAATCTGACGTGGACATTCGACCATGGCGACTTTAAGGTGGAACCCACTCAAACGTCTATAGAAACTCTCTGATTACCCATGATCGCAGAGAACGTGAGAAGGGTTGTGGGTTGTTTATACGATGTGCCCACGAGTCATGGCCCTTGGGCAATCTGTTTAACTATCTCACTATGGATGGTCGCCAATTGGAGATTGATGTTATTTGGGCAGAATGTTGGAGTTATGATGTTGTCTGACTAAATGTTTTCAGAGGGGCGGAGGACGAGGCGGGGTGGAGCTAAATGTGCGGGCCGCACTTGAGGACATAAGCGAAGTCACAGACTTTTTGAAGCTGAAAGGTGTTGGAGTGATCTGGGGGTGGGAGGGTGGGAAGAAAGGGGAGAAAAAAAACGGAAATTATCCTTGGAAATGTGTCTCTAAAAGTTATACCATTAATGTCTGTCACACCTCACTCAAAGTCATACCAGACGATATTAACCACTTGTGGATATTCATTATGAAGAAATTTTGGGCCCCGCGCGGGGAGGCTTCCGATGGTTAGGTGGGCCTCCTGGAATGTTAAGGGTTTGCGCTCCCCGGCAAAGCGCATGATGGTCTTACGCCACCTTAAGAGGCTGCATGTGGATATAGCTCTGCTCCAGGAGACCCACCTGGCCGCGGAGGACTTTTTCCGCCTCAAGAAGCTATGGGTGGGAGAGGTCTATGGTTCGGGGGCAGTAGAAAAAAAGGCGGGAGTTCTAATTCTGGTACATAGGTCACTAGCTCACTCAATATTATCTACTTCAAAAGATAAGGAAGGTAGAATAATACAAGTAACGATACAAATCCAAAACGACACCTTTAATGTCTACAATATCTATGCCCCTAACGGGAAACAGAAACCCTTCTTCCAACAATTACAAAACACATTGCTCCTAGACAACGAGAACAATAAAATAATCGGTGGAGATTTTAACACGGTCATGAAGGAGGAGGAGGATAGACGCACTGCATCCCAAACTCACTTGAGAAAGCAAGCTGGGGGTAGATCAGGTGACTACAGTGTTTTGGAAGGCTTAGTAGGGGAAGCTGGATTGTTAGATGCTTGGAGGTTAGTGAACCCACTGGGTAGAGAGTATACCCACTTCTCGCACCCCCATGGGTCGTGGTCCAGATTGGATATATTCTTTGTTTCACCCAAGATAATCCAACAAATGACGGATATTAAAATCGAGGACATGCTGATCTCGGACCATAGCCCATTGGTGTTAGAGACCAGAGACAAATTTGAGAAAGGCTCCGATTACTTATGGAGATTCCCCGACACGTTTGTCAGAGAAGAAAATTTTACTAAACTACTGGGAGAATGGTGGTCGCACTTCTCTTCTGACAATCGGGAACATAGATCTGATCCACCTCTATACTGGGAAACAGCGAAAACGGTGATGCGAGGGCATATCATGGCGTATAGCATGAGGATTAAATGACAAATCAAAGACAAATTTATTCAAACCAGTCTAGTGGTAAGAGATGCGTATACACGTTATCAATCCACAATGGCGGCTCCTGACAGAGATAAGTGGCTACAGGCAAAGAGAGATTTTGATGTCTGGGCGGGAAAACGGGAAGACATTTATAAAAATCGTTTGGAATTAGAACTCCAGAAATTCGGGGATAAGGCAGGACGTCTACTAGCTAGGTTAGCTAAGGGTAGGCATAAGCCCTCCCCGATACAAGCGATAGTGGATACACATGGCACCACTTGGCATGACCCTAAGGGCATCTCTAGAGTATTGGGCAGATATTATGCTTCTCTTTACACGGAGGTCAACACTGATAACTCAGACAGCCTTGCCTGGTTGGGAGGGATAACACTGCCAGCTGTTTCCCAAGAGGACACTCAATTTCTTAATAGCCCAGTCACGACTGGCGAAATTGAGATGGCTATAAGTCATTTAAATCCGGGAAAAGCGCCCGGACCAGATGGCTATAATGGTGCTTTCTTCAAGTCATTGAGGGAGCAGATCACTCCGGTGTTATGTGACCTATTTAATTCAATATTGAGTGGAGCTCCTATCCCGGAGAGAATGAATCTAGCTTACATCAAATTGATACCTAAACCAGGAAAAACACCCACAGACCCAGCAAACTATAGACCGATCTCTTTAATAAATCAAAACTTGAAGCTCCTCTCCAAAATTTTGGCTGACAGATTGGCAGTGATCCTACCCAAACTGATACCTACACATCAGGCGGGTTTTATTAAGGGGAGGTCAACCACTACAAATATTAGAAAAGCAATGCTGATGCTAGATGTTATGGGAAGGAAAACAAAGATGAACGGTGGTAACCCAGCCATGGTCACTCTTGACTCTGAAAAAGCATTCGACAATGTCAGATGGTCATGACTGGGTAAAGTGCTTGACTCCATAGGTATACTAGGCCCCTTTAGACAATATAGTAATGCATTATACAGTAACCCCAAAGCTTGTATTAGTACGCCTGGTTTTCTGTCAGATTCCTTCACCCTCCAAAAGGGAACGAGACAGGGCTGCCCATTATCGCCCCTATTATTTAATCTGGCTATAGAACCTCTGGCACTATATCTGGAACGTCGTAACACCTATGAGGGTTTTAAGGTAGGGAATGCTGAAATTAAGCTTTCACTTTTCGCTGATGATATCATCTTATATGTTCAGAACCCAGAGAGAGACCTTCCAGATATATTGTCAGACATAGAGAAATGGGGTAGATATTCAGGTTTCGCTTTAAATAAAGGCAAATGTGAAGTCCTCTTTATAAACCAAGAAGAAGGAACACGAAAAGGGGAACACTTTTGCGGATTACCTATAGCGAAACACAGTCTCAAACTTAACTTTTTACCGATCATTACAAAGATAGAACAGGAGTTGTCGAAGATGGGAGGGGTTGCCGCTGTCTCTGCTGGGACGCTGCCATCTACTTAAAATGATGAGCTTTTCAAAACTACTTTACTGTCTCCAAACCATTCCTATGTTAATGAAACATACTGATATTATAAGAATTAACAAAGCTTTCACTAAATTTTTATGGAGAGGAAAGAGATCTAGACTAGCCTTTAGGACATTAATACAACCCAAGCAGGAAGGGGGACTGCAGCTCCCTGATGTTAGGGGATATAACCTAGCATGTAACTTACGTAATGTATTGGACTGGATTAAGGGAACAAGCAAGTTTTCAGACTCGGAACTGGAGGGAGAATGGGCTAAACCGTGGGATTTGTCCGCTTTACTACATTCTCCGCTGTCCTGCCTTCCGGCCACCCTGAAAAACACAGTAATGTATAGAGATACCATCATAACGTGGAGAGAGGTCAGGTAAAAACTCAAACTGGCATGGAAGGTCTCCAGGCGACTTAATCCGTGGAGATGCCCGGCCTTTGAATTGGGTCGTGAAAACTCCCTATTTAAAACTTGGAAAGAAAAAGGTGTCAATACACTAGAAGACCTCATAAATTTTGACGAGCGAAGGTGGATGACGGAGAAGGAGGTGCTGACTACTTTTAATTTACCCCAATTTCAGGTGATACAATACCGCCAGTTGGATTACCATCTCCTTTCACATCTGCGGGACCTCTCTGGGGAGGTGGATAACAACTTATGGTCCGAAATACTAAATATAAACGAAGGTGATGTATCCATTACCTCGTTATATGCCAAAATACAACAAGTCCTACGCCCGCAAAGGAGGAGAGGGTTCTTCAACAAATGGCGAAAGCACATTAAAGACCCTGAACTCACCCAGAAAATTCTAGAGGGATGGGGGCTTATGAGGCGATATATCAGTAATGAGAGATGGAGGGATTCCCAATTCAGGATTATGCATGGGACTATCCAGGGTTTTAATGTTTCCCCCTCCCAGGCCAACCAAGGGAGATGGATTCACTGCCCAAAATGTAAAATTGAGATGACGGACCTGGAACATGGTCTTTGGTCCTGCCCTGATTCACAAGATTACTGGAGGAAGGTGGTAAATTGGGCTAAGGAGATATGTGGAGATATGGAGGGTCTAGACCCGTTACGTTGGATCTTCAACTACCAGACGGATACTGGAGCTCACAGGCACCCACATGTCCTATGGCATTATATTGCGATAATAGCTAAAAGACTCCTTCTCCAACACTGGCTCAATGACAGACCCCCAGACCTGAACCAGATCAAATTGATGATGCGCCATACTCTGACACTTGAATCGATGGATGCGCTACGCAATCCAAATAAACAATCCAAGAAATTTTTCTTCAAATGGCAAATATTTATTGAAAAAGAATTTACAGATGGTGACATAATCAATTTTATGTTACCCTTTCGTTCGACGGTCTGGTATGCAGAGGGGGAGTTAGGAGGGACACTTGGTAGACTGAGATGTGATGTTTAAAAGACTAAAATGAATGTGGAATTGGTATATATATAGCATGTTCATACTTTTTCGAGACTACAAGACACGATAGGAATAATGGATGATTTCCGGAGTGGGTGGGGAAGGGTTTGTTGAGATTTTTGAGGCGTAACTGCAACTGGATAAGTACTGTTAATTTCAGTAAAAGTTATTTTCTTCGTGTAAATTAATGTTGGATATGCGTATCCTAATATTTTGACACTTGTGTAATGTTTAAAGCCCAATAAAAATATGGATCAAAAAAAAAAAAAAATATTGTGATTCCCTCACCCTGTGTTGTCTGAGTAGTGTTCCGCCCACGGTTAAGGAGCTCGGGCGTTCAGTTGGGGATGAGCCCTGGTCCACGTTGTCTTTGTAAAGGCGGCTGGGCCTGCGGACGAGAGCACCCACTGACCCCCGGGTCTCCACAAGCACGATAAACAATTGTGTGCTATACAGCGCAATAAGAGCACGATAGGAGGGCATTAAACAATGGTGAGCTATTGAGCGCGATAAGCAATGATGAGCGATAGAGTGCAATAATAGAGCTATAAGAGAGCAATAAGAGTGCAATAAGCAATGGAAAGCTACAGATTGCAATAAGAGCGCAATAAGAGCACAATAAACAATGGCAAGCCATAGAGCACGATAAGTGTGCAATAAGAGTGCAATTACAGCGCAGCCAGGAGATAGTGACAGTTTATATAGCAAACACCTTCAAAACACACATCCACTGACATAAGACCCAACCCGGAGCCTGGGACTCTAGGCAGGCAAGGGATAGTAGGGCCAGTTAAAAGTGGGTGAAGCTTAGTCATGGTAACGAACCAGTATATAAGGGAAAAATAGGAAGTAGTTAGCCAGTAGGCGAGGGCCGAGCAGCCAAGACCAGAAAAGATAGTAACAACAGAGACCGGACCGGTGTCACTGGGTCCGAAGAAGATGGTAGCGCTGACAAATAACTGACAGGACAGACTCTCCTGACATACCTGGGAAGTTACTTGGGTAGAAAAGAGCCCGGTGATCTCTTGAAAGATAGGGACACCCAAGGCTAGCTGGGACCAGAGTGTCGGCTCTGAGGGGGACTGAAGATTCACACCGGCTCCCCAGACAAACTGACGGGGAACACAGATTCCAGATCCGTGTTCCCACTACAGGGTTGGGGGCACAGCAGCAACCAAGAGTACCCGGCTTACCACCCATACACTTAGGGGGAAGCTACATTAAGGGACCGAGCTGCCACTCTGCAATCCACCCAGAAGAAGAGAGAGAGAATCAGCCTGAAAGGACACATAGAAAAAGTGAGGGGTCTCAGAGTGACAATCTGGCTGCAGAGGGTTCAAGTGTACTGGGGTAAACTGTGTAAAACTGTTAAGAACTGAACTGTACAGTGCACTGTGTGACTTGAAAGAATTGGAAAGTAAACCCGGTGAACCCCTGCTTCAGTGTCCGTGTCTTATTCCAGGTATACAGAACTGTTAATCCACCATTTTACCCTGTCAAGAGCCGTCCCAAACCGCGGCAGGCTCATCCACCTGGCTGCAGCATCCATCCTCCTGACAAGAAGTACACTGCAGCGGTGGTCCCCTCACTGACTACAACCTGTGGGTGGCGTCACGACAAACTCCCCTGTAAATATCCCCCCATTCATTGCGGAACCCGGGACACGGTCCGGACCAAGACCGCCGTGACATTCCCAGCAGTACCCCAGTCTGGCACCGAGTACCCCGTCCCAGTGGGCTCCACACACACACACAGCCATACCAATTCCTGAATTGGAGGATTTTGCAGCTACAGGAGACCCTACATCCTCTGATTAAGCCGATCAACAACCAAAGACAGGAGAAAGCGAAAAGAATCCCAGCCAAAGAGATGACAGGCTGAGGTCTGAGTGAGTGCGAGTCTCTCCCTCAACATATAAAATTATAATATACATTAAAATCAATATAAATTTGTTTCCTTAGTCAAAATTGTAATTTATTTCAAGTCTGACCTGTTTTCTTCCTATAAATTTGTAGAATCCCAAGCCAGAAATGGACTGCTGACAAGAGGATCAAAATCCAGGTTTTTATGATTTACATCTATGGTCTGATCCAAAATTAATGTTTTTTCTTATTATATGCAGACCCATTGTTGGCTGGAAAGATACGAACAAAATGTTGAAGACGAGTCAAGGTTTCTATACTTCATGAACAAGCACTGTGTGAACCTTAACTTCGTAAAAAAATAAAATTGAAAAAGCTACTAATACTACTAATATTTTTTTATAATTTTTTTCTTCTTTTAAAATAAAAGAAGATCATATCAAACAATATTCTCAAGCAAGATGATTTGAATGGCTATGTGATTAGACCGACCAAGAAAAGGTGGATAAAGACCACATTGTCCAATAAATTAAAGATGAAATATATACAAGGGCCAAACTGCACACAACACATGGTGGTAAACAGGGACCCATAGTTTGTGATCATCATGGAGTGCTTAAACGGAGGAGAGGCTGGTGGGAGAAAAAAAAAGAAAAAAAAAAGCACAAAAGGCCATGAGGTACTTCAAGTATGTGAGTGGACATCCAGGAACTCCCAAGAAAGAACATTTTCCTCACTTTAATTTTGCGGCATATCAATGAATCCAGTCCAGATCTTGTTAAAGTTTCATAATTCATGTTGTATTTGTTATTTCTCCATTCTAGGTTGAGTCCAATTATATATTTGCAGGTGAAAGGGGCCATCAACGTAATGAGAGAATATTGCTGGGGAAAAAAATAAATAAATAAAAATGTTATATATATATTTAGCTAAAAATCTGACTAGTTGCCAGCATTCTATTCTTTGTAATGCAAGTCATGAATATTTTATTTTTGCTATATACACTACTTTAAAAACAACAACAACAAAAAAATTATATCAAGCAATATCCCCAAGGAAGACGATTTGAATGGCTATGTGATTCGATCAACCAAGAAAAGGTGGATAAAGACCACATTATCCAACTTCAAGCATTGGAAAGGCCTATAAATTAAAGATGATATATGCAAAGGACAAAGGCTGGCTTCACACTTGCGTTTCCCACCGCAGCGTATTGCAGCAGGCGAACACAAGCTGAGCACATACACCGCGCGTCCCTATGTTTAACATGGGGACACGTGTGTATGCGCTTGGGTGCGGATTGCCGTGCGCACCCATTGCCCGCATGTGTACAAATCATACATTCTCATCCGCACCATGAACGCGACATGTCACATTCATGGTGCGGACGAGAATGTATGATTTCTATGCAAGCATCTGCATGCGTACAAATCACACATGGCAGGCAATGGGTGTGCACTGCCATCTGCACCCAAGCGAATACACCCGCGTTCCCATGTGAAGCATAGGGATGCGCGGTGTATGCGCTCGGCTTCCGTTCGCACACCGCTAGACGCTGAGGCGGGAAACGCAAGTGTGATTTCACCCAAACTGCACAAAACTCATGGTTGTAATAAGGAGACAGTTTGTGGTTATCATGGAGTGCTTCAAGGAGGAGGGGCTGGGGGAAAAAATATATATACATGGTGCATACATCTCAATTAGCTGCAGAAATGTTAATTGTGGTCATACATCACACACAGGTCACACATCAAACACAGGTCATACATCACAACAGGTAACTCATCACACACAGGTCATACATCACACACAGGTCATACATCAAACACAGGTCATACACCACACACAGTTCACACATCACACACAGGTCATTCATCACACACAGGTAACTCATCACACACAGGTCACACATCACACACAGGTTCATAAAAATCACACACAGGTCATACATCACACACAGGTCATTCATCACACACAGGTAACTCATCACACACAGGTCATACATCACACACAGGTCATACATCAAACATGTCATACACCACACATCACACACGGGTCATACATCAAACATGTCATACACCACACACAGGTCACACAGTTCATACATCACACACAGGTCACACATGTCACACATCACACACAGGTCATACACCACACACAGTTCACACATCACATACAGGTCACACATCACACACAGGTCATACACCACACACAGTTCACACATCACATACAGGTCACACATCACACACAGGTCATACATCAAACATGTCATACACCACACACAGGTTGCACAGTTCATACATCACACACCAACAGGTCATACATCAAACATGTCATACACCACACACAGGTCACACATCACACACAGATCACACAGAGTTCATACATCACACACAGGTCACACATCGCACACAGGTCATGCACCACACACAGGTCACACAGTTCATACTTCACACACAGGTCACACATCACACACAGGTCACACAGGTCATACATCAAATACAGGTCACACAGTTCATACATCACACACAGATCACACACAGGTCACACAATTCATACATCACACATAGGTCATACATCAAACATGTCATACACCACACACAGGTTACACAGTTCATGCATCACACATAGGTCATACATCAAACATGTCATACACCATACACAGGTCACACATCACACACAGGTCACACACCACACACAAGTCACACACCACACACAAGTCACACACCACACACAAGTCACACACCACACACAAGTCACACACCACACACAGTTCACACACCACACACAGTTCACACACCACACACAGTTCACACACCACACCAGTTCACACACCACACACAGTTCACACATCACACACAGGTCATACAAACATGTCATACAACCACACACAGGTTACACAGTTCATACATCACACATCACACACAGGTCATACATCAAACATGTCATACACCACACACAGGTTACACAGTTCATGCATCACACATAGGTCATACATCAAACATGTCATACACCACACACAGGTCACACATCACACACAGGTCACACACCACACACAAGTCACACACCACACATCACAACAGTCACACCACCACACACAGTTCACACACCACACACAGTTCACACACCACACACAGTTCACACACCACACACAGTTCACACACCACACACAGTTCACACACCACACACAGTTCACACACCACACACAGTTCACACACCACACACACAGGTCATACAAACATGCCATACACCACACACAGGTTACACAGTTCATACATCACACATAGGTCATACATCAAACATGTCCATACACACACATCACACAGGTCACACAGTTCATACATCACACACAGTTCACACATCACACACAGGTCACAACTCACACCACACAAAAGGTCATACACCACACACAGGTCATACATCAAACATGTCATACACCACACACAGGTTACACAGTTCATACACATCACACACAGGTCATACATCAAACATGTCATACACCACACACAGGTCACACAGTTCATACATCACACACAGTTCATACATCACACACAGGTCATACACCACACACAGGTCATACACCACACACAGGTAATACACCACACACAGGTCACATCACAACACAGGTCACACATCAAACACAGGTCACTCATCAAACACAGGTCACTCATCACACACAGGTCACACATCACACACAGGTCATACATCACACACAGGTCATACATCACACACAGGTCACACATCAAACACAGGTCATTCATCACACACATTATCCAACTTCAAGCATTGGAAAGGCCTACAAATTAAAGATGATATACGCAAAGGACAAAGGCTGGCTTCACACTTGCGTTTCCCACCGCAGCGTATTGCAGCAGGCGAACGCAAGCCGAGCCATACACCGCGCGTCCCTATGTTTAACATGGGGACACGTGTGTATGCGCTTGGGTGCGGATTGCCGTGCGCACCCATTGCCCGCATGTGTACAAATCATACATTCTCATCCGCACCATGAACGTGACATGTCACATTCATGGTGCGGACGAGAATGTATGATTTCTATGCAAGCATCTGCATGCGTACAAATCACACATGGCAGGCAATGGGTGTGCACTGCCATCTGCACCCAAGCGCATACACCCGCGTTCCCATGTGAAGCATAGGGATGCGCGGTGTATGCGCTCGGCTTCCGTTCGCACACCGCTAGACGCTGCGGCGGGAAACGCAAGTGTGATTTCACCCAAACTGCACAAAACTCATGGTTGTAATAAGCAGACAGTTTGTGGTTATCATGGAGTGCTTCAAGGAGGAGGGGCTGGGGGGAAAAATATATATATACATGGTGCATACATCTCAATTAGCTGCAGAAATGTTAATTGTGGCCACACAACAGGCAGACAATAAAAGCAAGAACCTCCATGTAAGAGGCCTTACTTTATTCACAGGCATCAAATATGCATATTTTTATAGCATGAGATTTAAAGCATAACTGACGTTTAATTTTTATCTCATAATAAAGTAGAGCAAGAGATTTTAATAAACTTTCTAATATACGTCATTAGAAAATTCTGGTTGCAAACCATTCCAAAATCTTCTACAAAGTGCCACAAACTGCACTGTGTGTGTGCAAAACTCTTCCTGTGAAAGCCGTCTGCACAGTGAATACGGCCTCAGAAGGGAGGGGCGTGGCCTACATACTGCGAGTTCCTGGCTGCAGCTCATGAGGTGAAGTGTCTCAGGTCACCTCAGGTTGCAGCACAGGGCTGAGCTCCGTCAGCTACAGTGTACACTGGTCTGCACACACGCAGGGTTTGCCTGACAGCTCTGACTGGTGACGACTGTGATCACCTCGGCAGCTGCTCCTCACCTCTCCTCTCTTCAGCTATGGCCATGAATCATCCATACTTGTGCAGCAGGACTGCACAGCATCACTGTGGGGGAGGGTGCGCGGCTTGGAACAGTGATAGCAGTTGTACGGGGCCAAGACTGTGGGGTCCAAGAGCTGGTGCCGACATTGAAGAGAGAAGAGCAGGCCCAGGAGCCCCCTCCTCCTGCAATGTCGGGACCTTATCAGCTAGGAATAGGGAAAAGGGAGAGAAGGAGCAGGAGGCCTCCTGCATGTACAGTCACTGCTGATGATTACATCTGGCCTCCCCACTACTGCCACTGGGTGCACCATGATGAAGGAGACAGTGAGCATATATTTGTGTGTGTTCAAACAGATAACATGTATGGGTGTGATGTGTGTGTTGTGTATGGGTCAGGTCATACAACACACACAGGTCATACATCACACACACAATCACACACAGGTCACACATCACACACAAGTCATACATCACACACAAGTCATACATCACACACAGGTCATACACCACACACAGGTCATACACCACACACAGTTCACACATCACACACAGGTCATACATCACACACAGGTCACTCATCACACACAAGTCACTCATCACACAACACAAGGTCATACATCAAACATGTCATACACCACACACAGGTTACACAATTCATGCATCACACATAGGTCATACATCAAACATGTCATACACCACACACAGGTCACACATCACATACGAGTCAACACCACACACAGTTCACACACCACACACAGTTCACACACACCACACACAGGTCACACACCACACACAGGTCAACACCACACACAGGTCATACACCACACACAGGTCATACATCAAACATGTCATACACCACACACAGGTACACAGTTCATACATCACACATCACACACAGGTCATACATCAAACATGTCATACACCACACACAGTTCATACATCACACACAGTTCATACATCACACACAGGTCATACACACACACAGGTCATACACCACACACAGGTCACACATCAAACACAGGTCACACATCAAACACAGGTCACTCATCACACACAGGTCACTCATCACACACAGGTCACACATCAAACACAGGTAACTCATCACACACAGGTAACTCATCACACACAGGTCATACATCACACACAGGTCATACATCAAACATGTCATACACACATCACACACGGTCATACATCAAACATGTCATACACCGCACACAGGTCACACAGTTCATACATCACACACAGGTTCACACATTCACATCACACACAGGTCAACATCACACACAGGTCACACATCACACACAGGTCATACACCACACACAGGTCATACACCACACACAGGTCAACATCACATACAGGTCACACATCACACACAGGTCATACACACCACACACAGTTACACATCACATACAGGTCACACATCACAACAAGGTCATACATCAAACATGTCATACACCACACACAGGTTACACAGTTCATACATCACACATCACACACAGGTCATACATCAAACATGTCATACACCACACACAGGTCACACATCACACACAGATCACACAGAGTTCATACATCACACACAGGTCACACATCGCACACAGGTCATGCACCACACACAGGTCACACAGTTCATACTTCACACACAGGTCAACATCACACACAGGTCACACAGGTCATACATCAAATACAGGTCACACAGTTCATACATCACACACAGATCACACACAGGTCACACCAATTCATACATCACACATAGGTCATACATCAAACATGTCATACACCACACACAGGTTACACAGTTCATGCATCACACATAGGTCATACATCAAACATGTCACACATCACACAACAGGTCACACACCACACACAATCACACACACACACAGTTCAACAACCACACACAGTTCACACACCACACAGTTCCACACCACACACAGTTCACAACACAACAGTTCACAACTCACCACATCACACAGTTCACACACACACACAGTTCACACACACACACAGGTCTACAAACATGTCATACACACACACAGGTTACACAGTTCATACATCACACATCACACAAGGTCATACATCAAACATGTCATACACCACACACAGGTCACACAGTTCATACATCACACACAGGTCACACATCACACACAGGTCACACACAGTCATCACCACACACAGGTCATACATCAAACATGTCATACACCACACACAGGTACACAGTTCATACATCACACACAGGTCACACAGTTCATACATCACACACAGTTCATACATCACACACAGGTCATCACACCACACACAGGTCATACACCACACACAGGTAATACACCACACACAGTTCACCACACACAACACAGTTCCACACACACACACACAGTTCACACACACACACAACAGTATCACACATCACACACAGGTCATACAAACATGTCAACATCACACACAAGGTTACACAGTTCATACATCACATCACACACAGGTCATACATCAAACATGTCATACACCACACAAGGTCACACAGTTCATACATCACACAAGTCACACATACACAGGTCACACACAGGTCATACACACACACAGGTCATACATCAACATGTCATACACCACACACAGGTACACAGTTCATACATCACACACAGTCAACAGTTCATACATCACACACAGGTTACATCATCACACACAGGTAATACACCACACACAGGTCACACATCAAAACACAGGTCACACATCAAACACAGGTCACTCATCACACACAGGTCACTCATCACACACAGGTCACACATCACACACAGGTCATACATCACACACAGGTCATACATCACACAAAGGTCACACATCAAACACAGGTCATTCATCACACACATGTAACTCATCACACACAGGTCATACATCAAACACAGGTCATACCACACAAGTTCATCATCAACACAGGTAACTCATCACACAGGTCACACATCACACACAGGTCATACATCACACACAGGTCATACATCACACACAGGTCATCACATCAAACACAGGTCAACATCAACACAGGTCATTCATCACACACAGGTAACTCATCACACACAGGTCATACATCACACACAGGTCATACATCAAACATGTCATACACCACACACAGGTTACACAGTTCATACATCACACATCACACACGGGTCATACATCAAACATGTCATACACCACACACAGGTCACACAGTTCATACATCACACACAGGTCACACATAGGTCACACACACACACAGTCACACATCACACACAGGTCACACATCACACACAGGTCACACACCACATACAGGTCATACACACACACAGGTCATACACCACACAGTTCACACATCACATACAGGTCACACATCACACACAGGTCATACATCAAACATGTCATACACCACACACAGGTTAACACAGTTCATACATCACACATCACACACAGGTCATACATCAAACATGTCATACACCACACAGATCACACAGAGTTCATACATCACACACAGGTCACACATCGCACACAGGTCATGCACCACACACAGGTCACACAGTTCATACTTCACACACAGGTCACACAGGTCAACATCACAATACAGGTCACACAGTTCATACATCAACACAGATCACACACAGGTCACACAATTCATACATCACACAAGGTCACTTATCACACACAGGTCACTCATCACACACAGACCACACAGGTCATACATCACACAGACCACACAGGACATACATGTCAAGCATGCCACACTGGCCACGCATGACACACTGATCACACATTACACACTGATCACACATGACACTGGTTACACAGGTCATACAACACACACAGACCTCACAGGTCATACATTACAAGTAGGTCATACATCACACAGGTCATGCATGGCACACAGGTCACGCATGACACACTGGTAACACAGGTCATACATCACACATTGGTCATTAATCACACACAGACCACACAGGTCATACATGACACACTGGTCACGCATTACACACAGGTCACACAGGTTCATACATACACACGTCATACATCACACACAGATCATGTAGCCGTTCCGCTGTCCGGGGTCCCCACTCCACACCCTATTTACCCCTCTTCCCGATCTGTTACCTGTCCTTCCCGGGGTCAGGGTTCCAGGGTGTTGGTCATCCACAGGCGGCTCCGGGGTTCCATGGTGCCCTGACATCTGCCTGCAGCTCTGAATGTGCTTTCCTGCTTCCTCTCTGGGATCTCACTAGGAGGCGGGGCCGCTCTCTCAGCTCCTTTTATAGAGTCTGGGTGCTGATCAGTCTGCCCTGCCCCCTGGCCAATCATTGCTGTGCTGCAGGATTATAAACCCTGCATTCACTGCCAGACCTCCCTGGGGCAACTTCATTCCTTGTGAAGCTGCCAGTCCTGGTCCTGCTAGTCTGTTTATTGGCTTGCTAATCTAATACCTGTATTTTTGTTCCTTTTGCAGTTGTGCTGTTCCATTGCTGCGCCTGGATCTTCCTCGTGCTGCTCCTCTTACTTCTGAGCGGACCGCTTACAATGAGCGGACCGCTCATTGAGTTCTTTGATTTTGCATTTTATGTTTTGCCCCCCTTGGGTCGGTGATGCGCAAGTAACGCTCCACCGGGCACCTTGGTTAGTGGGTCCAGGTGATATCCCTGTCCTATGGGGTCACCTATCCTGGGCACCTTACTGAGGGGTACTTGTGTTGTATCCTTGCGGCCTTCTCTTGTGGCCACCTTGCATTTGCCTTTGGTTTAAATAAAGCTTTAAAAGTATTCAGTTGTCCAGTTCTCTGTCATCCTCTCTGTCAGACTTCACACACAGGGCAGATCACAACAGTCAACATCAACAAAGGTCATACACCACACACAGATAACACAGGTCACACATCACACACAGGTCATACATGTCAAGACATGACACACTGGTAACACAGGTCATACATCACACATTGGTCATTAATCACACACAGACCACACAGGTCATACATGACACACTGGTGACATTACACACAGGTCATACACCACACATAGGTCACAGGTCACTCATCACACACAGACCATACAGGTCAAGATGACACATGGCCACCATGACACTGGTTACCCAGGTCATACATCACACACAGACCTCACAGGTTATACATCACACAGGTCATGCATGACACACTGGTAACACAGGTCATACATCACACATAGGTCATTAATCACATACAGACCACACAGGTCATACATTACACAGGGCACAGATGTCACATGAAGCAAGTACAGTGGATGTAATTACAGGATACTCACAGCACAAACTGTACTATTACTACTGCAGAAAAATCACATCAATAAAGTGTCAGTAAGATTTTTGGTAATACTCATCCAATCCAGTGCTGATGAACAAATCAACTTCCATAGACTGAATGCTCTGCTCTGCACAGGCTACATGTACCACACTGTGGTAAAAGCTCAGATTACAGACCTCACATACACAAAGCTGCACCCTGGATACTCTGCCCTCCACTGTGATGATCCCCATAGTTTTTATACACAACAGACAGAGTTTTATCAGTGTGATAGGCCGGTTTCACATTAGTGTTCAGGCCGCTTGTGTCTGAGACGCAGATGAATTCCTGAACACAGGCATACTGATAGCAGCGCTGTGGAAATTACACAGCTGGAATATGCTGGCTACGCCCACACACACTGCTGACAGATGCTGGCCACTCCCACAAAGCCCAAAAGGACTGTTTTTTAAATATCCCAAAAAAGATGAGAAAATAAGTTATATGGCACAAAAAAATGGCACAAAAAAGCATGGTCTTAGCTTCTATGTGACCCATCATTAACAGTCAGTGCACTATTGTTTGGTTGTTTTTTCTCTTCAGTGAAATGACATTTACACTTTAAGTAATGAGGCCATATATACAATTGGTACTAACTTCTTGGTTACATTGTCCTGTAGAGAACACCGCCATTTTCAGTGTATTATAACTTCCCATATGTCTTTTTAACATAAAAAGATGGACAGTTTGCATGCCAGGGAGGCTCCTTGCAGTTGTCAACTGGACATGTCTTCAACATTTGGAAACAAAAATATTAACCACCCATGGTAGAAAAGAAAAAAAAAACACCACACCACCACACCACACACTGAAAAGTTGCAGTGTACATTTTTGTCTGGTTTCCACCAAAATCGAGCACTGGCTTTTCAAAACACTAATTTAACCCTAGAGCCCAGCCCTCATCCCAAAAACAGAAAAGAAAAAACAAGTTGTATATATATATCATATATAGTGATTACATCACACATAGGCTGGCATTTGTCAAAATACACAGCATAACAGTGTTGCATAGCCCAACACATATGGGAACACCAGGGAAACAATAACAATGGCAGGGCCTGTCAATAGGGAATGGGAAATAGACACCTTGTACACTCACCTGAGGATGTACTTATATGGGTTATTTCACTCCATCACTGAGCTGGATACCTAAATTGCCCTGCTCTCATCCATAAGTAGGGATCTGGCCACCGAAAACACTAGTCTCACCACTGAAATAATACAACAAGGAGAAAAGAAAAGACAAACAGTGAAATACTTAAAGGGAACCTGACCCCTCATAATCACCCCCAAGCCTCTGAATACCTGTCCCTGCACCCTCACAAATCATTTCCAACAATCCTCTTGTGTTGGAAATGTTCCCTATAAAAGATGAAATCTAGCCTTCTATACTTACTGAAAGTGCGACTTCTGCTCCCTGAATAAGTCGCACAGGGCGCTCCCTGTGCACTCCTAAGCCTGCCTGCCGATGGGCGTGATAAGAAATCCACGTCCTCCTTGCGCTGCTGTATGGGCGTAATAGCTGGTGTGACACTATTTGCGTCACATCCAGTCATGGCGGCGTCGTACGCATTGCACGTGCGCGGCTTTTGCTTTACGGTGCTCCCGGCCGTAAAGCAAAAACCGCGCATGCGCAATGCGTATGGCGAGGTCGGCGGTACACCTAAAGGGTGTACTGACGTCATCCTGCCCAGATATGACGCTTATTGTGTCATACCGGCTATTAAGCCAATACAGCAGGGCGAAGAGGACTTGGATTTCTTATCACGCCCATTGGGCTTAGGAGTGCACAGGGAACACCCTGTGAGACTTATTCAGGGAGCAAATGTCGCACTTTCAGTAAGTATAATAGACTAGATTTAATCTTTTATAGGGAGCATTTCCAAAACAAGAGGAATGTTGGAAATGATTTGTGAGGGTGCAGAGACAGGTATTCAGAGGCTTGGGGGTGATTATGAGGGGTCGGGTTCCCTTTAAAAGGATAAGCAGCAGCTTCACAGTTTTGACCATGTTTTCAGCCACAGGACAGTTTGACACCAGATAGCTCACCAAGAGCTCCTTCCACCCAAGCACCTTGCAAAGAATGAAATTCACACAGCAATACTAGCTGATGGGTCATGTGACTGTTTGAAGGAGATGGGAGTGGTCACACCTGAGCAGATCACTAAATGACCTTGATAGCAGTAAGAACTGACAATAACCTATAGTGTGCCAAAAAAAATTAACTATGTTTGAGGCCTTTTTCAGGCAACATACAGGGGCCCCTGGCAACACACAGGGGTTCTAGGCAGCACACAGGACCACAGGCAGTGCATCGGGGCCCCAAGCAGCACACAGGGGCACCAGTCAGTGTACAGGTCCCCAGGCAGCACACAGGGGCCTCATGCAGTGAACAGGAGTCTAAGGTAATGCACAGGGACCCCAGGCAGTGCATAGGGCCCAAGGCATCACACAGGGCCCAAGCAAAATACAGGGGTCCCGGCAGCACACAGGGCCCAAGCAACACAAGGGGTGCCAGGCAGCACACAGGGGCCACAGACAGTGCACAGGGGCCTCAAGCAGCATACAGGGCCCTCAGGCAGTGCACAGGGACTCAGGCAGCACAAAGTAGCCAAGGCAACATACAGGGGTTCCTGACAGTGTACAGGGGCCACAGGCGGCACACAGCCCCCCAGGCAGTGCATGGGGACCCCAGGCAGTGCACAGGGGCTCCTGGCAGTGCGCAGGGCCCAGGCAGCTCACAGGGGCCACAGGCAGTGCATGGGGGGCCCAAGCAGCACACAGGGGCCCAAGGTAATGCACAGGGCCCAAGGCAGCACACAGGGGCCCCAGGCAGATGTGGACACATGTGTGCTATCCATAGATAGCACACGGACAGCCTGCCCTCACATACTCACCTTCCTCCAGTGTCGCTTCTCCCCACACTTCAGGTCCGCTGTTGGGCTCAGTGAAGTGAATATTCAGGAGCCTAATGAGCGGCACTGAAAGTGAGAGACACTGTCAGTGCTGGAGTGAGGTGAGTATGACTTTCTTTATCTTTAAGTTTATTACTTTTGTCCGTGCACAGGGATGACACATGGATGACATCCATGTGCATGGAAGTTTTCGCCCAAAGGTGGTCCATGGGTCCGCAAAAAAATTGACATGTTTCCATTGGAGCACACGGACACGCATCTGCTCCACACGGCAACATGGTCTGTGCAGAATTACGAACATATAAAGGGGGCCATAGGGGATCATGTGTCCCCGTATGTCCATGCCTCTGACATGTGTCCACACAGACCGCACACATGGCGGAGGCATGGATGTGTGAATGAGGCCTTAGGTCTTAGGCCTCTTTCACACGTCCGTGTCACCTCGGACGTGTGAAACAAGGCCATTTGGGGGCGGGGCGTGCACACGTGTCATGGACGTGTGACACAATGTGTGCAGTCCATGTGCTATCCGTGGGGCTGTGGATAGTACACCGACAGCCTGTCACCCGCATACTTTCCTCCCTCCAGCGCCGCTGCTCCTCTCTCTTCCGGTCCGCTTTTGGGCTCAGTGAAGTGAATATTCATGAGCCCTAATGAGCGGCATCGGAAGTGAGAGGAGCAGACACCGCTGGAGCGAGGTGAGTATAAAATTCTTTATTTTCAGGCTTTTTGGTTTTGTCCGTGGTCCGTGCACACGGATGTCACAGTGTGAACATCCGTGTGCAGGACATTTTGACAAAAAAGCTGTCCTAGGCTCCGCAGAAAAACGGAGAAGTCGCCGTGTGGAGCACACAGACACGCATGTGCTCCACACGGAGACATGGTCCGTGCGGAATCACGGACATGTGATGGGTCCATAGGGGATCGTGTGTCCCCGTATGTCCATGCCTCTGGCATGTGTCAGCACGGACCGCACACGTGCCGGAGGCACGGATGTGTTAAAGAGGCCTAGGGCCGGTTTTATACATCCGTGTACTATGCGTTTGGGGGCGGGGCATAGACTCGTGTCACGAATGTGTGACACGATGGGTGCTGTCAGTGTGCTAACCGTGCATCCATGGATAGCACACGGACAGCATGTCATTACATACTCGCCTCGCTCCAGCGCTGACAGTTCCTTTCACTTTCGGGCTGCTGTCAGGCTCAGTGAAGTGAAAATTCATGAGCCTAATGAGCGGCATCGGAAGAGAGAGGAGCTGTCAGCGCTGGAGCGAGGTGAGTATGAAATTCTTTATTTTTAGGGTTGTCACTTTCGTCCGTGGTCTGTGCACACGGATGTCACACAGATGACATCTGTGTGCATGGACGTTTCACGGCAAAAGCGGTCCATGTGTCCGCAATAAAATTGACTTGTCGCCGTGTGGAGCACACGGACATTCATGTGCTCCACAAAGAGACAAGATCCGTGCCGAAAAACGGAAGTGTGAATTTGCCCATAGGGGAATATGTGTCCCTCTATGTCCGAGCCTCCGGCATGTGTCGGCACGGACCGCACACATGTCGGAGGAACAGATGTGTGGAAAAAGGCCGTTTGGGGGTGGGGCATAGACCCATGTGTCACAGCCGTGTGATACGATGGGTGCTGTCCGTGTGCTTTCCGTGCATCCACGGATAGCACACGGACAGCCTGTCACCTCATACTCACCTCCCTCCAGCGCCGCTGTTCTTCTCACTTCCGGGCCGCTCTAGGGCTCAGTGAAGTGAATATTCATGAGCCCCAATGAGCGGCACTGGAAGTGAGAGGAACTGTCAGCGCTGGAGTGAGGTGAGTATAAAATTCTTTATTTTGAAGTTTTTCCTTTTGTCCGTGGTCCGTGCACACGGATGTAACAGTGTGAACATCCGTGTGCAGGACGTTTGAACGTAAATGCAGTCCGTGACTCCACATAAAAACGGACTTGTCGCCGTGTGGAGCACACGGACACGCATGTGCTCCACACGGAGACACGGTCTGTGTGGAATCACGGACGTCTGCATGGGTCCACAGGGAAACATGTGTCCCCGTATGTCCGTGCCTCCGGCATGTGTCAGCACGTACTGCTTACGTGCCGGAGGCACGGACATGTGAATGAGGCCTAGATCTGTGTGACTCACGATTACCTTTAGGATCACCTGTTCTGGGAAACATCACAATTCAGCCTAGCCTTTTGTAGGCCGGTTTCACACATCCATGTTACCACGGACGTGTGGAACAAGGCTGTTTGGGGGCGGGGCATAGACCCATGTGTCACGGCCGTGTGACACAATGGGTGCTGTCCTTGTGCTATCCGTGCATCCACGGATAGCACACGGACAGCCTGTCACCGCATACTCACCTCGCTCCAGCCCTGATAGTTGCTCTCTCTTCTGGTCCGCTCTTGGGCTCAGTGAAGTGAATATTAATTAGCCCTAATGAGCGGCACTGGAAGAGAGAGGACCAGACACCGCTGGAGCGAGGTGAGTAAGAAATAGTTTATTTTGAAGCTTTTTTCCTTTCGTCCATGGTCCGTGCACACGGATGTCACAGTGTGAACATCCGTGTGCAGGACGTTTCGTGGCCCCGCAAAAAAACGGACTTGTCGCCGTGTGGAGCACATGGACAAGCATGTGCTCCACACGGAGACATGGTCCATGCGGAATCACGGATGTCTGCATGGGTCCACAGGGGAACATGTGTTCCCGTATGTCCGTGCCTCCGGCATGTGTCCACACGGACTGCTTACGTGCCGGAGGCACGGACATGTGAATGAGGCCTAAAATGGAGTAATCTGACTTTCCATGCTGACTGTAGCTTTTTTCTTTTTGTGCAAGACTGGTCAATGTGCTGTGGTGAGCTGGTTGCTGGTGAGTTATTGAAGTTCTGTTTAGTGTGCTGAGAAAATTCTCTTGACAGATTTTTCTCCTATGCATGTGTTATAATAATAATAATAATAATAATAAAGCTTTATTTTTATAGCGCCAACATATTCCGCAGGGCTTTACAATGTAGGGTTAGAGTACAGAAAATATAATACAGTAAGTAATTACAGTAGAGAACAAATACAGTACAATAATTGGATACAAAACAATAGGCATAGAATCAAAGTAAAAAAGAAAATACAATAAATAAAGCAAGAAATGAAGGTGACCCTTCTCAAAAGAGCTTACAATCTACAATGGGATAGGGGTTGCACAAGGTACAGGGGCTTATTACACTAATGGTCCAGGCATCTTGAGGAAATGGGGCATAGAAATAAGCTTACATGGATGGTCATCAGCAGGGGCGGACTGGCCCAGGTGGCAGGGGGGCAAGTGCCCCCTGGTCTGGTGGTATATGCCACATCTAGGGCCGCCCCCCTACAGAAACGGGCCGGCCCCACGCGGCGATACCGCAGCACATAGCGTCGGAGCTGGTTAGAGAGCTGCGGCAGCACGCCCCTCCCACCTGGTCCTCAAAAAATTCCAATAGCACCAAGGCCCCCTCCCCCCCGGTCATCAAAATTTCTGATTGCACCCACACCACCCCTCCTCCCCCCTGCTTCTCAACTCAGGGCTGGCAGTCTGAAACTGCCACCCGGGTCAAGAGCCCCCAGCCAGCCCCTGGTCATCAGACAGTCTGTTTAGACCTTTTGGTTTGGTGGAGTTTGTAGAAGAGTAATGTCAAGAGAGATAGCCCATTCACTATCTACAGTACAGTACAAAGGACTTCTATTAGGGAGTATGATAGACCGCCTTAAAAAGATGTGTTTTTAGGGATCGTCTGAAGCCATGCAAGTTGTGGATAGTCCTGATTTCTTGGGGTAAAGCATTCCAGAGGATTGGTGCAGCTCTGGAGAAGTCTTGGAGCCAGGAGTGGGAGGTTCGGATTAGTGCAGATATTAGTCGAAGGTCATTTATAGAATGTAGAGAACGAGTGGGGTGATAGACAGAGATGAGGGAGGAGATGTAGGGGGATGCTGCACTGTGAAGAGCTTTGTGGGTGAGAACAAGCTATTTGAATTTGATCCTGTACTGTACGGGCAGCCAGTGCAATGACTGGCACAGAGCAGAGGCGTCTGAGTAACGATTGGCTAGATGGGTGATCCTGGCTGCTGCATTAAGGATGGACTGGAGAGGAGAAAGTCTGGTTAGGGGGAGACCGCTTAACCTTCCTAGCGTTATTCCCGAGCCTGACTCGGGTTAACATTCACTACCAGAAGCGTTAACCCCGAGTCAGGCTCGGGCTTACCCGCGTTCGCGGCAGATGCGGTGAGAAAACCGCATCTGCCGCATCTGCCGCACCTGCCGCACTTGTGCCGCACTTGTGCCGCACATGCGGCGCGGCTGCGGCGCGGTTGCGGTAATCTGCATAGGAACCAACCACCTCTGATGACCCTCATACATTGTTAATATGTGCCCCTGCAGCCTAGTAAACCATTAGCAGCCCTGTTGTTGTGGGCAAAGTGGCTGCAGTAGAAGTGCGATAATGATGGTATATACTTACATGCCTGCGTACTTGAGGCCGTCTCCCTGTGTGTGCTGGCAATTGTGGGCGGTGCTCATCATGTCTGCTCTCCCCCTCCCTTATGCACGCCCCCTCTCAGCCTGCTATAGTGATGTGAGGCTGATTGCGTCATAAAGGGGCGGGGATAAATCGCGGCATCACGGTAGCCCCGCCCCTTTATGACGCAATCAGCCTCACAGCACTATAGCAGGCTGAGAGGGGCGTGCATAAGGGAGGGGGCGAGCAGACATGATGAGCACAGCACAACAAGTCCCAGCACACACAGGGAGACGGCCTCAAGTACCAGGCATGTAAGTGTCTAAAATCATTATCGCACTTCTACTGCAGCCACTTTGCACACAACAACAGTGCTGCTAATGGTTTACTAGGCTGCAGGGGCACATATTAACAATGTATGAGGGTCATCAGAGGTGGTTGGTTCCTATGCAGATTACCGCAACCGCGCCGCAAGTGCGGCACAAATGCGGCACAAGTGCGGCAAGTGCGGCAGATGCGGTTTTTTAACCGCATCTACCGCGAACGCGGGTAGCCCGCTTTTAGCAACAAATTCCAGAACTAAACAGACCGCCAGGGAGGTTAATAGAGAATTGCAATAGTCAATGCAGGAATGGATTAGGGCCACGGTGAGGGTTTTTATGGTTTCCATGGTGAGAAAGGGGCGTGTTATCTTATATCTCTGTGTGATTTGCTGTAACTTTTGTTTACCTGTTGTATTTGTATGGGGGTCTACCACTCCTTTCCTTCTCCTCCTGGGTGAAGGGGGCATTGGAGCAGAGCTGGCCAGGAGCGGAAAGACTTAATTTAAGCTGACATGCAAGCTTGAATAACGCCAAATGCATCTCATAAACTAATATAGAAAATATATTAGTAAAAATGGGAACCTTTAACATAACTACTGTTATCACCCACAGGTTAGGCCACTCACCATGGCTAATTGTTTCAAAGGTTAAACATGGCCAAACCACGTATGACCAAAATGTACAAAAGAAAGGCCCAATTGGGGATGGATTTGAGTGTGAAAAGACTCTGCCTTGGTGTTATATTGTGCCATAAAATATTTTTATACTGCAGGATGACAATGAGTAGGTAAGCATCAAACACATACTATACAGGTATTGATTGTGTCTGTGTAACCCCCCCACCTGTGATAATTCTTATACACATTCTGAGATTACAATAACATGATGGAGGAGTAGTTCTGCTCACATGACTTAAGGTACCGTCACACTGGGAGATATCGCCGGCGATGTTGTGGCGATCTCATGAATGCGCACATCGCTGGAGCATCGCTCGTGAACCGTCACACGTATCAATGTTACTGTCAACCCAGGGCGAACCGGCGATTCCTGAATCGGCTGAAACAAGATTGAAGCGATGTTGGCTTTTCCGATCGCCGTGTCACACAGCACCACCTCACCGTCAATGTGGTCCGAATTTTGCTCAACAAGGCGTGCCACACAGTATTAGACCGCGCCCCTACTACTCCGATTGGTCGTCACACCAGCGTTTTCATTTGTCAGTCGCAGAGATTGATGTATGTGGGTTGTCTTCACCCACACAATGGCGTCGTAGCACAAATTTGCCCCCGGAACGCTTGTGTGTGGTACTATGCAATTGTGAATGAATTCAGACATCTGGTCACGGAGCCGCACATACAGCATACACTGGTCACCAAATGCTTAATCCATTGTACATGACATTTGCAGGCAATGCTACAGGTACGGTGCTATTCCCTTTGTCTCTGGACTACCTTTGTGCGTTGCCTAAATGCAAGCTTAGATGGAACCCATGTTGAACCAAAGCAATGACAGAGTTGTTTGTGTACATCTCAATTTAATGTGCCATATTCAAAGAATTGCCACACCAATGTGTGTCATGGTTTTTTTTTTTTTTTTTGGCTTATTTTGGATCAAAAAGCAATTTCAATTCGACATGTTAGAAATTGTCAAATTAAATTTCAAATGAAGAAGCATGTCTACAGAACTACATGTTAAACCGAAAAGACCACACCCTGGGAACACATAACCTATCGTAACGCAGGAGCTTCCACCAATAATACATGATGTTGCCGCCGGCCAATCGGAACGCACTTGGTGTGCCGCATATGGGGCGCGGATAACGAACTGTCTGCCACCCCTGCAGAAAGAATTGGCTGAACTCAGACATCGCCTGTGCCATTGCTATCGCTGCGTCACACGGCAGTAGGCATACTGATCACTCAAGCACCATCGCCTGATTTCCCAACACTGTTGGGAAATCTCTGAACTCAGAGACAGAGAATTATCGCTGTTCTATTGCCCTGTTACACGCAGCGACGCACAGGCGATGTCGCTTCCACATCGCCTGAACAGGCAGATCTCGGAGACATCGCCGGCGATATCTCCCTGTGTGACGGTACCTTAAGGGATACTTCACACACAAAAACTTTCCAGCAATCCTACCAGCGATCCGACCTGGCCAGGATCGCTGGAAAGTCTCTCTGGAGCTGATGAGCTGTCAAACAGGCAGACTCAGCAGCGACTCTCCAGCGATTCAGCAGCCGTGAGATCGCTGGTAACTATGATAAACACCGGGTAACTAAGCAGCGTGCGCTGCCTAAATACCCGATGTTTATCATGGATACCAGCACCCTCTCGCTTAGCACAGCCTGTAAATGCGCGCTGCCTTGTTACCCGGTGATTATCATAGTTACAAGCCTGTGAGGTCGCTGGATCGCTGGTCTCCCGTGGTCACACGCGTGGATGCGTGCTGACCAGCGAGAGACCGAGGACCAAGAAATGGTCCTAAGCGACGTGCAGTGATCAGCGACCTCACAGCAGGGGCCAGGTTGCTGGTGCGTGTCACAAAACCTGTAACGTTGCAGCAATATCGCTATTGCAGTGTGTGAAGGTACCTTAATAAGGCTATGTGCGCACTGGGCGGGTTTTCGGCGGTTTACCTGTGTAAACCGCCGTTTTGTTTACATTAGTTTTATTTAAATTTATGTTAATCCAAACCGGCGTTTGGATTAACATTAAAACTAATGTAAACTGCCCAAGGCAGTGCACATACCGGCGGTTACACAGCGTCATCCGTTGCTAACCCGCAGGTTTCCCAGCGGGTTAGCAAAGAATGAGCATGTTCTAAAATACGGCGGTTCTGCAGCGGCTGTAAGCAGAATCATGTGCTGCTTCCAGCCGCTGCAGATTCGCCGCCGAGAACACGCTGTGCATCCGCCGGCTACCGCCCGGCTCCCCCCGCACATACCCGCCAGGAAGCCGGTGGACGGCGCCGGAGCTTCCTGGCGGGTTCCGCCAGCTGCCGCCGACCAAACCGCCGGGTAAGTGTGCACTTACCCTAAGTGGTTCTAAAGTTAACTTCACACACAGCAATTTTGCTAGACAATTTCACTGGCAATTTGCTGGCTGCAGTGAAATCATGGACACATTGTTCTATTTTGTTGTTGTGTACAAATGGAACAATGTGTCCATGATTTCACTGCAACCAGCAAATTGCCAGTGAAATTGCCTAGCAAAATTGCTGTGTGTGAAGGTACCTTTACATGCCACAACCGCGGCGAGGAATCTGTCCGGCGATATGTTGCCCTGGCACCATCGCCGTCAAATTGCCTCGCAGTTGCGGCGTGTAATTTGGGAATTTGGTGGCAATAAAAAACCTGTCGCCTGGTTCTGATTACAGAGCACTGCTCCAAAATCAGAGGCAATCATGAAGGCGACATTCCCGGCTTTTGGCGTGTGAACGGGCAATAGTAATGGAATCTGCGTCGCCTATTGATTTCTCATAGGCATTCCACAGCGTGCTGGAGTCCACACCCCGTCAGCGATGATTGGTGGTGACTTCTGTGTTTCCATTGGCTATCCCTTCACAGGGCGCCATATTTGAAGAGCTGTCACTTCAGCACCACACACATCTTCACCTATACAACCATCCACTACATCAGTCCAATTACGCGCGCAGTCAATAGCGCAAGCTATGCTGGGCGCATGTATTGGAAGTTTCACTGTGTCCACTATACTGCCACACATGACATTTCAGATGTTGGCCTACACATCGCACATGGGTGCCATGGCCAATGCACTGCAATCGTTTGTGAATTTGGTGACGCTGATGGCTATATTATGCTTCTCCCACTCTGCGGACGGCTACCTTGTTAGCGTCCTCAATGTGGCTTGTTGCCGCTAGTGTGCGTGGTGACGTCATGACGTTTGTTTTGGTAACTCCCTGTCTGCCAGGTGCCTGCCCCTCCCCTGCACATAGGAGAACAGTCATGGCCGCCGCACAGCGCGCTGCCACATGGGGTCTGGCAGAGCTAATGCTTCTCATAGACCTAAGTGACCGCCATGACTACTGGTGTCAATGTGGCACCCCTGCGACCAGGGAGGCCACACAGGGAACTGCAGCCAGGCAGAAGGTAGACAGTTTGTGCACCAAACACCCTCACAGCACACACACCCACTAGAGCACAGCACCCAACCCGGAGCCCGGGATTCTAGGTGGGCAAGGGGGGTGGGGTTTAGAAGAAAGTGGGTGGGAAAGAAGGTCAGGTGGTAGACTAGTACAAATAGAGGAAAAGAGTAGTAGTAGTAGGCCGGAGAAGGCTGAGCAGAAAAAAACGAGTAGGCTGAGAGGTAAAGACCAGCAGAAAGTGACACATCCTGGTGGGGTTGGGCTCCCTGGAGACGCAGAATCCAAAGAGACACAGATCCATGGAGAGAAAGCTCGTCCATAGCCGGCATACCAGGAGAGTGTGAGGACAGAGACCGAATCGGTATCACCAGATCCGAGGAACACAGCAGCACCGACCAACTACAGGTGGGTAGATTTCCCTTGAAGTAACTGGAATCCACACGGGTTAGAAGAAGCCTGGTAACACCTTGGAAGATAGGGTTACTGCAGGGTAGGCAAATACCAGAGTGTCGGCTCTGAGGGGAACTGAAGTTCCACACCGGCTTCCCAGACAAACCGATGGGAAGCTTTAATTCCAGGTTGGAGTTCCTACTACCAGGGTTGGAAGCACAGCAGCAACCACGAGGACCCGGCTTACCGCCCACACACACATAGGGGAAAGCTACATACAAGAGGCCAAGCTGCCGCCATACAATCCGCAGGAGAACAGAGTAAAGAGAGAACAAGCCTGAAAGGACAGATAGAAGAAGTGAGGGGTCTCAGAGCGACAGCCTGGCTGCAGAGGGTTAAAGTGATCCTAAACCCAGAAACTGACCCCCCTTATCTTTAGACCTGTCCCTGCACCCCCTCTTATCATTTCTAGCCATCCCTTTTGCAGAAAAAATCACTTTTGTAAAGTAAGAGAAAAGGTTATAATACTTTGTCCTGTGTGAGTTCTCTCTTTCTGTGGAAGCCGCAAATGCCCCGCCTGTCTGCTGCTGCCTGGTAATTATGCACGCCCTTCTCTGCTTCTAAGAGCCTGGCCGCGTCATGAAAGGGGCGGGGCTAAATCGCGTCATGGCGGAGCCCCGCCGACTTTCATGACGCGGCCAGGCTCTTAGAAGCAGAGAGGGGCATGCATAATTTTTTTCTGCAAAAGGGATGGCTAGAAATGATAAGAGGGGGTGCAGGGACAGGTCTAAAGATGCGGGGGGGTCAGTTTCTGGGTTTAGGATCACTTTAAGTGTTACCGGATTTAACTGTGTAAAGCTGTTAAGAACTGAACTGTACCGTGAACTGTGGTACTTGGAAGAACTTGAGAGTAAACTCAGTGAACCCTGCTTCAGTGTCCGTGTCTGATTCCAGGTATACTGAACTGTGCGTTACATACCTTTTACCCTGCCAGGAGCAGCCCGACCCACGGCAGGCTCATCCATTCAGCTGTAGCCCATCCATCCCTCCATCCTCCTGGCAGAGCTGCGCTGCTGCGGTGATCCCATTACTGACCACAACCCGTGGGTGGCATCATGACAAACATTATCCACTGTATATATCCCCTCCACATAAACAGGGTCACTGGCACCCACGGCTGCGCAAGCGCAGCATACTCAGGAGGATCCAGCGAGTCCTGCTCCAGAAACTGGGGGTGAAGAGGACCCGCAAGCAGATTCAGAAAAAAATAGCAGACCCAGGGCGCATTGTGGATCTTAGTGCCAGGATTGCCAGGCTGCGTGGTGAGTATTTGGCAATGCCAAACACACACATGGCAAGCTAAATACTGTAAACACTACACAAACATCATGTAGTATTGTGCCATGCCACATAATGTGGCCTAAGCCACCATGTGGAGCTGTCACCAATGTGCATCTGCATGTTGGTTACACTGCAACATGAAGATGTACGAAACACTCATTTGTCATCCAAATAGTGATGGCTATAGTGATCCTTGACCTGTGTGATGGCAAAAAGAGTTGTGTCCTGACCGCAAAGGTGACACCAACATATTATTGCGATGTTCAACACCCACATGACACCTTGCAGCACATATGTGTGACCTGTGACATATACCATTTTGCTACACATTGATCACAACACAGAACACTTAATACAATCTCCCTGCTATGTGTTGGCCCCCATGGTGCGAACACCTGATGCTTACTGGCTGCTCTTGTGTTCAAGTTACAAATACCTACCATGCTAAGCCAAGGGTTATATAACGTTCAAAATATGTGGCCACTGGTGTTGTACTCATGTCCCAAACCAGAGTGGGCCTTCACCAGGTAGGCGCCGACCATAACCTTTAACCGTACCGTTCACACCGTCATGACATTCATACTAACACAAGGTGTTTTTCTTATGTTGTGTTCCTTTTCTTAAATTGCTCTGTTATCATGTTTGATATTACAGATGATGAGGACTCCGTGTCTGGGGACACTCCACAGTCCCCAACGCCACCCGGGACACCCCCACCACCTTCCCCGGAGGGCCCAGCCACTCCCTCCCCAGCAGGGAATCCAGCAGCCCCGGCCTCGGAGGGCCCAGCCACTCCCTCCACACCAGGCCCACGAGCCTTGGCTGCAGCCAGCCCTGGAGCCCTGGGAGCACCACCCCACCCCAGCATCTCCAGCTCCCGGCCGAGCCCTGGTGTGTTGTTGGCCACACACCCTCACCTTGAGCCTGCTGCTTCAGAGTATGGTGGTAAGTGTCTGCTAAGGCCTACCAGCTTGCTAATGTACTTATTGTTGTGTGCTCCACACACCAGTATGTGAGTCCTGTTTTTTTTTTCTTGTTTGGATGAAGAACGAGCCCGTACTGCAGGCTGGACTGCCAGCCCATCTCCGACAGATGGCACCCGGGATGGTGATGTGCTGCGTACGTATAATCACTAACAATTCCCTGAAACACCCACCCACACATGCACAGGTAACTCACTAATGTCCTTCTTTCCCATACAGGTGTACCAACCATTGAGGAGCTGCTGCTGGCTCACCAGGAGGCACAGCAGCACATGGAGAGGGCACACCAAGAAGGGCAGCAACACCTTGCCCTCTTGGGTGCCATGATTCACGCCCTCCAGACAGCCCAGTCCGCCGGGGCCCCTACTCCATCACCCCCCACCCAATAATGTGAGCATAGTCACCTAATAATTGTTGTCCATGTTGGACCCTTGTTGTTTTCCCTGTTTCCATGTTGGCACCTTAGTTTGTTAGGCCACGTTGGCCTCTTTTCTTATAGTGTCTGTCACCACCTCACAGCCCGCTGCACTTGCCCTGCAGCCTGCCTCCTCTCCTCTGCTCTCCCTTACCTCCTCAAGTTCTGTCCAGGGGCAGGGGGCCCATGCTCCGGTCATCCACCGTCGCTCCCTGAGGTCCCGTCCCCGCAGACATGCCGCCCGGGTCCACGCTCCCAGGCCTGCTGCACTTCCTCCTTCATCTCCTTTCCCAGGGCACACATAGGGGGCGGGCCCGCGTGCTTACAGGCATTTATGGGGACAGCTCATCCTTACTCCCGCCCCTTCCTCCCGGCCTATCACCAACAGGCTTTGGTGATAAAAAGGTCTCAGACACTCCAGGACTTTGCCAGGGCAACTTCTATATTACTGAAGTTGCAGCTCCAGGTCTCTCTCAGTTATGGCTCTGCAGTCTGGTTCGCTGTACTTAACCTGTGTTCCTTTTGTCCTAGGTCGGGTCTGGCTCTCCCTATCTGGTATCAGCAGCCACCATATTTGCGGTCCAGTGGGTCCTCCCGATAGATCCGTCCGTAGGGCGTGACAGATTTTCCCCTGGCCATGGACCCCGCTGATTCCAGATTCGATGCCCAGAGGGAGCTTGCTAGCCTCCGCCAGGAACAGGTCGTTGCTTTCATGCGGACCCTTGAGGCCCGTCTAGGTTCCCTTCAGGTAGCTGATCCAACTTTTACTACTCATATTGCAGTTCTCCACCTGGAGCTTGACCGACAAGGAGAAATGCAGTCCCAGATGGGACTGGATTACATGACGTCGGTGGACGAGCGTCTCTCGACTCTGCAGCGGTCTCCTCCAGTCCCGGATGCTGCACCTGTGTTGGATCCCGGTGTTGTGGGAAGCGCCTCCTCATCACCTCATCTCTGCAAACCCACCAGGTACTCTGGGGATCCGAAACTGTGCATGGGTTTCATCAATCAATGCCAGCTGCATTTCAGGCGGCTTCCCTTGCCATCTGGATGGACTGCCGTCTACAGGAACGTACCAAGGAGAGGACCCAGGAGAGAAGACCACCTCGCTTGGCACCCTCTTTCCAGAGGCCGCTGATACCAGGTACTGCTTCTTCTGCCGCAGCTCATGAGCCCATGGAGGTGGATCGCCTTCAGCTGAGTCCCCAAGAGCGTGAGGAGAGAGTCGCCCAGAGGCTGTGTCTCTATTGCGGTGGATCCAACCACTTCCGTCAGCAATGTCCCAGAAGACCGGAAAACTCCTCCACCTAGGACAGGTAAGAGAGGCCATCCTAGGTGAGAGTAATACCTCTCAATCATTGACTGAGTCTACACAGGTGAGGGTCGGTGACAAGCGGTTGTCGGAGTTGGCATATTTGGACTCAGGATCTGCAGGTAACTTCATACTTTGCGACCTTCTTCAAGGAGAAGATCGACAAGATCAGAAGCAGCTTCGGTCCACTATCCCCACACCTCCCCTTCCCACCTACACTGCCCTCCTCCTCCATCAGCCACTTCCCCCCATAACTGAAGACCAACTTTCCTCCCTCCTGTCAAAATCACACCTCACCACCAGCGCCCACGACTCGCTCCCATCCCACCTCATTCCCAACCACACCTCCATTTTCATCCCAGCCCTCACCCACCTCTTTAACCTTTCACTTAGCACTGGTACCTTCCCCTCGGCCTTCAAACACGCCCTAATCACGCTCATCCTAAAAAAAACCTCACTTGACCCTACCTCTGTCTCTAACTATCACCCCATATCTCTTCTCCCATTCGCCTCTAAGCTACTTGAACAACACGTCCACTCCAAACTGTCCTCTCACCTCTCCTCGTGCTCCCACTTCGACCGCCTACAGTCCGGCTTCCGACCACTCCATTCCACCGAAACAGCCCTGACCAAAGTCACCAACGACCTACTGACCGCCAAGAACAAACACCACTACTCCATCCTGCTACTCCTTGACCTGTCTGCCGCCTTCGACACGGTTGACCACTCCCTTCTTCTCCGGATCCTGGAATCCCTTGGCATCACCCACCTTGCCCTCTCCTGGATCTCCTCATACCTAGTGGACCGGACCTTCAGCGTCTCCCACTCCCACACCTCCTCCTCACCCTACCCCCTTTCTGTCGGAGTCCCCCAAGGTTCGGTCCTGGGACCCCTACTTTTCTCCATTTACACTCTCGGCCTAGGGCAACTCATCGAGTCCCATGGCCTCCAGTACCACCTCTATGCCGATGACACCCAAATCTACCTGTCCGGCCCTGACATCACCTCCCTACTCTCGAAAATCCCTCAATGCCTTTCCGCCATCTCATCCTTCTTCTCTGCTCGCTTCCTTAAACTCAACATGGACAAAACTGAATTCATAGTCTTCCCCCCAAGAAATTCCACCCCACCTCCCAACCTATCCATCTGCGTCAACGACTGCCCCCTCTCCCCAGTCCCCCAAGCCAAGTGCCTCGGGGTAATCCTTGACTCCTCCCTATCCTTCAAACCCCACATCAAGGCCCTCTCCACATCCCTCCGGCTCCAGCTCAAGAACATCTCACGGATCCGCTCCTTCCTCACCCACGACACCGCTAAAACACTCATCCATGCTCTTATCATCTCCCGCCTTGACTACTGCAACCTCCTTCTCAATGGCCTCCCGGCTAACTCCCTCACACCTCTCCAGTCTATCCTCAACTCCGCTGCCCGACTCATCTATATGTCCTCCCGCTACTCCCCTGTCTCCCCCCTCTGCCAAGCCCTTCATTGGCTCCCCGTCTCCAAGAGATCCCAATTCAAAACACTAACCATGGCATACAAAGCCATACACAACCTGGCTCCACCATACATCTCCGACCTGGTCTCCCGATACCTACCCTCACGCAACCTCTGCTCCTCCCAAGAACTCCTCCTCTGCTCCCCCCTCATCACCTCTTCGCACAACCGAGTCCAGGACTTCTCCCGGGCATCTGCCTTACTCTGGAACTCCCTACCCGAACACGTCAGACACTCTCCTACCCTGAGTAGCTTCAAGTGTCACCTGAAGACTCACTTGTTCTGTCAAGCCTACAACCTGCCATGAGACCCAGGCGAACGCCCCATACCTGACATTCCCCCATCCTACTGTATCCTAACCCACCCCTCATAGACTGTGAGCCCTCGTGGACAGGGTCCCTGCCCCTCCTGTACCTGTACGTCCTGATCGACTAGATTTAGTGTACTTGTTCTTGTCTCCCTCATCCTCATGTAAAGCGCCATGGAACCTAATGGCGCTATATAAATAAATAAATAATAATAATAATAATAAAATACAGCGAGACATGGCTCTCCTCCTCGGCATCCCTGTACATCCTTTGCAGCATCCCCGTATCACGTCTGTTGATGGGAGACCCCTGCAGGACTCCGTTGAGTGCTTACCGGTGAGGTGGAGTTGCAGATCAGAGCCCTTCATACGGAGAGGATAGCCTTTTATGTGCTTCCCACTCTCGCCCCTCCATTCATGCTCGGTCTGCCATGGCTGCGCATGCATGAGCCAGTCATTGACTGGCGAAGTGGGGAGGTTCAGCGTTGGGGTCCGGTCTGCCATAGCCGTTGTCTGCTGTCCGTCTGGCCTGTCCGTTTGCCTCCCTCACCTACGTCCTTGCCCGGACTCCCGGTGGCTTACTGGGCCTACGCTGACGTCTTCGCCTTACGATTGCCCCATCAATTTGGTTTCGGGTGCTTCTTTTCCTGCAGGACGCGTCTACCCGCTGTCCCCTGCAGAGACCCAGGCCATGTCGGAATACGTCACGGACAACTTTGCCCGGGGATTCATCCAGAAGTCCACATCTCCCGTTGGAGCCGGGTTCTTCTTCGTAAAAAAGAAGGGTGGATCCTTGCGTCCCTGCATAGATTACTGTGGTCTAAACGCTATTACGGTAAAGAACAAATATCCTCTGCCTCCTATTCCAGAACTCTTCGATCGGCTCCGAGGTGCCCGAATTTTCACCAAGCTGGATCTGCGAGGGGCATATAACCTCATCCGCATACGGGCCGGTGACGAGTGGAAAACCGCCTTCAACACCCGAGATGGTCACTACGAGTACCGGGTAATGCCCTTCAGCTTGAGTAACGCACCAGCCGTCTTCCAGGAGTTCTTGAACGACGTCTTCCGGGACCTTTTGTATGTATGTGTAGTGGTGTACCTGGATGACATCTTGGTTTTCTCCCCAGACCTACCGACACACAGAAGAGACGTCCTTCGAGTCCTCCTTCGCTTACGAGAGAACCGTTTGTATGCCAAGTACGAAAAATGCCTCTTTGAGCGGTCTTCTCTGCCTTTCCTCGGATATCTCATCTCTGACTCCGGGCTGAAGATGGATCCAGAGAAGGTATCGGCCATCATGACTTGGCCTCGGCCAGTCGGGATCAAGGCTGTCCAGCGGTTCGTGGGATTCGACAACTACTACCGGCAGTTCATCCCGCACTTCTCGGATCTGGTCAAGCCTCTCATGGCGCTTACACGTAAAGGGACCTCTGCGAATGAGTGGTCCCCAGAGGCCGAGTACTCCTTCCTGGCGCTCAAGCGGGCCTTCTCCTCCGCATCGGCCCTGCACAGGCCCATTGCAGAGAAGCAGTTCTTTCTGGAGGTGGACGCATCCTCCACGGGAGCTGGGGCCGTCCTCACACAGAAATCCTCCTCTGGGCGCATGGTTAAATGTGGCTTCTTCTCAAAGGCCTTTTCCCCCTGCGAGCGGAACTACTCCATCAGTGACCGTGAGTTGCTTGCCATCAAGATGGCCTTGGAGGAGTGGCGTTACCTCCTGCAGGGAGCAGTGCACCCTGTGGTCATCTACACCGACCACAAGAATTTGGCCTATCTCCAGTCCGCCCGGAGACTCAACCCTCGCCAAGCCCGTTGGTCTTTATTCTTTGCTCGGTTTGACTACCGTCTTCACTTTCGTCCCGCAGATAAGAATATCAAGGCCGATGCTCTCTCCCGGTCCATTCTCACTGACGATCAAGAGGAGGAACCCCGTATCATCATCAATCCATCCAAGGTGATTGTGGTAGCACCGATCCGACTGTCGAAGGTACCCCCAGGTAAGGTGCTGGCACCCAAACCGAATCGAGAACGCGTTCTTCGCTGGGGACATTCCTCTTTACTAGCTGGGCACGCAGGACTAACAAAGACCTTACAGCTGATCGGCCGGCACTACTGGTGGCCCGGGATGCGTCAAGAGGTTACGGACTATGTCTCTGCCTGTTCTTCCTGTGCCCGCAACAAGACCCCCAAGCGGCTTCCCGCCGGCCAGCTCCTACCCCTGCCGATACCAACAGAACCCTGGCAACACATCGCGATGGACTTCATCACGGATCTTCCTGCTTCCTCTGGTAACACCGTCATCTGGGTCGTAGTGGACAGGTTTTCCAAAATGGGTCACTTTGTTTCTCTGCCTGGTCTTCCCTCGGCACCCCGTCTGGCCGAGCTGTTCGTTGAACACATCCTCCGGTTACATGGCTTACCTTCCAACATCATTTCCGATAGGGGAGTACAGTTCGTATCCCGGTTCTGGCGTTCCCTCTGCAGGAAACACGATGTTGCCTTGGACTTTTCTTCGGCCTACCATCCACAGTCCAATGGACAGGTGGAACGATTAAGTCAAAAGTAAGAACAGCGCCTCACCAGCCGGTATATTTCATGATTCCAAGTTTTATTCCGTCATCACAGCACGACGTTTCGGTCAAATGACCTTTTTCAAGTGCATACATCCCATTACAACAGAGTGTTATTTATATCATCAAAACTCCACCCACAATGTCAATTAACCAACCAATATACAGTGTCAATAAACCAACCAATATACAGTGTATGGTAAACAAAGCTTAAAAAGTCATATGAGCTAGACAGAGATCAACTAACAACATATTACTTGAGAGTAAACATATAATACAACCTCCCGATGCTAGAGGACCACACATCGCCACTGTCTGTGTCATAAGATATCCAGGGCACACATAATCCTGCATTAGCGAGAGTCCCCCAATCACAGGCACGCATCGGTCCGTTGACATGGCAACAGTATAATCATATGGAAACCACCAATCGCTGCTTATCTATGCTGTGCGCATCCGGACTTCAATGCAGGTCTCAGTGCGCATGCGCCGGCGTCTTCCGCTGATTCGCCGCTTCAGCTGCCACTCAGAGTTCAGAACGAGGCAGTGTAGTGACATACTTCCTGTCTCCGGCGTCCATAGAAACAGCATTGTATGTATCCAGATTATGTGTGCCCTGGATATCTTATGACACAGACAGTGGCGATGTGTGTTCCTCTAGCATCGGGAGGTTGTATTATATGTTTACTCTCAAGTAATATGTTGTTAGTTGATCTCTGTCTAGCTCATATGACTTTTTAAGCTTTGTTTACCATACACTGTATATTGGTTGGTTTATTGACACTGTATATTGGTTGGTTAATTGACATTGTGGCTGGAGTTTTGATGATATAAATAACACTCTGTTGTAATGGAATGTATGCACTTGAAAAAGGTCATTTGACCAAAACGTCGTGCTGTGATGATGGAATAAAACTTGGAATCATGAAATATACCGGCTGGTGAGGCGCTGTTCTTACTTTTGACTGTATACTTATGTCAGGTGGAGCTCCCTGACTGATGACGTGCGCCTCCACTATTGGGAATTCATTGAGTTCCAATTGCCACATGGTGCTGTGGAATCTGTACTATTGTTAGGTGGATTGATTAAATCAGGTGTTGGCTGGCTATCTGCGGCACTTTGTCAATGCGAACCACGACGATTGGGCATCCCTACTGCCCTGGGCGGAGTTCTCCTACAACAATCATGTCGGTGAGTCCTCACGTAACGCTCCGTTTTATATTGTATATGGGCAGCACCCAAGGATTCCAACACCCTTGGATATTGCGACTCCTAATCCGGCGGCAGAGGCCGTGGCTCGCGACTTCGCCACCATCTGGAACGAGACCCAAGCAGCTCTGGAGAAAGCATCCCGGCGTATAAAGGACCACGCCGACAAGAGGAGACTCAATGCCTAGCCATTCCAGCCAGGAGACAAGGTATGGCTATCGTCTAAATACATCCGCCTCAAGGTGCCCTCCTACAAGCTCAGTCCTCATTACATTGGCCCGTTCGAGGTTATCCAAAGGTTCAATGATGTGAGCTACCAACTACGACTGCCTCCTTCTCTACGTATGCATAATTCTTTTCACCGTTCCCTCCTCAAGCCCGTGGTCCTCAACCGCTTCTCCCGGGATCCGGGAGTGCATCCTCCTCCGGTCTCGTCCAATGACGAATACGAGATCAGTGCCATTCTGGATGTAAAGATAGAGAGGGCGTTCCACATGGTATCTGGTCGATTGGAAGGGGTTTGGTCCTGAGGAACGGTCCTGGGAGCCGGTGGGCAACGTCAACGATCCTCGTCTCCTACGGCCACCGTCCGGGGTGCCTGGAGGGGGGGTACTGTCACCACCTCACGGCCCGGTGCACTTGCCCTGCAGCCTGCCTCCTCTCCTCTGCTCTCCCTTACCTCCTCACGTCCTGTCCAGGGGCAGGGGGCCCGTGCTCCGGTCATCCACCGTTGCTCCCTGAGGTCCAGGTCCCGTCCCCGCAGACATGCCGCCCGGGTCCACGCTCCCAGGCCTGCTGCACTTCCTCCTTCATCTCCTTTCCCAGGGCACACATAGGGGGCGGGCCCGCGTGCTTACAGGCATTTATGGAGACAGCTCACCCTTACTCCCGCCCCTTCCTCCCGGCCTATCACCAACAGGCTTTGGGGATAAAAAGGTGTATTGGCTACTCCTAACCTGACCAAGGCTTTTTGATTGTGTTGGCAATGTTTTTAAAAAATGACAGTTTCAATTAAAATTCTGCCCAGCTTAATCCTGTGCCATCCCTTGTTGCAACACACACAGGGTAACGTTTGTGAGGTTACATTTGACCAACCACACTGGGCCATGGTCTTTCAGGAGGTATATGGTGTCACATGGCAAACATGTCACCATACTGGACCATTACAAACGCCATGCACCCCTATATGACATCCTGGCCCAGGGTGAAGGTGAGGAGGTCATAGTACCACAGACGTGGCCTAGGGACCTCCTCAGCTCCAGTCCCGGACCGGGCGGCAAGCCAGTTTTTGAGGGTCTTGGTGAACACGGTGCGCAGGCATTTGATCTTCTCCGCAACCATGGCCGCTGTCCAGTTCTTAGTGGGTTGGAGGCGGTTTGCCAGCTCCACCAGCGGCCTGTAGGCCACAGCCCTCTCTGCCTGCATATCATGACCAGGCAGCAAGGGCCACACGCATTCGTGTTCCAGGTACATGATGATGAGCTGTGTCACAAAATCGTTATACTCAGCCATCTGCAAAACAAACATATAATTATGTCATGCAAACAAATACATGGCCATCACAGGTAACACCCTACTCTGTGTGGCCAGCCCATGTCCAGCAATACTATATACATGTGTTCTGGTAGTCCCCTTGTCTATGTAGGATCATTATTGGCCTTAATATGTGTCCATAAATGGGGCATGCAGGACATGCCTGTTGCTATATGTATTTTGGGCCACTGCAGGGAAATATGCCAAGGTCTGTCATTACAATTGGCACACATGGGCTTTCAAACTACATTACAACAGACACTCATGAGATACACACATTTTTGTATAACCTCTTAACGACAGCCGTACGTCTCTAGACGTCGGCTGTCATTACCCGGTGTTTGAAGTGAGCTCCGGCGTGGAGCTCACTTCAAACCTCTGACATCTCAGCTGATCTCACTAGCTGAGATGTCGGTCTAACAGCACCGATCGGTCCCGCCATCCGATCGGTGCTGTTAACCCCTTAGATCCCGCCCTCAATCTCTGAGAGCGGGATCTAAGGGAGCCGGAGCCGGCAGCGCGCGCTTAACGGGCTCCAGGGGAGATCTCGCGATAGTATCGCGGGATCTCCTATACTGATGTCACAGGCCAGGGTCCTGGCTTCACCCTGGAACCTGTCATGGAGCATTTCCGGGTTGTGGTTGGCAGGGGCTGCCAACCACAACAGGTCCGCGATTCTGACACATACAGAGGAGCTGCAGCTCCTCTGTATGTGTCAGAAGCGATCGGACTGTGCAGCTGCATGCCTCTCACAGGGGCTGTGTAAAAGTAAGAATCAATAAGCAAATAAAGTTTTTACAAAGTTGAAGAAAAAACAAAAAGCATAAAAGTTCAAATCACCCCCCTTTTCTCCCATCCACAATAAAAGTATTAAAAAAAAAAATACACATATTTAATATTGCCGCGTTCAGAATCACCCGATCTATCAATATAAATAATCAAATAATGAGATCCGTAAACTGCGTAGCGCAAAAAATGGTTCAAACGCCAAAATTACGTTTTTTTGATCATGCAACAATGCTAAAAAATGCAATAACGGGCGATCAAAACAGCGCATCTACCCAAGTATGGTATCATTAAAAACGTCAGCTCGAGACGCAAAAAATAAGCCATCACCCAGGCCCAGATCCCAAAAAATGAGGACGCTACGGGTCGCAGAACATGGCGCAAAAAGTGCAATGTTATTTTTTTCATGCTTTTGAATTTTTTTCCACCACCTAGATACCAATAAAGGTATACATGTTTGGTATCTACAAACTCGTACTGACCCGAGGCATCACACGATCACATCGGTTTTACCATATAATGAACACGGCGACTACAAAACCCAAAAAACAAACGTCTTATTGCACTTTTTTTGCAGTTTCACTGCATTTAGAATTTTTTTGCAATTTCCCTGTACACTATATGGTAAAACAAATTATTGCATCTGAAAGTACAACTCGTCCCGCAAAAAACAAGCCATCATATGTCTGTGTTGACAGAAAAATAAAAACGTTATGGCTCTTGGAAGCTGAGGAGCGAAAAAACGAAAATGAAAAATGACAAATTTCTTCGTCACTAAGGGGTTAAACATAGTGCTGTAGTATACATTGTCCTGGCAACGATCTCCCAGAACATTATGTGTGCTACAGGACACGGAGTGTAGTTACGATGCATACACGTCGCTAAATACACTTCTACAGGACGCTACATGAAGCTGTTCATAAGGCGCCCTAACATCTGCCAGCATATGGGTGTGCAGCACACAGAAAATAACGTACAGGAGTGAACTATAGCATGTCCCGTTACTCACCCTCTGTCCACCAGGGATCTTGGGATGAGACGCTACTAGCACAATGCACATTCAAGTCGGAGCAGGGGTGGCGCCCCAGCACGTGCATATTTAAACACGACCTGACCAATCAAGAAAGCGCAATGGCGCATAATCATTGATCGCACCTGCGTATGCCCAGGCGGCTACGTCGATTACAAGACGCCGCTGCTGTCTGATTTGTTGATTACCATATAAAAAGCGTACATCACGCTTGCTGCCCAGAGTCATTAAGTAAGTACTGATATGCAAACATGAAGTGTGATATGGCTGTGTTACTTTTAGAGCACTTTACCATTACAGATCGTTATTGTGTAGTGTAGCTCACGCTCAAGTGGTGGGGTATGTAGTTACTCGTGAAGTTTGTTGTATTATTTTCTATTGTGTACTGGCAAATGGATGCATGAGTGTTTTGTGAACCAAAAACCCTATCCTCATTCACAAGCCTTTTTGCCTTTGCCAGACAGGATCATGTTTGAAGGATGCGTGTGTCTTTAGTTGCGGGGATCATCTGAATTGTGGCCACAAAGTACTGTTGTTTACCACATACAATGGGACTTTTAAGGCCAAGTTCAGATGTGGAGTGGGGCATGTGGCTTCTGTGAATATCTGCCTCTGAAGATCCGGCATTCACAACACATCAGGGATGTCTCTTGGACATGATGTGTGGTGTGCTGCGTGGCGTGATATTTTGAGCATAACACACAAATGCTGTGTATAATGTAATTGTAAAGAGTTGGAAACAACCATGACTTAATTAATGTCACCTATCTCTTTGGCCATGCCTTGTGGTCAGGCGTCAACATTATGGCCAGGTATATGGGGTTATGCACATGATGTGTTGCATTTGACAAAGGAGATATATTTGTACTGGAGGGCCAGGGGTGTAGAGTGACCAGGTTTGGTGTCAGACACTGCAATGTTGTGTTTGGGCCTGGAATGGTGCTCTATATGTATGTGTGTGGGGTGGTGATGAAACTTGGGTAGGCTGTGGTAAGGTGGGCAGGAGATGTATAGGGAAGGAGGTGGTGTGTATAGATGATGTGTTGTGAAGCGTTCTGTAGTGATGTTTCTTTTCCTTACATTTGCAGGGTTGGTACGTTACATGATGTTCGACCCTGATGGAGATGCTACCGTGGCTCTTGCCTTGGTGTAAGAGGAATTGTGGCTGGAGGATAGATATGAGAGGTTGTGGGCTCGCAGACCACGGCGTGTGTGGGCTCGGGATTGGCTTCTGCACCGGGACACCCAGAACCATATGCGGCTGGTCCGTGAGCTGGGGGATCGGAGTCCGCGTGATTTCAGCAACTACCTCCGTATGTCCAAGGACTCTTTCACAATCCTGTTGGAACGCATAAGGCCATTGATAGCCCGACAGGACACTGTGATGCGTCGAGCTGTGCCACCTGAGGAGCGTTTGGCTGTAACTTTGCGGTTCCTGGCAATAGGTCGTTCAAGGACCGACCTGCAATACACTTCACGTGTATCACTGTCCCTGCTGAGCCGCCTGATCCCCAAGACATGTGAGGCCATCTGCAGTAGTCTGCTGCCATCCTATATGAAGTTTCCAACAACCCCCCGCTCAATGGATGGATGTTGCCAGAGGGTTTGAGGACCGCTGGCAATTTCCAAACTGCGGAGGTGCATTGGATGGTAAGCACATGAGATCACTAAACTAACTCTGAGTCCAAGACCCTGGTGGACGCAAACTATGAGTTCCTCTACGTGGACGTTGAAATAAATGGGCGTATCTCAGATGGGGGTGTGTTCGCACACTGCTCCTTGGCCCAAGACCTAAGGACAGGTGGGCTGAATTTGCCCTCAAATGATGAGACAACCCATCATCTCAACTTTTTGTTTGTGGGGGATGAAGCCTTCCCACTTCAGGCACACCTACTACGGCCATATCCCCAGAAGACGCTTACTTCTGAGCAGCGCATTTTCAATTACCGGCTATCCCGGGCCCGCCGTGCGTTGAAAATGCGTTCAAAATCATGGCCAATACATTCCGGGTTTTTCATACACGTCTGCATATGAAATTGGAATCTATTGATGTGGTAGTGCTGGCCTGCTGTGTGCTGCATAACTTCCTGCATCGTAGGGATCGTTCATCATACACGTCGGCAAGTTATGTGGATTCAGTGGACCCCACAACAGGGGAGATGCCATGCTACCGACCATGATGTGGCGCCACTCCAGCCGCTGAGCCCAGGGTTGGACTCCGCAGGATGCCAAGAACAACAGAGACGCATACTGCTCCTACTTTAATGGCCCTGGGGCAGTGGCCTGGCAGCACCAGCAGGTGTAGGGTATCGGGTGTTGTGAGGCAGAAACATGATGAGGAGGGTGGAGTCACCAGGGTGGCTGCACCATGAGGATTGGGGTTGTGTTTTAGTGTGTTTACATTAGTTAGTTAGATAGTTAATTTTTTGAGGTTTTTTACTTTGAAATGTTTTTTGTTTTCCATTATTTCCCATCATGTTGCATTTTTTTGTGTGATGTAAACACTTGTGTTTTATTTAATTTTGTGTGTGTTGGTCGACTTATTTTTTTTTTGTGCACAAAAATACAAACTAAAACAAAATTGGCCCAAAAATAAACCTGTGTGTGTCGTTACTTTTGGATACTGGACAGTTGCACATAGCTTTATGCTGTGCACAGAGGTATGTGATCCGTAAAATGGCATTGATGGGTCCGTGAAACATTGTATGGTAATATACAGTACACTGGCCCACACTGTATGGAGCAACTGTGTGTACATATCCATTATGATGTGTTGGGCCAACAGGGGCACGTGTCCACACACATTGAGCAAGGAATGGTGTTTGTGGGGGATGTAGGTACAAAAACATGTGTACATACACATAGTTCAGTTGTGCCATAGCAGCTATGCCATGGCATGGACCAATGTAGGCACATATGGGCTTAGTGTTGTTTGTATGTTCCCACCATTAGCTAAAGACACACACATAGCAAGCCATTGTGTAGTGTAAGCCACTGTCCTGCATAAAACCGCTCCTATGTGACGCTTGAGCGTCTCGAAAGTGTGTCGCAGCAGCCACTTAAAACGACACGAGCGTGTATTCATCACAAACTCCAAGACAATGGCGTCATGTATTAGCCAGCCTTCCAGCGCAGGCTGGCCAATCAGGACGCTATTGCGTTGTGCAATTAGTGTGTTTGGGGCGCGGTGTAAATGTTCTCGCCACGCTCACCATGTACGCCCACATTTCTTTGGGATTTGCGGCATGTGAAGCGGCGACGGGAGTGTATCGGATGTTTTCCGCTGTTGGTGTGGCGACTTCCGGGGCGACACGTCACCTTAGGTTAAGGGCGAAATTGCGGTGTGTAAAAGCGCCATTGGCGATCTGAGGCGACCATGAAAAAGTGCAGCGTACGCCTCCGATCACCACCAAAAATTGCGGCGTTTAAAGGTACCCTTACAAAACCAAAAGTAGACTCAGTGAGGGTAGGTTCACATTGTGTTTGTACTGTGGGTTTAATGCATCAATTTGACTGCAGCATAAAAGCAATGTATGGGTCCATTAATGCAACCATAGGCAAATGTGAATTGCAGCATTTTTCAGTCCGGCAAAAATCACAATATAAGGCTCCATTCACACTGTTTATGGTCAGTTTTGTAGCCAAAACCAGGAGTGGGTGATAAATACAGAAGTGGAGTACTTATTTCTATTATTTTTCCTCTGATTATTCTACTCCTGGCTTTGGCTACAAAACTTGTTTAGCAAAAAACAGCCCGAAAAACAGTGTGAATGAAGCCTAAAGGTACTGTCACACCTGGCGACGGCACTGTAGATGTCGTCGGCGACTGGCGGGGGCGCGCACCTGTTTTTTGCGCCCTGCCAGCGTCGCTGTCCCCCATTTACATGGTCCGACACCTACAGCGCCACGCCGGCGATCTGACAGGCGACATCGCCGCTGTGTTGTCTCAAAACCCCAGCGGCGATGCAGGACAATGGGAGTCTATGCTCCCATCGCCTGTCAGCTCGCCGGCGGCCAGTTTCATGGGGCGATGTTTGCACATCGCCCCCGATCGGTCGCTCTGAAACCAGGCGATCTCCCGGCAGCGCCGACATCGCCCCTTTACATGGGTGACGTAGGGCGATGTCGCCGCCGATAGGCCACGCCCCTACGTCACCTATGTAATCTGCGATGTCGCCATGTGTAACGTGCCTTTATAACTTCATGTTACATTTGTTCAAATTTACAGCATTATTACATTGTGTTTTTGCTGCAGTCAAATGGATGCGTAAAACGCACAACACGAACGCAATGTGAACCTGCCATAACAGAAATCTCTGGCACTTAATATGAAAAATTACACAAGTGTTCTGAATTACTAAAACCTAACTTTTATCTTGTTGAAAGACAAAACCCCATGTGGACACAGCTACTACAAGATTCATGTGTATTTGGCTATTTAGACGTGACACATTGTACTACCTATGAGTTAAGATAATGTTAGCTAGGGCCTGTCTGCAACAGTGAAAAGTTAAGGCCCTGTTACACATAACGAGATTGCTAACGAGATCGCTGTACCATCACAGATTTTATGATGCAACAGCGATCCCGTTAGCGATCTCGTTATGTGTGACACACACTAACGATCTGGCCCCTGCTGTGAGATCGTTGATCGTTACACACTGCTCTGGGTCATTTCTACGTCGTTGCGCTCCCGCTGGGAGTGTCTAGACCCATACCGGTAGCTGGGACTTCATGGGGCAGGCATAGCTTCTTCCTCCTGTCACGGAACCGCGCCTGCCGAAGTGGGGCCCGGTGGTCCAGATTCAAAGGAATATTGGCTGAACAGATTTAAAAGGTTGTTTTAAGTCGTGACGCCACCTGTGAGTGTTCCGGTGATGTCCACCGTCGCTGCTTGGGTCTCCGGGGGATGTTATGCAGCAAGATGGAACGCTCCCCACAGGATGAGCGGTAGTCCCCGGAGCCAGGAGCTGCGCAAGATGTTGTGAGGCAGCTGCTGTTACCTTCTACCTGCGGAGATGGACAGTTCAAAGAAAGGCACAGACGCTGATAGTCTCTGTAACGGGTAATTTACTGTAACCAGCAGGTGATACATGGCATACAGTTGACGGTAACGGACCGGGTGGACTCAGCAATGACCAGTGTTTCTCAGAGCTCCGCGGTGTTCCTCCATTCTAACTAGTTTGTGTTGCCGTGGTTGCCTTGGAGTGCCAGATCAGGTACAAGGAGGCTGCTTCAATTTCCCTACCGGGGAATTCTGGCCGGATTTGTGGGGAGCCTTGGGTCCTTTTGGTGGGTACTCCGCTGGCTAGACGACGCTGTGTGTGCGGCGGTGGTGGGGTGCTCCTGTAAAGCGGTCCCTCCACTCCTGGTTTGCATGGCAGTGATAAACAACTCCCAGCTTCGGAACCAGTAATCCGGTTGTAAGTGGGCACGGGGATGTTTTGACCCGTATGCATTCGCCCAGAGTCCGGTTGTTGAGGCACCGGGGTAATGGCGCCTAACCGGGGGTGATGGCCAGGGGGCTGCACGGGACTGTGCAGGCCCCCTCTCCTACGTTGCAGAACTTGTTCTTACTGCTCCCTTCTCCTCATTCATTCTGAAGTTCTCCTTCTCCACTACACACTACCTTTACACTCCACCCACCAGGACCTTATTGGCCCTCTATGCTGATGTGCATGTAGGGTATGGAGCTCTGAGTTTTAACCTTGTCATTGCTTAGTCAGAGAATATTGCTGCTGCTATCTTGGCTGCAATACCCTCCTGTGACGCACTCGTTGCGGGGCGCCACAGGAGTGCTACATCATTGTGTTTGACAGGGACAATGACCAATGATCTCAATGCTACGCTATGGAGTGTGTGAGGCACCGCCGGCATGGTCCCCATGGCCGGGGCGCATCACATGCAGGATCAGGGTATGATCCTGTCCACACTGGCTGGTTTTACTGTGATGATGCTGTGTGAACCTACCCGGAACACAATGAGTTAAATGTGAGAGTGAGGACCGCTTTACACACACCAACTTCTGTGTCCAACTTCTGAACAGATCTCTGGTTGCAGTGAAATCATGGACATATTGCTCCATTTTGTACACAGCCACAAAATGGAGCAATGTGTCCATGATTTCACTGCAACCAGAGATCTGTTCAGAAGTTGGACACAGAAGTTGGTGTGTGTAAAGCGGCCCTGAGTGCTGTAGATCTGACACATTGATGAGCCTGATGAGAGGCTGTATGGGAACCGTGTGTCCTGATTAGTAGCAGCCCAGGTGGATGTCTCTTGAGTAATAGCAGCCCAGCTGGATGTGTCAGTGTGGGAGTGGCAGGCACGATAAAGAGCCTGCCAGCTGATTGAATCATCATCCCGATCATCAGCCAGAGAGCACCAGAGAGAGACAGAGCCAGAGATCCAGTCTGTGTGTGATTGAGTCTCAGACTAATGGTGGGTTTACACACACCAATCATTGTGTCCAATATCTGAACAGATCTCAGGTTGCAGTGAAATCATGGATACATTGCTCCATTTTGTGGCTGTGTACAACATGGAGCAATCTGTCCATGATTTCACTGCAACCAGAGATCTGTTCAGATATTGGACACAATGATTGGTGTGTGTAAACCCACCATAAGGGACGCTGAGTGCAGAGCAGTCCAGGGCTCTGTGGTGTGCGAACATGAGGGGAGCATGCTAGATCCATACCGCCGGCCAGGACCGGGGTCGTGACAGCTCCTAGAGTGGGGAAGCTATGACTGAACCAGGTGGATACTGGTTCGGGCGTGGGGTGAAACACGTCCAGGGAAGGAGCCCTTGGGGACCATTGGTGTACCCATGACCCAGGTAGCGAGACCCGGATCCGTGCCCGGTAAGAAGGCAGTTCCCGTATGCTTGAGAGCACTGGGCACCCTGTGCGTTAAATATGCCAGGTGGGCATAGTCGCCATTAGGTCTGACTAAGTAGTCAGTGAGGGACATGTTGAACCATATGAGTATTTTATGGCTTTTGTAAAAGACCCAGCGAGTGTATGTAGCCCTACAGGGGCAGATGTATGAATTGTGCCAGGTGGGCATAGCCGCCGTTAGGTCCGACTAAAGTAGTCAATGAATGGACCCGATGAACCGGAATATATGTACCAGAGGTCAGATGCAGGGGTTAGAAGGGCTCCTAGAGTGGGGAAACCATGGTGGAACCTGGTGGACGCTGGACTGGACGTGGGGCGAAACACGTCCAGGAAGGTGCCCTCGGGGATGCATGGCGTACCCATGACTCAGGTTGCTCAATCCCTGTTCTGAACCCAGAGCTGCCACAGTCCATGGATGTCTATATGATGGGCTGTGAGCGTGTGAAAGGATGTGTGTGTGATCCATGGATGCTTATAGGATGGATCACATACAGTGTGTAAGAACATGGTCAGGCTGGTGCCTGTACTCCGGGGTAGTGTGGAGCTGGGGAAATAGAGACAGGCGGCTGGTTCCGCCATTGGGACCCACAGGGCCCGTTGATATATGGTAACTTATGTACTGTTAAATAGGCCATAGCCACCATGGGAGAGGTTGTTAGTGCTCCAATGGGGAAAGAGAGGTGGTTACAGGTCCCAGGTTACTGTAATTTGTATAGGTGTAATATTCTATGTAATGTACTGTATTATGTGTCGTGCTTATGTTTAATGTACTGCCCAGGTTATAAGTTATATGTGAGCAATAAACGGGTAGTCATTTGCAAACTTATAAGCACGTGTTTTGGTGTCGTTATGCAAGCGGGTTCTCCGGGCGCTACCTTACAAGTGACAATTCCCAACGACCTCGGTATAATTCTGGATCCCTAGTGCGTCGTTTTTCACATCGCTGGTGAGATGCCTGTTTGACATCTTACCAGCGATGTGGAAAACGACGCACCAGCGATCTCTACACATTGTTATCGTTATTGGGATCGCTGGTGCGTCATATGTGACTGGGCCTTAAAAGTGGAAAAAAAAACGCAGGAGATTGCTACGTGTATCTCCTGCAATGTGTTTTGTGGTTGTTTTGGGTTTTTTTGTTATTTTTTTTTTTTCAAATGCTTCCTCAGTGTATATATAGTGTATAGAGAGCCTATAGTAATCAATGTATATCACTCTACTCAGGTTTTTGAAGGAGCAACTTGCTATTTCTCACCATTACTAAGAAAATGGTGTCTACTGGAAAGCCAAACCTGTTTCTTTGCAAGAGATGTCTGAAGCTCTATAGAAACCTGCACAAGCATCTCAAAACGGTATGCATGAAAACCCGTCAGGCGGAGATCAACATTGAAATCAAAAATACAAAAAGGGACATGCACAGGGTGGCCGAATCCCATTCTGTTGCGCCTTATGACAGCCTAGATTTCAAAAAGAGCCAATTTACAAGTGCTCAGGACTTCTTCACAGAATTTTTGGGAAAGTCAAGGTTGCATTGTCACAGGAAAACCATCAGAAAGGTTTGTATGTTTCTTCATAATATTTCAAGGTTTTCTAGCATTTAACTATTCATTACCTATCCTAATTTTACACGTGTGGGTTTTTTTTTTTTTTTTTCCTACCTATATAGTAGATCTTGTGCAATATATCGTAGATGAGTACTATCAAAATGGCTGAAAAATATGCCAACAGTGCCAAAAAATCTACACCTACCCATCTAAGTAAGCTTCACACTTTATACTTTTATTTTAGTGTCAATATAGATAGAAAAAAGTTTTTTTTTTTTCAGGGAGCAAGTCTGATGGTGTGTTTACACGTCCCGATATCGGCGTCCAACTCCGACCAAAAGTCACGTGGTTCGTGCGTTGGCCCAGATATCGTTCGTGCATTGTATGGTTTAAACATCCAATACGATGCACGAACGATGCCAAAACGATATCGGGGATCGAATGAGCAGGCTCTCCAACGGGCCGATATTGGATGGAGGTTGGAGCAGGATTGTGCTGTGTAAACGCCCAACTATGATGTGCAGTACAACGTCCCCTATTCTCTTCCATGTTAAATGGTGGTTCCTGGATCGGCCGTACAAGGGGTCGTAGACATCTTGGAGACGTTGTATGCCGATATCGCGCTGTGTAAACCTCCGATGCGATCTTTGAAATCTGGGCAGAAAAAGCGCGCTCCCGCGGCGTCGGATCTAATATCGGACCGATGTTGGAGCGTGTAAACCCACCATCACTTTTATCACATATTGGACTGTAAAATAGGGAAAAAAATTAAGTGCGGTTAAATTTCAAAACCGTGCAATTGCACTTTTTCCCACTGTTTTCACTACATGATAAATCTAATATGTTGATGTAATGCCCCAGGTCGGTATAACTTGGTATATATCAAAAATGTATACTTTTGCTTTTGCTTTTATCTAAGTGCTGAAGAAAATTCAGAATTTTTTTTTTAAAGAAAAAGATTTGCACTTTGTAGTCATTTTTCGCAATCTATAGCTTTTTTTTTTTTTTTTTTTTTTGTGATCCATGCTATGACTTGTTTTTTGTTGTTTTTGGCTAGGAGTCATGTATTTGAAATATAATTTTAGGTAGACAGTGTGTTGATCACCCAATATTACATTGTATTGGCGCGTGTGTGTATATATATGTATGTGTAATGCACACTTTCTTTCTTAAATTACATTACGTTGTTATATTTATCTTATAATAATGTTAATATAATGACATACTATTATAATATATCAATATAAAAACATTTAATATAATATATACATGTAATATAACATATATTATGATAGAGTAATTAAATATAATATGCAATATTAAATAATATATGCAATTATTAATATAATAATTTAATCTAATATTGAACTTATAATATAATGTAGTCTAGTAGTAATGGAATTATAGTATGATATAATTATGCTGTCATTACAATATAACAAGAATATCGTATAATATGTGACAGATGGCTACTGATGGTCCTAGATGTCCCTGTAGCTGGCTCTTATGAGTAGTGGTATATTATGACATCATAGTCGGGTATATTGACATCATAGTGAGATATTACATTGTAATGAGGTATTATGACATCATGGTGGGGTATTATAACAACACTATGGGGTATTATCACATCCCAAAAAGATATGATGCCATTATAGTGGTGCATTATGACTTCTCAATGGGTATAATGACATCATAGTGGGGTATAATGATATCACAGTAAGGTATTGTGACAACACAATGGGTTATTTTGACATTATAATGGGGTATTACAGAAAAATGGGGTGTTATGACATCACAATGAGGTGTTATGACATCAAAACAGGGTAATATGACCTCATAGTGACATATAATATAATCTGATATATTAATAATATACTATCTATTATATAAAAGCTGAAGCCACTTCCGTCTTCAAGGCACAAAAATGACGTCAAACGACGGAAGTGGCTTCGGCACTACACCCGCTCAGGGTGACCCAAGATGGCGGCGAGCGGTGGCGCTTTAGCGCCCACCCGAGCCGCTGTCAAAACTGCCGCAGGAGCGCCCCTCCTGCGCCTTTTCCTGCCCCCCTGCGGCTCCCCCGCACCTGTGGCCCCCCCCGCCGTTTTCCAGCCCCCCTGCCGCTCCCCCGCTCCTGCGGCCCCCCCCCCCCGCGGCTTTGCCTGCCCCCCCCCCTCGCGGCTCCCCCGCATCTGCGGCCCCCCCCGTGGCTCCTGCGGCCCAGCCGCGGCCCCCCTGCTGCTTGCTTCTACTAAAAATAAAAAAACCCTCATAGAGGATACTCACACCCATCTACGTCTTCTACCTCCATGCCTTGAGGACCTGTGGTTGATCCTCGCATCCATCCTGCCCTCCCCCCGCCGCCTCCATCAACCACCACCCGCCTCCATCCTGTCCCCCCCCTCGCCTCCATCCTGCCCCACACCAGTTCCATCCTGCCCCCCGCCCCCGCCAACTCCATCCTGCCCCCCCACCACCGGCTCTATTCCACCCCCCCTCGGCTCCATCCTGCCCCCCCGCTGCCTCCATCCTGCCCCCCCGCTGCCTCCATCCTGCTCCCCTGCCACCAGCTCCATCCTGCCCCCCCCCAGCCACCAGCTCCATCCTGCCCCCCCGCCGCCTCCATCCTGCCCCCCCTGCACCATCTCCATCCTGCTCCCCCCCGCCGCCTCCATCCTGCCCCCCCGCCGCCTCCATCCTGCCCCCCCCTGCACCATCCCATCCGCCCCCACCCCGCCGCTCCTTCTCCATCCACCTGCCCCCCTCCCGCGGCACATCCTGCCACCCCGCCACCATCCCGCCACCATCCCGCCCCACTCGCTCCATCCTGCCCTGCCGCCTCCATCCTGCCCCCCCCCGCCTCCATCCTAACCCCCTTCCTGCCAGCTCCATCTTGTCCCCCCTCCACCATCCCACCCCGCTCGCTGCATCCTGCCCTGCCGGCTCCATCCTGCCCCCCCACCGGCTCCATCCTACCCCACCGGCTCCATCCTGCCCCCCGCCGGCTCCATCCTGCCCCCCCGTCACCATCCCGCCCCGCTCGCTCCATCCTGCCCTGCCCCCCCACCCGCTCCATCCTGCCCCCTGCCTCGCCACCTCCATCCTGCCCCCCGTCCCACACCAGCTACATCCTGCCCCCCCCCCGCCGGCTCCATCCTGCCCCCCTCCCACACCAGCTCCATCCTGCCCCCCCGTCACCATCCCGCCCCGCTCGCTCCATCCTGCCCTGCCCCCCCACCCGCTCCATCCTGCCCTCCGCCTCGCCGCCTCCATCCTGCCCCCACCCCACACCAGCTACATCCTGCCCCCCCCCCGCGGCTCCAGTCCTGCCCCCCCACACCAGCTCCATCCTGCCCCCCCGCCGGCTCCATCCTGCCCCCCCGCCGGCTCCATCCTGCCCCCCCACACACCAGCTCCATCCTCCCCCCCCCCCGCCAGCTCCATCCTGCCCCCCCTCTGTCGGCTCCATCCTGCCCCGCTCGCTCCATCCTGCCCACCCGCCACCATCCCGCCCCGCTTGCTCCATCCTGCCCTGCCGCCTCCATCCTGCCCCACCGGCTCCATCCTGCACCCACCTCCGCCACCATCCTGCTCCTCCGGCTCCATCCTGCCACCACTCCACCCATCCCCCACGTCACCATCCTGCCCCCCTGATCCATCCTGCCCCCCTGGCAGTTAGCGGTCATGTGACAGATCAGCTGATCGGTTTCCCAGGCAAACGACGGGTCCTAAAGGCCTGTAGGACCTAGAAGACGGAGGTGGAGCGAGCCGGCGGACAGGTGAGTATCCTCACTGAGGATTTTTACATTTTTTGGAGGGAGGAGCAGGGGGGGAGCGGAGTATTGCCATATACCATAGTGCTGCTATACATGTACTCTAATGTATCGCCATATACTATAGTGCTGCTATACATGTGCTATAAAATTCCACCATATACTATAGTGCAACTCTACATATACTGCCATATACTATAGCGCTGCCTATACATGTACTGTAGTAATGTACCGCCATATACCATAGCGCTGCTATACATGTGCTATAAAATACCACCATATACTATAGTGCACCGGTACATATACTGTAATATATTGCCATATACTATAGTGCTGTTATACATGTGCTATACTGTACCGCCATATACCATAGCGCTGCTATATCTAATATATAAAACCCAAAGGCTCACTTCCGTCACTTTAGCCAGCACTTCCGTCACTTTGTCATCGCCAAAGTGACGTCACCACAGCGCTACACCCGTCCAGGGTGGACCAACATGCCGGTCCTAAGCGGAGCGGGACTCAGGCAGCCCCGCCACGCTTATGGCCGCCCCTACACTGCCTAAAACACACATCACGGGTGTGACGACCGTCCGCTGGAAGGCTGAGCTGCTGGTAAGGCAGCACCCCGAGAAACCCCGAGACCCTTAACTCCTATACAGGGATCTGGAATTATAGCGGAGCCCAGGGGGTAGCTACCTATGGGAGCAGCAGAGCAGGGAGGTCGTCTAGGAAGGGAAAAATCAGGAAGCGAAGAACGTAGTCAGGAGTCCGAGTCAAAACCGAGAGGGCAGCAAAGGTACAAAATCGTCAGGCGGTACAGAGTCAAAAATCCAGGCAAAGGTCAGAGTCAAAACCGAGAGGGCAGCAAAGGTACAAAATCGTCAGGCGGCACAGAGTCAAAAAATCCAGGCAAAGGTCAGCGCCAAAACCAAACACACACACTATGTCACTTGGGGAACCAAAACTATATCTGGCGGCCTGCAAGACCGGCTCCAATGTATTTGAAGGGCGCGGTTGCCTCCCATAGGCTGGAGCTCACAGCCTGATGACCTCATCCGGACCGCCCCTAGAGCCAGGCCAGATGGAGATGCACGACTGGCTCCACCCATCCCACCTCTGACAGAAGAACGCAGGCTGCGCCTAACGGACACCTCTGCAGGGCCCGCTCCTCTGTGACCAACACCACCCAGAGGGGAAACACAGCGGCGCTCAGCGACAGAGGCAGACGTCGCTGGAGCAGGTCCATATGAGGACAAGGCCTTCCTATCACCAGCACCACCAGACGAAGGAATCCGGCTCCTCCCATCGGCTGGGGCAGGAACACCGGCCACCGAGTCCAATGGCGATGTGACAACGGGCGGAAGACGACCGGCGTTAGCTGGTCGTCTCCCGCCCGCCACACACCACTTCGGGAGATGAGCGGCTAATGCCGGTCGTCTCCCGGGTGCCTTGCGCTCGCTCCGGCCGCTTTCACAGGTGCAGTTTCCTCCCCCTCACTTCCGGCAAACGGGGCTGCTGACGGCTCTCAGCGGAATGGTGGCCGCACGAACCGGCCTCCGCTCCTGGACAGGGCCGAGGCTCCGGGGGTCAGCCCTGTGCCGGACGACGTGCAGGAGGTCAAGTGGCCCCGGGAATACGGAGCCAGCTAGTGTGCAGCCTGGAGGGAGGGAGAGAGGTGTGCAGCCTGGAGGAGGAGAGGTGTGCCGAACAGTGATGTCGCTGCTCCAGCCTCCTCTCTCCTCACCCCTCCATCCGCACCTCTCCTCACCCCTCCATCAGCACCTCTCCTCACCCCTCCATCCACACCTCTCCTCACCCCTCAAGCTGCACCTCTCCTCACCCCTCCAGCTGCACCTCTCCTCACCCCTCCATCTGCACCTCTCCTCACCCCTCCAGCTGCATCTCTCCTCACCCCTCCTGCCTCACCTCTCCTCACCCCTCCTGCCTCACCTCTCCTCACCCCTCCTGCCTCACCTCTCCTCACCCCTCCAGCGCAACCTCTCCTTACCCCTCCAGCCTCCCGCCACATCATACTCTGCTACCCACTGAGCCGCCTGTATACTCTGCTACCCACTGAGCCGCCTGTATACTCTGCTACCCACAGAGCCGCCTGTATACTCTGCTACCCACAGAGCCACCTGTATACTCTGCTACCCACAGAGCCGCCTGTATACTCTGCTACCCACAGAGCCGCCTGTATACTCTGCTACCCACAGAGCCTCCTGTATACACACAATTCATTTCACCGCGCTGCCGATGCAATTGCTTCGGGCCCCTGACCACTGCACTCTGCCCCTGACCACTGCACTCTGCCCCTGACCACTGCACTCTGCCCCTGACCACTGCACTCTGCCCTGAAGCAGACTAGGAGCCACTGAGCCTCCGTATAGTCTGCTAACCACTGAGCCCCCGTATACCCTGCTAACCATAGGCTAGAATACCCGATTCTTTAGAATTGGGCTGCCATCTAGTAATATATAAAAATATAAAATTTTATATACTAATATAATATAATTTTGCTTATATATTATATTAGAACACTTGCACATTTTCAAGATGAGCTAGAAATGTCCTTTCTGATGAAATTCTACTTCTAAATGAGATGTCTCAATGCCCTCCTTTGCAAATGGGTCAAAACCAAGATGGTTGTCACTATAATGGCCCTACAGGCACCATGATAGTGGTAAAGGGCCTTGAACAACCATCCAAGTCGTCTACAAAGTTCTATCTGTTAATGTCAATTAAATGCAGATTTTGTTTTTTCTTTTTTAGGCCATCCATTGAAGAGCCTGTTGCCTAGCTTCTTCAACCTCAGGAGGAAGAGTAAGAACTATGCACCTGATTTCTAAAAACATTTGTAACAGCTTTACTATTAGTAAAGGAGGCTTATGGTGTCAATAATCACCCTAATATAGTCTTGCCTCTTCCAGCTCAAGAGCCACAATGCCCATGCGGAAAAAACTTACTGTGGCTGGGTTTCACAAGAAGCACAGCTTAGGCTACCTTCACATTTGCATTCCTCCCCCCCCACCCCAACCCACCCCAGCAGCGTTTTGCGGAGGGGATCCGCTATGTGACTGCAGCACTGCAAGCCCCTATCTTTATAATGGGAGCGCACTGTGCAGCGCATGACTGTGCGCACCCATTCACTGCCATATGTGATCTGTGCGCAGGCGGACGCCTGCACACAAATCACCCAGTCTCGTACGCACCACGAACGCGACATGTTGTATTTCTGGTGCAGACGAGACTGGGTGATTTGTGCCACAACCAATATGGCGGTGGCATTACAGTGTCTGTCAGCCAATCCCTGCATGTGGGCTAGCTCTCTAAAGAGCGCCAACATGCAGGGAGGTGGACCCCGAGCATAGCAAGAGTATCGCGAGATTACTCGGTACTCGTCGAGTACCCTGAGTACCGAGATATTCGTGCGAGTACCGAGTAGTGACAAGCATACTCTCTCATCCCTAATAGGTATTACTTGTTCTGCCATGCAAGGTTGGAACAGCAATATTTATCTCTTGGAAGCTCAGGCAAATTCCCCATTTCCATTTCAACTGAATTTAAAATGTAACTTGCTAAAATTAGTTCATAATCACACATGCACTGAGGTTACATCTTCTGGCTCCATTATGGGATCATTAAAATAGAACCCCTAGATAAAAGATTTCTCGAATGATGGAAACAAAGAATGCTAAATCTATCTCATGGGCTAACATACAAAAATAAATAACAAAAAAGAATGAACTTGTAACGTAACTAATTTTACCATCCACAGATTGAAATTCACGCCTGTGACCATTTTGAAAGTGGCCAAGTCTCACGTGACTGATAACTTTACACGAGCCGAATTGAATAAGAAGCTCAGTGATAAGAAGACCCTAGCATGTTATTATCTTCAAGCTGTTATCTATAACCATCTACGTAACACATCTGAGGCCAAAAATCCAATGGTAGGTTTAATTTAATTAACCAACTTGGCATATTGCTGGCACATGCTGCTTCACCATATTTTATGTACCGTATAAGCCGACCCGCGTATAAGCTGACCCCCCCTACTTTTGCCCCCAAAACCTGGGAAAACCTATTGACTTGTGTATAAGCCGAGGGTTGACCCCAGTAGTGTGGTATACAGCAGCCCCAGAGGTATATACAGCAGCCCCAGTGGTAGTATACAGCAGCAGCCCCAGTGGTAGTATACAGCAGCAGCCCCAGTGGTATATAAAGCAGCAGCCCCAGTGGTTAGTATACAGCAGCCCCAGTGGTTAGTATACAGCAGCCCCAGAGGTAGTATACAGCAGCCCCAGAGGTAGTATACAGCAGCCCCAGAGGTAGTATACAGCATCCCCAGAGGTAGTATACAGCAGCCCTAGAGGTAGTATACAGCAGCCCTAGAGGTAGTTTACAGCAGCCCTAGAGGTAGTATACAGCATCCCTAGAGGTATATACAGCCCCAGAGGTAGTATACAGCAGCCCCAGAGGTAGTATACAGCAGCCCCAGAGGTATATACAGCCCCAGTGGTAGTTTACAGCAGCCCCAGTGGTAGTTTACAGCAGCCCCAGAGGTAGTATACAGCAGCCCCAGAGGTAGTATACAGCAGCCCCAGAGGTAGTATACAGCAGCCCCAGTGGTAGTATACAGCAGCCCCAGTGGTAGTATACAGCAGCCCCAGAGGTAGTATACAGCAGCCCCAGAGGTAGTATACAGCAGCCCCAGAGGTAGTATACAGCAGCCACAGTGGTAGTAGACAGCAGCCCCAGTGGTAGTATACAGCAGCCCCAGAGGTAGTATACAGCAGCCCCAGAGGTAGTATACAGCAGCCCCAGAGGTAGTATACAGCAGCCCCAGAGGTAGTATACAGCAGCCCCAGTGGAGTATACAGCAGCCCCAGAGGTAGTACACAGCAGCCCCAGAGGTGTATTCAGCCCCCCCATCGGTGCACAAACCTGTAAAGGAAGAGATTAGTATACTTATCACTGTCCCGCCGCCGTCATCGCGCTCCTCCGTCTTCATCCAGCGTCTTCCGGCTTCCTCTGACGTCATTGTCTGCGCCGACCGGAGGAAGCCGGAAGAAGACGGATGAAGACGGAGGAGCACGATGACGGCGGTGGGGCAGCGGAAGCGGGACAGTGATAATGTCACGGGTGGCACGGATGACAGGGTAGAGGCCACGCGCAGACGGTCCCAGCGTTTGGCCAATCAGCCATAATGTTTGAGGACGGTCCGTCTTTCAGGGGCATTTACCTTCTGTGTAGATAGAGAGAAGGTATAGATAAGATCTCCCTATCATGGGGAGACGGCTGGGAAGGTCTTGTGCTCGGTCTGGTTTCTACACCAGTATTCTGGGTCACTAGGACCCAGCAGGTTCTTCCCACCTTTATAAGGAGTTTCATTGCCCTCCCTCGGTGCAGGTGATATTTCCTTGGACACTCATTATCCTTGCTCCAGCAGAAGCTGAGGCTGTGGAGGTTGCTGTGCTCTGCTGCAAGATAAGTGTTTTCTTTCCCCATTGTCTGTTTTTCCTTGTGTTTGTCTTTAGTTGTTAGTGGAGGGGTCTAGTGAACCTCTCCATCTGATCCTTAGATAAGGTAGTGCTAGGATCAGAGAAGGACGAGGTTCGTGGTCGGCGACAGTTGAGGAAACTGTATAGGGACGTCAGGGCAGACAGGGTCAGCCCCAGGAAGACTAGGGGTCACCCTCTCCCTCTTGTGCCCATAGCTTTAGGGACTCCTTATTCCCCCCCCCCGTCGTTGTCCTACGCTGAGTGTCTCTCCCGCTCCCAGCGTGACAGATAAGTATACTAATCTCTTCCTTTACAGGTTTGTGCTGCAAGGGGGGGGCCTGTATACTGATGGGGGCGGGCCTGTATACTGTATACACTGTATACAGTGTATACAGTATACAGTGACTCGCGTATAAGCCGAGGGGGGGACTTTTCAGCCCAATTGGGCTGAAAAACTCGGCTTATACGCAAGTATATACGGTATTTTCTATGCTTTTCCTCTTATAGTTAAGAGACTGGGTTGAGAGGGAGAAATTGAATGTGAATGGGCAGGCCGTAATAGTGGTAAACACAAAAAAAAATCTTTTGATACTGCAGGATGAGCAGGTACAGTTGTGGCCAAAAGTATTGACACCCCTGCAATTCTGTCAGATAATACTCAGTTTCTTCCTGAAAATGATTGCAATCACAAATTCTTTTGTATTATTATCTTCATTTAATTTGTCTTCAATGAAAAAACACAAAAGAGAATGAAGCAAAAGGCAAAACATTGATCATTTCACACAACTCCAAAAATGGGCCAGACAAAAGTATAGGCACCCTCAGCCTAATACTTGGTTGCACAACATTTAGACAAAATAACTGCAATCAACCGCTTCCGGTAACCATCAATGAGTTTCTTACAATGCTCTGCTGGAATTTTAGACCATTCTTCTTTGGCAAACTGCTCCAGGTCCCTGATATTTGAAGGGTGCCTTCTCCAAACTGCCATTGTTAGATCTCTCCACAGGTGTTCTATGGGATTCAGGTCTGGACTCATTGCTGGCCACCTTAGAAGTCTCCAGTGCTTTCTCTCAAACCATTTTCTAGTGCTTTTTGAAGTGTTTTGGGTTATTGTCCTGCTGGAAGACCCCTGACCTCTGAGGGAGACCCAGCTTTCTCACACTGGGCCCTACATTTATGCTGCAAAATTTGTTGGAAGTCTTCAGACTTCATAATGTCATGCACACGGTCAAGCAGTCCAGTGCCAGAGGTAACAAAGCAACCCCAAAACATCAGGGAACCTCCGCCATGTTTGACTGTAGGGACCGTGTTCTTTTCTTTGAATGCCTCTTTTTTTCTCTTGTAAATTCTATGTTGATGCCTTTGCCCAAAAAGCTCTACTTTTCTCTCATCTGACCAGAGAACATTCTTCCAAAATGTTTTAGGCTTTCTCAGGTAAGTTTTGGCAAACTCCTGCCTGGCTTTATGTTTCTGGGTAAGAAGTGGTGTCTTCCTGGGTATCCTACCATACAGTCACTTTTCATTCAGACGCCGACGGATAGTAGGGTTGACACAGTTGTACCCTCGGACTGCAGGGCAGCTTGAACTTGTTTGGATGTTATTAAAGAATTAATGGCTAGCACTCAACTTGGTGAGGGTGACGGTGCCAGTGAAAAGGAACCAAGGATTCCAAGTCGCTATGTAGGTAGGAATCACTGCACACGTACAAGAGATTATGCTTCAGGTGAAGAGTTTATTTACAGTGTCGGTTGCTTGCGACAAAACAATTGACGTTTCGGCCCATGTGGGCCTTGATCACAAAGTCGCCTTAAGGTTTGTAGTTGAGGATCAGCTCTTAGGCATAAGAATGCAAAGGAAGTTTTTTAGAAGTGTCACTATGTTGTAGTGTGTCACACCAAGAGCTTGCGCTCATGTAGGGTTGGTGGCACAGTGGAGGGTGTTTCCACCCTGGCTGTAAGGAAGGAGTGACCACTGTGCCACCAACCCCTACATGAGCGCAAGCTCTTGGTGTGACACACTACAACATAGTGACACTTCTAAAAAAACTTCCTTTGCATTCTTATGCCTTAGAGCTGATCCTCAACTACAAAACCTTAAGGCGACTTTGTGATCAAGGCCCACATGGGCCGAAACGTCAATTGTTTTTGTCGCAAGCAACCGACACTGTAAATAAACTCTTCACCTGAAGCATAATCTCTTGTTTGGATGTTAGTTGAGGTTCTTTATCCACCATCCACACAATCTTGCGTTGAAATCTCTCGTCAATTTTTCTTTTCGGTCCACATCTAGGGAGGTTAGCCACAGTGCCATGGGCTTCAAACTTCTTGATGACACTGCGCACGGTAGACACAGGAACATTCAGGTCGTTGGAGATTGCTCATGCTTCCTCACAATTTGGTTTCTCAAATCCTCAGACAGTTCTTTGAGCATGGAGAAAAGAAAGAAGACCAATGTGGTAACACAAGGACACAGGACAGATGTTGAGTCAACTTTAATCCATGTCAACTGGCTGCAAGTGTGATTTAGTTATTGCCAATACCATTTAAGTGCCACAGGTAAGTTACAGGTGCTGTTAATTACACATTAGAGAAGCATCACATGATTTTTCTAACAGTGTCAATACTTTTGTCCACCCCCTTTTTTATGTTTGGTGTGGAATTAGATCCAATTTGGCTTTAGGACAATTCTTTTTGTTTTTTTTTTTCATTGAAGACAAATTAAATGAAGATAATACCAAAGAATTTGTGATAATACTCAGTTTCTTCCTGAAAATGATTGCAATCTGACAATTGCAGAGGATCAATACTTTTGGCCACAACTGTAAATGTTAAATACATAACTCATATAATACTATGCTGTATGTTCTTCAATTCAAGGTTTTGCCATTTGCAATTGTATCTTTAACGCAACGTTTCACTTTGACAGAATTTCCATACGTATTTCAAAACGTTTAGGCCAACTAATCAGCCTGAGGATGCAGATACGGTGCCTACATTCTTTGTGTCCTGCAATGGACAACAAATCAAGAATCCCGGCAAAGACATGGAGCGCTTCCATAATAAGTTTGTAACAAATGAGGACCTCCTTCTCTGCTCTGCCAAGCATTTAACAAGACTAACAAATGTTTTATCTGCTGGTATCAACAGCCCGTAAAAACATGGAAGATGGCAATAGACGCATACAAAAAGTGGGCTGAATGTCTTTAGCAGGTGGAAAGAGATCAGGCCAATGCGTATATGTACTTTTTGTCCAGACCCGACATGGTGGATAAATCTCCATTTGCTGCTGGGATGTTAATAGTGGCTACACTGAAGGGAGATGAGTAAGCAGGAACCTCCGAGTAAGAGACCTAAGTTTATCCCCACAGGCATTCCCAAAATCCATCTTTTCATTGCATGAGACTTAAGTAATTATGCCTTTATACTAGACTAGCTGTGAGCCCGATGCAAATGCATCGGGATTCTAGAACGTGCATTAATTTGATTATAGTAGTGTGTAGGGGGTGTGTAGGGGGTGTGAGGACTTTTTGGGGGTATGTGAGGACTTTTTGGGGGGGGTGTGAGGACTTTTTGGGGGGTGTGAGGACTTTTTGGGGGGGTGTGAGGACTTTTTGGGGGGGTGTGAGGACATTTTGGGGGGGTGTAGGACTTTTTGGGGGGTGAGGACTTTTTATTAGCATTAATAGCATTATTATTAGCAGTAATAGCATTATTATTAGCATTAATAGAATATTTTAAATTTTTTTAAATTTTTTTTTAAGATTTTCGCGGCCGCACTTGCCGCAAGTGCAAACCGCACTTGCCGCACTGCCGCAAGTCCCTTTATACTTTCTATGGGTATTACCGCAACCGCGCCGCAAGTGTAACCGCATCTGCCGCGTATGCGGCAAATGCGGCAGATGCGGTTACACTTGCGGCGCGGTTGCGGTAATCCCCATAGAAAGTATAGGAGACTTGTGGCAGGTGCGGCAAGTGCGGTTTTGCACTTGCGGCAGGTGCGGCCGCGAAAAAAACCGCGGCTGACTGCGGTTTTTTTCGCGACCGCACTTGCCGCAAGTGCAAAACTGCACTTGCCGCACCTGCCGCAAGTCCCCCTATACTTTCTATGGGGATTACCGCAACCGCGCCGCAAGTGTAACCGCATCTGCCGCGTTTGCCGCATAACCGTTACACTTGCGGCGCGGTTGCGGTAATCCCCATAGAAAGTATAGGGGGACTTGCGGCAGGTGCGGCGGCTCAGGCAGCGACTCGCAATGGCCTCGCGGCCATTGCTCGCGCTACATGAGCGGTAAATCGCTAACTTTGTGCCGAGCCTCTGGTTCGATTTTCGGCCAGCGACTCACAATGGCCGCTTCGCCATTGCTCGCACTCAGCCAGCGACTCGCAATGGCCTCGCAGGCCATTGCTCGCGCAGGCTAACGACTCGCATTGCCCGCTACGCGGGCAATGCTTCGCTCGTGGTGACGTCACAGAGTGACAAAGCCACGGTCTTTTCGGGGTCCGACACGGAAGTGCCTACGGCAATTATATAGTAGATATGATTTCTACCAAATACCTGGTTAAGTAGTTTAGTAGGTAACAACTTTATCAGTTTTTCATAACTTAATTTAACTTTTTTTTTTTTTTTTTCCTTTCTTTCTTTAAATTTAAATCTGTGTAGTTGTTGTCATTGTGTTCTTTGGGATGTGGTGCCTGAATATTTTATGCTTGCTGAATATTTTACAATATTGTTTTCTCTTTTAGATTATTTCAGGCTTTACCCCAAAGAAGATCTGAAGCGCTATCTGAATGAACAGCATTGAACATCCAATCTACCTGTCCTAGTAATGTCCAATGTGAATGGAAGCCTAAACCAAAAAGAGGGGATACAGAGAACATTACCAGACTTCAAGAAAAGCTAAAATCGCAAAAGTGGACAAGTCTGAATGTGGTAAAGGTGAAGGACTGCACACAACTCGTGCTTTTAGTAGGGAGAAGTAATTTGTGACTATCACAGAGTGCTTAGAGAAGGAAACGAGGCTAACAAAATACAGGCAATGCTGAACGAGGACAAGTGCTATGTGGTTTTTTTTTTTTTTGTTTATTGTTGAAAAGGAGTGGTGTGTTGATGCCAGGGAGGCTCTGTGCAGTTGTCACCCAGACATGCCTTCGACATATGGGCGAAAAATGAATCATTCACTAAAAAATTACAATGTGAAACCTCTCCTTAAAATTATAATTGATGGTAACACCCCATCAATACTTCTTTGGGCTAATTGCGATATCAAACCAGGAACACCGCTTTTGTTCGATTATGGAGTGAAACTGAAACCGAATTATTATGGAGAAGCTTCATATGTCTCATGGCTTACAATGTGACTGTTTGATATTTAGAAAAGGATTTTGGTTTATATGTTCTCTCCATGTATGCGTGGGTTTCCTCCAAGTACTCCAATTTGGAACTGAGGTAGGGATTCAGTCCTTGGCGCTATGGCTCCCTTATGTCGGTCCCACAGCTTGGCGGTTTGCAGTCAGGGATAGACTGACTGCCTCGGATCCAGTATGCCGGTGTCGACCCCAGACACCCCAGCTGGCTCCAACCGGTCCAGGTTTGTCCCCTCTGGTTTCTGGGTCACCTCTCTCCAAAGAGGTGCCCTCCTGTCAGAGACGCAGTCTCCTGACGTCCTTCCTCCTGCTCTTCTCTCGCTGACTAGCTAACTGTCACTCTTGTCTCCCGCTGTACTCTTGGCTCCACCCCCTGGACCTACTGAATATATGGTGCCTATGCTAAGGTGGGCTCAGTGTATGGGTGCTAATGACAGACTCTGCATGAGACCCCATATCCATGACCACGGGGCACTACACCTCCAATTTGGGGTGCAGTACCTCCCTGTGACGCCTTGCCACAGGGGCGCCACACAGGCATTAACTTGTAGAATTTTTAAACGGCTTGGAGCTACAATGTTTCTGATAGTCGAGGTTTTACAGAATGTCTATGTAGGCTTTCTTGGAAATAGCCTATCAAGAATTTGATCTCCTAATAGGATATGCCAATGTTCATGTAAGATGTCTCTAATAGCTTTATGATTTTTATTAAAAGCTGTAATAAAATTATACTCAATATTTCTTTTAGGAGTATGAACAATTCATTTAGATAAAGTCAGACTGATATTTTTGCTTGCCTGTGAAACTTCTCCCCCAATCAATTTTTTTCGATATTTATGGACTTCAAATTTACGTTTAAGGATGGTAACCTGATGATAATAGTCAAAATCATTAGTACAGTTCCTGCATACTCTTTTGAACTGATTAACCAGGATATTATTCAACCACTTTTTAAAATGGCCACCAGAATAGTGGATATAACTGTTTTTAGCAACTTTTTAAAAAAAAAAGTCTTGTTACATAAATTGTTATTGTCAGCAAAAACAGTAAGAGCTAAAAAAATCAATATGATCAATATCAATGTTGTGTAAATGAGGGAAAAAATACAGTCCTCAACAGTTACTGTAAAAATTCTGTGAGGAATAAATCTACACTAAATTGATCATTGTCCCAAATGATAAAAAAATATCATCGATAAATCTTTTATACATGATGATACCATTTTTAAATTTGTTGTTATAAATATATATCTCCTCAAAAATACCAATAAAACTTCCGGTTCCGGTTCCTAAGATGGCCGCACGGTGAGCGAGTAGCTCCTGATACCCACCGCCAGATACCCGCACAATAGCCGCCGGAGGTCCCCGGTTTCACAAGAGAAGGCAAGGAGAGATACAGGGGCATGGAGCGGAATCGCATGGAGCCGTGGCTGCGCAGCTCCGGCACCATTACAGGCACGAGACGCCACATCACAGCAACAGGAGGTGGGGCAAGATGGCAGCGAGCGGGAGAACGATGGAGAGGAATAACAAGCAGAACGCAGATGCGAGGCAACAGGGGGGAGAGAGAAACATGACCAGCCCGCAGATAAGGATGACAGCGGCGGCCTCAGCTACACAATTGGAGGTTGGTGACATAATGGAGCCCCAGCTACACTCAGTTTTGGCCACAGAATTGAAGGCTCACCTCACGGCAGAGCTGAGCAGGGCAGTCAAAGAGACAGTGCAGTCAGCCCTGGCTGAGCTGCAACTCACTGCACAGCAACATGAGACCAGATTGACAGGAGCTGAGCAGAGAATATCAGACTATGAGGACAGAGTGCAAGCTCTTGAACTACAATTGGAAGCTGTCAGCAAAGAATCCACATGGATGAAAGCTAAACTAGACGATTTAGAAAATAGATCCAGGCGCAATAACCTGAGGATTATAGGTCTGCCTGAGTCTGTATCTCACAACCAATTGGACGACATCTGCGAAACCGAATTGCCCCAAGCCCTGGGTTTTGAGAGACGCTGCAGGGTAGAAAGGGCACACCGGATAGGCTCTCCCCCACCACCCCGAGAGATGGGCAACAGAAATGACCCACAGCACTCAAGCAACATGAAACCCAGGCAGGTCATAATGAGATACCTGGACTGTAAAGACAAAGAAAAGTTATTGATAGCTTTCAGGAGAAGACGCCAGCCTCTGATGTTAAGGGGACATAAAGTGCTTATATTTGGCGATCACTCCCCTGAAGTGGTCAGGAAGAGGAGGCTGTTTAATGACATCTGCAGCATGCTATTTAAAAGAGGCACCCCGTTTCAACTGTTATACCCTGCCACACTCAAGGTGACAGGCCGCGACGGCAAACCACGATACTATACGGATGCGGAAGAGGCATGGCGCAGACTGACGATGAGAGATGGTGAGGACACCGGTCCACGGAGATCCCCGGACAGGCGATCTGGATCCAACTCACCAAAAAATACGCACAACGACCAGGAGGATGTAAGAACCAGAAGAGCCAGCCGAACCCGAGCTACAGTAACAACGCCAACCAGGAGTGTTTCCAGGGAGCGCGTCACCGAGGGACTGCCGTTCACCGATTGACTAACGTGATTAACCCATTTTTAATTGGACACTGATCCGGACATCCTCTGTGACAAAAAGGCATTGGAACAGACGGTCTCCGTGGTGCTGTGCTGGAAAGATCCCTCAATATGACTGTGTGCAAGTTTTTCTTAAACCCCCTTATTTTATTTTTTTTTTTTTTCTCTCCTCTATACTCCAAAACTTGAAGCAGAAATATGGGCTACTTGGTATACCGGGGACCTGATAACTTAAACAAATTATCCTTATCATAAGAATAGTTATAATGATGGCCATTAATCATACGCTTTCTTCTTTAAAAGGCGGAGGGTGGGAGCCGAGAAGGAGAGTAATGGCTTTCAGGATGTTGGAAGTTATACCAATTTCTGGGAAGGTCGAGGGATGCGATGGGTGGGGGGTGGGAAAAATATTGGGGTTTTCTTCGTTGCTTGTTACAAATTGGGGATATTGTACATTAATCGCATTATGTGGGGAATTCATTAAGGTTCATGGCAGAATTGTTTTTTGGAGGAGAGAGGGCGCTACCTACACAGTACTTTGCAGCCAATCTCGCAATATAGACACGTAATGGTTCAAATTCTATCATGGAACGTGAAAGGCCTCCGCTCACCGGGCAAACGCTCAATTGTTCTTAGACATCTTAAGAAACTACGAGGGGACATTGTTCTATTACAAGAGACCCATCTAAGGGAGGATGAATTTTTCACTCAAAAGACTCTGGGTGGGAGAAGTGATTGGCTCGGGTGCACTGGGTCGAAAAGCAGGGGTGATCATCTTGATCAGCAAAACTTTAGCACATAAAATTATCTCACATGATAGTCTGGCAGAAGGACGCCACGTACACATAATGATTAGTGATGAGCGAGTACTAAAATGCTCGGGTGCTCGAAGCTCGGGCCGAGCATCCCGAGATACTCGTGTACTCGGCCCGAGTACTCGAGACCCGAGTATTTTTATGAAATTACTGCCGGCAGCATGTAGAAACCCTAACAATGTCACAAAAGTCTCAGAAGAGTGCTCAAATGACATGGCAACACCATGGGGAAGACCCCTGGAAGCATTTCTCACTCAAAAGTCACAGCTGTGAACAATCTTGTCCGAGTTTCACGCCAATTTTACGGAGTCACCAGAAAACCTTCCAAAATGACACCAAAATGAATATTCAGGGTGGAAATGTTAAGGGCACATACCCAATAGTGAGATACAGCTGGTGTATGTTACTTTTTGTGATTACATGAAAGATTTTACGTGAAAACATTGTGCGGCACTCCGATGTCCCTGAGAAGAGACGTACATGAAGGCCTCTTGACATAATGTGCCCATTTTGAGGAACTGGGTATATTGTAGTATTTTCCTTTGCCAGGGCAGTCCAAAATTGGGAGATTCACCAATGCCCCTGGATAGAGACGTGCATGAGGGCCTGTAAACCTGAAGTGCCCATTGTAAGGAAGTGGGTGTATTGTAGTATAGCCCTTTGACAGGGCAGCCAAAAATTGGGAGGCTTTATATTGTCCCTGGATAGAGACATGCATAAGGGCCTGTAAACCTGAAGTTGGTGTATTGTAGTATAGCCCTTTGGCAGGGCAGCCAAAAATTGGGAGGCTCCAGATTGTCCCTGGATAGAGACGTGCAGGAGGGCCTGTAAACCTGAAGTGCCCATTGTAAGGAAGTGGGTGTATTGTAGTATAGCCCTTTGACAGGGCAGCCAAAAATTGGGAGGCTCCACATTGTCCCTGGATAGAGACGTGCAGGAGGGCCTGTAAACCTGAAGTGGGTGTATTGTTGTATAGCCCTTTGGCAAGGCAGTCCAAAATTGGGAGGTTCACCAATGCCCCTGGATAGAGACGTGCATGAGGGCCTGTAAACCTGAAGTGCCCATTGTAAGGAAGTGGGTGTATTGTAGTATAGCCCTTTGACAGGGCAGCCAAAAATTGGGAGGCTTTATATTGTCCCTGGATAGAGACATGCATAAGGGCCTGTAAACCTGAAGTTGGTGTATTGTAGTATAGCCCTTTGGCAGGGCAGCCAAAAATTGGGAGGCTCCACATTGTCCCTGGATAGAGACGTGCAGGAGGGCCTGTAAACCTGAAGTGCCCATTGTAAAGAAGTGGGTGTATTGTAGTATAGCCCTTTGACAGGGCAGCCAAAAATTGGGAGGCTCCATATTGTCCCTGGATAGAGACATGCATAAGGGCCTGTAAACCTGAAGTGGGTGTATTGTAGTATAGCCCTTTGGCAGGGCAGCCAAAAATTGGGAGGCTCCACATTGTCCCTGGATAGAGACGTGCAGGAGGGCCTGTAAACCTGAAGTGGGTGTATTGTTGTATAGCCCTTTGGCAAGGCAGTCCAAAATTGGGAGGTTCACCAATGCCCCTGGATAGAGACGTGCATGAGGGCCTGTAAACCTGAAGTGCCCATTGTAAGGAAGTGGGTGTATTGTAGTATAGCCCTTTGACAGGGCAGCCAAAAATTGGGAGGCTTTATATTGTCCCTGGATAGAGACATGCATAAGGGCCTGTAAACCTGAAGTTGGTGTATTGTAGTATAGCCCTTTGGCAGGGCAGCCAAAAATTGGGAGGCTCCACATTGTCCCTGGATAGAGACGTGCAGGAGGGCCTGTAAACCTGAAGTGCCCATTGTAAAGAAGTGGGTGTATTGTAGTATAGCCCTTTGACAGGGCAGCCAAAAATTGGGAGGCTCCATATTGTCCCTGGATAGAGACATGCATAAGGGCCTGTAAACCTGAAGTGGGTGTATTGTAGTATAGCCCTTTGGCAGGGCAGCCAAAAATTGGGAGGCTCCACATTGTCCCTGGATAGAGACGTGCAGGAGGGCCTGTAAACCTGAAGTGGGTGTATTGTTGTATAGCCCTTTAGCAAGGCAGTCCAAAATTGGGAGGTTCACCAATGCCCCTGGATAGAGACGTGCATGAGGGCCTGTAAACCTGAAGTGCCCATTGTAAGGAAGTGGGTGTATTGTAGTATAGCCCTTTGACAGGGCAGCCAAAAATTGGGAGGCTTTATATTGTCCCTGGATAGAGACATGCATAAGGGCCTGTAAACCTGAAGTTGGTGTATTGTAGTATAGCCAATTGGCAGGGCAGCCAAAAATTGGGAGGCTCCACATTGTCCCTGGATAGAGACGTGCAGGAGGGCCTGTAAACCTGAAGTGCCCATTGTAAGGAAGTGTGTGTATTGTAGTATAGCCCTTTGACAGGGCAGCCAAAAATTGGGAGGCTCCATATTGTCCCTGGATAGAGACATGCATAAGGGCCTGTAAACCTGAAGTGGGTGTATTGTTGTATAGCCCTTTGGCAAGGCAGCCAAAAATTGGGAGGCTCCACATTGTCCCTGGATAGAGACGTGCAGGAGGGCCTGTAAACCTGAAGTTGGTGTATTGTAGTATAGCCCTTTGGCAGGGCAGCCAAAAATTGGGAGGCTCCACATTGTCCCTGGATAGAGATGTGCAGGAGGGCCTGTAAACCTGAAGTGCCCATTGTAAGGAAGTGGGTGTATTGTAGTATAGCCCTTTGACAGGGCAGCCAAAAATTGGGAGGCTCCATATTGTCCCTGGATAGAGACATGCATAAGGGCCTGTAAACCTGAAGTGGGTGTATTGTAGTATAGCCCTTTGGCAGGGCAGCCAAAAATTGGGAGGCTCCACATTGTCCCTGGATAGAGACGTGCAGGAGGGCCTGTAAACCTGAAGTGGGTGTATTGTTGTATAGCCCTTTGGCAAGGCAGTCCAAAATTGGGAGGTTCACCAATGCCCCTGGATAGAGACGTGCATGAGGGCCTGTAAACCTGAAGTGCCCATTGTAAGGAAGTGGGTGTATTGTAGTATAGCCCTTTGACAGGGCAGCCAAAAATTGGGAGGCTTTATATTGTCCCTGGATAGAGACATGCATAAGGGCCTGTAAACCTGAAGTTGGTGTATTGTAGTATAGCCAATTGGCAGGGCAGCCAAAAATTGGGAGGCTCCACATTGTCCCTGGATAGAGACGTGCAGGAGGGCCTGTAAACCTGAAGTGCCCATTGTAAGGAAGTGTGTGTATTGTAGTATAGCCCTTTGACAGGGCAGCCAAAAATTGGGAGGCTCCATATTGTCCCTGGATAGAGACATGCATAAGGGCCTGTAAACCTGAAGTGGGTGTATTGTTGTATAGCCCTTTGGCAAGGCAGCCAAAAATTGGGAGGCTCCACATTGTCCCTGGATAGAGACGTGCAGGAGGGCCTGTAAACCTGAAGTGGGTGTATTGTAGTATAGCCCTTTGGCCAGGGCAGCCAAAAATTGGGAGGCTCCACATTGTCCCTGGATAGAGACGTGCAGGAGGGCCTGTAAACCTGAAGTGGGTGTATTGTAGTATAGCCCTTTGGCCAGAGCAGCCAAAAATTGGGAGGCTCCACATTGTCCCTGGATAGAGACGTGCATGAGGGTCTCAAAACATTTTTCCCATTGAAAAGGAGCGGGTATCCTGTCGTTGTAATGCCCATTCAAAAAGAATGGGCGTAAAAATTTACCACTGGGGGTATACCTGAAACAACAGCCTAACTATTGTAACGGTCATCATGGTGGCACATGAGGAGAAGGAGGAGCAGTCCAGCGATTAGCCAAGGAAGAGGAAGACGATGTGGTGGATGATCCAGTAGCTGACCCAACCTGGCAGGAGGATATGCAGAGCGAGGACAGCAGTGCACAGGGGAAGGGAGACGTAGCATCCCAACAGGCAGTACGAAGCAGGGTCGGGTCCGCAGGCAGAAGGCAGGCAACCGTTCCCCGGAACAACTACACGACACAAGGTGCCTGTGCAATGTTAGGTCTTCCCGAGTCTGGCAGTTTTTTAAGTTGGCTCCAGATGACTCTAAAAAGGCCATTTGCAACACCTGCCATGCCAGCAGCAGCAGGGGTACAAAACTAGCAGCCTGACCACCACCAGCATGATCAGGCACATGTCAGCCAAGCACCCGACTTTGTGGGAAGTACAACAGAGTCGAGGAGCGGTGCTTGCTGATGTCACTGCTACGTCTTCGTGTGTTGTGCGTGCGAGCCAATCCCCTGTACATGCTGGCCGCGAACAAGCCTCCGGCCCTGCACCTGAAGTTGCCCACGCACAAATAACCCCACCATCAAGCACGTCCTTGTCCCAGAGCAGCGTTCAATCATCCATTCAGCAAACCTTTGAACGCAGGCGCAAATACGCTGTCAACTCCCCACATGCCACAGTCCTGAATTATCACATTTCACGACTCATAGCGCTAGAAATGTTGCCTTTCCGGCTGGTGGAGACGGAAGCATTCCGCGACCTGATGGCGGCTGCTGTCCCATGTTACTCGGTCCCCAGCCGCCACTATTTCTCCAGATGTGCCGTCCCCGCATTGCATAACCACGTGTCCAACAGCATCACACGTGCCCTGAACAACTCTGTTTCAGCCAAAGTCCACCTAACCACAGACATGTGGACAAGTGCTTGTGGGCAAGGCTGCTACATCTCCTTGACAAAACATTGGGTTTATATTGTGGAGGCTGGGACACAGTCTGAGCGAGGGATGGAACACGTCCTTCCCACAGCAAGGATAGCAGGCCCTACCTCTGTCAGGGCTTCACCGACACTCTACAGCTCCGGAATGTCATGCTCTTCAGCCTCCTCCTCCTCCTCCTGTGCATCCTCATCCACTGTACCCTCCACACCAGTCCCAAGCTGGAAGCACTGCAGCACTGCCTCTGCAAAGCGGTAACAGGCGGTGCTGAAGCTAGTCTGCATAGGTGACATACCCCACAATGCAGAAGAGGTATGGACAGCTCTGAAACAGCAGGCAGATCACTGGCACACACCTCTGAACCTAAAGCAAGGATGGTCGTGTGTGACAATGTCCGGAACCTGGTGGCAGCTTTGAGGCGAGGCCAGCTGATGCATGTTCCATGCGTGGGCCATGTGCTCAACCTGGTGGTTCAGAGGTTTCTAAAGTCATACCCAGAGCTGTCTAAACAGCTGGTAAAAGTTTGCCGTCTGTCTGCACATTTTCACAAGTCACCTGCTGCTTCAGCCGGCCTTGCCGGCTTTCAGCGCCGTTTGCGTCTTCCGGCCCACAGACTTGTGTGTGATGTCCCCACGCGTTGGAATTCAACTCTGCACATGTTGGTCAGGATATGTGAGCAGAAGAGGGCAGTTGTGGACTACCTGCATCACCTAAGCCATCGGGAAATGGGTCAAACTCCACACATAACACCTGAGGAGTGGAGATGGATGTCGGACCTATGTACCGTCCTCCAAAACTTTGAGGACTCCACCAAGATGGTGAGCGGCGATGACGCCATTATTAGCGTCACCATACCACTACTCTGCCTTCTAAAACGGTCTCTGCTGAAAAACAAAGAGGATGCATGGCAGGCCGAGCGCGATGACTTGGAGCCAGAAACAGTAGTGGGTGTGGGTGAAAACACACAGCCCAGCCTCATCTCATCACAACGTGCAGTGGAGGACTATGACGAGGAGGAGGAGGATGAAGACATGGAGCAACTCTCTGGCCAAATTGAGGATATGACATGCACACCAGTCATACCCTCGATTCTGCGTGGCTGGCCAGAGGACAGTGGAGATGAGGAGGAGGAGGAGGAGGACAGCATGTTCAGTCATCGTGTTGGTCTGGATACTGAAGTGATGGCTGTTAAGAGTCTGGTGCATATGGCTGACTTTATGGTAAGTTGCCTGGCTCGTGACCCTCGCGTTCAGAACATCTTGGCCGACAATCAGTACTGGTTGGCAACACTGTTAGACCCACGCTACAAGGAGATCTTTATGTCTCTCATTCCTGAGGCAGAGAGGTCAGCCAAAATGCAGCATTTCCAGAAGGCTATAGTCACGGAAGTAGGCAAATCATTCCCCTCACAAAACGCTAGCGGCATAGGTCAGGAATCGGTGGACAACCAAGGCGTACGGCCGAGAGGGGCACAAGTCCAATCCGCCAGAGGTAGGGGAACAGTCTTTACCATGTGGGACAGTTTTCTCAGCCCCTCACGTACCACAGCCCGTGAGGTGCGGGGTAGTGCCACAAGAAATGCTAAGTTTGGCCAGATGCTGAAGGAGTACCTTGCAGATCAAACAACTGTACTGCTAGATTCCTCTGTGCCTTACAATTATTGTGTCTCCAAGCTGGACACGTGGCATGAATTGGCTCTCTACGCCTTGGAAGTCCTGGCCTGCCCTGCCGCTAGCGTTTTGTCAGAGCGTGTTTTCAGAGCCGCAGGTGGAATCATTACTGATAAACGCACCCGCCTGTCAACTGAAAATGCTGACAGGCTGACTCTGATCAAGATGAACAAGGGTTGGATTGGGCCAGACTTCACCACACCACCAACAAATGACAACTGAATTTAAATTTTGTTATGGGAATTTGCCATGTACCTCCACTCACCCATGGGTTCACACTTCTGGACTTCCGAGTGTCCAAGTGTGAGATCAGTAATGTCCGTGGACGTGTACTCGGCCTGGTGGTAGGAAGGAGGATCAGGTTGGGAAATGTGCGGTGCAGTATCACGGTTACTGACACTTGACCGTGTGGAAGACAGGGTGTTTGTGGAGGTGCCAATCTGACTTGAAGCATTATCTGCTATCCAAGTAACAACCTGTTGACACTGGTGTTGGTTCAAGAGCGGTGTACTGCAGCGGGCCCCAAGAATTTGGGACAGGACGTGTGAGCGAGTAGATGTGCCCCTTTCTTGTTACGAAATTAGTGCTTGCACACGACCTCGGCCTCTGCCTGCACCACCATCACGTTCACTTACTTGTTACTTGCCAACGCCCTTGCGCATTTTGCTTGTATACAGCGACAACAGTCTGGTGACTGTAATGGTCACAGGAGAGTAGGATTTTAGTCCCTAACCTGTATCAAGGTAGTAAGTACACCAGTCTGGTGACTGTAATGGTCACAGGAGAGTAGAATTTTAGTCCCTAACCTGTATCAAGGTAGTAAGTACACCAGTCTGGTGACTGTAATAGTCACAGGAGAGTAGGATTTTAGTCCTTAACCTGTATTAAGGTAGTAAATACACCAGTCTGGTGACTGTAATGGTCACAGGAGATTAGGATTTTAGTCCCTAACCTGTATCAAGGTAGTAAGTACACCAGTCTGGTGACTGTAATGGTCACAGGAGATTAGGATTTTAGTCCCTAACCTGTATCAAGGTAGTAAGTACACCAGTCTGGTGACTGTAATGGTCACAGGAGATTAGGATTTTAGTCCCTAACCTGTATCAAGGTAGTAAGTACACCAGTCTGGTGACTGTTATGGTCACAGGAGATTAGGATTTTAGTCCCTAACCTGTATTAAGGTAGTAAGTACACCAGTCTGGTGACTGTAATGGTCACAGGAGATTAGGATTTTAGTCCCTAACCTGTATCAAGGTAGTAAGTACAACAGTCTGGTGAATGTAATGGTCACAGGAGATTAGGATTTTAGTCCCTAACCTGTATTAAGGTAGTAAGTACACCAGTCTGGTGACTGTAATGGTCACAGGAGAATAGGATTTTAGTCCCTAACCTGTATTAAGGTAGTAAGTACACCAGTCTGGTGACTGTAATGGTCACAGGAGATTAGGATTTTAGTCCCTAACCTGTATTAAGGTAGTAAGTACACCAGTCTGGTGACTGTAATGGTCACAGGAGATTAGGATTTTAGTCCCTAACCTGTATCAAGGTAGTAAGTACAACAGTCTGGTGAATGTAATGGTCACAGGAGATTAGGATTTTAGTCCCTAACCTGTATTAAGGTAGTAAGTACACCAGTCTGGTGACTGTAATGGTCACAGGAGAATAGGATTTTAGTCCCTAACCTGTATTAAGGTAGTACGTACACCAGTCTGGTGACTGTAATGGTCACAGGAGATTAGGATTTTAGTCCCTAACCTGGATCAAGGTAGTAAATTCAACAGTCTGGTGACTGTTATGGTCACAGAAAAGCTTGGATTCCGATCTGTATCACCCTGCCTATATCCTCCTAGATTAGTCCTGAGAAGGACTGTTGTGGTCAGCAGCAGTTTGCAGCCCTGCTCCGGATCTACCTATGAGGGCCGCAAATCTGTCCCTAAGCAGCAGCAGACACTCTCCCTACACTCACTGTATGGATGCCTGTGCGCAGAGCACAGCGCGGCCGGGTCTTATAAGGGCTCGGTCACGCTGTGCAGGCCGGCCAATCACTGTAATTCCACAACTAACAGGGCTGTGGCATTGCAGTGGTCTGCCAGCCAATCCCTGAATGTGGTCTGGCTCTCAAAAGAGTGCCAACATGCAGAGATGACGACCACGAGCACAGCATGAGTATAGCGAGATTACTCGGTGCTCGCCGAGTAGCCCGAGTACAGTGATACTCGTGCGAGCACCGAGTAGTGGCGAGCATGCTCGCTCATCACTAATAATGATCGAATGCTCAGGCATGACCCTAAGTATTCACAATATATATGCTCCCAATACGGGTCAGGACGCTTTTCTAGAGTCCCTCTTGCCATCCATGTTACAGGACACGGAGAATAACATAATAGTTGGGGGGACTTCAACTCAGTTATAAATAATAGCGAAGACAGGAAGTTGAACACACAGGGAAGCAAGGGAGTCAAGAAGAATGGAGATAGGAACAGTCAGCAGAAAGCGTCTTCTCTAGCGAGATTTACATCTGACCTGCTTCTTTGGGATGCATGGAGGCTGAGAAACCCCCAAGAGAGGGAATTTACGCATTATTCTCACCGACATGACTCCTGGTCCAGGATAGATGTGCTACTGGTTGGAAATCATCTGCTGTCTAGGATAGAGGATATGTCGATAGAAAACTTGGTGATCTCTGATCACAGCCCAGTGAGCTTGTCAATGTCAGACGTTTATCCTAGGGGAAATGACATTATTTGGCGCTTTCCCACGACGCTACAGGACAGCCCTGATTTTAAAAAAACTACTAGGAGAATGGTGGGGAATATTCTCATCAGACAATGAACAACACTTGGGAGACAGTGTGCTGTTTTGGGAAACCGCCAAAGCAGTACTTAGGGGCAGAATAATAGCGTACACAAGGAACAGGCGTCGATTGGTGGAACAGTCCTTCCTATCCAGCAGCAATTCAGTGAGGTCAGCTTACAGAAACTTCATTGATAATCCGTCAACGGATAACAAGCTTGCTTGGCAACACCGGAGAGATACTTTTAATGAATGGGCGAGACAAAAAGAAACCTTGTCTAGACAACACTGGGAGGCCAAATTACATCACTATGGTAATAAAGCGGGCAAGCTACTGGCCAACCTGGCAAGGGGAAAGCGGCAACATACCACGATCACTGCAATTAAGAATCAGGGGGGGAAAGTTACGAAAGACCCGAAACAAATAATAGAAGAACTGGGAAAGTACTACGCAAAACTATATAATACACCGACAGATGGGGGGGAAGAGGGGGACGATTGGCTACAGGAATATCCCATGACACGAGTCGATGAACTGACTCTCCAGAGCCTTAATAGACCAGTTACAGTTGAAGAAGTCACCGGGGTGATAAGAGAACTGAACGCACATAAGGCACCTGACCCAGATGGATTTGGGGGGGGATTCTACAAGGCGATTTATCCTTTGATTACACCTACCCTGACGTCTCTATATAACTCAATCCTACAAGGAGGCCCAATACCCGATCAAATGAATACGGCACATATTACATTAATTCCAAAAGGAGGTAAGAACCCTGAGGACTCGGACAGTTACAGGCCGATTTCATTAATCAACGTAGATTTGAAAATTCTGTCCAAGTTAATGGCAAACAGATTAGCAATATTTCTCCCAAAGTTGGTTGGCCATCACCAGGCGGGGTTTGTCAAGGGACGGTCGGCAACGGGTAATATACGGAGGGCGCTGCTAACGATTGATTCACTCATAGGGACTAGGGAGACGCGGACTGAGAGAGACCCAGCCATGGTCACACTGGATGCCGAAAAGGCCTTTGGTAATGTCAGGTGGCCATGGCTGGGCAAGGTGCTAGACGCGGTGGGGTTGACGGGCCCTTTCAGGTTATATTTGAACTCGCTTTATGCAAACCCCAAAGCCAGGGTGCAAACGCCAGGATTCTTGTCCAATACGTTTCACTTTACACAGGGGGACACGCCAGGGGTGCCCGCTGTCACCCCTCCTCTTCAACCTGGAGATCGAACCACTTGCCCGTTATCTGACGAGTGGTGAAGACTTTGAGGGGATAGCTATAGGATATGATCCAACTTTTTCGCTGATGACATAATTCTATATTTAGGGGACCCAAACACGGAACTACCTGCTATATTGCCCCGACTTGAGAGGTTTGGCTCTTTTTCTGGTTTTAAACTAAATAAGGAAAAATGTGAGATACTGTTTCTGACAACACGAGGAAGATGTCGGGGGGGGGAGATGTCAGAACGTACCCAAATTCTCGACATACCTGTAGCTAAGAAGTCAATACGATACTTGGGGATACAACTAGCGCGGACCGCTGACCTAGTCTATAGCCTAAACTACGAACTATTATTAGCAAAGATGGAATCATACCTCAGTAAATGGGAGGGGTTGCCGCTTCCCCTGCTGGGCCGTGGACACCTGCTTAAAATGATGAGTTTTTCTAAGCTCCTTTACCCGCTTCAAGTATTGCCTTTATTGATACGCAGCAGAGATATAACTAGAATAAACAGGGCCTTTACCAGGTTCTTGTGGCGGAGTAAGCGACCAAGGATTCGCCTGAAAACACTGATGTTGCCAAAAGAGCTAGGGGGCTTAGCCATACCTGACGTTCGGAACTACAACCTGGTGTGCTTGGTCCGACACATCCTAGAGTGGTTGGGCAAGTCAAATAAGTTCTCAGATTGGGAGCTGGAGTCACAGCCCTGTAAACCATGGAGTTTGGCTTCAGTATTACACACGTCTAGATCTAATCTCCCAGTTTTGATGAAACATTCCATAGTGACAAGGGATACCATAGCGGCCTAGAAAATAGTCCGGAAAAAACAGGGCCTCTCTTGGCGCATGTCCAAATGTGTTTCACTGTGGGCCCACCCGGAGTTCCTGCTGGGAAGGGAAAATAGTCTTTTCCAACGCTGGAGGGAGGGGGGAATAGAGAAAGCCAACGACCTTCTCTGCCACTCAGAATCCAGATGGTTGACTGGAGTGGAATTATTAAATTCTATGGCATTACCGGACCATCACATGCTCCAGTTCAAACAGTTGGAGCACTATATCATGAAAGATTGGTTAATGTTCAGTCAGAATGTGTGACGAACTCATGGGATGATCTACTTTCTAGGGGGATAACCAATATGAGTGTCTCTATTTTATACAAAGAACTAGGACCTCAATTAACACAGCCTACACACCCAAGACCCTTCAAAGGGTGGGAATCCAGACTGAAAGAAGAAGCACTGGGAGAGAAAATACTGAATGGATGGAGGATGTTTAGAGGGAATGTAGTCAACGAACAGTGGCGAGACTCCCAGTTTCGCCTGATGCATAGAGCGATTTATGGGTTTAAGCTTATCAAACAAAGTCAAACACAGACAGACTACAGGCCTGCCTGAAGTGCTCACACCCCAAACACTGTCTTCTCACGGTTTTGGGAATGCAAATTGATCCGCCCTCTTTGGTCCTTCATGGAAGATATGGCAGGGAGGATTGCGGGAGGCTCAGAGGAGATGGGTAGGGATGGATGGTTGTTTCACTGCATAAACAGCTCACATGGCACTAGAAGTGAACAACGTATGCTACATACGGTGGCAATTTTAGCTAAACGCGCCATATTAAGACGCTGGTTGGATGCCAGACCACTCTCACATGACTCAGTAATACTCAACATTAAGGAAGCAATGAGGTCTGAATGCATAGAGGCATAAACCAATAAAGACGATCTAACAAAAAAAATTTTGATAAATGGAGGGGGTTTATTCTAAACTATCTCTCCGACGAGGATGTTAAATCAGTGGTGTGGCCCTTCAGAGACTCTACCTGGTATCTGATGGAACAACTGCAGGGTAGCCTGGGAAGGCTGGAGGTCTCTCAACACACTTAACATACTTGATACTAAATGATTTAAACAGAGACTGTAGATGGTAGCAGGACTTATAATATTATAGAGTTATAGTGTTGGCCTGCATTTATTAGATGGGAGGATGAACTCTGCCGGGGAGGGAATGGGGGAGGGGGGGAGTTATGCAATCTTTTCTTTTTTTTTTTGGGGGGGGGATTGTATGAGTTTGACAATTGTAACCATTATAATGCTGATTACCATGTTCAAATGTTTGGAAAATCAAATAAAAATATTTGTAAAAAAAAAAAAAATACCAATAAACAAGTTAGCATATGAACATGCTACTTTTGATCCCATTGCTGTACCTTTAATTTGGTGGTAAAATTTGCCTAGGAAAGTAAAAAGGTTATTCAAAATAAAAGAAAGTCTTGCATGATAAATGATTTTTGTTGAGATGATGATAGTCTATTATCATTAGCTAAAAGTTGTTGTATAATTACAATCCTATCTCGTGCAGTATATTCGTATAAAGAGCTACTACGTCGCGAGTGAGCATAGAATAGGATGGTTTCCATACAATGTCTTTTAGCAGAAGGATGATGGTGGGGTTACACGTAGCGATATCGTCCCAATATCGCATACAACGCCGCGGGAGCGCGCATTTTGGGAGCAATTTTCGCGATATCGCATCGCCGGTTTACACGCTGCGATATCGGGAAACAACGTCCCTCCGATGTGTATGCCCACCAACCCAGTAACGACCATTTAACATGGGAGTTAATGGGTGAGGTGCGAGTACGCATCGGAGTTGGGCTGTCACACGCTGCGATGCTGGTACAACGGCCTTGCGATATCGGGAGTTGAATGGGTCTGCTATTCAACTCCGATATCGTTTTGGCATCGTTCCAGCATCGCGTTGTATGCTAAAACAGTACAACGCGCACACGATATCGGGTCCAACTCGCAACCCACGTGACTTTTTGTCGGAGTTGGGTCGGAGTTGGACGCCGATATCGCGGCGTGTAAACCCACCATAAGATGTGTTGCAATTAAACTATCTTAGAGATTCATTACATGTGGTTGTTATATTTTATCTATATATGTTGCCAGATTACTGGTAAGAGACCTGACGCTCAATAATTGGTCTACCTGGCGGGTTCTGTATAATTTTGTGAATCTTAGGCAAGTACTATAGAAATGGAGTAGTGGGATTTTTTGTTACCGTATATACTCGTGTATAAGCCGACCCGTGTATAAGCCGACCCCCTACTTTTGCCCCCAAAATCTGGGAAAACCTATTGACTCGTGTATAAGCCGAGGGTGGACCCCAGCACAGGTATACAGCCCCCAGCAGTGTAGTATACAGCAGCCTCCCCAGTGGAATACAGGCCTCCCCAGTGGTAGTATACAGCAGCCTCCCCAGTGGTAGTATACAGCAGCCTCCCCAGTGGTAGTATACAGCAGCCTCCCCCTGTGGTAGTATACAGCAGCCTCCCCCTGTGGTAGTATACAGCAGCCTCCCCCTGTGGTAGTATACAGCAGCCTCCCCCTGTGGTAGTATACAGCAGCCTCCCCCTGTGGTAGTATACAGCAGTCTCCCCCTGTGGTAGTATACAGCAGTCTCCCCCTGTGGTAGTATACAGCAGTCTCCCCCTGTGGTAGTATACAGCAGTCTTCCCCTGTGGTAGTATACAGCAGTCTCCCCCTGTGGTAGTATACAGCAGTCTTCCCCTGTGGTAGTATACAGCAGTCTCCCCCTGTGGTAGTATACAGCAGTCTCCCCCTGTGGTAGTATACAGCAGTCTCCCCCTGTGGTAGTATACAGCAGCCTCCCCCTGTGGTAGTATACAGCAGCCTCCCCCTTTGGTAGTATACAGCAGCCTCCCCCTGTGGTAGTATACAGCAGCCTCCCCCTGTGGTAGTATACAGCAGCCTCCCCCTGTGGTAGTATACAGAAGTCTCCCCAGTGGTAGTATACAGCAGTCCCCCCTGTGGTAGTATACAGCAGCCTCCCCAGTCGTAGTATACAGCAGCCCCAGCCTCAGTGGTGGTATATACAGGCAGCCCCAGCCCCAGTGGTGGTATATACAGGCATCCCCAGCCCCAGTGGTGGTATATACAGGCAGCCCCAGCCCCAGTGGTGGTATGTACAGGCAGCCCCAGTGGTGATATATACAGGCAGCCCCATCCCCAAAGGTGGTATATACAGTCAGCCCCAGCCCCAAAGGTGTTTACAGGCAGCCCCCAAATGCTGGCACTTGCCCCCCTGCTTGTAAGCCCCCCCCCGGCTGCTTAACTTACCATCCTCTGTCTTCTTCATCGCGCGCGCAGGTGCCTCGGTGCTCCCGTCCTCCATGCATCCGGGTCCCCGGCCGTCGCATAGCGATGACGTCATGCGACCGGCCGGTCACATGACCCCGGATGCTATGGAGGACGGGAGCACGGAGGGACTTGCGCGCGTGATGAAGAGGATGGTATGGTAATAATAGCAGCCGGGGGGGCCTTACAAGTAGGGGGGCAAGTGCCAGCATTTGTGGGGGATATATAATTAGTTATGCACTGCTTCCCCCTGACGCTGATTGACAGGGGGAAGCAGTGCATATGTAATGAGCGGCTCCACGTGACGGGGCCGCTCATTCAGCTACCTCCCACTGCCTCCTCCAGCCTCCCCAGCCCTGGACACAGCCCCCACCTACCGGATTGACCCGTGTATAAGCCAAGGGGGAGACTTTTCAGCCCAATTTTTGGGCTGAAAAACTCGGCTTATACACGAGTATATACGGTATATAAAAACTGTTTTCTAAAGAATTAATAACCTTATCCTCATAAGCTCTATTGATAAAGCTATTAAACACTACTGTAGCTGAGGGAAAGGGATCCTCAGATACCTTACAGTAATCCTTGTAGTTCTGAACTATAACACCACCCCCCCCTTAACGGCTGATCTAATGACTATATTATCATGTTTTCATAAATTATCAAGAGCCTCCTTTTCTGTTGAAGTTAAATCGTTGTAGGAATTCGAACAAAGTTTTTTTATTTTCATTACCGTTTTCTTTGTTTTTATTATTTTTGCTTTTGTTTTTATTTATGGCTTTGTTTCTTTGTTTAGTACATACGTTACCATTCAGATTTTTTAATTTATTTAGTTAGGATCAGTTCATGAAAAGTATTAATAAAAATTCACTTACTCTCAACAGGATAAAAATTTGATTTGAGCTTCAGATAAGAGTGGATTGACATGTCATTAGGATCAGGGTTTTGTGTTCCTGTATTAGATGGAAATACTAAAATAATATTAAAATGTCTTTTCAGCGTCATCTTATGAGTCAATTTATGAAGATCCAAAAATAGATCAAAGTCTTTATGAGAGTAGGGCAAAAGGACAAGCCTTTATTTAGGACAGACGTTTCTGCTGCCGAGAGCTCATATTTGGAAAGGTTGAAAATATTGCTATTGCCAACATCTGAGTTATCAATAGCATTTTTTATACAAAAGTTTTTCCTATTTTTTGTTCTGCTCCCTCTAGTTCCTGTCCTTTGAATTTTTTTTTTTTCTCTTTATGTTTTTTGGTTGGAAATAATGAATATCTGTTTTTTGTGGGATTGGCTAGGGATAAAAAAGGTACAAGACAGGTATTATTTTGAGTTGTATTGTCTATAGTCTTAACAGCCCCATCTCCAACCCCCACAGGAGGCACTGTGACCCCGGGGACTGGTGAGTAGAAGGGTCCTGTGCGCTCACACAGGACCTCTAAATGGCAGCATGCAGTCCTCCTCCTCCCGATTGTGCCACCACATGGCTAATTTGCATTGCAACTAGCCATGTGGGGTGTTGGCGTTCCAGCACTTGCTGGGGTGCTGACACCGGCTCTGGGCTCTGGGCTGTGCTGTCAGTGTCTGCAGGGCCCCCCTGCTAGCCGCCAGTCACTGGGAACCTCATACACAGGACGCAGCCCAGTGAGGTGTTGTTTGCAGTCCAGAACACTAGCTCTATGAGACCCGCTTGGGCCCTCTCATCAGGGGGTGTGAGGGGTGGGGCAAAGAAGGTGGGTCCACAAGGACCTCGGGCCCACCAGGGGAATAATCGGTTCCCCAGCAGGCCAGTCCGACCCTGGTTATAATTGAGGTAGCATCAATCTTGCTGGTGCATTCATTGTTTAAACTACTCTCAGTTTCATATATGGAAAAGTCAAGTAAGCAAGTTGGACAATCCATAAATTCAATGACACTTTGGGAGCTACTGAACGGATTTTGAGTATTTTGACCTGCAATATGCAGTGTTATTGTAGTGAGATTTTTCTCTCTATTAGTTCTATCTGTTTTTTTAACATTTTCCAAATGTACTTGTGGTTTAATAGTAATGGAATTGGTCTGTTGTTTTAGGATAATGCGATGTTCTGCTATAATAGCGGTAGTTTTTGGTTCAGAGCAATTAGTTGCATGTACTTCAATTAAATCTTTATTAGTGCAGGGGATATTTTTAATTGTGGGTAAGCCATCAACAGCCTCAATGCAATTGTTGCATATGTGCAACAGCATTAAATGTTTCTTAGGGTACCTTTACACGCGGCTACATTTCTAGGGTGGCTACAGGTAACTTACTGGTTGCAGTGAAATCATGGAGACAAGGTTCTATCTTGTTGCTGTGTACAAATGGAATAATCTCTCCATGATTTCACTGCAACCAGTAAGTTACCTGTAGCCACCCTAAAAATGTAGCCGCTTGTAAAGGTACCATAAGGGATTGATGGATACTGTAATTAATTCAACATCAATGCATGTAATATCACTGAATGGGGTGTCAGTAGCCACAACATAATTGTTTGTGTAACTTTAGGATCATTTTCCACGGAAGGATTTATAGAAAAAGACTTTTTACGCTATTTACTGTTTGTAAAACTTCTAGATTGGTCCTGACCTTCACTATGTACAGACGCTACAGTTGTGGATGGCTTAAAAGGTGGTACCTTAGGATTATTTATAGTGCTGGATTTAATATAATTATCCTATCACAATTCAGTATTTTACTTTTCTGTATTACAGTATCATTTTCAATCTGAATCAAGTTAGTAAAAATACTAGTATTAATTTTTTATATTCTGGATGCATTTCAAATCTACACAAATCTTTGGTAAGTTGGAACACTTTTTCTGTAGCAAGTTTAGCTAAGTTGCTCTTTTTCTCATAAATACATTTCAATAATTTCTGCATATAGTCATTCAAATGGGAATCCCAGATCAACGAGAAAACAGAGTCATGAGGAAGAGGGGAGGCTAGCACTAACCCTAATCCCCCTCAGACACTGTTTTTCCTACATGTAGACAAAAAGAAATCTTGCATCTATGCTATAATGGATTTAATTTTTAAGTGTGTCTTCTAAGGCTAGGGCCCCATTTGGGAGGCTACATCCAGCAACTGGATGCATGACTGGATCCAGATTTTCCCCTCATCTGTTTTGAGGCATTTTTACCGGATCAGGTACTGGATCAGGTTCCCATAAGGTTCTATGTTAAAAAAAAACTGATCAGGTTTTGCTAAAAGGCCAAAATGTTGCAGACCCTATTAAAACCTGACTTCTCAAAAACTGGATCCAGTAGACAGATTGCACTATGGCAAACAAGTGTTACGTTGTAGTCTATGGGTCAGGTACCTGATCAGGTTTTCAGGATGAAGAACTGGATCCAGTAACTGGATTGCCAACTGGTGTGGCCCTAGCCTTAATCATGATATTGTTTTTTTTTAGTCTTGTCTCTATTAGTCCATATTCTCATAGCACACTATATAATAATTTTTTCAAATATTTTGATTGACATATATATTAAAATCTTTCTCCATATAAATATATATGTATTTACATATATTTTTTTAACTTTTATATTTTATTTTTCAGTTTCTTTTTTTTTTCTTTTTGTTGAGTCTTTCTTTAAGAAATATGGTTTTTAAATAATAAATGTGTTCTTATGAAAAATTTGTTAATGTTTGTTGGTGGAGTTTATATGTAGCTTTTGAACCCCAGTTGCAGTCATGTGCTTAATTGATGCTCTTTTTTTCTTGAAACTGAGTGGCTAGGTAAACCACAATACTGCTATTGCCTTGTAACTGGTGTGTATTTCCTGATAAAGAAGCAGGGAAACGTTTAGAGTAAACCTGTGGTGCCCCTGCGTCCAGGAGGCCACAAAGGGAACTGCAGCCAGGCAGGTAGGACATTGTTGCACAACAACACCCTCACAGCCCACACAACCCACGTGTCAGAGAGGTTACATCCAGCCCTGAGATTAGAGACTATGTGAGATCGGAGGGGTGGTGGATTCAGAGGAGTGGGTTGGGCACACCAGAGGTCAGGTGACTGACAGTATATAGTGAGGGGGAGGAGTGAAGGAGTTCAGTAGGCCGGAGTAGGCTGAGATGCAAAGACCAGAAGCAGGCCAGAGAACAGCAGCAGGTTGAGCTGAAGCTGAGCAGGAGAGAGCCACACTGCCTGGAAGAGTGTAAAGCCGAGGAGTGCAGACCCGTACTGAGCCAGTGCGAGCCAGATGGGGGGGAAAGCCCGTTCGACGCTGAAACCACCAGGAGTGTGAGAGAGCCGAGAGGGACGGTGTAACCCGGGGCCCTAGAACTACAGCTAAAGCAACTAACTGCAGGCGGAGTAGCCCTCCTATATACCGAAAGGAACAGAGAGAGAAGGAGCCTGGTAGTCTAGTGCTGTGGACTACTGGAGGCTGGGCTAAAGTAGAGTGTCGGCTCTAGAGGGGACAGTAGTTCACCCGGCATCCCCAGATAACACGACGAGGGGTCTGAGTTCCAGATTGAGATCCCTACCCTAAAGGACAGGCAGCTAAGTGACATACTAGGACTCACAGAAGCCCGAGTCACCGCCATACTGTCCAGTGTCGCACAACGCAGAGAAAGAGAATGCAACAGCCCGGAAAGGGACACTAACAGACTGTGTGAGGGGTCACAGGGAGTGAGGCCTGGCTGCAGAAGTAGAGAGAACCCGTGTACTTGAACTGTGTACCAACTGTAAATGACTTGTAACCAGCTTGAAGGAAACAACAAGTAAAGCTTTGGAAAACCCTGAATTGCCTCTCTTGTCAGTCTCTATCTGCAGACCATTCCTCCCTACAGATCCAGCCTGTCAGCACCAGCCAGGAGGAGAGATCCCTGCAGCCTGCAAGTAAGTGTGCTACAACTACACACAATAGACTTAACTCCTTACTGCCCCCGGGGGATACAGTTCTCCCCACTGGAACTATATCATCTCCGCTGCCATTCCATCACCCCCGGAGGTTCTGCAGCAGGGGGCGGCCCCATCACTGGCCGCACCAAGTGGGTGGCGTCACCCATGACAAATCCCCTTGTAAATATTCCCCTTTATTGCCGAGCCAGGGACACGGTCCGGACCAAGCCACCTGTGACATCCCCCACTACCGTCCGGTCCGGTACCGAATACCCCAGTCCCGTGGGGCCCGACAACCTGGCGTCACGAACAGGATCTACCCGGTCCAAAAGAATTGGACCTTGTGTGCCTAAATCCTGTGTTCTGGACTTTTCCCGGCAAATCTGACCCTAATGGCAGCCATAATGGTACCTTTACACGCCGCGACGGCAGGCTGGATACATACCGCTACTTCACGTGCACGAGCACGCTCAAACGGTTACAAACGGTCAACGCATCACCTTTACACGCCGCGACAAGATGCGCTACGCCACGCTACATCTATAGCTAGCTACATCGCCGGGTGTCTCAAGTAGCCAGCTGTAGCTCACTTACACACCGCTACAACCAGCTACTATGGGCGTACCTGGTGCAGCAGGGACAGCACATAGGAGTGCTACAATTGTGGATTACGAGACGTCCGTACGCTGATAGGACAAAGCAATAATACCATGATTGGCCAGGCATCGCAGGAGGCTGAGTAATACAGCACGCTCGAGCGATTGTGTAGTGTGACTCGTCAGCTCCTTAAATATGCCTCCCTATGCAGCGACTACCAATCGTCATGCAGCAGCTTCCACCAATGATCGCACATGGGGCGCGGTAACACGGAGCCAGGGTCACGCCTTAGCTACATCGCAGCCTGTCCCGAGTTCCCTTCCGTTGCTTCTTTACACGCCGATACAGCTCGCTACCATCGGCGTTGTAGCCATCAGTTTTCGAGCAGAGCTAGGAAACAGATGTATCTGTTGCCGGCTGTATCGTCACGTCTTCAGACGCCGCTACGATGGGCTACATTGGCGCTACAAGCTACATTTGTAGCCTGTAGCGGGATGTATCCAGCCTGCCGTCGCGGCGTGTAAAGGGCCCTTAAGGGACTAGCGCCATGTGCAGAGGAGGCGTTCCCAAGACTCCCATCGTGGGCTGGTCCGGTCCAAGGCGCGAAAAGAAGGTCCCGCCCTGGCTCTCCTTAACTCCGGGAGAGCCAGCTGTCACTCTCAAAGAAGAGCCGCCGCCCCTAGACCCTCCTACCAAGAAGCTGGCGCGAACCGAGAAGAAGGAAATCGTCATCAGGAGGGGGCGGAGCGAGCAACTGGAAGAGAAGCAGTCGCCATTCAGAGACACGAGGACGGAAGTGAAGGACGCAAAGACTAGCGCTACACCCGGAAGACCACGCGTGATCCCGGAGGGTCCACAGAACAACTTAGTGGAGGAACCCGGCCGAGGAGAGACCCCGTGTGTGACCGTGCGGAAATGGCGGAAGGCGGAGAAGAGTGTCCCTATGTCCTAGATACCCGGAGGGGTGTATTGCGGCTGCTGCCCCCAAGGATGACACGGGCCCAAGAAGAGAACCGGACCCGGATCCAGATCGACATTGACCACTGTCAGGGCTATGAGGCCCAGGTTAAGCGACTCGGCTGGGTCAGAGAACCACGTGAGCCCGCGGAGAGCGAGGCCGAAGGCCGTACAGCAATATTAGTGGATGTGACTACCCCGCCAGCTGTGTTGAATAAGACCTGGAAGGAAGCTGATCCACTTGGAGCTTTGCCGGAAGGGTTCCTGAGGCTGCCGCAACCGCTGATACCACCACCGACAACCACCGAGGTGAGAGGGGAGCAGCTGCGCTGCTGGTGGGAGCGAGAGAAAGACTGTGAGGACTTGATGGGCTTCATAGGAGAGCCCGGAGGCGCAGTAGGCCCTGCAGAAGTTATCACCCGGGAAGAGTACATCCGGAGATGTGTTAGAAAGTGGGAGAAGGAGGAGGTCGAGAGGCTAGCGCAGAAACAAGAGATGGTAGCCCGCGCTAAGGAGGCTAAGAATGTAGCCCGCCGCGACTGCGAAATCCAGAAGTCTCCACTGCATGAGGGCCAAATCGTTAAGGTTGTAGAGGAAAGGGGCTATGCCTTCGCCCGCGAACCCGGAGCAAGGTACGATATCTTTATCAACAAGAGGGAAGTGGAAGAGCAGCTCCCGCCAGATCACCCCGACAGGCAAGTCGAAATAGGAGAGTGGGTGTCATACCACATTGCCCAAGGAGAGCGTGGCCCGTTCGGCCTTCAAGTTAAAAGACTTTGTCTAACTGCTGATGAGAAAGATGAAGCTTCGACTGCTGAGTACTACCAGGTGCGAGACGACTTTGAGGAGACAAGCTACACTGACGTGGCTGTGAACACGGATCCATAGTAATCCTTGAGGCCCCAGCACTAACGAAAGACGCCATCACACAAACACCAGAAAGCTATTTGCTGATCGACGCCTTGCAGCCCCTGGAGGTATTTCCCAAGAGAAAATCAGCACCGCAGACGCTACCCTGGAAGCAGAAGAAGAAGGAATGAACACGGTCCTTAACAGATGAAGATGCTGTAAGTGTGAATGTACATTGTTCCTTATTGCTCCCCAACATTACCTAAGTGAATGCTAGCATTTCCCTGTATGTCTTATATGTTTTACCTGAACATTGATATCATGGACGATGAGATGATATAAACTTTGGATTGTATATAGTTGAGCACCACGGTGTGCTCCCCTTTGGTTTTAAGACCAGCTGCACATGCGAGTTAGTGCACGAACTTTGCATTTTTGAATCCAGAACTTTGAAGCTGCTTTTGAAACTTTTAGCACTTTTTGAAAGAAGAACTTTTATACTTTTGATACAAAGTAATGTTTTATAATGTGTCTTTTACAGAAAAAGGGTAATGGCGTATAGATACCCATGCACTTGTTTTATAGTTAATGCAACGTTATAAGAATCGTGCCTCCCGGAAGGGAAGAAACCAAGAATACTTAATGTTTACTGTTATATAAAATGAAAATGTTTTCAGCGTGATCCAGGTCGAGTCGCGCGAGGACGCGCTGTTTAACTCCGGGAGAATGTGGCGCCCCTGCGTCCAGGAGGCCACAAAGGGAACTGCAGCCAGGCAGGTAGGACATTGTTGCACAACAACACCCTCACAGCCCACACAACCCACGTGTCAGAGAGGTTACATCCAGCCCTGAGATTAGAGACTATATGAGATCGGAGGGGTGGTGGATTCAGAGGAGTGGGTTGGGCACACAAGAGGTCAGGTGACTGACAGTATATAGTGAGGGGGAGGAGTGAAGGAGTTCAGTAGGCCGGAGTAGGCTGAGATGCAAAGACCAGAAGCAGGCCAGAGAACAGCAGCAGGTTGAGCTGAAGCTGAGCAGGAGAGAGCCACACTGCCTGGAAGAGTGTAAAGCCGAGGAGTGCAGACCCGTACTGAGCCAGTGCGAGCCGCCAGATGGGGGGAAAGCCCGTCCGACGCTGAAACCACCAGGAGTGTGAGAGAGCCGAGAGGGACGGTGTAACCCGGGGCCCTAGAACTACAGCTAAAGCAACTAACTGCAGGCGGAGTAGCCCTCCTATATACCGAAAGGAACAGAGAGAGAAGGAGCCTGGTAGTCTAGTGCTGTGGACTACTGGAGGCTGGGCTAAAGTAGAATGTCGGCTCTAGAGGGGACCGTAGTTCACCCGGCATCCCCAGATAACACGACGAGGGTCTGAGTTCCAGATTGAGATCCCTACCCTAAAGGACAGGCAGCTAAGTGACATACTAGGACTCACAGAAGCCCGAGTCACCGCCATACTGTCCAGTGTCGCACAACGCAGAGAAAGAGAATGCAACAGCCCGGAAAGGGACACTAACAGACTGTGTGAGGGGTCACAGGGAGTGAGGTCTGGCTGCAGAAGTAGAGAGAACCCGTGTACTTGAACTGTGTACCAACTGTAAATGACTTGTAACCAGCTTGAAGGAAACAACAAGTAAAGCTTTGGAAAACCCTGAATTGCCTCTCTTGTCAGTCTCTATCTGCAGACCATTCATCCCTACAGATCCAGCCTGTCAGCACCAGCCAGGAGGAGAGATCCCTGCAGCCTGCAAGTAAGTGTGCTACAACTACACACACAATAGACTTAACTCCTTACTGCCCCCGGGGGATACAGTTCTCCCCACTGGAACTATACCATCTCTGCTGCCATTCCATCACCCCCAGAGGTTCTGCAGCAGCGGCGGCCCCATCACTGGCCGCACCAAGTGGGTGGCGTCACCCGTGACAAATCCCCTTGTAAATATTCCCCTTTATTGCCGAGCCAGGGACACGGTCCGGACCAAGCCACCTGTGACATCCCCCACTACCGTCCGGTCCGGTACCGAGTACCCCAGTCCCGTGGGGCCCGACAAACCACCATATGCTTTGACTATCATTTTGGTTTTGATTATTTGGCAGCAGCGTGGATTTGTTACAATTTTTCCTGATATCATGCATAATCGACGTAACTTGGTGCATGTGTTTTCTGTAGCAGCTGCCTCTAATGCTTTCATTTGGTGGTTTATCACAACCTAACAAGGTGAGCACTATATTGCTTCCCTGTTAACACTTTTTCTCGCTAGGTAAGACCCTACTTGCACTTTTCTTTGCGGTAACCCTCCACACATCCACATGGAACCCAGACAACTATATTACAATATTTTCCAATCAAGCAATCCTGCAACAAATCATAAGGCTGCAAACAACTTTTAATACCACCTACTACATCCCATTCAAAAGCCCGTTGCATTAACTCCACCTTACTCATATCACCAAGTCCTCTCTGGTGTCTCCCTCATAAATCAACATTGTGACATAAAATGCCTTTTAATAGATGTGGCCTCAACCAATGCTAAAGAAAACAAGACTCACAGACTTAAGTTGCAAGTCGCTTCTACTCGCCGAACCACAACTGAATTAATTACCATCATCACTACCTGGTCCTCTCAAAGGGACTGTGGACAAAATCAAATTAAACTATTTCTCATACAAAGGCCCAAAGGAGCACCTACAACTTACCCGTGCCCATTGTAGCAAACCATAGTTGCCCTCCAAGGGGCACCATAACCTTTTACAATTGCTGCACCAAAGGACCTGCGCCACATAAGCTGCCCAAATACCCATTTATAGAAGCGATTCCATCCACAGCCCAACATAACCATACCATCTTTAACGATACCACATACCACATGCCTCCAATAAATGAATCATCCTGACAAGGAAATGGAAAGCCCATTGCTCACTGAGTTTGTTGAACACCCAATTTTCCTTGTCTTTCTGAAAAACTCTTCCACAAGCCTACACAGGCTCATAACACTTATAATCCCTCTGGCTAAGTACCGTCATGGCAGATATGCTACCAGATACAATGAATGGTGATATGGATCTTACTGGGTCCTTAATTATGCACCACCTCAATCTAAAACCATAACTTAAAACCCTATGGTCCTTGAATAGACCTATCATTCTCAACAATTGTTCCTCCATGCTAATACTCCTTCCCTCACACACCGTACCTAGGCTCCAATAGCACAATAATACAACACCGACAAAACAACCTAATCAGGTATCATTTCAACTACTGACACCTATTCATCTGACATAGCCTCTCTGTGACCCATCCAAAAGGCTGTCCCTGTCCAATACCTCACGTCTGCCTGGCCTCTTACTCTGGCCAGTGGTGTTCAGGCTATCGCTTCTTGACTCTCGATAAACCACTAATCGCATCACGTTATCTGTAATCCCAGGGATCCGTTCCTGAGCTACAGACCCCCTTTAGCACACATCCAGCACTCCTGATAGTGTAAATCTGACACGCTGCTTGCCTAACCCCAGGCACCCTCAAACCTTTGAGGCCCTATAGACCTCTCTGATCATGTTCCCATACACAACCTGGCAGAACAATGCTCATACTGCCATTGAACAGAAACAACTCAGAAACAAGCACCGACTATTCTGCCACTAAAATTCAGAACTCGAATACTGCCCCCAATATGTTGGCCCAACCACCCTAAGGCTGCATCCACAATAATAAGCAACAACCCCCCCATACATTGCGAAACTCTGGAAATGATAAAATTACAACAACTATAATTTTTGTGTCCTCACTAGGCTATATCCAAGATATCCTTGGATCAGCCGCTGTGTAATGTATCATCCCTCCGCATTTCATGGGATCACTACCATCTTCCTCCTCCAATTCAGGACTCTGATGCTGCTGACAGTCCTGAGGTAACTGTTGGGAGAAGGTCAGGTGATCACCACAATGCTGTCTCCATCTTCTGGCCAGTGCCTACTCAGGTAAAGGGCTCTGCCAGTGTAGCACAGCCCTGTGATCCAGATCTCCTTTTGTACTGTGTGTTTCTGATTCCTGGCCCTCTAGCAAGTGGAGGCCACCTGCTCCCCGCCACTTTTGGGAGGGGTATAATCCGCCTCATGCACCGGCCGGGTACACGTCCTGGCCTGGCCAGAAGCTGCTGCATTCCTTGACATCCAATGTTCCTGCTGCAAACTAGAAGTAGGCCTCTGGATGGCTGGTCAGCTACAGCTCTGGTGAGGATTCCTCCCGGAGGCTCGAGACAATGCCCGAGACTCCGGACACCCACTCCATTCCAGAGGGTCCCAAGAGTGGCTCCTACACTGGTTCCTCCTCACCCTCTCACCTCTCCTGATCACAAGTATGGAATTTATGCTGCTGCACACAAGCTGGAGGGATGGACGAATCCAGTACTGATGGGAAAGCACAAATAACCCAAAAATGTGCCAGCACTGCCTGTGCCCCCATGCACTGCTGTAGCTGCCTGCACTCTATGAACTGCAAAGCAATTCTGCACAGCTCCATCAGACAGGTCTGTGGAAGGCTCTTAAGCTCCTGATCCTGTCAGTTCTTGAAATGGAAGGGGAGGTGTGATCCCCCTCCTATGCCTTTTTATGCATTCATTAATACGACCCACTTTCTTCACCCCTCTAATCCAAAACCCTGCAAGTCTACTGCAATTCCCTCTCCCCAATTTGTATTTGACATGCCCCCCCAGGGCCGTGGGATACTTAGAACCCGGGAAACAGTTCTCCTGGGGAGTCACAGGGGTCGTGACTAGGCTCCGTGACCCTGGCGGTGTCAATAAAAGTTCTGGGAATAGGGGTTTAGGGATGGTTGTCATGACGCTACCTGTGGTGTTTAGCGATTGATGTCCGACGCTGTGGTGTGGGACCTCTGGGGATAATTGGAGTGCAGCTTTGGTGGTTTCGCTCCCCACAGGTGGAGCAGTTTCCCAGGGCAATCAGTATCGTATCTGGTGATGGAGAGCCAGCAGCGTTGGTCTGGCAGGAAAGGGAGATTGGAGTGACTCACAGGCTGGTCCTTTGCGGCCTGCGCATCTTATCAGTCTACCGCTTCACAGGCGGGAAATGAACAGCCTCACATACAATTCTGAGTTCTATACCCGGTTTACTTAGCTTTTACTTTGGTGGAACCACAGGGGACTGTCCTTGCACAATCTTGGTCCAGATAGTCCTCAGTTAACCGGGATAGCTCATCCATGACACCCCCTTTATGTTCCTTCCTTCAAGGGTTGCTCTTTCTCTCAGCGCTGTCTGTCTGCCTCTCTGCTTCCCGCTCCTCCACACACAGTGTCCCAATCCAGCAGCCATGGGTCTTCTCGAGCGACTGGTACCAATTCCCCTGACCCTAGTACAGCTACCTTCTTGGCGGATGTGTCGGGAATTTGCCACAGCTCCTCTAGATCTCATGACCTCGCTCCTGTGGTTGGAGCATAGAGTCTCCTTGCCACCTTCAGGGCCGGCCCCCAGTTCTCAACCTGCCCTTCCGCTTCCCTCAGATTCAGGCGCATGGGTGGATCGCTCACTGTCCACGCCCCTAGGACCCTCTCCGTCTCTCTTGCAGTCTGCTGTTCCGGGACCCAGGTCAAGCTCCTCTTCACTGCTCAAGTTCTCCGGATCCTACTCATTTCACTACTTCCTCTCGACTGCCTAGACGAACTTCCCACCCTCCACCTTTCTTGCCTCCGACCCACTGACTAGCTGAGCCCTCCCTCTATCGGGTCTACCCGCCGTCCCTGGGATCGGGTTTGTTGGGTGCTTTTGTGAGTGTCTTGGACATCCCATTTCCTGAGAAAAGGAATACCACACCCATGGAATGGGTAGAGTACCCCTTTGTGGTGACCAGACCGCAGGGGCACCACATATTGTCATGTTGCCTGTCTGCCCTATGGGGTCCCCATTCTTTCTCTCTGGTTCAGAACTAAATATTAAAATTGCAGCCGCTTCCCCAAACTAGCAAGAAGCAGTGCACTAATCTGGTTATGGGAACATGCCAGTTTTAACTGAATGTGCTTCCTCAGAAGCACATTCACTTTAAATATATTACAATAAAGAAAGTCAGCTTTCTGCATCAGAATAGATAAAATAGCCACCAGCTTATGACACTGGCAGCTGACATTGGCACATACGTTGCCAGCACATGACATATTCATGCGTCATCCCATCTATGCCACCAATGAAGCTGCAGAGGATAGTGCTGGGCCACGGACAGGTAACAAGAATTTCTTTTTTATGTTTTGTTACAGAATAGTAGCAATATGGGGGACATATGAGGACAAAGATGAAAGACATATGGGGACAAAGATGGGAGACATATGGAGACCAGGATGGGAGAAATATAAAGACCAGGATGGGAGACATATACAGACCAGGGTAGGAGATACATGAAGACCAGAATGGAAGATATATGAGAACCAGTATTTAGACATATTGGAACCTGGATGGGAGACATATGGGGACAAGGATGGTACACTTTTGGGTACCCGTGATGGGAGACAGATGTGAACCAGGATGAGAGACAAATGTGTACAAGGATGAGGAATATATGGGGAGTAGGGTGGAAGACATATGGGGACCAGGATGGGAAAAATATAACAAGAAAGGTCTAGAATGGGGGAAACCATTACAGGAACGGGTTTAGGATGGATGGCATAATTACTGCATGAGGGCAAAAATGAGGAACATAGATTATTGGTATATGGTAGCAAATGGGGGTATAATTACCATAGGGAACAATTGGGAGACATTATTACTGCTGTAATATATTTTACTTTTGAAGATATTGTTTTCCATGGGTGCTGTGAGACAGTGACCGGGGTGATATGTGATGGCAGGTATGTGTTTCCCAGGTTGTGCTCCCTCCACATGTAAGAATCACTCCACTCCGGGTTCTTGGAGGATTCCCCAGAGGTAGGCACGGGGTTAAAAGCTAGGCTGTAATACCAACGTCGCTACTTCACATATGGTGGAGAATGCGGGCATGGCAGCCCAGGGAGGTGTAGCAACCCGGTCGCTAGTGGCAACGACCTGGTGAAACCTAATTCAGCATACCCAGTTGCACATGTCTGTGATCCAACCAGCTAAGCTCCGGTATACCCCTGGTGCAACCATGGAGGACATCCTAAAACAGTTGGCTCTGGCTAATGCCCAGCAACAGCAGGCTAATGTGCAGCAGCAACAGACCAATGCACACCTGCTCCAGTAGTTGGATTGTCAGCAGCAGCAGTAACAGGCCCAACAGGAGACGAATTAGCTCCTGATCCGACAACTGGACCTCCTGACTGCGGCACAGCATCAAGACAGCGGTAAGGGGAGCGTTGCAAAAGATTACCCCAGGGGATGATGTGTAAGCTTTCTTGACTGTGTTTGAGCGGGTAGCCGAGAGGGAGAAAATGCCGACCGGCCAGTGGGCCAAAGTATTGTCGCCCTATTTGATTGGGGAGCCCCAAAAAGCGTATCTGGACCTCTGTACCGAGGTCGCCCTGGATTACGGGGCCCAGAAGGGCGAAATCCTTGCTTGGTTGGGGGTGAATACATACGTACGAGCTCAGTGGGTAAACCAATTGTTCTTTGAGGAAACTAAACCCGTACGCTCCCAGGCTTACGATTTATTGCATTTAGTAAAAAAGTGGTTGCAGCTTGACACTCTGAGTTCTGTGCAAATGGTGGAGAGGGTGGTCATCAACCACTTTGTGCGCACTCCTCCTGTCCCTATACAAAGGTGGGTGGGACAAGGCGACCCGAATATCCTGGATCAATCAGTGTGCCTGGTGGAGCGACATATGGCTACGGAGGACTTGATACGGGACACTGGGACTTTGCGTACCACCCGTCGCCCGGCCTCCTCCAAACCCCCTGCCAAGGATCCCTCACCGGAACCTGTGCAGGAGACCGCCCCTGTCCCGCAGGAGTCCTCTCCCGCTGCTCCAGGGGTCCGAAAATGCCTGTACCCTAAAAGACAACCTGTTAGGGGAGTTTCTTTCCCTATTAGATGTTGGCGCTGCCAGCGGGTTGGACATTTGGGAGCCTAATGTCCACTCACCACAGAGTCCATGGACTGCGGGTATCCTCGGGGGGTCAATGTATGCTCAGACGGTGTGTACAGCCAGCCTTATTACTCCAGGGACTGATCTGTATTTGTGCCAAGTACAGGTTAACGGATGCCAGGAGACAGGCTTGTTGGATTCGGGGAGCTTAGTAACCCTCGTGCAGAAAGCCTTAATCACTGGGGTGAAGGACACTGGGCGTACCGTGGGGGTGTTGTGCATACATGGGGACCTTCGAGACTACCCTAGGGGGGTGGTCACCATCACATCTCCATGTGGTCAGATACAGCATGAAGTAGGACTGATGACTAACCTTTCCTATGACGTGATCTTGGGGAGGGATCTGCCTTTTTTCTGGGCTCTGTACAAAGGACTCTCCAAGACCACTCAGGATAAGGACGGTGCAGGGTCTGAGAACGATGATCACGAGTCCATGACACCTGCCGTAGGGGTCGCCACGGAAGGGACAGAGTGTGACCCCGATAGGTCATCCGTAGAGGTATTGGCAGGCGAGCTCGGAATAGACGAGCCAATCCCGGAGTTGGAAGCATCACCAGGTACTTTCGGGATGGCCCAACTCCAAGATCCTATGTTAGTACACGCCCGGAGTCGGGTGATCGAAATTGATGGGGTAGCACAGGTGCCAGGTGCCCAGGTAAGGTACCCCCATTTCTCCCTCAAGCAGGATTTATTCTACCAAGTAGATAATGTACGGGGGGATGTCAAAGGAGCAGTTGTTGGTGCCCCAGCCGTATCGCCGGCGGGTCCTCGACTTGGCTCATAAACATCTCATGAGTGGCCACCCAGGGCTAAGAAAACGCAGGAGCGGCTGTTGCAATGGTTTTATTGGCCTGGTGATCTCGGGGAGGTGAAAAAGTACTGCGAGACTTGCCCGAAGTGCCAACTCACCGCACCCCTGGCTCACTTCCGCAGTCCTTTGGTCCCTTTGCCAATTGTAGAAGTCCCTTTCGAGCGGATAGCCATGGATTTGGTAGGACCTATCGTAAAGTCTGCCCGAGGACACCAACACATCCTAGTAATAGTCAATTACGCCACCCATTATCCCGAGGCGATACCCCTCTGACACCCTACCGCTAAGCTTATTGCTCGGGAGTTGTTTGCCATGTTCTGTCAGGTGGAGTGGCCCAAGGAGATCCTTGTGGATCAGGGGACCCCATTCATGTCCAAAATCACTAAGGAGCTGTGCAGACTACTCCAGAATAAGCAGCTGCGTACTTCGGTGTACCATCCTCAAACGGACGGGTTGGTGGAACGGTTCAATAAAACCTTAAAATCCATGTTGAAAAGGGTAGTCTCCAAAGATGGGAAGGACTGAGATATGTTGCTCCCATATCTCATATTTGCAGTCCGGGAGGTACCCCAATCGTCCACGGGGTTTTCGCCACTCGAATTGTTGTACGGGTGACATCCCCGGGGATTGTTGGACCTGGCCAAGGAAACATGGGAGCAGGAATCAATCCCCTATAAAAGCGTGACTGAACACATTTTGGGATGCAGAATCGAATAGCCGTGGTCATGCCAATAGTGAAAGAACATTTGCAGGATGCGCAGGCAGCTCAAAGTGCCAGGTACAATAGACAGGCTACGGTACGGTCCTTTAACCCAGGGGATCGGGTATTGGTGTTGGTCCCCACAGCGGAAAACAAGTTTCTAGCGAAGTGGCAGGGTGCTTATGAAATCCGGGAAAAGGTCGGGGTTGTCAACTATAAAGTATTTCAGCCAGAAAGGAGGAACCCAGAGCAGATATAACATATCAATCTGTTAAAACCCAGGAAGTAAAGGGAAGACCTGATGGCTGAACTTTTTTCGTCTCTCTCCTCTTCCTGGCACTCATCCCCGGGTCCGGTGATCCCCGAGGAGAACGAGCCGGAAGTAAGTATAGGAGACGGCCTCACTAAGCAACAGAGGCGAGAGGCCAGACAGTTGGTTCAGCAGAACCCAGAGGTTTTCTCAGATCTGCCCGGTAGGCAAACCTTGTACAGCATGATATTGTCACCGAGCCTCGCATGAAGGTACGCCTGAAGCCTTACAGGGTGCCGGAGGCTCGGAGACAAGCCTTCTCAGAGGAGGTGAAAAAGATGATCCACTTAGGGGTGATTGAAAGGTCTAAGAGTGAATGGGCCAGTCCTATTGTATTGATACTCAAGTCGGACGGCTCCTTACGATTCTTTAATGACTTTAGGAAGCTCAATGAGGTATCCAAATTTGACCTTTATCCCATGCCCCGGGTGGATGAGCTGATCGACAGGCTGGGATAGGCACGGTATTTCACTACGCTCAATCTGACCAAGGGGTCCTGGCAGGTGCCACTGACGGAGTCAGCCAAGGAGAAAACCGCTTCTGTTACGCCTGAGGGTCTATTTCACTATGTCGTCTTGCCTTTTGGTTTACATGGCGCCCCGGCCACGTTCCAGAGGCTGATGGACCTGGTGCTGGAACCCCATCAGGCATATGCATCTGCGTACCTTGATGACATCATTATCTATAGCACCGAGTGACAGACCCACCTGGTTCAGGTACAGGCCATGGTGGATGCGCTTCGTACAGCTGGGTTGACGGCCAATCCCAAGAAGTGTGCTTTGGGGCTCATGGAGGTGTGCTACTTGGGGTATGTGATAGGCCAAGGAGTGATTAAGCCCCAAATTAACAAAGTTGAGGCAATCCAGAAGTGGCCTCGACCCCTGACCACAAAGCAGGTCCGGGCTTTCCTAAGTATCGTGGGATACTACAGACGGTTTGTCCCTAATTTTGCTGGATTGTCGGCCCCCTTGATGGACCTTCTCAAGGGTAAGAAGTCCGTCATGGTACGCTGGACTCCGCAGGCCGAGGACTCCTTCCAAGCACTGAAGGGGGTCCTGTGTGGACAGCCCGTTGTCGTCAATCCCGATTTTCGGAAGGAGTTTATTGTGCAGACGGATGCCTCGGAGGTCGGACTGGGGACGGTGCTGTCCCGGGTGGTCCAGGGGGAGGAACACCCCGTCACCTACTTGAGTAGGAAGCTCACCCCTCCCGAGCGGAACTATAGCGTTGTGGAGAAGGAGTGCCTGGCCATCAAGTGGGCCTTGGAGTCCCTGCACTATTACCTGTTGGGACGGCAGTTTCGGCTCGTGACGGACCACTCCCCACTGGTCTGGATGAGGTCCGCCAAGGAACGGAACGCTCGGGTCACCCGGTGGTTCCTTTCCCTGCAGAACTTTCAGTTTACGGTGGAACACCGGGCCGGGAAGTTGCAGGGCAATGCTGATGCCTTGCCTCAGGGCCCGTGTTTGGTGGCTGGAGTTCAACGCCACATGCTTGAACTGAGGGGGGGTATGTGAGACAGTGACCGGGGTGATCTGTAATGGCCGGTATGTGTCTCCCAGGTTGTGCTCCCTCCTCGTGTAGGAAGCACTCCACTCAGGGTTCTTGGAGGATTCCCCAGAGGTAGGCACGGGGTTAAAAGCTAGGGTGGAATACAGGGTGTGGTTCTTCTTCTGTGGAGGTTCTATCTGAGTGAATGCTCATGAACCTGGTGAGCGGCTGTTAAAGAGAGAGCAGAGGTCGTGGGCTGAGATAACACGGCCTAGCCAAGGGAGAACCCGTGAGAAGGGACCGTGGAACTGTTTCGGCTATATTGGGACTGTATGAAGTGTACCCGAGAGGTCTGTGAATAACTTGAACTGTGCCATTAAACTGCGTGCTGTGTGAACTGTACCTTGGTCCCTGCCTTCTGTCATGCCAACCAATGTCGCTACCTCACAGTGCACAAAAGGGAGTTTCTTTTACTGTGCAGGGCTTCAATGTGTTGCATTTGTTTTCCATCTTGTGCAATGTAGATGTCTGGGGAAAAAGTGGCCATATGTTCTAGAAACGATCAGCTATAGATGTCTGTGTGTTATTTTCTGTAGAGTTGAGTCCTGGCTGGAAGAAGTAATAGCAACCTGCACCAGATCAGAAATAAAAGTGAACTAGAGATGTCACTGCTAGGTCAGTATATTACCTGTATACTTATACTATAAACTAGTATATACAGAGCTCCTATGCATAATGTCACTAGTAGGGATGAGCGAGTCTACTCGCTAGGACTCGTTACTCGGCGATTCTTAAGGGACTCGCTGGACTCGGGAATCGGCGAGTCTTTTAGCGAATACTCGCTCAGTAACGAGTCCAAATCGGGCGTCGCTTTGCGGCCGGCGAGTCGGTTTGCGGCAGGCGGGCTGCTTCGCGGCTGGAGGAGGTAAGGTCAGCTTTGATAGCCCCCGCTTTTCAAGGCTGCCTGGACCCGACAGCCCCCCCCCCCCCGGTTCACAAGGCTGCCTGGACCCCTGGACCCGACAGCACCCCCAACCCCCCCCCCCCCGGTTCTCAAGGCTGCCTGGACCCCTGGACCCGACAGCACCCCCCCCCCCCCGGTTCTCAACCAGGGCCGGGGATACCTAACTGCCACCCAGGGGAAGAGGCTCCAGCCAGCCCCTGAGTCCAATGCTCCGAATCCTAGCGAGTCTGCGATTCCGAGTCCTGTATTATCTATTCGGGACTCGCGAATCCATATTCCCTATTCTTTAACATTGGACTCGCTAGACTCGCCACGAGTACCGAGTCCTGGGCTCGGACTCGTGCGGGTCTAGCGATTCCGAGTAATTTGGACTCGCTCATCCCTAGTCACTAGTAATCACTGTATTACCTGTACACTGACAATATATACTCAGTATATACAATGAGTATGTACAATGTCACCGGCGAGCACTGCATTACCTGTTCACTATACACTACTGTACATAAAGAGCTCCTGTGCATAATGTCACTAGTGATCACTAGGGATGGGCGAGTCTACTCGCTAGGACTCGTTACTCTGCGAGTTTCCCAGCGATTACTCGCACAGTAATGAGTCCAATGCAAATCAATGGCAATCCTAGTTTTGTCAGAGACTCTGACAAAACTAGGATTGCCATTGACTTTCATTGGACTCGTTACTGTGCAAGTAATCGCAGGGAAACTCGCACAGTAACGAGTCCGGCTGTCTGCTCTGTGACGGGCTCGGGTCCTGCGGGCTGCCGCAGCTCCAGGGTCCTAGAACCCGCCTGCTCTCCCTGTGTACAGACATGAATGTCTGTGCACAGAGATGATGTAGCAGAGCTGAGATTGTTCTCAGTCTGCTCACTCCCTGTGCATAGACATCTATATCTATGCACAGGGATGTAGCAGAGAGGACATCGCGTTTTGGACTACGTCGGACGGAAGAGGATTTTTTTAAATAAAGATGGAGTCCCTAATGGCTTTTTTTTTTTATTTCTAATAAAAAAAATTTTCTCTGTGTTGTGTTTTTTTTTAAAACAATTTAATAGAAATTCATGGCGGTCATGTCTAATATTGGCATGACCGCCATAAATTTCGGGCTTAGGGCCAACTGATAATTCAAAGCTGGCCTTAACCTCATTATTACCCAGTGAGCCACCCGCCACCAGGGCCACAATCTCAGCTCTGCTACTTCCCTGTCTGTGCTTAGACAGACAGGAATGTAGCAGAGCTGAGAACTGACTAAACAGTCAAGGTTCAGCTCAGGTCATTATGACCTGAGCTGAACTCTGCTGTCACACAGACTTGCTCTGCTGCTAGCGATTCCCGAGCAGTGACGGAAGTTAATTTATTCACTGCTTCTGTCAGTGTTCGGGAATCGCAGAGGAATCGCTGCAATACTAGTTCCCCATTCATTAACATTGGAATCGCTAGACTCACAACGAGTAGCGAGTCCTGGACTCAGACTCGTCGGAGTCTAGCGATTCCGAGTAGTTTAGGATTCGCCCATCACTAGTGATCACTGAATTACCTATACACCTGCACTGCATTACCTGTACAGTATACACTATTTTTAGAGCTCCTGCGTGTTATGTCACCAGTGATCACTGTATTACCTTTACACTATACACTATATAAAGAGCTCCAGTTTATAATGTCATCAATGATCACTATGTTACCTGTACACTTACACTGTATGCAGAGCTCCTAAGTGTAATGTCAACAATGGGAATATTAATGTTATTACTTCACTCCACTTTAATCCATTGGCCCATGCGATGTTTTGATCAACAAGTGATCTTTATCAAGCTTGATAAAGATCACTTGTTGATCGAAACGTCGCATGGGGCAATGGATTAAAGTCGAGTGAAGCATTACCAACTGGTGAGGCGCTGTCTTTTTTCTATTTTGACTGTATTGTGATCCAGGCAGTACTCCCTGGACAGGATGTGCGCCTTAGAGAGGTGGGAGTTTGAAACCTTGAATTTTCCCCCTATTTTCCATGTGGTGCTGTGGAACCTTTTTTTTTTTACATATTAATGTTATTAGTCTTGTGGCTCTTATATATTACTGATTAATATTCTAGTACTTTGTCACTATGTGTTGGTAATATGTAGTCTGGTCATGGTATGGCCATAATTATGACCTCTTTACCTCTCACAGACTCTCCTTCCTGGGCCTCACAGAAACATGGCTGACACCCTCCGACACAGCCTCCCCCACTGCGCTTTGTTACGGTGGACTTCACTTCTCCCACACACCTCGCACTGGCAACAAACACGGCGGAGGAGTGGGTCTTCTCCTCTCTAGCAACTGCATCTTCAACCCAATTCCTCCTCCTACCTCCCTCATCCTCTGATCTTTTGAAGTGCACTCTGTCCGTATCTACTCTCCTTCCAACCTACAAGTGGCCGTCATTTATCGACCACCAGGTTCCACCACTACCTTCTTTGACCAATTCTCCATCTGGCTCCTATACTTTCTATCTGCTGACATCCCCACCATTATAATGGGTGATTTCAACATCCCCATTGACACGCACCAGTCAACAGCCTCCAAACTCCTGTCACTTGCCTCATCCTTTGGCCTCTCTCAATGGTCCTCCACAGCCACCCACACAGATGGACACACACTAGACCTCATCTTCACCCGCCTCTGCTCCCTAACTAAACCCATAACCTCCCTCTCCTCCTCTCTGACCACCATCTACTTACCTTCTCATCCTCATCCTCCTCACCTGCCACCCATGTCCCCCAACTCCCACACCCTCGCAGAAACCTCACACATCTCGACACTCACATACTCTCAAACACAATTTTACCACTATCATCCATATCTTCACTCCACGACACAGATAAGGCCACCGCTTTCTATAACTCAACACTCACATCAGCTATTGATGCAGTTGCCCCTCTCACTCATGGCAAAACACGACGAATCAACAGACAACCCTGGCACACAGACTCCACTAAAAATCTGCGGCGAGCTGTAGGGCTGCAGAGCGGCGCTGGAAAAAAACACATTCACAAGAAGACTACACAGCATTCAAACAAGCAATTATCACATTCAAGTCAGCACTCACAACCACTAAACAGAATTACTTCATCACCCTTATATCCTCTTTGTCCCACAACCCCAGGCAGTTATTCAACACACTTAACTCCCTCCTCCGCCCCCCACTGCCCCCTCCTACTTCTCGCATCTCTGCAGAAGACTTTGCTACATACTTCACCAACAAGATCGACCGGATCAGACAAGTCTTTGCTAGCCAACCACCGCAACCCCCATGTATACCGGATCAACCCTCTCCCCCACTAACCCTCCTCCCAACCATCACTGAAGGAGAACTTGCACATCTCCTCTCCAGATCGCACCTCACCACTTGTGCACTGGACCCTATCCCATCCCACCTCCTTCCCAACCTCACCACAACACTTATCCCAGCCCTAACCCACCTCTTCAACCTATCACTAACTTCTGGTACCTTTCCTTCTGCTTTCAAATATGTAACAATTACACCTATCTTAAAGAAGCCATCCCTCGACCCCACTTCTACATCCAGCTACCGGCCCATATCTCTGCTCCCGTTCGCTTCCAAACTTCTCGAAAAGCATGTCCACACTGTACTCTCATCCCACCTCTCATCCAACTCTCTCTTTGACGTCCTTCAATCCGGCTTCCGCCCACACCACTCTACTGAAACTGCCCTGACCAAAATTACTAATGACTTGCTCACGGCCAAAGCTAACAAACAGTTCTCCGTCCTCCTCCTTTTAGACCTGTCGTCTGCATTTGACACAGTTGACCACTGCCTCTTATTACAGATCCTTTCTTCCATTGGAATCACTGACCTCGCCCTCTCCTGGATCTCCTCCTATCTTTCCAACCGCACATTTAGTGTCTCCCACTCCCACACAACCTCCTCGCCCCATCCCCTCTCTGTTGGGGTCCCTCAAGGCTCTGTTCTGGGGCCCCTCCTTTTCTCCATCTATACTCTTGGTCTCGGACATCTCATAAAGTCCCATGGCTTCCAGTATCACCTGTATGCTGATGACACTCAGATCTACCTCTCTGGCCCAGACGTCACCTCTCTGCTGTCCAGAATCCCGACGTGTCTATCAGCTATATCCTCCTTCTTCTCCTCCCGCTTCCTAAAACTCAATGTAGACAAAACCGAACTCATCATCTTTTCTCCATCTCCCACACCTTCCTTGCCAGACTTATCTATCACATTAAATGACATCACACTTTGCCCTGTACCCGAAGTCCGCTGCCTTGGAGTAACACTTGACTCTGCATTGTCCTTCAAACCGCACATCCAAGCCCTTGCCACCTCCTGCCGTCTCCAACTCAAAAACATTGTCAGAATCCGTCCCTTCCTCAACTCCCACTCTGCTTAACTACTCATGCATGCCCTCATCATCTCCCGCCTTGACTACTGCAACCTCCTACTCTGCGGCCTTCCTGCTAACACTCTTGCACCACTTCAATCTGTCCTCAACTCTGCTGCCCGACTAATCCACCTCTTTCCTCGCTATTCCCCCACGTCTCCCCTCTGCAAATCCCTCCACTGGCTCCCAATTCACCAGCGTATCCAATTCAAACTACTAACATTAGCTTACAAAGCCATCCACAATCTGCCCCCCCCCCCATATATCTCTGAACTAATCTCCCGATATCATCCAACTCGTAATCTTCGGTCCTCCCAAGACCTCCTTCTTTCCTCCACACTTGTACGTTCCTCATCTAACCGCCTGCAAGACTTCACCCGTGCATCCCCCATCCTCTGGAACTCTGCACCCCAATACGTCTGACTGTCCCCTACACTCAGAACCTTCAAGCGGAACCTGAAAACCCATCTCTTCAGAACAGCCTACAACCTGTAATGAGCACAGGGCCGCCTCAACACCACTGGACCCGGCGCTCCACCACCACTGGACCTGGCAATCAAGCACCACCCGAGCAGACCCAACCTACTGTCTCCCTCCCCATTGCCCTGTAGAATGTAAGCCCGCAAGGGTAGGGTCCTCTCTCCCCTCTGTATCAGTCTGTCACTTTGTTCATTATATTTGTAACTTGTCTGTATGCAACCCTTTCTCATGTACAGCACCATGGAATGAATGGTGCTCTATAAATAAATAATAATAATAATAATAATTATTATTATTATTATTATTCCTTGTATGTGGCGTATTATTCTGTTAATATTTGGTGGTAATATTTGGTCTGTTCATGGCATGGTGGTATGTCTCCCTTTTATACAATTTGCTCACTATAGGATTGTACTATGAGGACTGGTCATGATGTGGCAGCATATCTCCCTTATATTTGATTTTATTAATTCACTATGTTGTGGTAATATATGGTAATATTAGGTCTGGTTTAGATGTGATGGTCTTTCTCACTTGTGGTATTATTTGTTCACTATCTGGTAATAACATGTTGTTTGGTTGGAGTGTACAGTATATTTCCCTTTTTTGTGGTTTTATTCAGTGATTAAGTGGTGGTAATATATAACCTAGTAATGCCATATATCGCATATATTTGACCTGTGGCTCGTGAGGCCAGTGATTAGGTGGAGCAGATAGTTGAAGTGACAAATAGATAAGAGATCATCCTTTGTAGCAGGAAATGGGATAAAAAATGAAGGTATAAGTAGGGTATTTGTATTTTGTGAAAAAAAAGTGAGTGAAAATGGTTGTGACTAACAAAATGTATGATGCTGTAAAATAGTTATGAAATTATATAGGCATGGATTTCTAACACAAACATTGAATCTACTGTTAAAAGTTTGAACACCACCCCCGTATACATGCCCTCAAGTTATTCATGTAAGGATGAAGTAAGCATTTTGACCCCTAAGTCTCTCAAGGTATTACATAGAATTGATCTATAAATATGAAAAGTTGTTTTTTGTTGCTTTAATCTACTATTTTGGCATAACTTAGAAAGGAAGGACAGACATTTTGTTCGCAGATTTAGCAGTAGAGTTGAGCCACCACCCTAGTGTTCTAGTTCGATTCGATTCGTCGAATGGACGGTGTGTTCGTCGAATGTTCGTCGAATGTTTGTCGAACACCCTCGAACACACTAAAACACTATGGTTGTGGTCAATTTCAGTTCTGCAATGTATATACATACATTGCGGAACTGAAATGAAGTAAAATCAAGGGTTAAAAATAATAAAAATCGATACTCACCTCTCTAATCCATCCAGTGACGCTTCCAGCACTGCCTACCTGTCGGAGATGTGATCCCGGCAGCGTTTCCCGGTGGAATGACGGGTTCTCGCGATAACTCGTCATGTGACCGGAAACCGCTGCCGAGATTATGACGTCACCGCAGGTCCTACAGACCCTCACTAGTAGTGAATAGTAGCAAGGATCTGTAGGACCTGCGGTGACATCATAATCCCGCAGTGATTTCCGGTCACATGACGGGTTATCGCGAGAACTCGTCATGTGACCGCAGGTCCTCACTACTATTCATTACTAGTGAGGACCTGTAGGACCTGCGGTGACATCATAATCTCGGCAGCGGTTTCCGGTCACATGACGAGTTATCACGAGAACTCGTCATTTCACCGGGAAACGCTGCCGGGATCACATCTCCGACAGATAGGCAGTGCTGGAAGCGTTGCTGGATGGATTAGAGAGGTGTGTATCGATTTTTATTATTTTTAACCCTTGATTTTACTTCATTTCAGTTCCGCAATGTATGTATATACCTTGCGGAACTGAAATCGAACTGAAATCGAACATGAACTCGAACTGCCGAATTTAGAGCAAATTGTTCTAATTCGACGAACGACTCGAACATCGCCAAAAACAGCTCATCTCTATTTAGCAGTAACTGTTTTTGCATTTATTGAACCCCTAAAGAACCATTATGGTACCTTTACACGCCGCCACAACAGGATGGATACCAACGGCAACTTCACGTGCACGAGCACGGCCGAACGGTTACCAACGGGAACCGCACCCTCTTTACATGCCGCCACAAGGTGCGCTACGCTACGCTACATCTACAGCTAGATACATCGCCGGGTGTCGCAAGTAGCCGTCGGTAGCTCAGCGTACCAGCTTTACACACCGCCACCACAGAGTGATCTGGGAGCAACAAAGGCAGGACGTAAAACAAATAGGCGTGCCACAGACCTGTACGCCGCGCCCAAACCACAACCATTGGCCAACACTACGGAGTTGTGATTGGGCACGACGGAAAGGGCGGATGGCCGAGACGTGCCGTACTAGTGAGCGGAGTGTGGCACGGAATAAGCGCTTGTGACATGGCGGAGCCTGGCGAATGCATGGAAATCGATGGTAATGGGTCACGCTAGAGCGGTGGCCAGTCACATATCCCGTGTGTATTAAAGTAGCGGTCCGGGGCTATGTGTGCGTAGTACAAGTGTTTGCCTTGTCACGCACGATCAGCGCTTGTGACAGCCGCGTGTGCCGATTGCACTGAGGTGCGTTTGTGTGCCACACATTAGCGGCTTACAAAAGACAGTATGTGCGTTTTCTGTCAAAAATCTGTGACAACTGTGGCGAAGTATGTGTAGTGCTGAAGGGACAGCTCATCCAAGATGGAGGGCTGTGAGGCAAGGGCCAATCGTAACGCAGCATCTTCCACCAATGATCGCTGAAGGGGCGCGGTATCACGGAGCATGGGTGACGCCTTAGCCACATTGCAGCTACATCGCCGGGTGTCCCGAGTTCCCTTCTGTAGCTTCTTTACACGCCGATACAGCTCGCTACAATCGGCGATGTAGCCATCTGTTTATGGGCAGTGCACGGATGCAGAGGTATCTGTAGCCGGCTGTGTCGTCCCGTCTTCAGACGCCGCTACTACGGGCGATATTGGCGCGACAAGCTACTTTTGTAGCCTGTAGCGGGTTGTATCCATCCTGTTGTGGCGGCGTGTAAAGGTACCATTAGAGTTGATACTCCCTATAATTGATTCAATTTTGTAATCTGCATCCTCAAGATGTTCATCTTGGCATGTATTAGTCAACACAAGATCAAATTGCAAGTGCACTTGTTGTAGGATACAGCAGTCCCCCTGATAAAGGCGGGGCAACACTGGTGCAAAATATATGGAGGGGTGGTTGCTAGTGTTAGACATGCAGAATAATGAGGTTTGTATAGGGCACCAGTCACACAGGTACTTGGAAATTTAAAGCACAAGAGGTGAGTATACTTTTTCTTATTTTACCTGGGGGTGACAGGGAAATGAAAAGGGTTGTCCTAGTTAATAGACAAGAGCTTTAAGGTTTGGTATATCAAAGAACTTTTCCCCTATAAAGAGCACCATTAAAATATTTAGAAACTTAGCCTCATGTGATGTGGTTCATATTCCATGTAGATGAACATTCAACAATATACTAACATACTAAAGAAGAATTAACAATGCCAACTCAAAATATTAGAAAATAACAAGAAGCATTGTAAGAAGGAACATAAAATTTCATACTGCCTGTGTAGCTTCATAAAGTAAACCAGTTATTCCTGTGTCCTAATTAACTACAGAAACAGAATGGCTGTGTGCATGGTAGATCCTCGTGGATGTTTAAAATGCAGTTAGGCTGCCTTCACACTTGCAGATGCATCTGCAGCGTTTTGCAGATGCATCTGCAAGTATCAGCATGCAGACCGCGGTCCCTATGTTTATAATAGGGCGCACCGCGGTCTGAATGCTCTCATTCATTCCTATATGTGAGCCGTAAGCAGGCGTATGCCTGCTGACAGATCACACACTCCCGCCCCGCACCTTGGACGCAACATCTCGCGTCCATAGTGCGGGCGGGAGAGTGTGATCTGTAAGCAGGCATACGCCTGCTTACGGCTCACATATAGGAATGAATGAGAGCATTCACACCACGGCCGCGGTCTGCATGCTGATACTTGCAGATGCATCTGCAAAACGCTGCAGATGCATCTGCAAGTGTGAAGCCAGCCTAAATATTGTAAATGACATTTGGGAAGCTGAGCAAAGATCCATTCTGTGCCATCTCTAGGATGAATGCCAAAATAGCACCACAGAGGACATAATCATTTTACCTCTGTGTAACATGACACTTTTTTGATTGCAAACCAAGATTGCTTATGAAATATTAACTGCATAATCTCAGATCAACCACTATTTTTAATATATGAATACGTGTGCTGACTAAAATGGGCCATTAAAGCAAAACTGGTTATGAGCTACTGCACATTTGCACTCGGTTAGTAAATAATATTTGATTCTCATATGGTTTCTTGAATGAAAAAAAGGAAAAACATATACGGTAAATCTTTTCATTCTCTTTACAGTATGCCCAGTTTATAAATTATTTTCATTGATCTTTATTATTTTTCAATGATAATATACTGATAATTGTAGATACATATGGAAATTTGGTAGTTCAAAGTAAAAAAGTCATGATATTAAGCTCTATAGAGACAAACAGAAAACAATCATGTGATGTTGGGATGCACATTCATGTTGGCAAAGATAGACCTTTAATTTATTTAAAATGGTATTTAAACATTTCGCTAGAAAATGCATAATGCATTAAAATGTTAAGCATCACATAGGTTAATATTACCAATAAAAAATTAGCATGTCATTAAAATGTAGGAAAAAGAATAAGATATTTTGATCTTTTGACTGTTCAGACTTTATTACTGTTGATAAAGGTGAAAACAATTCAAGATGAAGACATTTTATTCTGAATGTATGTAAGGTTGATGTCACACTTGGGAGAGACCCGAGTGAGTGTCGCATCGCATGGTCACCCACTCTCTGGACAGGAACCTGTTAGCTGCCTGTGTTTCTATACAGCGTCATGCTCCTGTCCGGAGAGCGACAGTGGTGCCGGATGATGAGATGCGAGATTCACATAAATCTCTCACAAGTGTGACACCAATGTAAGAATGCAGTACCAGATTGGTCCCATGCAGGGGCAGACTGGCCCAAGTGACAGGGAGGCATTTGCCCCCCAGGCCGGTGGTTTAGTCCTATTTTAGGGCCACCCCCACTGTGAGAGCGGCCGCGCACTCACTTGACTGATAGCGGGACCCGGGACGCAGCAGGCGGGAGCGCTAGCACCCCTCCACACTCTTCACTTGGCCTCTGGAGCGCTAGCAACCCCGCCAAACCAACCCCGGTCCTCACTTGGCCGCTGGCTGGATAAAGTGGACTGCCCCCCAGGGCAAAATCTGCCAACCAGGCCAGCCCCTGGTCCCATGAGGTGTGCTCTTTAGGGTACATTCACATCTGCATATATAAAATCCCCCTGAATTTCACCCACAAAAGTTGTTGAGTGTCAAGAGAGTGTCATGACATTTTTCCTCACTTAGCATCCGTATATCATGCGAGCGCTGTGCGAGTGTGTTTTTTTTCTCGCCTAGCATTTTTCTGTCATTTCAGTGTTATGCAAGTGTGCTTTTTATTTCTCGTTGAGAAACAAAACACACACTCGCATAGCACTTGCATGACATATGGATGCTAAGTGAGTAAAAAAATGCACACTTGAATAGCACTCGCATGATACATGGTTGCTAAGTGAGGAAAAAAACGCATGACTCTCTTCTGAGACTCGCCAATTTTTGGGGCTGAGAATCTGGGTGATTTTATTTACACAGATGTGAACGTACCCTCACAACGTATATGTGGGGATGGATACATCATGACTTTAGTTAATAAGGGCTTCATATGGATCCTACATTTAAGTGCTGCAGTTCTTTCCATTGAGATTTGGGAGGACAGAGTCACATCTGTTTTTATCACACAGAATAAAGCATCAAAATTACAATTCAAGGAGAAAAAGATATTCCTAAATAATCAATTTTACTCCTAATTTTTACTATCAATGTTGTATTATGGGCACTGCTACCATGAAATGAATGCAATTGTCCAATTAAGGATTAAAAAGAGATTATAATCATTTTTATTATACATTTCTTTTTATTAATAAAAACCATTTTAGAAGATATGTAGCTATGTTTTATCTTATTACTAACAATAAATAACTTTGTTCAGTTTGTGCTGTACAAAATAGAGCATGGTCAGCAGCTTATTCACCAGGACTTAAAGCACCACTAAAGCATTTTTTATATTGCACTGCTTTAGTGGTGCTTTAAATCTAAGTCATCTGCCCCATGTCTTATACTCACCTTCCACCACCTTCATTTTTAGTCAGAGGCACTCCGGTCGGTCTGCAGTGAAAGTGACTAGCCGGCAGCTCTAATGTTTCATGGAGCGTGCAGGAGGTCACTTTTCAATAGATCTCTATGGGGGCTTCATTCTGGCTCTCATATGGGCGCATTTAGCATCTTTGATATAGCTTCTGAAATCCAGCCAGTCATAACCTATGGGCACAGTATGGCGTCATTGGACCGGAGCAGGTTCAGTAAAGTATGAAAATGCCGGAAGGAGTACAACACAGGGGCTTACATGTAAAACAATGCTATTGTAAGAATTCTGTTATTTTTCTCTAGACTGACCACTAGTGGCTGCTATTATTCACTTTGCTAAATTGTGCTGCAATTCTACTCCTTACCAGTGGAGGGTGCTATTGTGTTCTAGCAAATCGCTCTTTAGGTAGATGGATGCTACTGAACCTGTGAATCCCATCTTGTTTCCTGTTTGGGCCTACTTATCCACATGTGAACTTCATTCAGTGCTTGAGTATTGTGTCTAGTTTAGTCTAGCTTTAGTTTTCAACTCAGAGAAGTCTTTGTTTAGATTGCTCTCACCTAATCCAGATTGAGTCTCCAGATGTAAATTCCTGCATCCTTGGATTTCTACTACTGTCTGGTGTTACCTCCTTCTGCACTTCAGCCATCAGATTCCAATGAGTGCTCCATCAGTATTGCAACAGGATACTCAAGCCCTAATGTGTGTAGCAATCTAAAGAAAATGAACCTGAAAAGACTGAAGTCTAAATATGCAGCATTTGAATCACAGAGATCCCATGATGTTCAAGTGTTTGGTTAAGCTGTAAAGGATTTGCAGACCATTGTTGCTCAGCAGGGAGATCAGATCCTTCAGCTACAAAACCAAGGTGCAGCTTCAGCCCCTCCATCCACCCTCCCACTCCCATCTTTCAGGTCCGATGGAGACCGTGACAAATATCGTGGATTTGTCACAGTGCCAATTATACTTCAGTGCACACCCTGCCCATTTTATTACTGACGGGTCGAAAGTACAGTGTATTATATGCTGCTGACACATAAAGCTTTGACTTGGGCCAGTCCACTTATTAAAACGAATTATCCTTCTCTTAATGATTTGGAGGCCTTCTTAGCATTTATAGGCCAGCAATTCCTACTCTATTATCCCTGCAGAGACAAGCTGCTGCACAAGGTATGGTCACTGTGTGCTCACCTCCACCGTCCACACTCTGCAGCTCATTGACTAGCATCGCTACAGAGGTCTTTCGGACAACTGGTTAACTGTTTGATATGCAATGTGCAGACATGATGGAATTCTACTCTGCACATGTTGCAGTGACTGTGGCAGCAGCAACAAGTCTTGGCGCAGAATGTAATTACTCATACAGTGACTCAAAGTAAGCCGAATGTGGTACTAATGACAAGTCTGCAAAAATCAAGGACCTTTGCACCCTTCTGTGCAGTTTCGAAACATTTTCTATCACTGAAGCCATTCTTTTGTTGTGGAAACAAAAAGCTATTGCGACAAAAAACAACAGTACACTGCAGTAAAAATATTAAAATGCAAGTGCAGTATAAAAATGGTATAACAAATACAGGGTACTTAGTCAATCCGTTTTTTTGCGCAGAAAAAGTTATTTTAAGCCACGTCACTATCTTCAAAGTGTACCCATCTCAGACGCGGTCCTAACTGTTGTATTAAAAACCTGACTGGTGTGAATACTTACCAGTAAACAGGAGCCAGCAAAACCAGTGTCTGAAATGGAATGAAGGCGGTGTGAACAGGTTCCTACAGACCTGTTCTCTGTGTGCAGGACTCATCTGTGTTATAATTAATTGCCTCTTGCCATGCAAGAGATGGAGTTCCCGCCCCTCTCTGGGCCCTGCACACATAGAGCCCCGTCGCCTTCATTCCATTTCAGACACTGGTTTTGCTGGCTCCTGTTTACTGGTAAGTATTCACACCAGTCAGGTTTTTAATACAACAGTTAGGACCGCGTCTGAGATGGGTACACTTTGAAGATAGTGACGTGGCTTAAAATAACTTTTTCTGCGCAAAAAAACGGATTGACTAAGTACCCTGTATTTGTTATACCATTTTTATACTGCACTTGCATTTTAATATTTTTACTGCAGTGTACTGTTGTTTTTTGTCGCAATAGCTTTTTGTTTCCAATTATGCTGGCGGTGTGAACAGGTTCCTACAGACCTGTTCTCTGTGTGCAGGACTCATCTGTGTTATAACATTCTTTTGTTGTGTTGGTGGTGTGCTTAGGGTCAATGTCATGCTGGAAAGGGAAAGTCTTCATCTTCTGCTTTTTAGCAGGGGCCAAAGGCTGCCTTCATAGTCTTCTGCAGTATGGTATATCTAACTCCTTCGAAATTATTTGTACTTTTCTCCTGACTGATCAATTTCAACAATGAAATCAATTTGCTGTTTTGTATGCTAGTTAAGAACCATGACTTTTGCTGTAAAATGTAACAAAGGAAATGTAAGAAAAATCCTACTATAACAGCTAAACTTTATATAGTGCTAATCAGCATCACTTTAAGTGATTGCAGTTGTGTATTGACTACTGCTTAACGTGAGTTTAAATGTGATTGGCTAATTCTGAACACAACCAAATCTACAATTATAAGAGGGTGTTTACATTTATTCAACCACATTATTTTAGTTTAGTTTTTTATTTTCTCCCTCAAAATTATTTGTTTACTTCTCATTGGATTTGTACAGATTATTGGGGGACATTAAAAAGTCTTCTTTTATTAGAGTCCTCCCAATCTAGCATCTTTCTAAATGCTACACAAGATGGACTTGTCCATTTCTCACTGTACGCTGCTCCCTGATGGTCTACTCCAGGGGCTACTCCTCCAGGGGCATTCTCCATTACTACCTGCCACCAGCACACCCCATAATGGTCACGGATGGAGAAGAGGATGGAGTAATTAGGGGACACCACCCCATCTAGCACACAGTGGAAGAACTCTGGCTACTTTGACAGACTCTTTAGTCTCTCTAGCACCTGTGGGTTTCACTGCAGCTGACTGGTTAACATGGTCAGGTCTGGCCAGGAGACGTCGCTCCATTCTCTCCATGTCTAAAAGCAATTCAAGAATGCGCACATAGGGTAATACCTTCTTTTATAAGGCTGAAATATGTGTAAAAAGGGAGCTTCTCACCTGATGCAGTTGTGAAAACCCACAACTGGTAATGATCGCTCATCTATGAGTGGTTTGCTGCAGGACCGTACTTCCACAGATCACCGTGGTTCAATCAGCTTGTAGGACAAAGTACCGTGGGTCCGCGCTGCCACTTCAATTAATGTAATTATCTCCATTAATTGAAGTGGCAGCGCGGACCCACGGTACTTTTTCTCTCCATGTCGGCCTTGTGCTGCCACTCTTGGAAATCCTCTGCAGTGTAGACCTGACTTACCCCTACCACATAACACCCCTTGCTGCCCTTTACCTTCATGAAGGTGACCACCTCCCCAACACAAAGAGTGCGGCGTCATGAAGACAGATTATCACGCAGCAAAGTGGACTGGTTGACATAGCTCCTGTCTCAGTTTGGATCCTGACCTCGCTGCATATCAGGCCCAATGCAGGGAGCACAGTCAAACTGTAGCTCAGATGTGTAGACATCACCTCTTTGGGCTGCTCCAGTTGTGGTTCTGCTCCCTTGGCCCCTGGGTTGGTGAGGAAGATTTCGTCCTTGAAAGCAGGTATCTTTTGGGGTGGATACATCAGGTCTGCAAAGTGCACACAGTACATAGTGTTGCTGCATTATATGGCAATCACAATATGTTGTTTCCTTTTTCTAGGGTCCTGCCTTTTCAGCGCCAGGACCCAATCACTCATGAGATATTATTGTTTGCCGAATCTTTTGCCTAGCTCCTCATTAATTCCTCCATGGGGTGTACTGCAGAAGGCTCCTGACTTGCAAATCATATTACCGATGCAATAGTTAACACCTGTGCTTCCAGTTGGGGGATTGATGATTAAAGCTTGACATGCTTGGAGGAGAAAAAAGAAAAAGAAAATAGTTTTTTTCAGCTCACCACCAATTCATCTGGAATACTGAAAAAGTATAATAATTATAATGGATAACCCAGGAGTCTTTTTTGCGTGAAGCAAATATACAACAGAACACAGTTTATAGGTGGATTGGTCTATATTATAACACACGGTGATTCATAACAAGTGCAGTTGACAACTCCAAGTCCATAAACACACAGTGTAGATATTGAATGAAAACCTAACGAAAAGATTGTTGACAAACCTCAGATGAAAATGCAATCAGCGGAGCATTCTATAAAGCGCAGTTTGCACTTGGAGATGCTTGTAACAAAAAAGTCTGTGTCAAGTCTAAATACTGAGAAGCATTAGTATGTCCATATAACACATCAAGTCATCCAGGGAGGCCTGGGAATGGAAGTCTCAGAAAGTCCAGAACCAGTTGCAGAGCAATTTACCAGAGTCCAGAATAGATTGATGCTCTGCATCAATTTAATCATAGGAAGCGACAGAGCAGCAACCAGCTTACGTGTCAGCAAATGCAGGCCAAGTGAGAGGCACAGAGGGAGCAGCTCAAGGAGCCAGTGAAGAAGGAACGCTGGTAACAGGTGTAGGCTGCAGAATCTCAGAGAGCAGCAATCAGGAGATTCACACAGGGCTTGCAGAAGAAGGCAGAGAACCAGAGAAGCCACTAGTAACAGGAAACAGGCAGAATACTCTAGAACTGACTAGAGGCTGAGGCAGGGTTTATAAAGGCAGGAAGACAAAGGGCACATGAGGCAAAAGATGCCATCCTGGAAGAGTGCAAGAATGCCCAAAAGGTATTCAGAGTCCTGACAATTAGTCCACTGGACTTACTTGTACAGGTCCAAGTATAATGCTATAATAACACACTTGTGCACATGACAAAATTTGGAATTCTAAGCATATGGAAACAAAGGACATAATGGAATTGCACATTTTCAAGAAGGAATATCTGTTAGTGTTTTATGAATGTGAACATATACCATGTATGTGAAGCATATAATGAACATATGCTATTTTTAACTGAATTGCTAGCAGATAAGTGTAGAAGAGGTGGCCTTGCATGCTGCTGACCCTCTGCAATAATAAAGGTTTGCTCTCTAAAGAAATTGAAAGCTCACTTAAAGGCATGTTTAAAGGAGATTTTAGGTTCCTGAATTTCACAGCTGCTGCCACATCTGCCACTGTTCCAAAAATTCACAGCCTGTAGGTGACCCAACACTTGCAAATCAAGGAAGCTTAAAAACATTATTTTAAACCTTCCGTTAGGGGAGTTCTCAGCCAATTATTCTTCCTGCAACCATTTTGGCTTCAAACGTTGAAGGAAAGTGTTAGGGCAATTTTAAAATTTATAACATTTCCCTCAAACAAAGCAGCATTTGCTGATTTTTCAGTAAATTGCTCAGTTTCTACCAAATCATCAATTTTGATGCCAAATTTGAAACTTGCGAACATGTTCGGGGGAAATTTGCTAATCTTACTTCTAAATTTCTAACAAAAATTACATTTTGCTTCAAAAATAGTGCTGATGTAAGTAGTATTGATGAGCGAACTTTTCAGAACCAGGTTCATCAATTTCACATTTAGCTTGAGCCTGGCCGATTGGGATTTGGAATCAGGAACTTGAACACTTTGCTAAAAAATCGGCAAACTCTGCATTGTTCGATGACTGTTCAGAACCTTAAAATCCCTCTTATACATCCTTTTAACCCCTTAACCACCCGGCGATTTTTCGTTTTTCATTTTGGCTTTTTGCTCTACTGCTTCCAAGAGCCATAACTTTTTTATTTTTCCGTCAACATAGACATATTATGACTTGTTTTTTGCGGGTATGAGTTGTACTTTCAGATGTAATCATTTATTTTACCATATAGTGTACAGGAAAATGGGAAACATATTCCAAGTGCAGTGAAATTGCAAAAAAAGTGCAATTACATGTTAGCATTTTGGATTTTTTAGCCGCCATGTTCACTACATGGTAAATCTGATATGACGGTGTGATGCCTCAAGTCAGTACGAGTTAATAGATGCCAAACATGTATTCTTTTACTGGTACCTAAATGGTGAAAAAAAAATTAGAAATTTGAAAAAAAAAAAGAATTGCACTTTTTGCACCATGTTCTGGGACCCGTAGCGTTTTAATTTTTTGGGATATGTGGCTGTGTGATGGCTTATTTTTTGCGGCTTGAGCTGACATTTCTAATGATACCATTGTTGGGTGGATGCACTGTTTTGATCATCCGTTATTGCATTTTATAGCAATTTTGCAGCAACCAAAAATACATAATTTTGGCGTTTGGACCTTTTTTTTACTTTACGCAGTTTATGGCTTTCATTAACTGATTTTATATATTGATAGATCAGGTATTTCTGAACGCAACGATACGAAAAATGTGTATTTTTTTTTATACTGTTATTTTGAATCGGGGAAAAGTAAGGTGATTTGAACTTTTGTGTTTTTTTTCATATTTTCATTCATTCTTCATTTTACACTGCCCCATAGGGCGCCACACTGCTGCACAGTCCAATCACTTGTGACAGGTCCTGATGAGCTGCAGCACATCAGGACCTGTCACAAATGCACTCTGTGAGTGGTTGGTAGTGCTTGCCAACCACTCACAGGAAGTGAACACTGATAGTTTCTGGGGTCTCAGCAGGACCCCGGGCTATGACGTGATGCCCGGAGAAATTATCGCGGGATCTCCGGTCACGGCAGGGAACGGAGCCTTCCACGCCGCAGTGCCTTTAGTGAATGACAGCGTGACCTAAGGGGTTAACAGCACTGATCGGATCCTGAATCTGATCAGTGCTGTAAACTTGATATCTCAGCTGATGAGATCAGCTAAGATGTCGGGTGTTTGATGTGAGCGCAGTACTGGAACTACGTCAATGGTCGGGAAGGAGTTAAGGTTTATGGCCAAATCAGCAGCTGGAAGACCCGATGGCTGAGAACTCAGGTAACCTTAAATATATAGGTATATATATATATTTATATATATATATATATATATATATATACCAGAAATCCAGGCAGCACACAGAAGTTGAATGCAAAAAGGGACTTTTATTGAGCCCAAAATGTGGCACAACATTTTGGTGTCAAAAAATGCACCTTTCTCAAGTACATTGTGTGTCTCAAAATGGTGGTTTATAACATGTTTCAGTGGTTGCCATAATTAAAACATACTTTTTCAATAATGCTTAGAATAATGCAACATATACATCAAAGCATCTCAATTTTCATATATAAAGTGCATAAAACCTTTCTAAAGTGCAATAATCACATACACAGTGTACGCTCTTTGGCTTAAAATATCTTAGTAGTGTTGATTAGTGATGTGAATCACCTGTGGAAGATGAAAAAAGTTGTTTTTAGAAGTACATTCATTGTACATTACCACACCTGCCACCAATCCAGTTCCGGATCGGCTACTGCGCACGCGCGGCAAAACAGTACCCAATTGGTCCAAGTCCCATGCATGCGCACTATCGGCAAACTCCATCATCGCCATTTTGGAGGTGGACGAGGGGTGTCAATAGCGCTTTACCAAATGATCTTATCAGCAGATAACTTCCAAATTCTCTCATATTAGAGCAGAACTGCTAAAAATACTATAGGATTCATATGGAATCTCCCATAATCATAAAAAGCATAGATTTCAATCAATATCATACTAGGGGTACGTCCCTATAATGGGTTAAGCGGCTCTAGTAGCATCATAATTATAAGGTCACTCCATACATAGCTCATAGAGTGACCAATTGAGTCACTCATAGATAAATGTGAATAGGCCAGTGCTTAACATATACAGTGCGTTGCTTTTCAGTTTTTTATTTGTTAAAAAAGTTTAAAATATCCAATAAATTTCGTTCCACTTCACGATTGTGTCCCACTTGTTGATTCTTCACAAAAAAATTAGAATTTATATCTTTATGTTTGAAGGCTGAAATGTGGCAAAAGGTTGAAAAGTTCAAGGGGCCAAATACTTTCACAAGGCACTGTAGTTAGGCCCATGATAAAGACCTATTAAAATCTTTATTATATCATCACAAAAGAGGAGGGGCAACCAACTGATTATCTGGGGGTATACACAAACCCAATGCCACAATAAAATACCCCATAGTTACGGCTCATATGTTGAGAAAGGTATAATATAGATTCTGGTAAGGACTTTTTTGGACCTTCAGGTACGTCTTTTATCAATACATTCATCCTAAAACGGAAAAAGAGATGATTCTTATAAAAATCTTTAAATGTATTCGATTACAAATACAATGTATCCTTCCATAAACCAAAACGTATCCTACATAGGTTACATAGGTGCAGGGAGGGGGTGCCACAGAGCCAGACTACGGCTTGATCAAGGACCCATGGAAGTTAAATTTGAATGAAACAGCAAGCCGTAGTCCAGCTCTGTAGCACCCCTTACCTGCACATATGTAACCCTGTTCTGCATCAATAAAGCAAACACAGATGTACCAGTGAATGCTGTTTCACCTCTTTTGAATTAGTTGCTGAACTTTTTTCTACTGAGACGCACCCTGGTAAAACCGGCAGCCTCTACATGGCCGTAAGTGGACCCTCGGAGTTTGCTGAGTGGTGCATGACTACCTTTTTTATATCATCAATAGTATTGCTGAAGTTAAAAAACTCCAACAAATTCTCATCAGTGTCGTTCCAAATAAATATAATATCATCTATGTACCTCAACCACCCCCGAACGTATCGAAAGTTGTGAGATACATAGATGAATGTCTCTTCTAGGTAAGACATAACCAAATTTGCATATGCAGGGGCCATATTGGCCCCCACAGCGGTCCCCCTCTTTTGTTCAAACAAATCATCCCTAAAGATGAAGTAGTTTTTTTTAAGAACTAATTCAAGCAAGTTCAATACAAATCTTTTTGATTCTTGAGTGTATTGAGTGGTATCCCTAATTTTCTCTATACACATTAGACCAAGTTCATGTGTTATCGATATGTAGAGAGCAACTGCATCAAAAGATACTAAAATACTGGAACTACTCATCTCTAGATCTTTTAATATCGTTAGAAAATCAGTAGTATCCCTCACGAAAGATAAAGATTGTGTTGCCAGAGGGTTTAGAATTTTGTCCAAAAAACACCTATGTGACTAAACACTGAGTCAGATCCGGAAACTATAGGTCTCCCTGGCAGATAAATTAGTGACTTGTGTATCTTAGTCAACACATATATAGTTGGTGTTACTGGTAAATTCTCCATCAAATATTCACATAGGTCTTTATCAATGACACCTCTGGCAAATGCTCTATCAACAATAGATTTCACTTCCCTATTGATGTCAAATTTAGGGTCATTTAAAAATCTTTTTAGACACATTAGTGTCATAAACTTATCTCTTGACTTCCATCAGATATTTATCCTTGCCCATAATGACAATCACGCCGCTTTTATCGGTGTTCTTTATCTCGATACTGTCGTCATGGGTCAGTTAATTTAAAGCATCAAACTCTTCTTTTTTCAAATTTGGGTGATTAAACTTGTCAGACTGATTTTCCTTCAACAACTGTATGTCATTATTCACACCTTCAATGAAGGCTTCTATATGAGGGGAATCACTAGCAGGCATGAAATAACTCTTATTGAAAAGACAAATTCTTAGATTCAAATTCACATGTTTTTCCATTTTGTGTTACCAAATTACCTTTACTTAGCTAATTTTTAGGTTTCAATCTCCTAAAAAATGGTTGAGATTAATGGAGAGCTGGAACCAATCAGTGTGGGAATTTATACTGAAATTCAAACCTTTATTTAAAAGTTGTATCCGAGTAGGAGTTAGTACATTACTTGAGAAATTCACCTCTAGATTGGGTCCTGGTTCCTCATGTTGACCTGCCTCTGGGGTAGAGTTTTTGTTTTGGGCCTTTTCTCTTTTTTGTTGTCTATGTTATCTCCTCCCCCCTCTCCTTTGGTTCCGGTATTCAGATTAATTGGATCTGGAAGATAAAGGCATGTTATAAAGAGAATTTACCACACAAATATCACTTTTAAGGTTATTACAGATATGACCTTCCTTCTTCCATCCATCTGATCTATCTTTTTGCCAGTTATAGATATTGCCCAACTCATAATCTTCAGTGTCCCTCCCCACTTTTTCCTTTCAGTGTCCTCCAGTTCATTTCTCAATTTAGTGACCCGAGTGTCCACTATGTCTTTAAATGCTTTCCACTCTTCGAATGACAAAACGCTTTCAATTTAGTTTCCAAGGTAAGAATGTTGTCATGCAGATTTCCAAGTTCACTCTGTAGAAATTCCATGTTCAATAGGATCACATTAAAAGCATATTTGTTAAGGTACCTTCAGTCGTGGCAATATTGCTAGGCAATTTCACTGGCAATTTGCTGGTTGCAGTGAAATCATGGATACATTGTAACATTTGTACATGGTAACAAAATAGAACAATGTGTCCATGATTTCACTGCAACCTGTAAATAGCCAGTGAAATTGCCTAGCAATATTGCTGTGTGTGACGGTACCTTTAGATATCTGACAAATCTTGGCACAGAATTTCTTGGAATTCATCATTAAATTTGGTCTAATATTAGACCTTAATCCTTTTGGGATAATTTTCGTTTTGTAATATTCATTAAGGGTAGCAAGATGCAGTTGTAAAGTCACTTCCCTCTTAAGATCATTTTCATAATTTCTTTTGTCCTCAGACACAGAAGGAGTACTTAAAAAAAACAGCCTTTCCCCCTACAGCTCTCAAAATACATTCCTTATCGTCCATGGAATAGGAAAAAGCCACCTGATCGCTTCCATTTCCCAAAAGCAACCAAGCAAAAAAAAAAAAAAACAGTAGAACTTAATATAGTGCAAAGTTCCATGGACAAAATTCAACAAAATGAAAAAACAGAACAGCACATATATACTTAGCAGTTTGGTGCAAAACATTATAATAATAATAGTATACCATATATATCTTTCAATATTATATAGTTAGATCCATCAGATGTCCCATTACATGCCAGGAAAAGGGGGTGTTTTCTCGAAGCATTACTTCAGAAGTAGATTTGATGTTCTGTACCTTAGGTTCTAGGAAATCAAATTTGGTTGGCCTCCAAGTTTGAATTGGAATAGTAAATAGCATCTGGCTTAGAGGCTTAAGAGTTCAGAACTCTTTTATTAAAAAAGGGCACAATAAAAACTCTGTAATGTCTACCGTATTTCCTGAATAATGTATTTTTGCTTTATGTTTACTTTTCTTTGGTTTATAGATTAAAAATACCATACTGATGAATTTTCCAGTCAGGTCACTGACATCCTTTAGTAAAAATTTGAGTAATCATCAAGGTTGATTGGGTTTTTTGACACAGTTTCCACTTTTATGCACCTCAAAGATAGTTTTAGCCCATGACAAAATAATGAATAGTACAATGGAGCCCATACACATTAGATAAAAGTCAACAAAATGGTCAACTGTGACCGTAATGAACAAGCATTGACTTATTCAGTGTAAGAAATGATGACCAAATGGCAAACATTCATTATTGTTTGAATCATTGGTCAGGTTTATTGGATTTTCTTTCAGCAAACTATAAGTACTGTCTGAATCATCAGATGAAAAAATCCAGTCGGAGATGTATTTTGGACCAACAATTGTTTTTCGGTCTATAATTCCAGTACATTCTACAAGTTATTAGATTTATGATTTATTTTATATATATACCGTACTGTAGAATAAACTATAAATAAGGAAGACCATTGTGAATGACATATGTAGAGCCAAGTGGCTTTGGTTACCATGCAGCATCAGGACTAACAGATGTTTAAATAACACAACTCTTACAATGGAGTCACAAAATTAATTTCACTCAGTAGAAAAAGAGCCAAGGGAAATGGTGTATAGTTCACAACTCTTTTTTCTCTCCCCCATGAAAAGTACATGGAGTACATAATAGCTGCAAACCTTTTAGAAGTTTTACTTTCATGGCTCAGGTTTTCACCTAAAGAGTTGTTCCTCTTAGAAAATCAAATAAGAATTTTCTCGCACGTGGCAGAAATGTAGTTGTGATTTCTCCTCTTAGCTTCCATTGCCCGTTCAGAGCAACAAGCGAGCTACACAACATATTTGCCTAACATAACAGATGATTATTTCTAAGATGAAATGCTGTACTTTTTATGGCCACCACATGACTCTTAACAGGTCTCAAAAGATTGGTGTCTCAGAAATGTGTTTGTAATGATTGCATAGTTCATATTAGATTCAATCAGAAGAGGTCTGGCAAGGGAAGCTGTTGTAACCATGTGCTCTTGGTTTTACAGACAAGGTCTATAACTGAGAAGTACCTGCAAATGATTCTATGTACAGACCACTAAGGACATTTGTCTCTAGATTTCATTAATTTACTCAATTCATTTACTCAGCTAACTCTTCAACAGCGCTACTGCCTTAGAAAAATGATTCCAGGTGCAAAAACAATATATTCCCTCCTTCAGCTGATATCGAGACAGAAAGACCAAAGAATACAGCAGTATATTCGATGTCCTGAGGTAGACGAAAACTTTGTATGTATATATATATATATATATATATATAATATAATATATATAGTAAAAAGAAGAGTGTTTAAGTCAGCTCACCACTTTGTAGACTTAGATAATACTCATCACCTTTTCCAGAAGTGAGCTCGGAATTAAAGGTAGGAGTAATCTTGTTCAATTAATGTGGAAGGAAGAAATTGTACATTAAATTAAATTGTATATTAAAAGTGTACATCCGAAGTTTATCAAAAAAACTAATATTGACACTGTAATCCACCTGTCCAGGGAGATTACAGTGTCAATATTTGCTGGTAAATTTTGGATGTACATTTTTAATACAGAGTTTTGAATAAAGCCAATCTTATTAAATCACCTGAAGAATAGCTGAAGAAAATCTACTTATATAATCGGGAGTTGGGAATTCGGGCGTTGTCGCCGAATCCCAGACTCCTTAGCGGCACTGCGAGTGATGACGCGCAGCGTCATCACGAGCCGCAGCCGCTCTACAGTTTAAAAAAAAAAAAAATTCCTCACCTCTCCCCGAGCCCCCGCCGTCTTCAGCCATCTTCCGCTAGGCTCCCGGTGGCTCTGCAGGCTCCCGGTGCCTGCAGTGCTCTTCTATTGCACTCAAGGACCTGTGGTGATGTCAGAGTCACGTGACACCAGCTTACTCCATGCTAACCGCGGGTCACGTGACTCTGACATCTCCACAGGTCCTTGACTGCAGTAGAAGAGCACTGCAGGCACCGGGAGCCTAGCGGAAGACGGCGGAAGACGGCGGGGGCTCGGGGTGAGGTGAGCATAATCTTTTTTTATTTTTTTTAACCCCTGCCTTGCAGGAGCGCCACCACACACACCTGTATACTCTGCCACCACACAGATGCCTGTATACTATGCCACCACAGACACCTGTATACTCTGCCACCACACAGATGCCTGTATACTATGCCACCACAGACACATGTATACTCTGCCACCACACAGATGCCTGTATACTATGCCACCACAGACACCTGTATACTCTGCCACCACACAGATGCCTGTATACTATGCCACCACAGACACCTGTATACTCTGCCACCACACAGATGCCTGTATACTATGCCACCACAGACACCTGTATACTCTGCCACCACACAGATGCCTGTATACTATGCCACCACAGACACCTGTATACTCTGCCACCACACAGATGCCTGTATACTATGCCACCACAGACACCTGTATACTCTGCCACCACACAGATGCCTGTATACTATGCCACCACAGACACCTGTATACTCTGCCACCACACAGATGCCTGTATACTATGCCACCACAGACACCTGTATACTCTGCCACCACACAGATGCCTGTATACTCTGCCACCACCACCACACACGCCTGTATACTCCACTACCCACAGACCCATCTGTATACTCTGCTACCCACAGAGCCGCCTGTATACTTTACTACCCACAGAGCCACCTGTATAATCTCCTACCCTCAGAGCCGTCTGTATACTCTGCTACCCACAGACCCGCCTGTATACTCTGCTACCCACAGAGCCCCCTGTATACTCTGCTACCCACTGACCCGCCTGTATACACACAATTCATTTCACCCTGCTCCCGATGCAATTGCATCGGGCCTTTTTACTAGTACACACATAATTGCCAGTGGACGATGCAACCAAATCCCACAATGGCCCTCGGTCTGCTACCATATTACAACACCCAAGTGATGGCTATGGGAATATGGCGCAGGCAGGCTGGGGCGGATAACAGAAACCCGCTGCACACACCACTTGCTCCTGCTCCAGTCCACTCTCCCCGCCCCCCACAGCCCCTGGCTCCATGCCATGCTCCAATCCATGCTCCAATCCATGCTCCTGCTCCCCCCTGCTCCATGCTCCAGTCCATGCTCCCGTCCCCTCTCCCTGCTTCGCGTCCCCCCCCCCGCTCCATGCTCCAATCCACACTCCCATCCACACTCCCGCTCACCCCGGCATTATTCTTGCGGAATTCATGTCGGAAAGTCAAAGGTCACGGGGGGTGGAAATAACAAAGTGGGCGTCATAATGGGTGTGATTGAGGACACGCCCACCATTTCAGGGCAGTGCGCTTGGTCATGCCCTTTGTCACGCCCCCTCTGTTAACTCCACCCCCTGTGGCTATTGACTTTCTGACATCAATTCTGCAAGAACAATGACAGGGTGAGCGGGAGTGTGGACTGGAGCCACTCCATCCCACTGCTCACCCCCAACTGCCCCCTCTCACCCCCAATTGCCCTGCTCACCCCCCACTGCACCTGCTCATCCCCCACTGACCATGCTTACCCTGCAATGCCCCTGCTCACCCCCAAATGCCCCGTTCACCCCCCACTGCCCCTGCTCATCCCCCACTGACCCCGCTCACACCCAACCACCCCCGCTCACCTCCCACTGCCCCCACTCACCCTGCAATGCCCCCGCTCACCCCCAACTGCTGCTACTCACCCTCAACTGCCCCCACTCACCCACAACTGACCCCACTCACTGCCACTGTCCCCTGCTCACCCTGAACTGCCCCTGCTCACCTCTAACTGCCCTCGCTCACCCCCCACTGCACCGCTAATCCCCCACTGACCCTTCTCACCCTTCAATGCCCCTGCTCTCCCCAACTTCCCCCACTCACCCCCCACTGCCCCTACTCATCCCCAACTGACCCCTCTCACTCATGCCCTTTGTCACACCCCCTTTGTTAATTCACCCCTGCGGCTATTGACTTTCCTTCAGTAAGAAGAATGCCAGGGTGAGCGGGAGTGTGTACTAAAGCCACTCCATTCCACTAATCACCCCCAACTGCCCCCACTCACCCCCAATCGACCCGCTCACCCCCCACTGCCCCTGCTCATCCCCTACTGACCCCGCTCACCCTGCAATGCCCCCGCTCACCCCCAACTTCCCCCACCTCACCCCCCCACTGCCCCTGCTCATCCCCTACTGACCCCGCTCACCCTGCAATGCCCCAGCTCACCCCAACCCCCCCGTTCACCCCCCACTGCCCTCGCACACCCACCAATGCTTCCGCTCACCCCAACTGCTGCCGCTCACCCCCAACTGACCCCCGTTCACCCCCCACTGACTCCATTCATCCCCACTGACCCCCACTCATCCTGCAATGCACCTGCTCACCCCCAACTGCCCCCGCTCACCCCCCACTGCCCCCAATCATCCCCAACTGACCACGCTCACTCTGCAATTCCCCCACTCACCTCCAACTTCCCCCGCTCACCATTCAATGCCCACGCTCACCCTGCAATGTTCCCACTCACCCAAATGCCGCCACTTACCCCCAACTGCCCCCGCTCACCCCCAACTGACCCCACTCACCCTGCAATTCCCTCGATCACCCCTCACTGTCCCCGCTCATCCCTCACTGACCCCACTCACCCTTCAATGCCCCCACTCACCCCAACTGCCCCTGCTCACCTCCCACTGACCCTGCTCACCCTGCAATGCCCTTGCTCATCCCTTACTGCCCCCACTCATCCAGCACTGCACACCCTGCAATATCCGCTCTCACCCCAACTGCAACCACTCACCCCCAACTGCCCCCACTCACCCTCAACTGCCCCTGCTCACCCTGCAATGCCCCTGCTCACCCCAAACTGCCCCCACTCATCCTCCGCTGACCCTGCTCACCCTGCAATGCCCCCGCTTACCCCCAACTGCCCCGCTCATCCTGCACTGACCCCGCTCACCCTGCAGTGACCCCGCTGACCCCCAACTGCTGCCACTCACCTCCAACTGCCCCACTCACCCCCAACTTCTGCTGCTCACCCCCCCACTGCCTCCACTCACCCTACAATGCCCACACTCACCTCAACTGCCGCCGCTCACCCCCAACTGTCCTGCTTACCCCCAACTGCCCCCGCTCAACCCTCACTGACTCCGCTCATCCCCCACTGATCCCACTCACCATCAATTGCCCCCGCTCACCCCAATCTGCCCCCACTCATTCCCCACTGACACCGCTCACCCTGCAATGCCACCACTCACCCCCCACAACCCCCACTCACCGCCCAATAGCTCCACTCACTTCAAACCACCCCTGCTCACTCCGCACCACCACTGCTCATCCTTCAATGCCTCCGCTCACCCTGCAATGCCCCTGCTCCCTCCCCACCACCCCGTTCACACTGCAATGCCCTCACTCTACCCGCAACACCCTTGCACTGCCCCAGCTTACCCCCCACTGCCTCTGTTCACCCCACATTGCCTCAATTCCCCCACTCTCCTTGCACTACTCCCGCACAGCTTGCTCACTCACCAATGCCTCTGCTCACCCCACATAGCCAAAGTTCACTCCCTGTTGCACTGCCACCTGCTCAACCCTTTGCACAGCCCCACGCAACCCCAAATCCCCCGGTTACCCCCCAATGCCCCTACTTACCCCCAATGCCCCCGCTTACCCTGCACAGCCACCACTTACCCCCCCTGCCCCCACTTTCCTGCACAGCCCTTGCTCACCCCTCTGCACAGACCCTGCTCACTTCTGATGCCTCTGCTCACCCACCAATACCCCCGCTTACCCCCCACAGGGCCCCTGCTCACTCCCCACACAGCCCCCGCTCACCCCCCACACCAGCCCACTGACCCATAGAGAGCATATGCGCCCTAAATCATGAGGCCGCAATCTTTGGACATTTACATATACAAATACTGCAGCTGCATGATGCATCACACCGCACGATTAAAGTAATTACAGGATTATGTCGGAGGGGAACTTGGTGGGAGCTAATAAAGTGGATATCAAGGTGTTTCTGTCTTATTTTGTATGTAATAAAGGATTTATGTCTATGTTGTGTTTTTTTTTTCTTTGCTGAAAGTATTGCTAATGGCCTGCTGTCATACTGATGGCTGATATTAGCAATAGGGCTTGACACCAGCTGCCAAAAAAAGCTGACATTAACCCCTTTATTACCCGGTCTGCCACCGCTACATGATAGCTGGAAGAGCAGGATAACCGCCAGTTTTGGTGTCATGGAGGTGCCAATTCTGGGAGGGGCTGTTGGCTGCAATTTTCAGCTTGGGTGGCCCAGAACGCTTGGGCCTCACCTCATAGAGAATTCCAGCCCTCAGCTGCCTGGGTTACCTTGGCTGGCAATAGAAAATACAGCGAAGCCAATGCCAAATTGTTTTTTTTAATACGGTATTTAAATTTTAAAAAAAGGGCACCCCTGTATTATTAATTGCCAGTGAAGGTAACACCAGGCAGCGGGGGTCGGCAGCCACTAGCTGCTTGGTTTAGCTGCCCTGCCAAAAGAAAATACAGCGAAGCCATTAACATTTCTGACCAAGAATTTAAACACTATTAGGCTGCGTTCACACATTTCCGTATTTTGCTGCGCTTTTTTGCGCGCGCTTTTTGCCGCGTTTTTTGACCACGCAAAAAAGCGCAACAAATTACGCAGGGGCTTTCACACACTGCGCTTTCTTTACTCCAGAAAGCGCAGTGATGTCACAGAGGGGAGGAAGAATCCTGCTTCCTCCTCCCCTCTGTGACAGCCCCATTAGATTTCACAGTGTATTAATATACACTGCAAAATCTAAATTAAACAAAAGCAAGTGTATGAAAAATAGAAAAAAACAGAATACTTCACCTCTCCGACGCCTTTTCCGGCAATCCAACGCTGTCCGGTATCCGGTTCCAAGCGAGGTGTCTCCTGCCAGGACCTGTGGTGACGTCAGAGAGGCGTTCCCGGCGCTGATTGGCTGATCGCGGTCATGTGATATGTATCACATGACTGCGAGTGCCCGGAACGCCCTTCTGACGTCACCACAGGTCCTGGCAGAAGACATCTCACTTGGAACCGGATACCGGACAGCGTCGAATTGCCGGAAAAGGCGTCGGAGAGGTGAAGTATTCGTTTTTTTTTTATTTTTCATACACTTGCTTTTGTTTAATTTAGATTTTGCAGTGTATATTAATACACTGTGAAATCTAATGGGCAGTCATACATGTCACAGAGGGGAGGAGGAAGCAGGATTCTTCCTCCCCTCTGTGACATCAGAGGGGGAAAACGCAGGAGCAATTCTTTACTCAGCTGCGCTTTCTCCCTGAAAACACACTGCATATTTTTGCGCAATGTCTGTACTGCAAAGTGAATTTCACATTCACTTTGCTGGCAGACAAAAGGCACATTGCGTATTTTGAAAAGCGCGCGTAAAAAAGCGCGGCAAAATACGCAATGTGTAAATGCAGCCAAAATACAAAAAAACTCTGGTGTTTAAGTAAAAATATATGTATTTACATACATTAGGAGAGAGCACAGGGATTTTGGGGGGGTAAGAGACAAGGGAAAGAGGAGAGACTGCCAGTGCCACAGAGCCCTCCCCGATTATGATGTTACCACCCTCCCAATGCAATAGCATCGGGTCCATATCTAGTATATAATATGTTAAACAGCATTTACCCCTTCCTGACATTTGGACATGCACGTATATATCTCTAGGGTCACACTTGCGTTTTTTTCATGCTTTTTTGGAGACCTGCGTTTTTAAAACAGCATGTAAAAACGCACCCATAGGCCCCGATGTTAAAAAACGCATGCCCTAATAGCAAAAACGCATGACTTAATAGCAAAAACACATGTCTAAAGTCCCATGCGTTTTTTGGCATGTGTTTTTGCATCTATGTGAGTAGCTGCCTTCAAAAACGCGTGCAAAAACGCATGGTACATTAGTACCATTTAGTACCATCCAAAAACGCATGCGTTTCCCATAGGGGCCCATATTAAAAAGCGCATGTGTTTTCTAAAAAACGCATGCGTTTTTAAAACAGCGCCAAAAAATAGTTCATGCATTTTTTGTGGGTGCTGATTTACAAACGCATGCAAAAATGCAGGGTGCCTTCAGACACCTTAAAAAACGCATGCAGAAATGGAAAAAAACATGCAGAAACGCATGCTTTTTTGTAAGGCACTAAAAAGACTCATGCCAAGTGTGACCCTAGCCTTAATCTTGATATAGTGAGAATGGGGAACAAACTAAGGTGTCCATTTTATCCTATTGCTCCTCATGAAAATTAAAAAGATGGGGCTATGGCTAGGGTCACACTTGCGTTTTTTTCATGCTTTTTTTGAGACCTGCGTTTTTAAAAAAGTATGTAAAAACGCACCCATAGGCCCCCATGTTAACGAACGCATGCCCTAATAGCAAGAGCGCATGTCTTAATAGCAAAAACGCATGTGTGACAGTACCATGCGTTTTTGTGTGCGTTTTTGCAATTACGTGATTAGCTGACATCAAAAACGCATGGTACATTAGTACCATACAAAAACGCATGCGTTTTCCATAGGGGCCCATGTTAAAAAAACGCGTACGTTTTCTAAAAAACACATGCGTTTTTAAAACAGCACCAAAAAACTCAGCTTGCACTATTTTTTGGTGCTGATTTAAAAACGCATGCAAAAACGCAGGGTGCCATCACACACCTTAAAAAACTCATGCTGAAATGGAAAAACGCATACAAAAACGCAAGAGTTTTTTTAAGTCACTAAAAAAACTCATGCCAAGTGTGACCCCAGCCTAGGCAACATTTTTATGGAATAAAACATATTCTTTCATCTTTAAGGCTAGGGTCACACTTGCGTTTTTTTTCATGCTTTTTTGGAGACCTGCGTTTTTAAGAAAGCATGTAAAAACGCACCCATAGGCCCCCATGCAAAAAACACATGCACCAATAGCAAAAACTCATGCCTTAATAGCAAAAATGCATGCCTAAAGTGCCTTGCGTTTTTGGCATGAGTTTTTGCTCTTATGTGAGTAGCTGCCTTCAAAAACGCATGCAAAAACGCATGGTACATTAGTACCATTTAGTACCATCCAAAAGCGCATGCGTTTTCCATAAGGGCCCATGTTAAAAAACGCATGCGTTTTTAAAACAGCACCAAAAAAAATTCATGAACTTTTTTTTGGTGCTGATTTAAAAACGCATGGAAAAACTCATGGGTGGCTTAAGGCACCTAAAAAACGCATGCTGAAATGAAAAAAGCATGCAGAAACGCATGGTTTTTTTTTTAAGGCACTATAAAAACTCATGCCACGTGTGACCCCAGCCTAAGACCATTGTTATAGAAATCTGTGAATCATGTGTGGTGTTAAAATGCTCACTACACCACTGGATGAGTTTCTTGTGGGTTTTAGATTCCAAAATTGTTCACTTATGACAATTTCTGCTGTTCAGATACCTAAACGACTCTTTAAGTGTGACATAGCATTCACAACATATACAAGCCTCAATTGCAAAGTCATAGGCCTTGTTCACACATACCAATGCGTTTTTTTAGCCCTTAGAAAAACTGATCAGTTTTTCTAAGGGTGCCAAATAGTGTCCCCTGTGGTTCTGAACGTTTTTGATAAGTTTTCGGACTTAGTTATTTTTTCATTAAAAACTCATATGCGTTAACGCAGGTGCCTATATGTGCCATGTGTTAACGCATGCGTTTCCTATAGGGCCTCATGTTAAAAAACCACATGCGTTTTTTTATAGCACCCAAAAAACGCTGCATGCAGTGTTTTTTTTTTGAATGATGGAAAAAAACGCATGTGTTGTTAAAAAAGGCAGCTACACTTAAGTGCACCATGCGTTAACGCATGTGCGCTTTTTATAAACAGCTAAAAAACGCAGAGAAGGTCAAAAAAGCTGATGTGTGCACAAGGCCATATAGAGTCCTTCTATGTTCTGCAATATGGTCAAACAGTAGTTTCTTTCCACATATGGGGTATCAATATAATGAAATGATGCTTTTTTTCCTGTTGCCCTTGTAAAAATGAAAAAATTGGTACAAATCAACATTTTAATGGAAAACAAACATTATTTTTTTTATTTTTAAAGCCCACTGTTATAAAATTCTGTGAAGCACTTTTGGGTTCACGTTTCCCACCACACCACTAGATGAATTTATTGCTGGGTTTCATTTCTGAAATTAACTCAATTGTGGAAGTTTCTGCTGTTTTGGCATCTCAGATTCTTCAAATGCAACATGTTGTCTGCAACATAAATTCAAATTGGCTTACGATTGTATGCCCAAAGAGTAGTTTGCAATCATATACAGTTGAAACCAAAAGTTTACATACACTATATAAAAAGACACATGCATTTTTCTTCTCACTATTTGACATTAAAATTTAAAATAAACCTTTTCTTTGAGCCATTTTGTATGTCACCTTGCTCGCACCTGCCTTTTCAGTTTTTCCCATACATTTTCAATAGGATTGAGATCAGAGATTTGTGATGGCCACTCCAAAACATTGACTTTGTTATCCTTAAGCCACTTTGCAACCATTTTGCAATATGCATCAGGTCATTGTCTATTTGGAAGACCCATTTCTGCCCAAGCTTTAACTTCCTAGCTGATGTCTTTAGGTGTTGCTTCAATATTGCCACATACTCTTTTTCCAGTCCTTTCTGCAGCAAAACTACCCATCAACATGATGATAACACCCCTTTGTTTCATGGTGGATTTACACACACCAATTTATCTGTTCAGTATCTGAACAGATCTCTGGTTGTAGTGAAATCATGGATACATTGCTCCATGTTGTACACAGCCACAAAATGGAGCAATGTATCCATGATTTCACTGCAACCAGAGATTGGTTCAGATATTGAACAGATAAATTGGTGTGTGTAAACCCACCATCACAGTTGGGCTGGTGTTCTAATGGTGGGTTTACACGCCACGATATCGTTTCGATATCGCAACTCAATGGCGCGGGAGCGCGCAATTAGTGCACGTTCCTCCCGCATCGCATTGACTGTTTACATGCTGCGATATCGAAATACAACGTCCGTGCGATGTCTCCGCCTCCCAACCCAGGATCGCATAGTTAACATGGGAGTGAATGGGTGACGTTTCAAATCGCATCGTAATTGGGCGTTTACACAGCACGATCTGCTCCAATCTCCCTTCAATATCGGGGCATTGAATAGCACGCTCATTCAATCCCCGATATCGCATTGACATCGTTCCTGCATCGTATTGGACGTTCACACCATACAACGCAGGAACGATATCGGGTCCAACGATCGAATCACGTGACTTTTCATTGAAATTGTACTGCGATATCGCGACGTGTAAACCCGCCATAAAGCCATGTGCACACGTTCAGTATTTAATGAGTTTTTTACCTCAGGGCCACTTTACACACACCAACTTATCTGTCCAACTTCTGACCAACTTACTGGTTGCAGTGAAATCATGGACACATTGTTCCATTTTGTGGCTGTGTACAACATGGAGCAATGTATCCATGATTTCACTGCAACCAGTAAGTTGGTCAGAAGTTGGACAGATAAGTTGGTGTGTGTAAAGTGGCCATCAGGATTTGTAGACAAAACCAGGAGTGGAGCAATCAGAGGAAAAGTCTAATAGAAACACCTGCACCACTTCTGTATTTAATCATCCACTCCTGATTTTGGCTACAAATCCTGAGGTAAAAAACTCATCAAATATTCAGCGTGTGCACGTGGCCTTAGGCTTCCAAGTTTCTCCCTTTTACCTCCAAATGTAAAGTTGGTCCTTATGGCCAAACTGTTCGACTTTAGTTTGGTCAGACCACAGGACATGTCTCCAAAAATGTAGGTCTTTATTTCTGTGTTTGTTTGCAAAAATTAATCTGGCTTTTTGTGTTTCTTTTGGAGTAATTGCTTCTGTGGCGCCCCTCTGACTAAGCGCCACAGAGAAGTATTGCAAGCTGACAACAAACGTGATATCTTTGTAAGTTGTCAGTTCAGGGTTTAACCTATGGAGTCTGTTCTTAGGCTAGGGTCACACTTGGCATGAGTTTTTTTAGTGCCTTAAAAAAAAAGCATGCGTTTCTGCATGCTTTTTTTCCATTTCTGCATGCGTTTTTTAAGGTGTCTAATGGCACCCTGCGTTTTTGCATGCGTTTTTAAATCAGCACCAAAAAATAGTGCACGCAGAGTTTTTTGGCGCTGTTTTAAAAACACATGCGTTTTTTAGAAAACGCATGCATTTTTTTAACATGGGCCCCTATGGAAAATGCATGCATTTTTGGATGGTACTAAACGGTACTAATGTACCATGCGTTTTTGCATGCGTTTTTGATGTCAGCTACTCACATAAGTGCAAAAACTCATGCCAAAAACGCATGGCACTTTAGACATGCGTTTTTGCTATTAAGACATGCGTTTTTGCTATTAGGGCATGCGTTTTTTTAATATGGGGGCCTACGGGTGCGTTTTTACATGCTTTTTTAAAAACGCAGGTCTCCAAAAAAGCATGAAAAAAACGCAAGTGTGACCCTAGCCTTACACACACTTAGGACTAGGCCACTTAGAGTAGGGGGGACTGGTAATTTAGTAGGTCCCAAAAGGGGGTAGAGTCTAGGGTAGAGTAGTAGGAGAGAGTGACAGTTTAGAGGAGACAGTGCTGGGAAGGCAGTCAGAAAGAACAGGCCTGACAGTGCGATTGAAAGGGGGGATCCCCATCTTTAAGTCAGGGCTCAGGACAGAGGGAAACGGACCAGGACTGGTTGGAGCTGGCTGGTCACGTTGGGAGAAGACACCGGCAACACAGGAAGCCGAGGCAGTCAGAAGTTCACCTCTGACCGCAGACCGATGAGCTGCGGGCCCATAGTGACCGGGTTGCCGACAGCACCACGAGGACATCTCACCCCTCAGGACAGAAACCACTGAGGGCACTAGTGGTTGCGGACTGAATTCCGGTGGCGGGAGAAATTGTGCGCTCCTGCTGCTGCCGTCCGTACCGGTAAGGGACCAACCTGGATGGCTAATGACAGACCGTAGGACTGGCGGGAGAGCGCTGTGAAGGTGGTAGAGACTGGGAGGAATTGAGACGACTGCGAAAAACATCGAAATAAAACATCTAGAGACTCCATAAGGGGGACCCTGAACCGCCATCTGCCGGTACCTAGTAAAGTGGAGTAAAACTTGAACTGGTCTCTGTAGTTCTTCCCACCGGTGCCCAGAGGACTTCAACACTGTCACCAGCAGCTCACCAGAAGGGTAAGGACCACCACTACGACTCCCCTCATCCTCATCCATCCCCGCTGCCCTGAGATAATAGCTCCACCTGTGGGGAGCTGTACCACATTCTGCTGCACCCACCATAACCTCAGCGGCTGGCTTGCAGCACCGGTACCATATTACTGGGAACTACAGGTGGCGTCACGTTCCTTTGTAAATATCCCCTTCTCCCTCACCGTCTAACAAATGATAACCAGGGCACGGAACCGGGATCCCGACCTCCCGTGATTCCCAACTCCAGAAGCCATCAGCCCCGGTGTCCGAGTACCCCTAGCCCTGGCCATGTCACGTCTTTTTAGTAGAGTGGCCTTTCAGCCCATGTTGTTACAGTACTTGTTTCACTGTGAATGATGCAATCTTACCAGCTTCCGCCATCATTTTTACAAGGTCTTTTCCTTTTGTTCTCAAGTTGATATGCACATGTCAAATCAAAGCACGTTCATCTCTGGGACACAGAATATGTCTCTTTCCTGAGTGATATGATGGCTGGACATTACCATCTTGTTTGTACATGCATATAATTGTTTGTACAGATACACGAGGCACCTTCAGGCATCTGGAAATTGTACCCAAGGATAAACCAGACTTGTGCAAGTCCATAATTCTTTCTGATATCTTAGCTGATTTCTTTAGACTTTCCCATGATGCTACATAAAGAAGCAGTGTGTTTATGGTGTGTATTAAAATACATCCACATCTGTATCTCAAATTAAACCAGATGTTTCCAATAAAGCTATCAGAAGCTTTCAACACAGGACATATGGGCTGTCACAAGTTATTTAAAGGCATAGTTATCTTGTATGTAAATTTGTGACTTAGCAAAAAGTAATAAAAATGCCTTAAAACATTCTCTTGCTCTTATTCTGGCATTTGGCAAATATAAATAATTATGGTCATCCTAACTGACCTAAAACAGGAAAGATTTACACTGACTTCTTGTCAGATAGTAAGAAAAAGATGCATGTATGTAATTTTATATAGTGCATGTAAACTTCCGATTTCAACTGTAGTCACTTCCATAGGATGTGATGAAGAGTAGTGGACTCACTACACCACTGATGGTGCAGTGGTAGCTGTATACCCGAACTCAAGAAACAGTAGAATGAGCTTCATAAGACCAAATATATTTATTAAAGAAAGTTTAACATAAGGGGAAAAGTATTTGAGGGGAGGACCCTCTGGGTTACAACACTATACCACATAGCAGAGCACCAGGCAAGGTGTATCCTTATACAGGGATTCCCCCATCACAACACCAGGGTGGTCTGAATGCCGCGAATCCCGGACCAAAGTGGCGACCCTTACAGACCGGATAGGAGAGACTGTGGAACACTGGCTCTGTCGGTGGAGAGAATCCCAGAGGAACTGTGTAATCCTGGAATGTCCAGCCAGTAGTGGTCTTGGAAAGGCTTGGCCAGCCTCAAGTGGGATCCGGAGTGTCCAGAGGGATTCAGAATAGAGAACAGTCAACAGAGGATTCTGTGAAGACAGAGGCATTTGTAAAAAGCAAAGCAACAGACTTCCAATTGCAGAGCACAGCAAAGTGTGGCCTGAGTAGGAGGCAAGATAATAGAGAATGAAGATGTTGCCCAGGCACCTCCCTTATGGATAGGGTGCATTTTATGCACAGAGCATCACAGCAGAGACAGACCTTATAGAAAAGAGGTGCTCTGTTGCTTTACGTATGTGCAGGAGGTGAGGCGCAACTCCTAAGAGCATTTCCAGGAGACCTGTCAAGGAGATGCAGGTTCCTAGCAGAGAAAGTAGCCATTGATTGCTGAAGGGGAGGAGGAGATTGGAGATAAAGACGATGGAGAGCATCTGGAGGAGTATGTAGCACAGGAGGAGCCAGAGGGAAAGGAATGACAGCAGAAGCAGGAGAGCACAGAGCAGGAGACTTTGGAGGAGCCTGTAGTAGGGGAGCCCTCAATGAGGGACATATATGATTTAGTTAAATTTTGTAAGACTGCTCTGACTACCCATCCAAAGAGGGTGGATGGCATAAAGGAGGAGATGATCAGTATGAAGTCAGCCATGAAAAAGCAAATACCAGAAACCAACTTTCTAAGCTGCAGAAATCCCACACTTAATGCCTACAGCAGTGTGCCATTGTGGCTGATAAAAACGATGATCTAGAAAACCACTCATGGGAGAATAATGTGATAATGTGCAGCTGGTAGGCATCCCTGAAAAGGCAGAAGGGACTGATCCTGCAGCGTTTGTTGAGGACTGGCTTCGCAATAAAATTGGCACTAACAATCTAACTAAACTGTTTGCGGTGGAGAGAGCGCACCGTATCCCCATGAGGCCCCGGGCGCTGGGATCCTCCCCCCATACCATGCTTGCCAGGGTCCTTAACTATAGGGACAGATATATTGTACTAAGTAAATCAAGAATGGCTATAGAAATGAGTATAAATGGCAAAAAAAGTATCCATTTACCCTGACTACTCGGCTAAGAGCAAGAGGCAAAGAGTGCGGTATGGAGCGATGAAGAAAATGTTGACAGATATGGAGCTGATATACTCTACATTGCACCCTATTAAGCTCAGGGTTGTTACCCTGGGGACAGTTCATATTTTCCAAACAACGGAAGAGGCTACTAAGTGGCTGGACTTGAATGAAGCCACATGAGCATCAGGGCTGGCAAAGGAAGAGAGAAGTAAGAAGATGAGCTAAGAAGATTGTCAGGCTACATGTCTGTGAAGGAGCAAGGGTGGATGGTGCTGTTATACAGGTACTTTTTATTCCTGTGTATTAGTTAATATGGACTATGGAGGGACTGCAGATGGTAGTATATATAAGCGAAGGAGAAATAGAGAGATTAAAATACTTAATGGTTGGGAGGCAACATATGTAGGTTTGCTAGGTATAGAACTACCCACTCTCTGGATAAGAGGGAAGAAATATATTGGGAGAATCGGTCAATGGTATGTTATGTTACTCATCAATGGGGAGGGGCTTTACATTTAGAGGATATTTTACAGGTTTTTGGGAGCACCATTATACTTTACGGGATCAAGTATGTGTACATGTAGGAAATTATGGTGGGAGATAAGATTAAAATCCTTTATTGGAATGTGAGGGGATTGTCTGAGGGAACACGAAGAGCGGCGGTTATGGAATATGTCAGGAAGGGGGGATCGGATGCGATATGCCTACAAGAGACACATTTAATTAAGGAGAAGTTGGAGGTGTTGAAGAGAAGATGGATCAGGAAGGCATATCACTCCATGTACTTCTCATATGCCAGAGGGGTTTCATTGTTGATAGGAGCATCCACACCCTTTGAGGAACTCGAAAGTCATGTCAACAGTGAAGGCCAATACATTTTTGTAATTTGTAAAATCTATGAACAACTGTTATGGAATGCACCATGTATATACCACCTCTGTACTCAGGGAAGAAGATCCAGGAGGTGATAGAGTTGTACAAACAGGGTACAGGACTACCGTTATTGGTGATTTCAATAATATAATGGATGAGGGTTGGGATGGGCATAAACAGGGAATAGGAAAAGGTGACCGGTAGTGATGGGCGAATCCTAAATTACTCGGAATCGCTTGACTCTAGCGAGTCCGAGCACAGGACTCGCTACTCGTTGCAAGTCTAGCGAGTCCAATGTTAATGAATGGGGAAGCGAGTAATAGCGAGTAGTGTGAGATTTACAAATCGCAGATGTGTCTCGGAAGCTTCAGCCTGAAGCAATCCTAGTTTTGTCATTTATTTGCATTGGACTCGTTTACTTTGCAACTGTAATCACTGGGAAACTCGCACAGATAAGAGTCCTGTCTCCTCGTCTCCTCAGTGTGCTGGCTGCCACAGCTCCAGGGTCCTAGAGCCTGCCTGCTGCCTGATGTAGCAGTGCTGAGATTGTTCTCAGTCTGCTCATTCCCTGTGTACAGACATGAATGTCTGTGCACAGAGATGATGTAGCAGAGCTGAGATTGTTCTCAGTCTGCTCATTCCCTGTGTACAGACATGAATGTCTGTGCACAGAGATGATGTAGCAGAGCTGAGATTGTTCTCAGTCTGCTTATTCCCTGTGCATAGACATCTATATTTATGCACAGGGGATGTAGCAGAGAGGACATCGCGTTTTGGACTGCGTTGGACGGAAGAGGATTTTTTTAATTATTTCATGAAATTCTGAGATTCTGACTCTGAGACTCTGACTCTGAGACTCTGACTCTGAAATTCATGAAATAATAAAAAAAAAATGCATGGGGCTCCGTGCAATTTCTATGTCTAGCCAGGTACAGCTAAGCAGCTGGGGGCTGGAATCCGCAGCGCAGGGATGCCCAAGCTTTCTGGGCACCCGCCGCTGCAAATTGCAGCCCGCAGCCGCCCCAGAAGATGGCGCGTTCATTGAAGCGCCATCCTCTGGCGCTGAACCCCGCTCTTCCAGCGGCCCTGGTAGCGGTGGCACGCTGGGTGATAAAGAGGTTAGGGCCAGCTTTGTATTATCAGCTGGCCCTAAGCCCGAAATTTATGGCGGTCACGCCAATATTAGACATGACCGCCATGAATTTCTATTAAATTGTTTTAAAAAAAACACAACACAAAGAAAATTTTTTATTAGAAATAAAAAAAAAAGCCATTAGGGACTCCATCTTTAATTAAAAAAATCCTCTTCCGTCCGACGCAGTCCAAAACGCGATGTCCTCTCTGCTACATCCCCTGTGCATAAATATAGATGTCTATGCACAGGGAATAAGCAGACTGAGAACAATCTCAGCTCTGCTACATCATCTCTGTGCACAGACATTCATGTCTGTACACAGGGAATGAGCAGACTGAGAACAATCTCAGCACTGCTACATCATCTCTGTGCACAGACATTCATGTCTGTACACAGGGAATGAGCAGACTGAGAACAATCTCAGCACTGCTACATCATGTCTGTGAGCAGGCGGGCTCTAGGACCCTGGAGCTGCACAGAGAAGACAGCTGGACTCGGCTCGCAAAGAAACAGCAGTTATCTGCGAGTTTCCCTGCTATCACTGGCACAGTAGCCGAGTCTAATGCAAACAATGGCAATCCTAGTTTTGTCAGCGTTTCTGACAAAACTAGGATTGATATTGATTTGCATTGGACTCGTGTGAGTAATCACTGGGAAACTCGCAGAGTACCGAGTCCTGCGAGTCCCTTACTACTCGCCGAGTAACGAGTCCTAGCGAGTAGATTCGCCCATCCCTAGTGACCGGAAATTGACATAATTTAGGAGCTAGATGAAAGAGCTTGGAATTGGAGACCTTTGGAGGGCAAGGAATGAGGATGTAGTATGTTACACTTGCTACTCTGCTACTCTTTGATCTGTCTTGCAAACTGATATGGCACTAGGTAACAAATTGATAACACAATTGGTCTTCGGAGTGGAATATCTTCTGAGAATTATCTCGGACCATAAACCCCTGGAGTTACTTATTAAAAGGACGGGCATACTAGGCATGAGAGCAGGTGAAAGTTCCATCCACAATGGCTGGAACATATTAATATGGAAGTAATAAAGGGGAGTTAGACAAATATTGGCAAATTAACGGAGACAGTCCTGACAGATGGGTGGTGTGGGATGCCATGAAGGCATATTTGAGGAGTCTTCTGTTTCAGGAAATCTCTAGATGCAAGACTAAAACTAGGCTGGAAGACAGGGCAGTGATGGAGGCTCTGGAGAGAGCGAAAAGGGAACTGATAGTGAACCCATCAGTGGAGAGTCAGAATGGGCTTAAGAAAGCTCAGAAGGGAGCTTATGAGCTATTTATAAAGAGAGCAGAAAAGGAAAACAGCTTTCCAGAAGGCACAATTTTATGATGAAGGTGAAAGGGTGGGGCATTTACTTTCAGTAGCGGCAGCAGTGCAGAGAGAATCCTCATTTGAATATAAGTTAAAGATGGAGGAAGGGGCTGAGGTGGTGGACACAAAGGATATTTTGGAAGAGTTAAGATGGTTTTACAAGCAGCTGTATTCCTCTGAGTCAGAGGATATAGAAGGGTTTCTTTGGCGGCTGGCAGGACTTCCCAGGATAGCAGAGAGCAACAGGAAGGGACTAGAAGAGCCGGTAACAGAAGAGGAGATTGAAACAGCTATAATGTCTATGAAATCTATAGGGCCCTGGGGACAGATGGACTCCCGAGCTAGATCTATAAATAGTTGGTTGAGATGGTAGAACCTAGGTTAAAAGCAGTCTTCGAGGAGGCGTTGGGGGGTGGTGCATTGCCGTTGTCTAGGTGGTGGTCATCCCTAAAGAAGGTAGAACCTGAAGTTCGCAAACTCCTATGGGCCCATTTCATTGCTGACAGCGGATGTAAAAACCTTAGCTAAGATCATGGCCAACCGGCTGGCGAGTGTGGTTCAAGATCTTGTCAACCCCGATCAGTCTGGGTTTCTGCCAAACAGGTCTACAGCAATAAATTTGCATAGAAGTTTTTTTAAATCTGCAGCTGCTGTCGGACAACAGGGCTCGTAGGGTAGTAGTGTCATTGGATGCATGTAAATCTGTAAAATAAGAATGCGCAAATAGGGTCTTATCTTAATTAAACACTGTTAGCATGCAATGTGGAATTGCTCACCTTGTCCAGTTGTGAGACCCACAACTGGTTGAATAGCAATAACAAGCAGTTGCTGCAGGGACCGGGAGGACCCTATATGACGTCAGAGTGTTTATAAACAAACCATAGTAAAACATGAGAACTTATCAATTACACAAAAAAATGTCAATACTCTCTGTTACATCAGTGCCTGTCAGCAACAGAAAAATGTCAAAAAACATAGAATATATGAAAAAAAACAAAAGCATATCGGAAAGAAAAAGACAAAACTTACATGTTTGGAAACTTTTTATAGACTATAATCCTGATCAAAGATGGGAATGAAAGAATATGATCAAACTCATGTGGTCTGAAAACCTAATATGGAGAAAATATTCTTAAAAAATGTTTTATTATGGTTTTTGGATAATAGAGAAAGAAAAAAGTAAGGTTAATAATGAAAAAAATGAAAAAAATCTTTTAAAAAATGTTTCACATATACTGTATATATTTGGGATGGGGAGTGAGCTATTGGTGCAGCGGTGGGATGACTTCAAATCATTCAAATAGGATGCTGTGAAAGCATTATCAGAGTGTGCCATATGATGCGCAGACAAAGTGCAGCTATGGTTTAAGGATGATAAGAAGAGATCAAAGTGAGGTAGAAAATGAAAAATTGCATTTATATATATTAAGGATGGGAATCAAACTAATAGTGCAGTGATAGGATAATTTCATGACATACAGATAGAACACTGTGAATGCATTGTCAGTGTGCGCCATATACCAAGGGCTGAGATGAAAGAAGAAATCTGTATATGTATCAATGGAAAGTGAAGCGTACCATTAAATTGTGAACAAGATGTATATCTGAAAAGAATTGTGTTTAGTAATTGCATAGTGCTAATGTAAAAAAACTCATACCATAAGTGTAAATTCAAGTATCTCACGAAAAGAATCAAAAATTACATAAATGAAATAATTTAATTAATATGTCAAGAAAGGAAAAAAAGAGGAAAAAAAAACTTTTTATAGTATGTGTAATACTATATTATATCTTTTACAGATATGGGGATCGTCAGAACCTGAATTCCCTACCCTATTCAACACAAATTCCGCGCAGAGGAAACAGCATACATTAAGAAAAAATAAAAAAAAAATATCTATGAATTTATTAAAAGTCTGTTAATATGAAAATCTGTTAATAAAAGAATATATTAGTATGAAAAATATATTTGTTTAAAAATGTATGTATTTCAAGGGTTAAAAATGTGTATCGCTGAAAAGAGATCATAATCTAATATAAAAAAGCCGAAGGCACTTCCGTCACTTTGTCCGCACTTCCGTCACTTTTTCCGCACTTCCGTCACTTTGTCCACACACACACACACCACACACACACACAAACACACACACACACACTCTGCTATACTTACTACCGGCCCTGCGTCCGCCACCTGGATCCTCAGTCGACATGTCGCCGCCCCCGAACTACTGGATCCAATATGACGTCCGGAAAGTCTCGCGAGACTTCCCGGACACCATATTGGATCCAGTCGTCCGGGGGAGGCGACAAGTCGACTGAGGATCCAGGCGGCTGGGAAGACGCAGGGCCAGTGGTAAGTATAGCGGAGTGTGTGTGTATGTGTGTATGTGTGTGTGTGTGTGTGCGTGTGTGCGCTGAACACTGTGCCCACGGCACTGCGCTGACCACTCTGCCCACGGTGCTGCGCTGACCACTCTGCCCACGGTGCTGCGCTCACCACTCTGCCCACGGCACTGCGCTGACCAATCTGCCCACGGCGCTGTGCTGACCTCTCTGCCCATGGCGCTGCGCTGACCACTCTGCCCACGGCGCTGCACTGACCACTCTGCCCATGATGCTGCACTGACCACTCTGCCCACGGCACTGTGCTGACCACTCTGCCCACGGCACTGCGCTGACCACTCTGCCCACGGCACTGCGCTCACCACTCTTCCCACGGCACTGCACTCACCACTCTGCCCACGGCACTGCGCTGACCACTCTGCCCATGGCACTGCGCTGACCACTCTGCCCATGGCACTGCGCTAACCACTCTGTCCACGGCACTGCGCTGACCAGTCTGCCCACGGCACTGTGCTCACCACTCTGCCCACGGCACTGCGCTCACCACTCTGCCCACGGCACTACGCTCACCACTCTGACCACGGCACTGCGCTGACCACTCTGTCCACGGCACTGCGCTGACCGCTCTGCCCACGGCACTGCGCTGACCACTCTGCTCACGGCACTGCACTTACCACTCTGCCACGGCACTGCGCTGACCACTCTGCCCACGGCACTGCGCTGACCACTCTGCCCACGGCACTGCACTGACCACTCTGCCCACGGCACTGCACTGACCACTCTGCCCACAGCACTGCGCTGCCCACTCTGCCCACGGCACTGTGCTGACCACTCTGCCCACGGCACTGCGCTCACCACTCTGCCCACGGCACTGCGCTCACCACTCTGCCCACGGCACTGCGCTGACCACTCTGCCCACTGTACTGTGCTGTATAGGGAGTTCGAAGGCTAGCACTCTACTTCAGTGGTGGTCACGGTGCAACTGAAAGGGGCCCAAAGGTCCCGTAGCCAATATGATATCGAACATCAATGCACACGTGCAATGGAAGAGTTTGTTATCAAGTGAGTAGTTTATTAACAACTTCTAGGTGAAGCGACAGGCTAACGTTTCGGCCAGAGTACTGGCCTTGTTCACAGAGTCGCTGGAAAAAACATGAAAAATATTTACAGTGAGTGACATGAAAAATTGCAAATTTTACAAATTTTCAGTGTAAGGATCAACATATGTACAAAAGAAAAAGAAAAATGTCTCATGATTTGAGTTAGTATAAACAGCGATGAAGGCCCAGGAGTATTGACTTAGCGGGGTTCAAAGGGTCGGAGAGAACGAGACAATCAACCATAATAGTGGATTCATAGAGGTATTGCGATAGGGGTGGTAAATATATGTTAATGTGGCTAGACGTACCCTATGATGTTGAGGCTAGAGATAGTTGATCACCAAGTAGGTATACGGGGTATGCAGGGTGTCCTTGTTTGGAAGGTTCCTGTGAAGTTGAATGCACTTAGGTCAGGGCCGCAGTATAAGGCAATGGTATCCCAGTGAGGGTGATCTGTTACCATAGTATTATGTTGGAGCAGTGCCAAGTGGTGCTGCCTCCCAAGTAATATGTACAGTGTGTATATTGTATAGTGCCTTAGGGGTTAAAAAAGAGGGGTTGGTGTTGATGGTGCCCCATGATGTAGAAACCCAAATAGTATGCACAGTTAGTATAGTGAGGTATCTTGGGGTTTACTAGTGTCCCAGGTGACAGGGGAGACTATGTTGCAAGGTAATAGTTTGTCATGCATAGGAGTAAAATTAACTGCTGTGTCAGAGTGAAGTTAACATATTGTGAGTCAGATGAGGTATCAACTCAATAACATATTTACCCCTAGTAGAGATGTGATACCACTCTCAGCCTGTAGTAGTAGCTGGTTCCCTGTGTGGGGATAGAGCTAGGCTCTCTGGTTAAGCAGGGGAAGACATACAATACGTAGCATTAGTAAGGCAGGGTGAGGAGGATATACTTAGCTGGAGTCAAATGAAGTGCTCAGGTCTCACTGGGATTGGTGGCGCCGTGTGGACTGCTGACACAACCGTGTCAAAGCTGGAGATGGGCAGGTGCGATCGGGAGCGTTCTCCCTTATATCCTTATATCCTAGCGGTCCGGTGGCGGTTCCTTTGACATCATCCTATTAACCATAGAACACCTGCAGGTTGCTATTAAAGAAACAGAGGACAAGATCTCCGCTATAGAAACTCAACTCTTCTCCACCATCAACAGCACCGAATTGGACAACATCAAAAAGAAAGCTGAAACCATCTTATCCAGTCACCGCAAAACATTGGAGGAACGCAAACGCACTAAATTCTTAAGGGACACTGAGGACTACCTATCAAATAAAGTCTATAGATGGGAAGATCCCATCCCACGCAGGCCGAGATATCCGAAACCACGCCGTCCACGTGGAGGCCCCACTCCATCTGGAGGAGCCTCACCGGCAGACTCTTCCGCAGGATCCGGGAGCGACTCTGGTGGGGCACCGATACCAAGACCTCATTTTTTAGACATAACCACCGTCCCACAAGGAGGTCTAGGAGGAAGAGATCTGGACCGGCAGATGATACTGCGATCCCAGGTAGGAGTCCAAATATAGTGGTAAATATTTCCGATTACTCACTCTCCCCCATTGAACTAAAAGTTTTAAACTTAGGCCTTTCTTTTTGCCCAACCCCACGTTGGGATTCCTTCCAATTGGAGAAGGACCTCCAACGTTTCTATAGAAATTTAAGGTTAAAGGTTCATTTTAGTGACACCCCACTCCTTAGTGCCAACAGCTTGGGGACAATACATGAGCGAGTTGAGAGACCTGCAATGTCAATTGATACACTGGGTCTTCGCAACCCTAGTTGCTTCATACCACCTAAAACTTATCATGCAATAGAGACTTTTGTGAATCTCCTGGACAGGGGCATTAAGGAAACTGTTCATGATCAACGTATTGGTCTCCTCCCAGTCTGCCATAACTTATCTACCTCTGACAAACGAGCCATTACCTCCCTCAAGGAGAACAACACCATCATTATCAAACCGGCAGACAAGGGGGGAGCGATAGTGGTCATGAACAGAAGCCAATACGTTAATGAAATCAGACGACAACTAGCTGACACCGCCACTTACAGGAAACTACAATCGGACCCAACATTCAGTATCCGCAGGAAAATCGAAACTACACTATCCAAACATCTACAACACGGAGCAATTGATAACAAGACAAAAACATACCTTACCAATATTCACCCAATCACCCCGGTACTGTACACGTTACCAAAGATTCACAAAGACCTTCACAATCCACCTGGTAGACCGATAGTTGCTTCCACTGATTCTATCCTCAATCCACTTTCCATATTCCTGGAGAAAATACTTACACCATACACACACCAAACTAGATCTTTCATCCTGGACACTGGTGCTTTCCTTGAGAAAATACGGACCTTACATAGCGTTCCCAATGACAGCATCCTTTGCACGTTTGATGTTAATAGCCTCTACACGTCTATTAAACATAACGATGGAATGAGAGCCGTACAACTCACCCTACAGGAAGCCAATACTGACACCAAAACCCAGGCCCTATGTATGGACCTTCTTGACCTAGTACTCAGGGAGAATTTTTTCCGTTTTGAGGATGAATTCTTTTTACAGATATGTGGAACCGCTATGGGTTCCAATGTTGCGCCAGCCTACGCAAACCTGTACATGGACCGCTTCGAACGAGAATTCATTTACACTGATAACAACTTTACCCAAAACGCGATCTTGTGGCTCCGCTATATTGATGATGTTTTCTGTATTTGGCATGGTACCGAACTCAGCCTACATGATTTTCATAACATGCTTAACACAACCAGACCCGGACTGACATTCACAATGACACATCACCATGACGAGGTGACTTTTCTTGACACTAGAGTTCTGAAAGACCTCCAGGGTAAATTGACAACTGACCTTTTTTGTAAACCCACGGATTGTAACAGTCTCCTGCGGTTCGACAGCTGCCACCCTAAATATACCAAAAACAGCCTCCCCAGGTCACAATTCAAGAGGGTGACCCGGATAGTGACTGATGAGACCAAGAGAGTCAACCGGTTGAGAGAGATGTCAGACAAGTTCAAAGTACGACATTACCCCACTCCCTTACTGGAAAGCGAATTGACACTAGCCTTATCTGAGACAGAACAAACAACCATCAGAACTGACCAGAACACCCCTAGACTCCCCTTTGTCCACAACTATCACCCGGCCATTCTACGGGTACATAAACTCATACGGAAACACTGGCCACTCCTGACCAAAGCATATCCTCTGATTAAAGAATTCCAAAGTCAACCAATCATGTGTACAAAAAGACCAGCAAATATCAGAGATAACTTGGTCAGAGCTGACATGCCTACTCCATCACAAGCACAACAAACTACTCTATCAGGACAAAGGAGATTAGGCACATTTCCCTGTCTAGGACGCACATGCCGATGCTGTTCCAACATCATCAGAGGACATGAGGTAGTACATCCGCGTTCCGGTAAAGCCTATCCCATTAAAGGTTACTTCACCTGTGAAACCAATTTTGTAATTTACGTTGTGAAATGTCCTTGTGGCTTGTTATACGTCGGTGAAACCACTCAAGCAGTGAGGGATCGTATCTCCAGTCACAAATCGACGATAAGAACCGGAAAAAACTGGTTACCATTACCAGCACATTTCCATGAGGCCAAACATAACGTTTCTCAACTACGCTTTCAGGTGTTGGAACAAGTCCACAGACCTAAACGAGGGGGGAATCATATCCAACTATTACGCCAAAGGGAAACCTATTGGATTTATACTCTTGACACACTGACACCAAAGGGTCTCAACCGCGAGATAGACTGGCTAATATGAATGTGGTTTTTCTCCTTTTTTCTAGACAAACACGTAGTAGCTTCTCCTGTAGTCATCTTCACAGTGTTCCTCTTCCTGAGGGGTAAGACTCTAATATGCATAACGTAGCTCGCAGGACTTTTGTAGGTTTTATTTATAAAACCCCACCCCTTTCCCCCCCCCCCCCTTGTGTTTCCCCCCCCCCCCCCTTTATTATTTGGACCCCTCTATTATTTGGACTCCATCCTGAGTTTGATTGTGTTTTTCTCCATTCATTGTTTTCTTTTTCAGGGCTTCAGTATAATGATTTAATGTATGTGCTCACCATATATATTACTGTAATGATTCCAACCATGAGCAGTTATTGTCTGTATGCATCCCTTACTCAAGGTCCTATATAGCCAAATACTGTAGGGCTCATAGTGTTTCATGACAACTGGATCTGATCATTCACACTACACTCAGCAGTATCCAGGCTCTACACACAGCACCATAGAACAACAAGATCCTTCTCCTTGTCTCCTCCTTTTCCCACCTCCCCTCCTGCACACCGTTTCTTCCTTTAGCAGTTCAACCCCTTTCTATTTGTACCCCTGTCCCTTAGCTGCATGCATTAGACATCGCTAGCATCCTGTCATAGCTTCCCTATCTCCAAGGGTTGCTATGACAATCCACACCACTACATTCCCCCCGGAGCGTAACGTCACTTCCGGTGACGACACCCGCTCTCAGTGCGCATGCGCCGGCGTCCGGCGGCATTTCCGGCCTTGCCACCGGACCGCTAGGATATAAGGGAGAACGCTCCCGATCGCACCTGCCCATCTCCAGCTTTGACACGGTTGTGTCAGCAGTCCACACGGCGCCACCAATCCCAGTGAGACCTGAGCACTTCATTTGACTCCAGCTAAGTATATCCTCCTCACCCTGCCTTACTAATGCTACGTATTGTATGTCTTCCCCTGCTTAACCAGAGAGCCTAGCTCTATCCCCACACAGGGAACCAGCTACTACTACAGGCTGAGAGTGGTATCACATCTCTACTAGGGGTAAATATGTTATTGAGTTGATACCTCATCTGACTCACAATATGTTAACTTCACTCTGACACAGCAGTTAATTTTACTCCTATGCATGACAAACTATTACCTTGCAACATAGTCTCCCCTGTCACCTGGGACACTAGTAAACCCCAAGATACCTCACTATACTAACTGTGCATACTATTTGGGTTTCTACATCATGGGGCACCATCAACACCAACCCCTCTTTTTTAACCCCTAAGGCACTATACAATATACACACTGTACATATTACTTGGGAGGCAGCACCACTTGGCACTGCTCCAACATAATACTATGGTAACAGATCACCCTCACTGGGATACCATTGCCTTATACTGCGGCCCTGACCTAAGTGCATTCAACTTCACAGGAACCTTCCAAACAAGGACACCCTGCATACCCCGTATACCTACTTGGTGATCAACTATCTCTAGCCTCAACATCATAGGGTACGTCTAGCCACATTAACATATATTTACCACCCCTATCGCAATACCTCTATGAATCCACTATTACGGTTGATTGTCTCGTTCTCTCCGACCCTTTGAACCCCGCTAAGTCAATACTCCTGGGCCTTCATCGCTGTTTATACTAACTCAAATCATGAGACATTTTTCTTTTTCTTTTGTACATATGTTGATCCTTACACTGAAAATTTGTAAAATTTGCAATTTTTCATGTCACTCACTGTAAATATTTTTCATGTTTTTTCCAGCGACTCTGTGAACAAGGCCAGTACTCTGGCTGAAACGTTAGCCTGTCGCTTCACCTAGAAGTTGTTAATAAACTACTCACTTGATAACAAACTCTTCCATTGCACGTGTGCATTGATGTTCGATATCATCACTGTACTGTGCTGACCGCGCTGACCACTTTCACCGCACTCACTGCTAACCACTGAGCTATCACGCAGTGCTAACCACTGAGCCACCGCGCAGTGCTAACTACTGAGCCACCGCGCAGTGCTAACCACTGAGCCACCGTATACCCCGCTACCCACAAAGCCGCCTGTATACACACAATTCATTTCACCGCACTTTCCGTAACTATTAGTAAATAAACTATATATGGATTCTAGACTACCCGATTCTTTAGAATCGGGCCGCCATCTAGTAAATAAATAAATATCAATTACATAAAAAATCTCTTTAATCAATTCAATCAATACCTATTTTTTTATTAATTATTTTTTTATTATTAATCCTGTGTCCAGTGTTCCTATATTATCCCATGCACTGGGAAGAACACTGAAAAACAGTGATTAACCTGTAAAGATAATGTGCGGTTCCCAAGGCAAATAGCGCTATATGAGAAAAAAACGGATTCAAACCCGGTCAGGGAACAAAACCAGTCAAGAAAAATCGGTTCCCTGTCAACTCCGGTTTTCTCCTTCCTACAAGTTGACAGGGGATCATTTTTTCTTGACCGGTTTTGTTCCCTGACCGGTTTTTCAGTGTTCTTCCCTGTGCATGGGATAATATAAGAACACTGGACACAGAATTAATAATAAAAAATTAATTATTAAAAAAATAGTTATTTTGACTAATGATAGTATGTCATTGTTATCATCCTGATATAATTGCATCCTCTCTTTGTGATCTTCACTGTGATCCCCATACCATCCTTTTGATATAGTAGTACATATTTGTTATAGTATACTAGATGGCGGCCCGATTCTAAAGAATCGGGTAGTCTAGAATCCATATATAGTATTTACTAATAGTTAGGGGAGTGCGGTGAAATTAATTGTGTGTATACAGGTGGCTCAGTGGGTAGCAGAGTATACGGTGGCTCATTGGTTAGCACTGCGCGGTGGCTCAGTGGTTAGCACTGCGCGGTGGCTCAGTGGTTAGCACTGCGCGGTGGCTCAGTGGTTAGCACTGCGCGGTGGCTCAATAGTTAGCACTGCGCGGTGGCTCAGTGGTTAGCACTGCGCGGTGGCTCAGTGGTTAGCACTGCGCGGTGGCCCATGGTTAGCAATGCGCGGTGGCTCGGTGGTTAGCAGTGAGTGCGGTGGCTCAGTGGTTAGCAGTGAGTGCGGTGGCTCAGTGGTTAGCAGTGAGTGCGGTGGTTCAGTGGTTAGCATTGAGTGCGGTGAGATTGGTCAGCGCAGCGCCGTGGGCAGAGTTTTCAGCGCAGCGCCGTGGGCAGAGTGGTCAGTGCAGCGTCGTGGACAGAGTGGTCAGCGCAGCGCCGTGGACATAGTGGTCAGCGCAGCGCCGTGGGCAGAGTGGTCAGCACAGCACCGTGGGCAGAGTGGTCAGCGCAGCGCCGTGGGCAGAGTGGTTAGCACACACATACACACACTCCGCTATACTTACCACCGACACTGCGTCTTCCCCGCCGCCTGGATCCTGAGTCGACATGTCGCCGCCCCCGGACGACTGGATCCAATATGTGGTCCGGGTAGTTTGGCGAGACATCTTGGACACTATATTGGATCCAGTAGTTCGGGGGCGGCGACATGTCGACTGAGGATCCAGGCAGCGGACGCAGGGCCGGTGGTAAGTATAGCGGAGTGTGTGTGTGTGTGTGTGTATGTGTGTGTACGAAGTTGAGGGAAGTGCGGACAAAGTGACGGAAGTGCCTACATACACACATATATACACATACTGTACATTGCATATGGAGGGGTGAGGAAAGCGGAGGCTGGAGGGGTGAGGAAAGCAGAGGCTGGAGGGGTGAGGAAAGCGGAGGCTGGAGGGGTGAGGAGAGCGGAGGCTGGAGGGGTGAGGAGAGCAGAGGCTGGAGGGGTGAGGAGGGGTGAAGGCGGCAGAGGGCAGGGGAGGCTGGAGAGGGCAGGAGAGGACGGGCAGAGGCTGGAGAGGACAGGCAGAGGCTGGAGAGGATGGGCAGAGGCTGGAGAGGACGGGCAGAGGCTGGAGAGGACGGGCAGAGGCTGGAGCGGGGCGCGAGCAGAGGCGGGCGCGGGCAGAGGCTGGTGCGGGCTCGGGCAGAGGCTGGTGCGGGCGCGGGCAGAGGCTGGAGAGGACGGGCAGAGGCTGGAGCGGGCGCAGGCAGAGGCTGGAGAGGACGGGCAGAGGCTGGTGCGGGCGCGGGCAGAGGCTGGAGAGGACGGGCAGAGGCTTGAGCGGGCGCGGGCAGAGGCTGGTGTGGGCGCGGGCAGAGGCTGGTGCGGGCGCGGGCAGAGGCTGGAGCCGGCAGAGGCTGGAGCGGAGGAGAGAGGAGGCGCCGGGACAGACGGGAACGTTCCTGGCCGAGACTTCCGAAAGCGGAACGTTCCTCCGCCGGTCCCTGTAGCCGGGCACCGCCTGGCTACCCCGCACTGGTGACGTCACCACCATGGTCCGGAGGCCATCACGGAAGTAACCTTCGGGTTTTCCGGAAGTGGCCTTCAGCTTTTTTATTATAGATATAGATTTTTTATGGCATCAATATAATAAATCAAGCATGGGAATGTTTTAATATTTATTAGGGCCACGTCACACACACAGATATCTGTGCAGATATTGTTCGCAGATCTCTGGTTGCAGTGAAATCATGGACAGATTGTCCCATTTTGTGGCTGTGTACAAATGAACAATGTGTCCATGATTTTGAATAAATTCATAGATATATTTTTTTATTTTTTCTTAATGTATGCTGTTTCCTCTGCGCGTAATTTGTGTTGAATAGGGTAGGGAATTCAGGTTCTGACGATCCCCATATCTGTAAAAGATATAATATAGTATTACACATACTATAAAAAGTTTTTTTTTCCTCCTTTTTTCCTTTCTTGACATATTAATTACATTTATGTAATTTTTGATTCTTTTTGTGAGATGCTTGAACTTACACTTATGGTATGAGTTTTTTTGACATTAGCACTATGCAATTACTAAACATAATTCTTTTCAGATATACATCTTGTTCACAATTTAATGGTACTCTTTACTTTCCATTGATACATATACAGATTTCTTCTTTCATCTCAGCACTTGGTAGATGGTGCACACTGATAATGCATTCACAGTGTTGTATCTGTATGTCATCAAATTACCCTATCACTGCACTATTAGTTTGATTCCCATCCTTAACATATATAAATGCACTTTTTTATTTTCTACCTCACTTTGATCTCTTCTTATCATATATATATGTGAAAGATTTTTTAAAATAATTTTTACATTTTTTTCATTATTAACCTTACTTTTTTCTTTCTCTATTATCCAAAAACCATAATAACACATTTTTTAAGAATATTTTCTCCATATTAGGTTTTCAGACCACATGAGTTTGATCATATTCTTTCATTCCCATCTTTGATCAGGATTATAGTCTATAAAAGTTTCCAAACATATAAGTTTTGTCTTTTTCTTTCGATATGCTTTTTTTTTTTTTCATATATTCTATGTTTTTTACATTTTTCTAATACTGTTGCTGACAGGCACTGATGTAACAGACAATATTGACATTTTTTTGTGTAATTGATATGGACTCATGTTTTACTATGGTTTGTTTATAAACACTCTGACGACATATAGGGTCCTCACTGACCACTGACGTCATTTCAATTATAGCCGCATCATCTTTTGGCTCTTTTGAGGGATAAATATGGGTTTATGCCAGTATGATCTTGATGTTCCCTGAGGAAGGAGCTCAGTTTGTGGCTCCGAAACGCGTAAGATAATAAAAGCATAAGTTGATCCAGACATCCCCGTGTCCTGGTTCCTTGGTTTCTGGAGCAGCAGCGCGGACATAGAGGCACTTCTTCCAAGGAAATCTATATTGGATGCACGTAAAGCATTCAACAGCATCGAACGGAGCTATCTTTGGAAGGTGCTGGAATGTTTGGTATTCGGACCAACCTTCATATCGTGGATACGGCTGCTGTATACATCCCCAACAGCTAGGTCAGAGATAATGGGCAGGCGTCTAGACAGTTTACTCTTCACAGGGGGACCAGGAAGGGATGTCCGCTGTTTCCGCTGTTTTTTGTGTTGGCAGTGGAACCCCTGGCACATACAATTAGGAAAGCAGACTCAGTCAAAGGGTTTAAATATGGACCAATAGAAGAAAAAAAAGCCCTGTACTCAGATGATGTGTTGCTTTTCCTGTCCAACATTCTAGCCATGGACAGTGGTGGAGATGACCTTAGATAGAGGGGGATGGTAGTAGGTTAGCGGTTATGGGCAGTTCAAATACATGGGCATTCAGGTGACACTTCCTCTCTTGAGCTGCGTAGACCTGAACCTGATCCCTCTGTTGGGTTAGCTCAGAAGCAAAGTAAGGGCATGGTGTAAAGTACATATATGAATAATAGGAAGAACAAAACTCATTAAGATGGTACTGATGCCCCAGGTGTTGTATGTGCTGCACAATGCCCCCATATAGTTGCCTAAAAGATGGTTCCGTACAATCAATGCTATATTTAGGGATCTTGTGTGGGGGAAAAAACAACCAAGGATGAGACTGGAATTATTACAGAGGTTCAAAGGTGGGGAAGGGGGCTTGCTCTCCCAAACCTGTGGATTTATTATCTGACAGTCCAAGGCCAACAGATGAGGGGATGGAGAGAGACAGAGGGCACAGGTTCGGTACGGAAGACTCTGGCTCAAGATGATGGGGAGAGTTCCATTGGTTCAAGGGGTGGAGGCAGGTAGTTTTAGAAAAATGGACTGTTATACCCCACCCTGGCTCTGATACACAAGGTGCGGGAGGCAATTAAAAATATTAGTGGAATGGAATAATTGACTAATTTCCCCCTATATGGCAAAATGAAAAATTACCAGAGTTTGACAAAATGATAGAATTAATAAAACTGAAAGAGAAAGGGAATTCAATACATGGTCCAATTACAGGATGCACGAGGGACTAATGACTTTTGAGAAACTACAGATGAATATGAACTCTCTGAGATTTGTAGATTCCAGTATAGACTTCTTCTCATGCTATTGTTGCACAGAGTAAAACAATTTCTGTGGAGGTCCAAAAATACATATTGGTGGACAATGTTTGGGAGTTGAGGGAACAAAAGGGGTTATGTCAGGTATTTACAAGGATTTAATACCCACCTTCTTAAATAATTAACCGAGAAGTGGGAGAAGACTAAGAAGAAGTGGGAGGATGAATTGGGACCAATAGAAGAGGATAAGTGGGATGTCATTATGAAATACATACCCCAATTTTCATTGAGTAAGCTGGGCAGACTTTCACAAATATATGTGCTCTACAGAGTATACAAGACCCCAGAAAGACTATATAGGGCAGGACTGAGACAGACTTCTAAATGTCCACGATGCCAGGTCGATGGGGCTGGGATCCTGAATATATTGAGGCAGTGCTCCAAGCTAATTTCATATTGGGCAGCAGCACCATAGAGGGAGTGTATGGCTATAGAATTGAGAAGGATACTGTTGTCTTATCTTGGGATATGTGGAAGAGAGTCAAATTCAAAATAAATATAAGTTTACGATAGCTAGGTTATTATACATTGCACGTAAATTAATAGCCAGGCATTGGATAAATGAAAAGCGCCCATGATACAAGAATTCTTTAGACAATCAAACTTTATTGAAAATATGCAAAAAAGTATTTATGTCAAAAGAAAGAGGGAAAAAACGATCGATGTATTGTGGACACCATGGGTGGAGAGAAGATGATCCCAGAAGGTAGCTGTATTTGACACGCCCCTCCAGAGCCTTAGGATACTCGAACCGGGCTTTTTCTGAGGCTTCATCACGGGGGTCACAGGGATCGAGATCCGGCTCCGTGACCCTGAGCGGTGTCATTAAATGTTCGGTGTGGGTGTGCTCACTGTCTCTGTTAACTGTCTTTCTTCTCACTGTCATCTCCTGCATTCTAGATGTTTCTTTCTCTTTTTATACCCTCGTCACATCTCCCACATCATCTACATGTGTTCTTTCTGACCTCACTCCTCCCAAAGTGCTCCCTCTATCTAACTCCCTTCACCACCCAACCCCACTACAATCAATCCTAATGTGGTCTGGGGGTCCCGGCACCGGTCTGTACTCCCCTTACCAGTGAGTGGGATACTGCACTCTAACAGGGATGCAGTACCTCTGTGGCCGCTGGACCCCAGGGGCCCACACTCCTTAAATCCAGCCCGTCCTTGGGCTGCAAGAGAACAGAAAACAGTGGTTTCAAAAACATGCAAATTTTTGTAATACTTAATAACAAGAACAATAACAACAACAAGGCTTTTTCATTCTTTTAATAGGAGGTACGGTTACTTTAACGTTACACATATAAAAGTAGAAAATACACATAAATGACTATTAACAGTCTTGTCAAGCTCAGTGTAAACCCTATCCGGGTAGGCATCACACTGTCCTAGATGGTAAGTAGGCAAGTGTCCTGCACTTAGTGTCTCTCTTTGTCTTCAGGGGAAACACCCCACAAGTAAAACCCCAGCACATACCCTGGGCGTGGCAACAGGGATAAAAGGGACCGATTTTTGGCCACGCCAGTGGGTTTTTGTTCATTGCGGTCCTACTGACATGTCGGCTCTGAAACCAACAGGGAGCACACCATGGTGCTAACTATTAACATTGAGTCCAGGCTACACAAAGTCTATAGCCACTCTGTCTTTTGTCACGTAATTGGCACACACCCATTCTATTCTAGACGGGACAGTAAACACATTCACATCTACATAGGAACATAATTACACGAGACATTATAAACATATACTCATACCCTAACTGCGTTAGTAAGAAAGCAAAACTATGTTCACGGCTACATCAACTACCTCACCACATGTTAGATCATGGATTTTGCCATAGCCAGGGTGGCACGTCCTGTTTCACATCACACAGTGCAGCCAGGTTCTCCACAGTTGCTGCTGCCAATGGTATGGGATCAGTCTGTGTAGCCACTTCTCTGACACTAACTACTACCATTGTGGCTCCTCTCGGCACAGTCTGTGTAGGAACCTCTTACCAGTCCTGGGACAGGGTGTTTGCGCTGGTGCAGACACCTGGTGCAACCTCCGAGACTGCACAGGCACGGCTATTGACTGAAAAACCTGGGGCTCTGCTGTATATGCGGGTGGCTCGTCCTTTACTAGGTGGATGTCCAGGGCATACTACCCCCGCTCTCTCAGGTGCTGGGTAAAGGTGACTCTGTCGCCAAGCTGTAGGTCTTGACAATGGTGACCTTCTGGCAGGTGGGATTCAACTGTCCCGCCGGGTTAGAAAGAGTTCTCTGCCACTCCTCTCGCTCTTTGACAAATTCCCAGCCCTTGTCCTAGTTGAATCGGACCACAGAACCCTGATAGATCGGGCCCCGCTCCGCTGCCATGGATTGGAGGACCTGCTGCTTTATTTGCAGGTTACGCCCCTCCATGGCAAGCCATTTAGCCTGCGGCTCTGACTCTTCAGCTCTCCTCTGGACCTCCTGCTGGTGGCAGAAATCCATCCAACTCAGTCTCTACGGTGGGGCTTCCCCCTCTGGTCTCTCCTGGGAAGCCCATTAGAGAGTCCCCCTGGTCAACCCATCAGATGACCTTCCACTCCATGTACACTTCCTCCATGGTCGACTCGAGCTCTAGTGGGCCACTGGATTACAGACTGGTCCCACTGCAAGTTTTTGCTATCCCGGCCTGGTGGTAGGGGGTCGGAGCATCTAGGGGCCCTACCAGGGTGTAGTTAACCGCCGGGGGGGTGTTGGTACCTGCAGCTTCCTCTGCTTCTTCCTTCAGGGCTGGAGACTGTGGTCTCGACGGCGTCTACTCTGGGTCATCCTGTATCAGCAGATTGCCTTGCACCGCCTCCACCTGGGCCTTGGTCAGTTGCTGCCCCAGGTTCTCCACCTTGCTGTGCAAGAATCCCGGGTTCAGGAGCTACAGCTTTCCCATGTCCTCCTCCATCTCGTCTGAGTAGAACTCTTCCTCCACCAGGACATCCGGGTACTTGGCTAGCATCTTGCTCCGGTGATTACAACTCCCTTGATCGTCTTCTCCTTTCTCTGGGCAGTTCTTGTTCTGGGTGCTGTCGGCCACACCTCTGGGTGCATCGTTTTTGTTAACTGGCATGGTCTGCTACACAAGAGTTCCTTTGGTGGGTGGGCATGGCATTTCACACTTCTCTGTGAACTGGCCCACAAAGGGTGGCAGTACATTCCCTCCTTGTTAGTAATGGTGCTTGTTCTTTTCACTGGGCTCAGTTCAAAGTTCCTTAACACCATTAGATGTTTCTCTCTCTTTTTATATACTCTGTCACGTGTCCCACGTCATCTACATGTGTTCTTTCTGACCTCCCTTCTCCCAAAGTGCTCCCTCTAACTAACTCCCTTCACCACCCAACCCCACTACAATCGTTTCTAGTGTTGTGTGGGTGTTCCGGCACCGGTCTGTACTCCCCTTACCAGTGAGTGGGCTACTATACCCTAACAGGGATGCAGTACCTCTGTGGCGAGTGGCCCATCAGGGGCGCCACATATTCCTGTTTGTTGCTGATAGTTCAACAGGGGGAGGGAGATAGGAGGGCGGGGAAGAGCTGTAATTGAAATATGTGATCTTGGTGGATTTTGTAATGTCTGGATACTGTTTTTCGTTTAAATTTTGTTAATAAAAAATTATCTGATAAAAAAGGAGACAATTTGTTTTTCTATAATACATTTGTTTTGAAAATATATTTTTTCTTTACACTTTGAGAAAAAGGGTTATTCTCATGTTTTGTCTTCAACAGCACACAGCTTCAGAGCCTCTTTAACTTCCTTGTTGCTACCATGTGGACATACCTCCTTAAAGGGAATCTGTCAGATCAAAAATCCAAATGTAACTGATCATTTTCTAATTCCATTCTCTAAGCACTCGCTATTCGTATATTTCTATCATTTATACTTTCCGCCTATCCTGTCTAAACTTCAAAATAAAAGATTCATTCTGTCAATCACAGTAAGTGATCATTTGCTTCTCTGCTGCCCACTTCCCAGGAAATGAATATTCATGCATCACTGCCCTGCCATCCTGTGGTCTGCATGCTGTGTGTGGTCGGCTCTCTAGGGGCAGGAACTCATTGTAAACAGAGTAGTAAAGAGGGAGGAGGAGGTGTGTGCTCTTAGAAGATCTGATCATAGCAGATGCACACCTGACATCTTCATTGTGTGTATCTGAGGCATATGTGGAGTTTGTGCCGGAGATAATTGTATGTGTTTATATGAACATTTGATTATTTGCTCAGCAGATACACACATTACATGTATTTAGGAAAACCAAAGTTCATATAAACAGAAATCTCTTACAGGCAGTACAGGCTAGTAATTTTACTACAAATGTTGTGGCACAAAATACCTACCCCCTCTCAACCCCCTCCCCAGCAGCCTGCAGAAGCCTGAGAGTCAGTGTAACCAGCACAGAGGGAAGGACAGAATACCAGCCTGGATAGGTGTGGTTATTTAAATAACATTTACATACTGTGACTTTTAATATTCAGGTCAATTACTTTTACAGCTGCCTGCTGGGTGTGCAAGTAGTCATAGCAAGAGAACTACTAAGGCTGGCTTCACACCACGATTTTTCAGTTGTCAGGCTGTGTCTGGTGCTCCGGACAAATAGAATCAGAGGGTTAATATGCCCTCGGTCCTGTTTGGAGCCGGATGCTGCAGAGCGCAGCTGAGGTAGCTGTCCCCTACTGAAATAGTGCTGAACCACTTCACAGGGAACAGTTTCCTGGTGCTGAAGTTCAGCGTAGCTCATGCTGAACTTTAGCATCCGGTGTTCGATTCCTGGATCCTCCTGGATCGGGCAATCCGATGCCATAGACTCCCATATTAGGGAATGCCGGATTGCCCAGATCTGGGAGGATCCAATTTGGGCAGATTTTTTGTCCAGACACAAAAATGCTGCAAGCAACATTTTTGTGTCCGGTAGAACAATCCAAATACACCCAGCTTATATTAACAGTATTTGTAACTATTACAATAAACAAGTTATCCTGGAAGAGATCACGTAATATAATCTTCTAGAGCATCTTCTTGCATATTTTATTTGGCATGCAGATGAGTGGGTAGTATTCAATCAAAATGGAGGCATATAATCACAATAACATCCAGTAATGGCATCTAATGGGGTGAAAAGTATACATCTACATTAATAATGATGATCTAAAACAGAACAGACAGATTAATTATATCAAGTTACCCTGAACAAGATACCAGTGGCAGGCATCACTATGAGAATGAAGCATTATTTATAATTTATTATTATTTATTTATATAATACCATTAATTCCATTGTGCTGTACATGAGAAGGGGTTACATACAAAATTATAGATATGGTTTACAGTAAACAAATTAACAATGACAGACTGGTACAGAGGGGAGAGGGCCTGCCCTTGCGGTCTTGCATTCTGCAGGATAATGGGGAGGGGACAGTAGGTCAGGGGTGCAGCAGATCTGGTGGTGGAGAGGTGGTAGCTCCGGTGGCAGTGGGGCAGCAGCTCCAGTGGCGGTGGGGCATTGCAGGCTATAAGCTTTCCTGAAGAGATAGGTTTTCAAGTTCCGTCTGAAGGATCCGAGCGTGGTGGATAATCTGACGTGTTGGGGCGTAGAATTCCAGAGGATGGAGGATATTCGGGAGAAATCTTGGAGGTGGTTGTGTGAGGAACGGATAAGTGTGGAGGAGAGGAAGAGGTCTTGGGAGGATCGAAGATTACGTGAGGGAAGATTGTGGGAGATTAGTTCAGAGGTATAGGGAGGAGACAGTTTATGGACGGCTTTGTAGGTCAGTGTTAGTAGCTTGAACTGGATTTGTTGGGGAATTGGGAGCCAGTGGATGGATTTGCAGAGGGAAGATACAGGGGAGTAGCGAGCAGAGAGGTGGATTAGTCAGGCAGCAGAGTTGAGCACAGACTGGAGAGATGCAAGAGTGTTAGCAGGGAGGCCGCAGAGGAGAATGTTGCAGTAGTCAAGGCGGGAGATGATGAGGGCATGTACAAGAATTTTAGTAGATTGAGGGCTGAGGAAAGGACGGATTCTGGAAATATTCTTGAGCTGGAGGCGACAGGAGTGGTGAGAGTTTGGATGTGTGGTTTGAAGGATAGGGCAGAGCCAAGAGTTACTCCAAGGCAGCGAATATGAGGTGTGGGAGAGAACATGATGCCATTTACCATAATAGATAGATCAGGTGGGGAAGATAAAAGATGGGATGGAGGAAAGATGATGAGTTCTGTTTTGTTTACGTTGAGTTTTAGGTAGCGAGAGGAGAAGAAGGAGGATATGACTGACAGACACTCCGGGATTCTGGACAGCAGAGAGTTGACATATGGGCTAGAGAGGTAGATTTGAGTGTCGTCAGCGTACAGGTGAGACTGGAAGCCATGGGACTGTATAAGTTGTCCTAGCCCATGGGTATAGATGGAGAAAAGTAGAGGCCCCAGGACAGAGCCTTGTGGGACTCCAACAGAGAGAGGGCGGGATGAGGAGGAAGTGTGGGAGTGGGAAATACAAAATGTGCGGTTGGCAAAGTATGAGGCAATCCAGGACAGGGCAAGGTCTTTGATGCCAAGGGAAGAAAGAATCTGAAGCAGGAGGGAGTAGTCGACTGTGTCAAAGGCAGAGGACAGGTCAAGAAGGAGGAGGATGGAGAATTGTCCGTTAGCTTTGGTTGTGAGTAAATCGTTGGTAATTTTGGTTAGGGCAGTCCCGGAGGAGTGGTGGGGCCGGAAACCAGATTGTAGATTGTCAAGGAGAGAGTTAGATGAGAGGTGGGAGGAAAGTTGAGCATGGACGTGTTGTTCAAGGAGTTTGGAAGCAAACGGGAGCAGCGATATGGGGCAGTAGTTCGTCTTAGCAGTTGGGTCTAGGTTTGGCTTTTTAAGGATGGGCGTGATGGCGGCATGTTTGAAAGCCGAGGGGAAGGTCCCGGACGATAGTGATAGATTGAAGAGGTGGGTTAGGGCTGGGATGAGCATATTAGTGAGGTTGGGGAAGAGGTGGCATGGGATGGGATCAAGTGCACAGGTGGTGAGGTGTGATTTGGTTTAGGAGACAAGTAAGCTCCCCTTCAGTGATGTTGGAGAGGGAGGTTATGAGGGGAAGGGCAGATGTCTGGTATATGGAGTGGTTGAGGTGGTGGAACAATAAAGGTTTGTCTTGTTTGGTCAATCTTATTTTTGAAGTATGTAGCGAAATCCTCAGCAGAGATGAGGGAGGTCGGAGGGGGAAGTGGTGGGCGGAGGAGAGAGTTAAAAGTGCTGAACAGTTGTTTGGGGTTGTAGGATAAGGAAGATATAAGGTTTGTGAAGTAGGTCTGTTTAGCAGAGGTGAGGGCTGATTTGAAGGCAAGCGTAGCTTGTTTGAAAGCATAACTGATAGTCTCATTGAGACCCTTAGGAACCAAAGTATCCAAAGTAGATCCACTTTGCTTCACACCTGGCTAGACATTTTCTCAAATCCCCTCCTCTAATCCCACCGTGGATAGCATCAATGCCCCTGGCTCTCAAGGAGCTGGGGTCACCTCCATGATGGATCTTGAAGTGATGAGGGAGGGTTTATAGAAGTGTATTATCGTCCTCTGTTCTGGCCATGCCAATGCCCTTCAAATGTTCCCTCACTCTAACATGAAGTTCCCTGGACGTCAAGCCCACATAGATGAGTGGGCAATCACTCGTAGCAAAACACACTACGTGTGTAGTGCTACAGGAGATATATTGCTTGATATTGTATGTCCTTTTATTATCGCTTGAGTAGAAGGAGAAACTGTGAAGGACATTGACATAGGCAGAACAGTGGCAAGGGAAGCATCCAAGTCTTTAGGTCTTAGGGCCAAAGGGCAAAAATAGCGTCAGCACATAATGACCACTGATGAGTATGTCTTTCTAATTGCAAGCTCATCTAGCAGTCAACAGGGTGGCATCAGGTAAGGTATCAGCCATCACTGGATTTGTCTTAAGTATAGGGCAGTGGGTAGAAAAATCCTCCACATCGTGTCCCACTCCTGCTTATGTCCCGACAAATCTAGCTTTAAAAGCAGACATAAAATCATTAGAATTACGATTAGCTCAGCAAATCACTCCTTGGTGTCTTTTTGGCCCTTAGGTTCCCTCTCTCCTTAAAGCTAGACCAAAGGTTTCTTGCTTGGGCTTCAAAACTCTCTGGGGATGAGCAAATGCACTTCATTCAAAGAAACTGGCCAGTCGGGATTGCAAGAATGGTTGCAGGAGTATGAGCAGAAGCTGCATGCAGAAATTAATTTGTAGGTTTCTTACCTGAACACATTCATCTGGATCATCCCACAAGCGTCAACTCCAATGCTAATGTCCAAAAAAATCAATCTTAATCGAACTGAACTTATAAGTTAGTTTGATGGTCATGTAATTACAGTTCAGCTGTGTCATAAATTCCTCAAGTTGCTCTGCCGTGCCCTACCAAAAAATTAAGATGTCATCTATATATCGAATCTAGGACTGCAATTGAGCGCAGGCCCCCTCCCCCCTCCGTCACCAAAACCCAATTTTACCCAGAATCCTAGGAGAGGTTGGCATAACAAAGGCATGCAGGCTGTGCCCATTGCAGTGCGAAGTAACTGTAGATAAAAGTTGTCTAAAACGAGACAGATTTATTCTGATTTTATGTCAGATAGTAAGAAAAACATGCATATGCGTCATTTTATATAGTGTATGTAAACTTCTGGCTTCAACTATACTAGGTATCAGAACTCAAGAAAACTTGTATATCAAGTTAAGGATTCAATTTCTCCTATAGTACATTGCAAAAATAACAAATTTGGGGCGAAAGCAACATTTTATTATTTTTTTCCTTACACTTTGAGAAATAGGGTTATTCTCATGTTTTGTCTTCAACAGCACACAGTTTCAGATCCTCTTAAACTTCCTTGTTGCTGCCAAGTGGGCACACCTTCTTAAGTGACAGTTTTGGCTCATTAGCTTTGGCCTATTGCTGAGCTTATGTTACTATGAAACATTAACGATCTGTCAGTGCTTGTTCTTAGGCTCTCATTATTATCACTATATTTGAATATAGAGATAACAGACTTTTGAATAAGCTATCAAGCAAGCATAAAGAAGTAAAAAATATCAGCTCACCACAATACCGCAGAAGATTCTTATGGATTCTGATGCTCGGATCTTTGATGCCGGCATCCACGAGTAGGCAGTATTGAAAAAATTGGAATATGGCACAAGTGATTAACAAAATTCCAATTTTTATTTAGATTCCATGAAAAAAAAATAGAATGAGGTAAAACAGGGTTTTAAGGACCAGGAAAATACAGTCCTTACTCATAGGCATAATTATATGTTGCTAGTCCAGACAAATAATTACTAGTGATGAGCAAACCAGAACAGTAAAAATCGGGGTTTGTACCGGACACCTAGTGTTCACTGCCGAACACTGAACATGAACTTTTAACCGTATGTCCGTGCTACTGTTTGGGTTCGGCACCCAAATAAAGTATTGTTGAACGGTTGCCTGTCTTCCGTGTTTCCCATAAGCTATGTCAGCAGGGCTAGGAAAATATAAAGGAAGCAAAATAGGGTAGCAGAAGGATAATTATAAATACTGTATTTCCTTGGAAGACAAGATAGCTGTCAGTCTGTTTCCTGGCCTGCTTGTTAAACCTGTGAAGTTACTGCTTCCTCCAACCACCTCTGTGACAGCCTTTGTGATTGGTTGCAGTCAGACTGCTATACATGCTCCCCACCCTCTGTGCCAGCATCTGTGATTGGTTGCAGTCAGTCTGCTGTTTCCTGCAAACCTAACACTAGTTATTCGGCTCTTAAACCAAAGTGTAGTCAATAAATAATTTTAAAAAATGACATGGAGTCTCCCATATTTGCTAACCATCCAAGTTAAAGCTGACAGTTTGGCGCTGATATTAGGCTGAAAATGGGCCATTATCCTGGGATTTTAGCACCCTGATACTATCGGACCACTGCTGTCTGCTTTATCTACACTGGTTATCAAAATAGAGTGGTCCCAACATCTTAAATAAATTTAAAAAACTATGTAGGGTCCCATCATTTTTGACAATCAGCACAGATAAAGCAGCAGGCTGCTATTATCAGGGTGGGAAGGTGCATGGTTATTGGCCTTTCCCAGCCAAAGAATATCTGCCTACAGCCATCCCAGATTCTGGCGCTTTACCCAGCTTTTCATCTGTGCTCGTTACCTAAACCATACAGAAGCCCAAGTCATTACTTTTTTCAGTTATTTTTTTATTTATTATTATTTTTTCATTTTTTTAGTCATTAATAAATAATTTTAAAAAATTACAAGGCTCCCACCTATTTTTGCTATCCTGCGCAGATAAAACAGACAACAGCAGGCTGGCATTATCAGGGTTGGATGAACCATGGGTTTTGCCCATTCTAGCTAAAGAAGGTGACCAGAAAACTGCCCACAGGAAAAATGCCCACAGGAAAATTGCCCACATGAAAAATGCCCACAGGAAAAATGCCCACAGGAAAAATGCCCACATGGAAAATTGCCCACACAGAAAATTGCCCACACGGAAAATTGCCCACACAGAAAATTGCCCACATGGAAAATTGCCCACACGGAAAATTGCCCACATGGAAAATTGCCCACACAGAAAATTGCCCACATGGAAAATTGCCCACACAGAAAATTGCCCACATGGAAAATTGCCCACATGGAAAATTGCCCACACGGAAAATTGCCCACAGGAAAATTGCCCACACGGAAAATTGCCCACATGGAAAATTGCCCACATGGAAAATTGCCCACACGGAAAATTGCCCACATGGAAAATTGCCCACACGGAAAATTGCCCACACGGAAAATTGCCCACAGGAAAATTGCCCACATGGAAAATTGCCCACATGGAAAATTGCCCACACAGAAAATTGCCCACACGGAAAATTGCCCACACAGAAAATTGCTAATTGCAGTATCACAAGGTTTCAGATCTCTGATATTTGAGGTGCAAGGTGAGGATGTTCACCTGATATGTGAAAAATGCCCACAGACATGAATGCCAACAGGAAAACAAGGCTGGAGAATAATATAGAATTTTAGGTTATATGCTCTGCAAGACGAGGAATGGTATAGAGGTGTAAGTGAGATGCTTTGCAGGACTGCAGATGGTATAGAGGTGCAGGTGAGATGCTCTGCAAGACAGGGGATGGTATAGAGGGGCAGGTAAGATGCTCTCAAGACAGGGAGATGGTATAGAGGTGTAGGTGAGATGCTCTGCAAGACAGGGAATGGTATAGAGGTGTAGGTGAGATGCTCTGCAAGACTGGGATGGTATAGAGGTGTAGGTGAGATGCTCTGCAAGACAGGGAATGGTATAGAGGTGTAGGTGAGATGCTCTGCAAGATGAGGATGGTATAGAGGTGTAGGTGAGATGCTCTGCAAGAGGGGATGGTATAGAGGTGTAGGTGAGATGCTTGCAGATGCGGATGGTATAGAGGTGTAGGTGAGATGCTCTTGCAACGGATGAGTATAGAGTGTAGGTGAGATGCTTGCAGATGGGATGTATAGAGGTGTAGGTAGATGCTTTGCAGGACCGGATGGTATAGAGGTGTAGGTGAGATGCTCTGCAAGACGGGGATGGTATAGAGGTGTAGGTGAGATGCTCTGCAAGACGAGGAATGGTATAGAGGTGTAAGTGAGATGCTTTGCAGGACTGCGGATGGTATAGAGGTGCAGGTGAAATGCTCTGCAAGACAGGGGATGGTATAGAGGTGTAGGTGAGATGCTCTGTAAGACGGGGATGGTATAGAGGTGTAGGTTGAGATGATCTGCAAGATGGGGATAGTATAGAGGTGTAGGTGAGATGCTCTGCAGAAACTGTGGGATAGTATAAACGTGTAGATGAGATGCTCTGCAAGATTGGGGATGGTATAGAGGTGTAGGTGAGATGCTCTGCAGAACTGGGGGATAGTATAGAGGTGTAGGTGAGATGCTCTGCAAGATGGGGGATGGTAAAGAGGTGTAAGTGAGATGCTCTGCAGGGCAGGAGAATAACATAGAATTGTAGGTGAGATGCTTTACAGGGTAGGATAATAAAGAATATAGGTGAGATGCTCTGCAGGGCAGGGGGATAGTATAGAGGTGTAGGTGAGATGCTCTGCAGAACAGGGAACAGTATACGTGTAGGTGACATGCTCTGCAGGGCAGTGGGATAGTATAGAGGTATAGGTGAGATGTTATGCAATACAAGGGAATAGTATAGAAGTGTAGGTGAGATGCTCTGCAGGGCAGGGGGATAGTATAGAGGTATAGGTGAGATGTCATACAATACAAGGGAATAGTATGGAGGTGTAGGTGAGATGCTCTGCAGGGCAGGGGATAGTATAGAGGTATAGGTGAGATGTCATGCAATACAAGGGAATAGTATGGAGGTGTAGGTGAGATGCTCTGCAGGGCAGGGGATAGTATAGAGGTATAGGTCACTTGGATGTCACACTGATGGTAGCTGATAAAAAAATGCATAATTGCATCACACTCGTACCACAGTCGCATGACCATACGGAAAGAACTCGCGCGACTGTCAATCATCAAATTCCCTCTGATAATGCATACCTTAAGGCCGCGTTACACACAGCGATATCGCTAATGATATCTCTGCAATGTCACAGGTTTTGTGACGTTGCAGCGACCTCGCTAGCGAAGTCGCTGCGAGTGACATGCCGCAGCAATCAACGATGAGCTCGCTGACTGCGGAATGGCTGGGACCATTTTCCATCGTTGGTCTCCCGCTGGTCCAACATCATCGGCATGTTGACAGGGAACGACCAGCAATCCCCATTCTGCACCCGAGACGTTGAGCGTTCCCAGTGAGCGTCAGGGAACGCAGCATCGGTATGTGGATCACCCAGTGTGACTGCACACCAGCGATCACATAGCGATGTTACAGCGATCACGGCCAGTGGGATTGCTGGTGGGATCGTTGAAACATCGCTATGTGTAACGGGGCATTTAGTGTGCATGTACCCTATAGGTGAATGTTCTGTCAGGCAGAAGAATGGTAATAGAGTTATGGTGAGATGCTGTGCAGCAAAGAAGAATGTCAGCGGAATTTGCCCACATAGAATTTCCACTAAGATGATAATGTATTAGACCTGCAGTCCCATGTAACTCCACAGATAATCCAGTGATACTCCTGTGAGTTACAGATAGCAGTGATGGCTCCTCTAAATCTGCTGCTGGTTCGGTTCTCAGATTAGATGTGCCAAATCTGGTGCTTTACCCAACTCTTCCTGGTTCCCTTAATGCAGGGGCAATCAGGGCAATATATGGGGTTAATGACATCTGTGATTTGTCAAAAATCACAGCTGCCATCAAGCCCTGGGTTCGTAATGAAGAGGTGTCTATGAGACACCCCCATTACTAATCCTGTACATCAAAAGAAATAAAACACAAACCCAGAAAAATCCATTATTTGGAATAAAAAACACAGACACACACTCACCCATTTATTGAACTCAAAAATACACCAGTTCCATGCAACATCCCACAGTGATCCTTGGCTTGACTACATCTGGATGCCACGATAAGCAGTGACATTAGAAAACATGACTGCTCACTGCAGACTCTGGAACACACTGAGGCAGAGAGGGAGCCACGGCTGTAAGAGTGGTGATGTCAGTGAGGTCACCGGAGTTCTCAGGTGGAATTCTCATAGTACCCTAAGTGACTAGTGAACGCATTGCCAGAATATTGGACTGTGTGACACAGCATCCAAATAGTCTGGCAGTGAATTTAAATGCAGTCATAGAGGGCACCATGAGAACCCCATCAACTTCAATGATTAAAAAGTGGAGGTATGTGGGGGCTGTCTAGTGCTCCCATGAAGTCTTTCCCCCTGAAGACATCACTGTTGCTGTGTATATTTATATATGTGTGTCTTTTAGACTTATTATTAATACTCAATGCTAAGTGCCTGCTTGTGTAACATAAATCTGAAAAAATACATCATGTACCAACAAGTGCTTTTTTTAACTCTGCAACAGTAAAGCTTTTTAACTTCACTCCTTGTTTGCTGGACGGTTTGTACAAAGTAAGAGGTGCTTTGATATTCCTCTGCAGATGCTGGAGAAAAAACCGCAGGCCTCTGGCCAGAGGTGTCAGGTATGGAACTGCAAGATACTGCAAACACTCCTGTAGATAGGGCTGGGCAGCTCCAGTTCTCAAGATTGAACTGCACTGCACTCCCTGACGTCACTGCTCCTCAAACCGGCTGTCTCACGATATCACGTATGTAGATCCATGGAAGCGCAAGAGCGTGAATCATCCTCACCTGCACAGTCTCATGTCTTCAACATTTTGCACCTTATATTTCTCTCCCACTACTTTGGACTCTAATTGAAAGTGTCTGTTTTTAATATTCATGTGAAATAAAATTCTTCTATTTTTGAAGATGAGTGCCGCTGGAATTTTTCCCTGGTGCATAGAAGTGATGCTTTATGGCCACCAGCCACCAGCCTATCAGAGGCCGCATGCTGATGCGCACGGCATTTGATAGGCCAGAGGTATTTTAATGTTACTGTTACGTGGCGTGCACTGACATCACTACTGGGCCTCTGATTGGCCGGCAGCTATTTTAATGGCAACGTTGGATATGAAGCTGCAAGAGGACACCGGCGGGAGCACAGCCTGGTAAGAAGGATCACCAGAAGTCCCAAATTCCTTCCTCTGTGAATAGGAAGGGTAGAGGATATAGGGGCATTGGATGTGAGACATTTAATAAAGGGGGACAGGATGGGAGACATAATTACTATACGGTGGCCTGGATGGGGGACATTATTAAGTAAAAGGGTCCAGGATGTTTAGCATTATTAAATAAAGTGTGTCAGGATGGGATACATATTTAAATAATGTGGGCCAGGATGGGAGAAAGTATAAAATGAAGGGGTCCAGGATGGGAGACCTAATTATTATTTGGGAGCCAGGATGAGTGTCATTTTTAAATAAAGGGGACCAAGATGGGAGACCTTATTAAATACAGGGGGCCAGTATGGGGGACATTATTACTTTATGAGGGCCAGGATGGGGGACAATAATAAATAAATGGTGACAGAATGGGAAACATTATTAAATAAAGGCGGCCAGGATGGGAGTCATAATTACTATATAGGGGCCAGGATGGGGGACATTATTTAAAAAAGGGTGCCAAGGTGGGTGAAATTATTAAATGAGGGGAGTAAGTATGGGAGACACTATTACCGTGTTTCCCCGAAAGTAAGGCCCCCCCGATTGTAAGGCCGCCTAGGGTAAAGGGGGGGCCTGCTAATGTAAGGCCTCCCCCGATTATAAGGCCTTACAACCGGGGGGGCCAATGTAAGGCCCCTAGCGGAGGGGGGGGCGGGAGCGGGAGTGGGTCACACGTCACGTGCGCCCGCTCATTACATATGCACTGCATCCCCCTGTCAATCAGCGACAGGGGGAGCAGTGCATTATACTGTATATATGGGCCCCCTCCTGCTGGTACACTACCCCCCTGTTCTGAGGCCCCCACCGCTGCTGCTGCAGACATCTTACCCTCCAGGGTCTTCTTGCAGCAGCCAGCGCGTCCGTCCTCTGTCCTCGGCTGTCTCCCGGATCATGTGACCGGCCGGTCGCTGTCGCGATGACGTCATGCGCTGTGACGGGACACATGATCCGGGAGACAGCCGAGGACAGAGGACGGACGCGCTGGCTGCTGCAAGAAGACCCTGGAGGGTAAGATGTCTGCAGCAGCAGCGGTGGGGGCCTCAGAACAGGGGGTAGTGTGCCAGCAGGAGGGGGCCCATATATACAGTATAATGCACTGCTCCCCCTGTCGCTGATTGACAGGGGGATGCAGTGCATATGTAATGAGTGGGCGCACGTGACGTGCGACCCGCTCCCGCAGTGTCCCAGCAGGAGGGGGCCTGTAGGCCACACTGCTGGGGCACCCAATGTAAGACCCCCCCCAAAAGTAAGACCGGGGGCCACTTTTGGCCCCCAAAAAAATGTAAGACAGGGTCTTACTTTCGGGGAAAGACGGTATTATTATTCGATCACTATGTGGTAGTTATATGTAATCTGGTCATGGTATGGCAGTATTTCTCCCTTGTATGTGGTTTTATTTGGTCACTATGAGGTGGTTATATGCAATCAGGTCATGTTGGGGTGGTATTTCTCCCATGTATGTGGTATTGTTTGGTCACTATGTTGTGTTAATATGTGGTCTGGTCGTAGTGTGGCAGTATTTGTCCCTTTTATGTGGAATTGTGGTCCTGGTAGTTGATTGTGTTGTGTGTGGAGGTCATTTATTCCCTCTGATATCAATATGGGGATTCTTTATTTCAAATAGAGATTAAAAATTTGGATGTTTAAACCCTCCCTGTTCTATGACTATTATACTATAGCAAATATACACTTAGGCTGGGGTCACAGTACCATTTTTCACATGCATTTTTGGAGACCTGCGTTTTCAAAAACGCATGTAAAAAACGCACCCATAGGCCCCCATGTTAAAAAACGCATGCCCTAATAGCCAAAAAGCATGTGTGACTGTCCCATGCGTTTTTGGAGCATATCCAAAAACGCATGCGTTTTTGTAGAAAACGCATGCGTTTTTGTAGAAAACGCATGCGTTTTTATAACATGGGTTCCTATGGAAAACGCATGCAAAAACGCATGTACAGTTAGTACCTTTTAGTGCCATTCAAAAACGCATGCGTTTCCCATAGGAGCCCATGTTAAAAAAAACGCATGCGTTTTTCCGGAAACGCATGCCTTTTTTTAACATGGGCTCCTATGGGAAACGCATGCGTTTTTGAATGGCACTAAAAGGTACTAATTGTACATGCGTTTTTGCATGCGTTTCCCATAGGAACCCATGTTATAAAAACGCATGCGTTTTCTACAAAAACGCATGCGTTTTTCAAAACGCTCAAAAAAATACTACAAGCACTATTTTTATGTGCAGATTCAAAAACGCAGCCAAAAACGCAGGGAGCCATCAGAGACCTTAAAAAACTCATGCTGACATGAAAAACGCATGTAAAAAGCATGCGTTTTTAAAAGGCACTAAAAAAACTGTGACCACAGCCTTACAGAGGTAATCTAGAGAAAACAAGTAATCATATATTCTAAGGTCCTGTTCAAATGCTCAGTATTTGGGCAATTTTTTTACCTCTGTATTTGTAAACCATAACTAGAAGTGAGAGAAAAATGTCGACGAGGTGCATGTATTTCTATTATTAAATGTGATTGTTTCACTCCTCATTTTGGCTTACAAATACAGAGGTAAAAAGATCAACAAATAATCAATGTGTGAACGTGGCCTTAGGATGAGTGATAAGTTATTGATTGGTGTGTGTCTGACTGTCAGGACCCACACATATCTTCAGAATGTGGAACTTTATCCCCATTAGACTGGAGCTCATGTACAACTCCACCACTGATCCATTCATATTCTCAGTGGATGTGAGCACTGCATTTGCCTTTCTCTGAAATCCTCAAAGAGGATGAATAGAGCTGGGGTCACTTGTTAGACCTGATGCTCTCTTTTATAATGGCTATAAAAGTGCTCTGGCAGGGAGCATTCTTCTGATCTGAGCGGTTTACAGTGGTCAGATTTCACTAAATCAGATATCCCTTACGTAACCTGTGGATCAGTGATAACTTGTTTTCAACCAAGGAACCACTTTAATGCAAAGTACCGTGATCGTACATCCCAGTCATAGTGTGCACAAAGTGGATGTGCAAGAACCGCCTGGACTTTACTGTCACGGAAGAGTGCTCCCCAGATACCCCAGTCTAAGGCTAGGGTCACACTTGGCATGATTTTTTTTAGTGCCTTAAAAAAAGCATGCTTTTCTGCATGCTTTTTTCCATTTCTGCATGCGTTTTTTAAGGTGTCTGATGGCACCCTGCGTTTTTGCATGCTTTTTTAAATCAGCACCCAAAAAAGTACATGCACTATTTTTTAGTGCTGTTTTAAAAATGCATGCGTTTTTAGAAAACACATGCGTTTTTTTAACATGGGCCCCTATGGAAAACGCATGCGTTTTTGGATGGTACTAAATGGTACTAATGTACCATGCATTTTTGCATGCGTTTTTGATGTCAGCTACTCACATAAGTGCAAAAACTCATGCCAAAAACGCATGGCACTTTAGACATGCGTTTTTGCTATTAAGACATGCGTTTTTGCTATTAGGGCATGCGTTTTTTAATATGGGGGCCTACGGGTGCGTTTTTACATGCTTTTGTAAAAACTCAGGTCTCCAGGATTTGTCTGTGTACTGCTGCCTAGTTGTATCACTGACAATGACTAGCCATAAGCGTAACAGTGTATTATATAGTGGGCTGTCCTAGACCTTGGGAATATTAAAATGTCAGCATATCTATTTATTATGTAGCCGACACCATATAAGGTTGTTAATGCAGTATTGCATTGAGTATTGACACAAAGCCACATATATAAACTCGTTGTATAAGGCTGTTGAAATGACTTTCTATAATAAAATTGCTAGTGTATTTATGTATGTACTGTATGAGACTGTGACCTATACAGTGCTTAATGCAAGGATTAACATAGCCACATTGGATTTCTTGCAACGTGGTTGTGTTAATCCTTGCAATTACAATTTACCTGTAGCTGTATACTACCACTGGGGAGGCTGCTGTATACTACCACTGGGGAGGCCTGTATACCACTGGGGGGGGCCTGTATACCACACTGCTGGGGGCTGTATACCTGTGCTGGGGTCCACCCTCGGCTTATACACGAGTCAATAGGTTTTCCCAGGTTTTGGGGGCAAAAGTAGGGGGTCGGCTTATACACGGTCGGCTTATACACGAGTATATACGGTAATATTCCGAAGTGTTAGAACAACCCACTAAGTAAATGCACTGTTAAACATATGGCTAGTCATTATCATTGATACAACTAGGTAGCAATACACAGGCAAATCCTGTTCATCCAGCAGAATTATAAAACCTATTATGGTCTTCTAAAAGTTAATAATAATTACTTTGTAAAGTACTATGCTTTTGTGGGGATTACCTGTTTGTCCTTCAATATAGAGGAACCTTGTTTAAAGTCATGTTTTTAATTGAATAAAGATTTACTAATTTTATGAAAAGATGGGATTTGTTAGACTCATTTCTTTTGGACCAAATGCCCAAAATTGTGTTGTTTCATTTTGAGTGCAATTCCAGTCACAACGAAAAGGATCCTTGATAAGGATTCATTGTTATGCAAACCTCTGACTCACCCCAAGGTCATGGGAACCCGGTTCCTGGCAGATGTAGTATGGAGAATATCACAGGTGGGTTGCCTGAGCCCGTGGCCCTGGTAGTCGCTGAAAAATGGCAAAAACAAAAAAGGGAAAATAAAGTCTTGTGACGCCACCTATGGTGACCGGTGATGGCAGCCAGATAATAACGCTCCCTGTAGGTGGAGCGGGGCCCCGGGGCAGTGTGGTAGGATTGGGATTTCACACAGGGAGGTGGCTCTGCAGGTGGAATACTGGCATAGCCTCTGGGTTGGATCTATTTCCATACCTTTTACTGATGATAAAACAGGCACTATCCAGGGTACACTCCGGGTAGTCGGGAAGCACTTCAGGATGTCCACATCTGATGAGTTTTGAGGCCTCCCTGTCTCTATTAAGGTACCGTCACACGCCGCAATCTTGCCTGGAAATCATAAAGGCGATATGTCGCCCCGGAGCAATCGCCGTGAAATTGCCTCACGGTTGCGGCGTGTGATTTGGGAATTTCACGGCGATAAATCGCCCCTTGGCCGTCGCCTGATTCCTGAACAGTACTCAGTAATCAGCCACAATTGTTAAGGCGATATTTCCGTCTTGTGGCATGTGTCAGGGCGATAATGATGGAAAGAGCGTTGCCTCAGCGTGCTGACGTCCGCTCCCCGTCTGACATGATTGGTGTGGGCTACTGTGTTGCCATTGGCTGTCAGTTGACACAGTGTCATATTTGAAGAGCCGTCCGTTCAGCACCACACACATCTTCAGCTACACAACCGTCTGCAAACTCAGTGTAAACTCCGATAGACAATGGCGTCATGTATTAGCCAGCCTCCCAGAGCAGGCTGACCAATCGTAACGCTATTGCGTTGTCCAATGAGCGTGTATGGGGCACAGTATACACCACTGTGGCATACCTATCTCGTCGCCGCGCTGAACATGTATACCCACATTGCCTTTGAGATTGCAGCGTGTGAAGCGGCGATGGAATTAGGCAAGATTGGTTCCGCTATAGGGGAGGCGATTTCCGGAGCGACACGTCGTCTTAGCTTCAGGCAAAATTGCAGCGTGTGAGGCTGCCATCGGCGATCTGAGGCGACCATGGAAAACATGAGTGAGCACGTTAGATCGCCACATATCACCAGCCAAGATTGCGGCGTGTGATGGTACCTTAAGTTTGTCTAGGTCCTGACCTGTCTGAAACCCCGGCCTGACCTGTCCTGTGCTCTTCACTTGTATGGCAAGTGTTGAAAACCTTTTGTTGAGTACTGCTTCTCTCCTGCAGTCCCTGGCTCTCTTCAGTGCTGTGTCATAAGTGTCCCCAGAAGACTAAAGTGTCCTGGTTCTCCAGTGCTTTCTCTGCTGGGCTGTCTGACCCTTGCAGACTCAGACTTTGGTGTCCGGGTTGCTTCCATGGGGTGAACTGGTATGGCTCCTCTGCCCCCACTATGCTCCTTGCCTTGCCTCCTGCCCTCACTCTTGGGCCCTGCACTGGCTAGGCTTCCTCTGGCATGGGCCTAGCGTGGCTCCGTCCACTAGATTGTCCTCACAGTCCTCCCTAGAACTGCACTGTCTAACTCCTTCCCCCCAGGCCTGAATTTATAGGAGACCTTGCCTGAAGCGGCAAGTAGAGCTCCCCTTCAGGTCTGAGGTGGAAGGTGTTGCATTGTAAGGTTACCTGATGTGGAAATCCCTCTGTGCACCAGGTGGTTCTGTGACACTTACCCGCAGGGGTGCCACATTCCATCCCCTAGTTAAATTCAGTACTCCTGGACTGAGAAACATTTTTCAAAACATTTACAATAACAATAACGGGTATTATGAACAGAGTCTTAAAAATAAAAAATTCAAAAACCAAGGAGAATGGTGAAAAACTGGTAAAGGTGCAGTCCATACGGCGCCAGTCCATCGTCGCAGGCCGTAAAAGAAGTTTTTGCCACAACTGATCCTGTGGCTATGGTCCATTTTTAAATTGCCCAAGCAAACGCAAAAGTTCTTACTGCAAATTCTCTGTAGACTCAATACTTTTATGATTACGGGTTCAAGTTGCAATAAATTATTCAACACATTTACATTCCCTATCATTCCCATGGGTGTCTCGGCTTAGGAGTCCTGGTTTCTACCTCCTAACCCCAGGAACTTACTCTTCCTAACTTAATATTCATGGGGCTGGGCGAGTTCCTCCACCCTTCTGTACACTAATATTCACATATCATTTACATCCAAGTCGCATATATACATTTTACTTTTTGTACCTGAGTAGTGTGTGCCCAAGGTTACTACGGGTTCATCTGTTGATCTACGTAGTACTGGCGTCAGTACATGCTGTGAACTAGTGTCTACTTCTAGTTTTGTGTGTGCACAATCCACTAGTCTACACGTGGATCTACGCAACACTGGTATGCCTGAGCTTCTACTTAGTCTTACTACAGGACTGGCAGGTTCACCGATTGAAGGTTCCTCTAGCTCTGCTACAATAGGTGGTTCTTCTTGAACTGGAACAGGTTCTTCTGGAACTCTTACAGATTCTTCCAGTCTTCCTTGTTCTTTCATTGGTTGCAGAAAGGTGATTACATGTACTATTATGGCTCCTTCACATTGAGGCCAATCTTCAAGAAAATCTCCAAGTACTGTATGAATCACTTTTTCTTTTTGGTCCTGTGGTTGAGATATACAGGGATCTTCTTCTTTTAGTTTCAATTGTTCTGAACATTTCTTAAGGTGATCTCTGGATACTGTTGCAGTTGTTCTTCCTCCATCTCTACTGATTAAGCAAGTTTTTCTGTTATCAAAGTTGGAATTTAGCATTGTGTAGGGTTTTGATTCCCATTGGCCATCAAGATGGGTTCTTCTTTTTCTTTTGAGTACCAATTCTCCAGGTGTTAAGGGAACAGATTGTCCATTTTTGTTATAACTTTCCTCTTGCTTTTCTCTGATCTGGTTTAGACTGTTCTCCACGCATGCTAGTACTCACTTCACACCAATCAGCATCAGGTGAATCAGTTTCAGGTACTACAATTCTCATTTCGAGATCAACTGGTAACTTTCTGGGTCTTGCTCGCATTAGGTATGCTGGTGTACAATTAGTGGAACTAATGGATTTGTTGTTATACATGTCCACTAAGTCAGGTAACTTCTCTGGCCACAGATTTTCTTTCTTCCAAAGGCAGAGATTTTAAAAAGTCTTTGACTATGTTGTTCATTTTCTCACACATGCCGTTGGTTTGTGAATGGTAAGGTGTGGTTAGGATCTTCTTGCACCCATATACCGTAAATGGCAAAACTCTTGGAAGATCTCAGCTTCAAGCGCAGAACCTTGATCAGTCAATACCTGCTCCAGATACCCGTGTGGTCTGCAGATGTAGGCTTGAAAGTTTTTTCTATAGTTTCTGCTGTTAAGTCCTTGACTGGAGCTACCACTAAGAATCTTGAATAGTGGTCCACCATTGTTAAGGCATAGGTGTAGCCTGATCTGCTTTTGGTGCCAGCTTCACGTGATCCAGGGCTACTATCACGAGTGGTTATTTGGTTATGATTGGCTGTAGTGGTGCTCTTTGGGTGTCATGGTCTTTTCTTCTTAAGTTGCATGATCCACAGTGTCTACACCATCTCTCTATGGCACCTCTCATGCCAACCCAGTACAATCTTTCATGTAACAGCATCTTGAGCTTTTCCATCCAAAGTGTCCTGCTCCATCATAATATGCTTCCATCACCATCTGGACATCTCTCTTCGGTACCACTATCTGCCACACTATCTTGTGGGTCCTAGGATTTATGTATCGTCGGCACAGCTTTCCCTGGTAAATGAACAACCTTCCCCTCTCTTTGCACAGGTGTTGTGCCTCAGGTGGTGCACCTGGGCTAAGACCTGAGTTCTCTTAGGTTACCAGCTCTTTGACTAAGCTGACAGCCGGGTCACTGTCTTGTGTCTCTTTCCACTCATGGTGAGGTAACCGGTTTAGAGTCGGTCCACAATGTTGCTGGTAAGTTTACTAACACTGGGATGCACTGTGGTGATGGAAGGCGGGTAGCTCTATTTCTTCTAGCTCATCCACATCTTCTCCCACATTTGGTAAGTGAGACATAGCATCAGCATTGCCTTTCTTATGGCCTGCCTTGTACTTAATGGTAAAGCTGTAGTTTAACAACTGGGCCATCCAGCACTGCTCCATTGCACCTAAGTTCGCGGCATCCAGGTGTGTAAGAGGATTATTATCCGTGAAGGCATTGATCTTCGCAGCCACCAGGTATTGCTTGAACTGTTCCATGATAGCCCAGACCATGGCCAGGAATTCCAGCTTAAACGAGCTGTAGTTCTCGGGGTTTCTTTCTGTAGGACAGAGCTTCCTGCTAGCGTAGGCAATCACACGCTCCTTGCCATTCTGATTCTGCGACAAGACAGCTCCTAACCCCACATTGCTGGCATCGGTGTACAGCAAGAATGGTAAACTGTAGTCAGGATAGGCCAGGATCTCGTCTCCAGTCAGGGCTTCTTTCATCTGTTTGAAGGATTCTTCCTGTTTCTCACCCTATAGAAAAGGAAAACCTCTGGACTTGCCCTTGTTGGCCTGGCCAACCATGAGATCTTGCAAAGGTGATGCCATCTTCGTGTAGTCCTTTACCTCCGGTAGTGTCCTACCAGCCCCAAGAACTGACATACAGTACTTCTCTGATGGTAGTTGGTTCCGGCCATTCCTTGATGACGGTTATCTAGTCAGGCTAGAAAAAAGACAGCGCCTCACCAGTTGGTAATGCTTCACTCCACTGTATTCCATTGCCCCATGTGACGTTTCGATCAGTTCATGATCTTTATCAAGCATACAGCAGTAGTACCAAAAACATTGTTTATATGGTGTACAACCCACCCCCCTGATTATACACACCAATCATATCACTTACATCTTAACTAGTGCAAAATGATACCTTAGAACAATTAAAATTAATCCCAGATCTTTCCAACATGACCACTATGTCCACAGGCAATCATCCCTTTTGTTTATATTGTTCCTCGGTGCTGTTATGTAACCAGGATCACATGAATCATAATATCACGTCCGTACACCAAAACAAACAAGGAGCCAATCAGGTCATCGCATAGTCCGTTGCTGCAGTAACCCCCGCATCATTCTGGTCATGTGATGCGTCATCAGCCACAGACCTGTCACATGTTGGTTACGTGATGCGTGTCATCATTTCTGGACTAAGCATTCATCTGCACGTGCACCATTGGAATTGATTTGTGGATATGGATAATACTGGCCTTAATATTGGTGACTCAATGTCCATTTGCCCCTTTTCATATACAGAGGAGGATACAGCAAGAATTATTTCTGATGCTGAGGTGGACAAGTCCTTCCTGAATCAGCCGACGGTTGACATGTTTAAAAAGAAATGGGAAACTGATCAAAGAAAGTTAATATCAATGGAATTGCATGTGGGCACTTTGGTTGAATATTACAAGGCCCGCAGAATACCAAGGGGCCTTAGACCAAGTTTGCAGCCCACTTTATTACCCAACAACGTTATTATTTTTATTATTTATTTATTTATTTATATAGCGCCATTGGTTCCATGGTGCTGTACATGTGTAAGGGCAGAACAAGGACGAGAACATAAATAACGACGAATCAATCATACAGGTACATTAGGGCAGAGATCCTGTCCACAAGGGCTCACAGTCTATAGGGGAAGGGTGGGAGACAGTAGGAGGGGAGAGGTGAGATGGTGCAGCGAATTAGGTCTCAGTGTGGGTTATAGGCTTGAAGGAAGAGGTGGGTCTTCAGGTTTTTCTTGAAGGTTCCCAGGGTAGAGGGGTGTCTGATGTGGTGTTGAAGAGAGTTCCAGAGTATGGCGGATGCACGAGAGAAGTCTTGTATGGGGTTGTGGGAGGTGGAGATGCGGCAGGAGACGAGAAGGAGTTCTTGAGAGGAGTGCAGATTGCGTGAGGGTTGTATCGGGAGACCAAGTCAGAGATGTATGGTGGGAACAGGTTGTGGATGGCCTTGTATGTCAGGGTTAGTGTTTTGAACTGAGATCTCTGGGAAATAGGGAGCCAGTGGAGGGCTTGGCAGAGGGGGGAGAAGGGGGAGTAATGGGGCGACAAGTGGATGAGTCGGGCAGCGGAATTGAGGATGGTTCAGAGGGGTGCAAGGGAGGAAGCCGGAAGGCCGGTGACCAGGATGCTGCAGTTGAGGCGGGAGATAATGAGGGCATGGATCCATGAGATGTTTTTAAGCTGGAGGTGGCTGGAGGTGGCAGGAGGTGGCGAGGGCCTGGATGTGTGGCTTGAAGGAGTGGGCAAAGTCGAGGATTACTCCGAGGCACTTTGCGTTTGGGACGGTTGAGAGTGTGCAATCGTTGACAATGATGGTTAGGTCGGGTAGGGGGGAAGAGTGACTTTGGGGGAAGACGATGAACTCGTTTTAATCCATGTTGAGTTTAAGGAAACGAGTGGAGAAGAAGGATGAGATGGCGGACAGGCAGTGTGGGATTTTGGATAGCAGGGAGGTGATGTCAGGGCCGGAGAGGTAGAGCTGGGTGTCGTCGGCGTATAGATGGTATTGAAGGCCGTGGGACTCAATGAGTTAGCCTAGGCCGAGGGTATAGATGGAGAAGAGTAAGGGTCCCAGGACTGAGCCTTGAGGAACTCCAACAGATAGGGGGTAGGGAGGAAGAGGGGTGGGAGTAGGTGATGCTGAAGGTCCGGTCTGTTAGGTACAAGGAGATCCAGGAGAGGGCTAGGTCAGTGATGCCAAGGAATTCTATAATTTGAAGCAGGAGGGAGTGGTCGACTGTGTCGAAGGCAGCAGAGAGGTCGAGGAGGAGAAGGATGGAGTAGTGTCGCTTGCTCTTGGCTGTCAGTAGGTCGTTGGTGACTTTAGTTAGGGCTGTTTCGGTGGAGTGGTGCAGGCGGATTGCAGGCGGTCAAAGAGGGAGCATGAGGAGAGATGGGAGGACAGTTCGGAGTAGACAAGTTGCTCAAGCAATTTTGAGGCAAAGGGGAGGAGAGATATGGGACGATAGTTGGAGACTGTTGCGGGTCGAAGGAGGGTTTTTTGAGGATGGGTGTGATGAGGGCATGTTTGAAGGATGAGGGGAAGATGCCGATGGTAAGTGATATGTTGAAGAGATGGGTTAGGGCGGCGATAAGGACAGTGGTGGGGTTAGGGATGAGATGCGAGGAGAGAGGGTCGAGGGCACAAGTGGTGAGGTGTGATCGTGCTAGAAGGGAGGAGAGGCACACTTCATTCATGGAGGAGAAGTTACTTTTGGTAGATGGGGGTTGGGTGATAGAGAAGGAGGGCCGAGGGGATTGGGAATCGAAGCTTTCTCTGATTTTGTCGATCTTCTGTTTAAAAAAGCTGGCAAAGTCGTCGGTGTTGATGAGGGAAGAGGGAGTGGGTGCGGGGGGACGGAGTAGGGCATTAAAGGTTATGAAAAGTTGCTTGGGATTGTGGGAGATGGAGCTAATGAGAGACGAGAAGAAAGCTTGTTTTGCAGTGGTCAGTGCTGTCTTGAAGTCGATGAGGGACTGTTTGTACAAGGCAAGGTGCATTGCGAAGTTGGATTTCTTCCATCTCCGTTCAGCTACCCTGGACGTCCATCGAAGTTTCATTGTATAAGAGAGAGGCGGTCTGGTCAAGGGCTGTGGCGAGAGTGGTGTTGTAGAGGGTGGCGGCAGCGGCAGCGTCATGAGTGGAGGCTAAGTCAGAGAGAGGGAATGAGGGACTCGGCGAGTGAGTGGAAGTTAATGAGTTTCAGGTTTCTTCGGGGGTGAGGGAGTTTCCGGAAAGGGGGGTGTGTGCCGGGGGGCAGAGGGTGGAGAAGGTCAGCAGGTTGTGGTCGGATAGGAGGGGGGTTGAGTTTGTGAGGTCGGTGAGGGAACAGAGGCGGGTGAAGACGAGGTCTAGTGTGTGACCGTTATTGTGTGTGACTGAGGAGGACCATTGGGAGAGGCCGAAGGAGGAGGTTAGAGAGAGGAGTCTTGAAGCAGCAGCGTGGGGTTTATCAATGGGGTTGTTGAAGTCGCCCATGATGATGGTGGGGATGTCGGAGAAGAGGAGGTGGAGAATCCAGGTTGTGAAGTGGTCGAAGAAGGTGGATGAGGATCCTGGAGGCAGTAGACGACAGCCAGTTGGAGTTTGCAGGGGGAGAAGATACACACGGAGTGTGCCTCAAAGGAGGGGGGTGAGGCAGAGGGGGGTGGTGTAATTAGGGTGAAGGAGCAGCTGTTGGCCAGGAGCAGACCAACACGGGAGTTGTTGGGTGGGGGGGTGTGGGAGAAGGTGAGTCCGACATAGGAGAGGGCAGCGGGGGAGGTTGTGTCAGAGGAGGTGAACCATGTTTCGGTGAAGCCAAGGAAAGAGAGTTTTTTGGTGATGAAGAGTTTATTGCATACTGGGCTGGCATTCCAGAGTGCAACAGAAAGGGGGATTGGGGGAGGGGTGGCTTGGGGGATGGGTGTAAGGTTGCAGGGGTTGCGGATGTTAATGGTGGGGAGTGGGCGTGGGATAGGGGTGATTGTGGGGATGTGTCAGTGGGGACCGGGATTAGGGCAGATGTCGCCAGCAAGTAGAAGGAGGAGGGAGAGGGTCAGGAGGTGGGAGCATGCAGGCCCGGCGTCAGCACCCGGCGCACCCGGGCAAGTGCCGAGGCCCGACTGCTTGGAGGGGGCCCACCGGGCCCCTTAGGGCAAGGGTCACACTTGCATTGTGACCCTAGCCTGATGCAAGTATTGTCCACTACAGCGCATAGCGTTTAATGCTATGCGCTGCCAGCAACGGAGCCATAGAAACCCGATGTTTACATTGTCAACCAGTGGTTGGAAGGTAAACATCGGGTTTCTATGGGCTCCAGCGACCAGCGCATAGCATTAAACTGCAGCCAAAATACTTGCATTAGGCTAGGGTCACAATGCAAGTGTGACCCTAGCCTCAGGGGCCCCTGAGCACTGCCCCCACAGCCAGGGCCATTTCCAGGGGGCAGCTGGGGGTCATTTACAGGGAGGTAATTTTCAGCCTCCTGCAGCGCTGGATGTCTCCCTCCTCCTCCCTCTGTGGGAGCCGACAGAGCCGCACACTCTGTGCTGACAGGACCTGTGATGATGTCAATGGAGGTGGAGTCAGGGGTCACATGATCAGGTCCTCAGTGTATGCAGGACTCTGCTGTGCTGCCCATCATGAGGCTCAATTAGGTGAAGTTTATGTGTGGGGTCGTCTGGAGGGATTTACAGTGTGAATGTAGCAGAGGTGAGTGTGTACTAGGTGTATGGCAATTAGGTGAAGTTTATGTGTGGGGTGCGGAGGTATTTACAGTGTGAATGTAGCAGAGACGAGTGTGTACTAAGTGTATGGCAATTAGGTGAAGTTTATATGTGGGCTGAGGAGGGATTTACAGTGTGAATGTAGAAGAGGCGAGTGTGTACTAAGTGTATGGCAATTAGGTGAAGTTTATGTGTGGGGTGAGGAGGGATTTACAGTGTGAATGTAGCAGAGGCGAGTGTGTACTACGTGTACGGAGCGGAGCCGAGTGGGTACTAGGTGTACGGAGCGGAGCCGTGTGTATACGAGGGGTATGGAGAGGAGCCCTGTGTGTACGAGGTGTACGGAGCGGAGCCATGTGTGTACAAGGGGTATGGAGCGGAGCCATGTGTGTACTAGGTGTACGGAGCAGTGCTGAGTGTGTACGAGGTGTACGGAGCAGAGCTGAGTGTGTACGAGGTGTACGGAGCAGAGCTGAGTGTGTACGAGGTGTACGGAGCAGAGCTGAGTGTGTACAAAGTGTACGGAGCAGAGCTGAGTGTGTACGAGGGCGAGGGGTATGGAGCGGAGGCGCGTGGGTACTAGGTGTACAGAGCAGAGCCGTGTGTGTACTAGGTGTACGGAGCAGAGCCGTGTGTGTACTAGGTGTACGGAGCAGTGCTGAGTGTGTACGAGGTGTACGGAGCAGAGCCGTGTGTGTACTAAGTGTACGGAGCAGTGCTGAGTGTGTACGAGGTGTACGGAGCAGAGCTGAGTGTGTACGAGGTATACGGAGCAGAGCTGAGTGTGTACGAGGTGTACGGAGCAGGGCTGAGTGTGTACAAGGTGTACGGAGCAGGCTGAGTGTGTACGAGGTGTATGGAGCGGAGCTAAGTGTGTACGAGGTGTATGGAGCAGAGCCGCGTGCATACGAGGTACGTGTAGCAGTGGTAGCCCCCTGCGGATTCCGCTCCCGCTCCTATAGTCCCAGCTGCCTTTGCCAGCAGCAGTCTTCTCCAGAGTCTCTTCTGCCGCTGTCTGCATTCTGCAGCTCAGCATGGCGGGGCACGATGTTGTCATCACTGTGCTGATATGTGCAGAGCGACCGGAGGAGACCGGAGCAGCGAGAAGAGAGGTGAGGAGAGAGATCCGGATGGCCAGACACTCTGCTTGGCTGCGGTGCCACCCATATGGCAGTGCGGCTCCATTGCTTGCATTATCTGTGCGCTTCAGGATGCTTGTGTATATACCAAGAATGCTCAGACGCACAAAAATGCAACATTTTGCATTTGAAGGGTATTTTTAAAAAGCGCAAGGGAATGCAAACGCATTTTAGCCCTAACAACGTGTAATATACTCACTGTCAGAAACAGCTCTTGCTGGTTTCAGCAGTCACTGTTCCTGTAAAGCTGATTTCATATAGGCGTTTTTTTTAAAACGTGGCAGTTGCGGTAAAAAAAACCTGCATCTGCCGCATTTTCCGTCTAGCGGCTGCACTTGCTGAGCATTTCCGGCAAGCCCCATGCATTGTCTATGGGGCTTGCGGTAAGTGTGCGGCAATATATATATTATAGTCCGCAATATGTACTAAAGGGGGCCCACTGAGACTTTTTCGCCCGGGGCCCACTTAAACCTGGAGCCGGCCCTGGGAGCATGAGAGCTTGCGTGGCGGGTGGGCATGTTTAGAGATAAAGGCTTGGGTGTGGAGGAAGAGTTCAGAGGAGAGTGGGTGAGATGGCTAGGTAGGATGGAGGGGGAGAGTGTTGTTGTGTTGTTGGGATGAGGGACAGAGGGGGGTTGTAGGAAGTGGAGTAGGATAGGAGTGAGTGTGAAGAGAAGGGAAAAATTGCATGGGGTATAGGATTCAGTGGGAGTGAGAGGTGGAGCAGGGAGGGTGAGGTGCAGATGAGGAGTGGTGGTGGCGGGGGCAACAGCAGCTGAGAGGAGGAGGTGCAGCCGGGGTTGAGATGGAGGTAGGGGACAGGAGGACAGGAGCAGTAGGAGGAGTGAGATAGAGGCAGGGGTCTGGAGCGACAAGGGACAGGTGCAGCGGGAAGGGTGTGCAAAGCGGATGAGTGCCAATCAAGTCCAGGCAATCGCAAAGCAAATGGAGGCATACAGAGTCCAGCAGGTGAAGCAGGGTGATGCGGTGCAGTCTGAGAACAGATGTAGGTACAATAGTGGGCATGAGATGCAGCCGTGGATGAGATGCAGATGCAGCCGTGGATGCGATCAGGTGCTGCTGGGGGCAAGATGCTGAGGTGCAGCCAGGATCCGATGCAGCTGGGAGTCAGATGTAGCCCAGGGTTGGTCCATGCGGCAGAGGAGTGACTCAGAGACAGATGAGATGATAAATATTATCCATAAAAGGAAGGAGAGTTTGGAAAGGGTAACTGTAGAGATAGAACATCTCTCTAATAAACTATACAAATATCAAGATATGGCGGAAATTGAAAACTTAATGAAAGCCATTTTGGGAAGAATCAGAGAAAAGGAAAAGGCTATCATCACAAAGAAGACCAAGAAGTTCCAAAGAAATGAGGTACCTTTTCAGATAAGAACGTTTCATGAAAATGAAGTGGTAACAGGACAGAAAAGAGAATCACTCCTCAGTTTGAGTAATATATCAGATGACCCGTTAGAGTCCACTTGCATGGAAGAAGATTCAGAAAAAAGGCGGTCTCCTAGTTTAATAGTGATAGATGAATGGAATAGAAGTGGAGTGTTCTCAGAAGAAGAAGAAGAATCATGGATAACTAGATCAGAGAATATGAACGAAAGGGAAGAAGATGATGATGACACGTGGACGACAAGATCAGACTCGACCATATATACACCAGTGGCGAATAAGATACGACCAATGAAATTACAGTTGGAACAACTGAAGGACAAACAAGAAGAGCATAAGAAACAGGATAAAAGAAAGAAGATTCCCTGATCACCGAGACCAATACCAATTGAGGCAAATGTGGTGATCAGGAATAGATTCGCACCGTTGGAAAATGAGGGTGATTCAATTAGAGAAGCGGAAGATGATATGGGTGAGAGGAATCATGAAAAAATGACACCTATACAATATAAAGGAGAAAGTAGGGAAAGAAAACCAGAGATGAACAAGAAGAACACACAGACAAATAACGAATACAAGAGTAAAGAGAAACCAGAATCTAAGAACAACCTAAATACAAGAACAACTAAAAAGACAAAAAAGAAAAAGAGTAAAGTAATTTTTTCTCAAGCACATCTGAAGCGGGATTTTTTCAAGGTAATCACAAAAGCAAGAAAAGACGGGGTGCTAGAGGAAGGAAGCGCCCCAAAGAGAAAACAGACTCCCCTGAAGACTCCACTCAAAAAATATTCAATCTAAGTAAATATACATTAAAAATGGAAGAACAGAGTTTATTACATAAAGGTTTGAAGTTCGCACCGTCTAAGGAAGTAGACCCTTTTAATCTGTTTATCAGTATTAAAATGTTTATGAGGAAACTGAGGATTAAGAAATATTTCCTGAAAGAATCAAAAAGGGTCATGGAAGAGAATAATACTAAGTTTATACATTCAGGACTAGCAAAAAAGTCGGGATTTGACCCTATACAGGAACAGACAAGGGCCCTCTCAACATTTGAAAACATGGTACTGCAGGATATTACAAAAATTAAGAAGAGGAACCCGAAATTTATCTTCCAGAATCTTTGTAAAAAGGAAAGAGAAGCAATTAGAAGTATGCAGGAGAATAATAAAATCACGATTAGACCAGCAGACAAGGGGGGTTCAATTGTGATACTAGATAAGGCGGATTATAATAACGAAGTGATGAAACAGCTAAGTGATAGAAAGACCTACACGCTATTGCGACAAGATCCGACGGCTTACTACTACAAACAATTAATGAATTTATTGAGAAAAGGAAAAAAGATAGGCATCCTAACAAAAAAGGAATTTGATTATCTGAATAATAAAACCCCAAGTATGGCCATGTTCTATATTAACCCAAAAATTCATAAAAGCCTCACCAATCCACCAGGAAGGCCCATAGTTTCGGGTATCAACTCCATAACGGCGAATCTGTCAAAGTATATAGATAAATTTCTTCAGGAATGTGTAAAAAGAATACCAGCTTATCTGAAGGACACTACACATTTACTTCAAATATTGAAACAAACTAAATGGGAGAAGAACTTCATCCTGGGAACCCTTGATGTAAAATCATTGTACACAGTCATCGACCACGAAAAAGGCTGTAAAGCTACAGAACATTTCTTAAGGAAAAGCAAAATATTCACGGAAGAACAAATTAACTTCATATATGAAGGAACCAGATTCATTTTAACACACAATTTCTTTAAATTTGGGGAGAGCTTCTATCGGCAAGACTGGGGCACCGCGATGGGGTCATCTTTTGCTCCGTCGTATGCAAATTTATACGTAGCAGAATGCGAGGAGTCTAACATCTATCAAGGAGAACAGTTGAGAGCAAACCTACACATGTGGTATAGATATATAGATGATGTGATCTTCATTTGGGAAGGACAAGAAACTGCCCTAGATAGCTTCATAACAGAGATCAATCAAAATAAATATGGATTGCAGTTCACCGCTGCGTATAATAGAAAATCGATTAATTATCTGGACCTGGAGATCTATATCAACAATAAAGACGAGATATGTACAAAGACATTCAGAAAACAAGTAGATGCAAACAGTTTTATACCGTTAACAAGCTGTCACCTACCCGGATGGTTACAAAATGTACCAAAAAGCCAATTCATAAGACTAAAAAGGAACTGTACAGAAGAAAGGAACTTTGAATCAGAAGCAGAAAGGATGAAAAATGAATTTTTGGCTAAAGGATACAATGAAGGGAGGTTGACTAAGAGCTTAACAGAAGTTAAAAGGATGAGGAGAGACACCTTACTGATAAAAAAAGAGAAAGAGAAAAGAGAGATACCAATTCAGGAACAAATTAAGGAGCTACCAATAATAACAGAATTCCATATGAACCATGGGAATTTCAAGAAAATAGTAACCAGACATTGGCATCACCTCAAAGCAGATAAACAAATAGGCAAATTTGCACTTCACTAAGGAAGTTGAGAAACTCCCGTGCCACATTTAAGCAGCTTCCTCAAAGTCATAATCGCTTTCCTACAAGCTTTTAAGATAACTAAGGGATTTGTGCCAGATCAGAACCCCAAACTACAGACGCTGCATTTCGGGGTACCTGCCCCTCATCAGTGTAGTGTGTGGGATATTCTGATCTGGCAGAGTGAGTGGGCTAAGACAAGGTCTGGGAACTTGCTCTCAACCTTATGGAGAGAGCGAAGTAGGTGAGGAGATTGTAAGCCACTTCCCTCCTCTCAGATATATGCAAATTTGCACTTCACTAAGGACGCAGCGTCTGTAGTTTGGGGTTCTGATCTGGCACAAATCCCTTAGTTATATTAAAAGCTTGTAGGAAAGCGATTATGACTTTGAGGAAGCTGCTTAAATGCGGCACGGGAGTTTCTCAACTTCCTTAGTGAAGTGCAAATTTGCATATATCTGAGAGGAGGGAAGTGGCTTACAATCTCCTCACCTACTTCGCTGTCTCCATAAGGTTGATAGCAAGTTCCCAGACCTTGTCTTAGCCCACTCACTCATGCCAGATCAGAATATCCCACACACTACACTAATGAGGGGCAGGTACCCCGAAACGCAGCGTCTGTAGTTTGGGGTTCTGATCTGGCACAAATCCCTTAGTTATATTAAAAGCTTGTAGGAAAGCGATTATGACTTTGAGGAAGCTGCTTAAATGTGGCACGGGAGTTTCTCAACTTCCTTAGTGAAGTGCAAATTTGCATATATCTGAGAGGAGGGAAGTGGCTTACAATCTCCTCACCTACTTCGCTCTCTCCATAAGGTTGAGAGCAAGTTCCCAGACCTAAACAAATAGGAGAATTTATAGCTGAGATGCCAAAGCTCATATTTAAACGAACAGCATCCTTGAATTTGCTGGTAGCCCATTCTGTGAAACCACCAAAGCAGACAGTGATGAAAAATAAAGAAAACACTGGGTTTAGATACTGTAAACAGTGTAACGTATGTCGGACCACTGACACCACAATAAAAAGCATATCCCAGTTCCACAATACAGAGAAGACGAAGTCCTTTAAAATTAAGGAAACCATGTCATACAATACAAGGAGTGTCATCTATGTTATTATATGCCCCTGCGATAAAATCTATGTGGGGAGAACGTCAAGAACACTAACTGTGCGAATAAAGGAACATATTAGGAACATTATGAAAGGTTACCTCGGACATCCCCTGAGCAGGCACTTTAAAGAAAAGCATAATGGGAATACAAGAACATTGACATTTTTTGCCATTCAAAAAGTTGAGAAAAATTATAGGGGAGGCAACCATATAGCAAAGATGAGTAGATGTGAGACGAAATGGATTTACGAACTACACTCCATGGCACCAATGGGGTTAAATCAAGAGATGGAAATTTTTGGATTTAATGATTAATATCACAAGAAATAGAAAGGAAATACAGACAGCCCCTATAAACCCCATCAGAAAATGAATAAACTGAATAAAACATACCAAACAAGGTGCAAATTAAAATATAATCACACAGTTTGTACAAATAGGTAAATCACACCATTATTATAAATAACACAGAATGAGAGACTGCAGAGAAATAGATGTAAAAAGAAACCTTCAATATAGACAGGCAATAACTAATATGGAATGGAACTAAGAGCACGCAGGGTAGATAGAAAAGTTTATTATTGTTGAGATCTCTGGTATCTGTTGGGAATGATACGGTAGGAACGAGAACACAGGAGTATGATTGGCTACTTTGAAGCATGTGATGAAGGACCAATCACACCAATCCCCTATAAGAGTGAGGACGTAGGCAGGGGGTGTCAACCCTGAGGAAGTAAGACGCCCTCTTACGAAACGCGTCGGAGACTGCCAGCCCTGCCAGCCAATCACGCTAGCGATTCCAATACGACTCTGCCCGTGGTCACCTGACGCCTGACGCTGACGTGACGTGAGGGTGACGCACAAGGAAGTGAGAGGGAGGCGGACGCGGCACCGCCGGCCACGGTGCCTGCACGCCACCGCTCACAGCTGATTAACAACTGAGTGACAGGAGCCCCACCACCGCTCCAAGACATCAAGGAGCCAGCGTTCCGGCGGGAGACAAACGGCAGAGTGGAGGAGAGTAGACAGCAGGGGAGTGTGAAAGCCAGAAACCAGCACTGTGAGTACGCAGCTTTATACAGCGAAGAAAGAGCTAACTTAATTACTAATGGTGTTATGGGTTATGCTGAATATATTAAGAAACCATACTAAGAATCATTAACTGTGACAGGTAACAGAATAGTCAGTGGGTTGGCAATTAGCAACCGGTGTAATTGAATGTTTTTGTATAGATTACCACAGAATACCAGAAAAAGGAAACCAAATCGGTACTTGCAGAGGATGAAGTTAATGAATGGAAGTCTGAAATTGTAAGTGATCTAGAGGTAGACTATATAGTGGAACTGACAATTGCAATTTATTAGTTAATGCTTGAATATATGTCCTAGAGATCCCACATCGGACTACAGAGGAGGAAGCCATACATAGGGATAGTCATACCCTAAAAAGCTTAGTGGAGGTGAAGTATAACATTAAACATTGATAAGATCAAAGACATATTCATACAATTACTGCTTAAAACTCTATGTAAATTTCTACAGATTAAAATAAGTACCTAGAAGAAGTGACTGCCAGAAAAAACAAACATCATATTGAAAGTTAGAGGTAAGGAAACTGATGATCAATTAATATAAGGAAGGTTAGAGATCCATAATAGACCTGAATCCCTCAATTTTTTCATAGGAACAGAATATCAAGAAGGTTAGCAGGATCAAGGGATCTAATATGGAAGAAGCAACGAAAAGTACACCAGTATGAAAGACTGTCTGAGACAAACTATTTTACATATCAATTTTACCCTTTTTTAATTTATTGACACTTGTTATTAAATTATAGACCCAATAAAAAATTTTTTAAGACAATTCTGTGAACATTTTTATCTTTTAGAATAGAGTAAGTAGGTGAAAGTGATCCTATAACCATAAACTTATACTAACTACTAACAGGGTGGTCAAGAAACGCGGTACCTCCTAGTGGTCCCTTTAGCAGCAAAACGTAAGGTGACAAAGTACACAAAATTGACACCTCCTAGCCAGCTCCAGTGTCTCCCATATATATAATTTGCCAACGGTGGATGGATAATCCAGGAGGGAAAAAAAAGGGTGCAGTTGCCATTGTAGATCCATGCAAAGTTCAACATGCAGGTGAGAAATATCTGTGATCCTTCCACTCTCCATGCAGGAAGTTCTGATTTTTTGTACAGCTATTGTTGTGAATTTCTATTCCAGTACCTTCCAGTCATTTCCAGTCCATTTCTAGTCTATTTCAAAGTCTTGTACTTAGGTAGCTGTACTTTGGGAGATATAGTTTGGAAAATTCATGGATCAGACTAGAGTCTGGATGGGAGTCATGGTTCTGAATATATATGGGTGGGTTTGGACTGACCAGATACTAACAGCTAAGCAGAAGTCTTAAAAACAGGGGGGCCTGAAGGGGGCCAGACCAAGACATGGTAGAATAATGTGCCACAGAAGCATCAGCATGGGTTCACTCCCAACACAACACTGGACACTACACTGGCACCTCTAGGCCAGAAGGGGGAGCTCAAGCAGCTCCCTTATATATATATTCTGGTCTGGGAAGAGCAGAGTGGTGGGTGGAGCTTAAGTGGCACCTGCAAGAGTGGGAGGAGCTAAGGTTGTTTACCTCAGCGTGGCAGTGACAGTTAGTCAGTTGAGGTTGGAGTTAGTGCAGTTCCTGGGAGGACTGAGGAAAGGACTGGTAGTGTAAAGGGGCTGCCTTAGGCCTCTCCACAGCCTGCTACCCACTTCCAGGCCTAGCCAGGGTCTGAGGGAAGGAGTAAGAGAAATAGGAGAACACATCTGGGAGACTGAGTTACCTCATAACTCGCCCCGGAGGAGCGCAAAGACCGGATACCAGATCCGAAACTGTGACTGACACACGCAGCACAGTAAACATCGGACTAGTGGAGGTTATATATCTACACTGAATCTCATCGAAGCAACATGGCGGGGTCAGAAATACAGAAGAAAGACTCAAGTTGCCTAGCAAAAGGGGGTACCTGTGAGGAGAGACAGGCCAGCAGCCTAGCTGAAGCAGCATCAGGGCCACACACACAGCGCAGGAGAGGGAAGCTGAGGACCCGGACAGGGTGTGAGCAACCTGGCCCCGGTACAGACTCCATGGACAGTACTCTGCTAACAACATCATCTGCAGTAAAGACTTGGAAGACTTCAAAACCGTGAGTTTGTGTGATCCTGGTGCTCAAATCCTGCGTTCCCTTACAAGCAGCTATCATCCCTACTACTACCCCTGTCCTGCAATATCCATAGCATCATCTATAGAATATTACTACCACTGCCCCGGGGAACCTAGCTCTACCTGCTGAGAGCCATTACATCCCCAGCTGCCCAACATCATCCCCAGAGGTTCTGCAGCAGCGGTGGTCACCCTGACCACAACCCGTGGGTGCGCGTCACAACAAACACCCCTGTAAATATCCCCCCATTACTTGCGGAACCAGGGACACGGTCCAGACCAAGACCGCCGTGATATCCCCAGCAGTACCCCGGTCTGGTACCGAGTACCCCGTCCCAGTGGGCTCCACACATAGCATGGGCATGAAAGTAAGACAATAGTAAAAGAGACAGAGTATATGCACAGCACACAGACAGTCAGAGTCCAGGAAAAGCTTAGAAGACCCCAATGCGTACCCGAGACAGAGTATATGCACAGCACACAGACAGTCAGAGTCCAGGAAAAGCTGAGTAGACCCCAATGCATACCCGAGACAGAGTATATGCACAGCACACAGACAGTCAGAGTCCAGGAAAAGCTGAGTAGACCCCAATGCGTACCCGAGACAGAGTATATGCACAGCACACAGACAGTCAGAGTCCAGGAAAAGCTGAGTAGACCCCATTGCATACCCGAGAAAGAGTATATGCACAGCACACAGACAGTCAGAGTCCAGGAACAGCTGAGTAGAACCCAATGCGTACCCGAGACAGAGTATATGCACAGCACACAGACAGTCAGAGTCCAGGAAAAGCTGAGTAGACCCCAATGCGTACCTGTGGGAAGAGGAAACAGCCCGATTAGATGATACTGATGATGATGATGAGGTTGATGATACAGCAGTGACAATGGTGATGAATGGATTAATGTATCATAGATTTCTAGTCTATTTCAAAGTCTTGTACTTAGGTAGCTGTAAAAGATGTAGTTTGGGAGATTCATGGGTCAGACTAGAGTCTGGATCAGACTCATGGTTCTGAATATATCTACAGCTAAGGGTCATCAGGTGTGGATAAGGGGGTGGGTGGGTTTGGACATCCATTTCTGTGCCAAATTTGAGGCAATTAGTAACAAGTATGCATTTGATATCATGCTGCTGAACATCGAATTTCTCAAAAAAGAGATCGAAGGCTGAAAGAAAAAGTTAGAACAGACAAGGACTTATTTGGTTAATTGTACCTCAGAGGAGGAGCTACGGGATATTGACTCCAAGGTGGAGGATAACCTATCTAAATATAAGACTGGTTTGGAGGATATCAAACGTTCTAAATGGCACCGGGACATTGAGGATTATAATGATGGCCTCATTTATGTCTGGCAATATAAAAAATCTGTACCTTAAGGCCCTAAACCAAAATCGGGTCCAGGCAATCTACGAGGTGGGAAGAAGCCCAGGAAACCATTTAAGCCATCTATGCCACAATCTTCATTTGGTTTCACAGGGGAATCTGATTCAACGGAAGATGGTGGCAGTAAATCTGTAACCGTTTTTTTATCCAATGCTCAGGGCGGAAGGCCCGTAAAAGATATGGCCACAGGGGTGGCAGGAAACATCGGAGGACAGGCACCAAGACCGGTGACGAGATTGAAAGCCAGGAACACGTAATGGAGAGAAAATCGTTGGTAAATATATCCTCTACTGTGCTTAGTGACAAACAGGTTGACAAACAGGGGTTTGTCATTCTGCCCTTCAGGCCGAATGAATTGGTTTGAGTTGGATAATGACCTCTTTCTCTTCTTCCGCAGATTGGGTTTAATGGCCTTTTTTTTCGGAGAGATAAAGGGGGTGATTGCAGACTTAGGGAACACTCTCACTCTTAGACAATTGAATTTGTTTGCTGGGAGTGATTTTGTGCAGCCAAATCAGGATCCAGTAATTGAAACTTTCGCTAAACTTGTGAAGACAGATATAGCTAATCTTAAAAGAATGAACACAAGGGCTGGTAGATTAAATTTAAGTGGCGAAGAGAGAAAGGAAATCAGAACCTTGGGTCCATCACAATAAAACCCGCCGATAAAGGCGGTGCTATTGTGGTGATGGACACCATTCAGTACAAACAAGAGATTTTGGGTCAATTGGCTGATGAGGAGGTATATGAAAAACTAAAAACCAATCCAACCAATGAATTCCAGCACAAATTGAGAGTTATTGTTGTTGAGGCTCACCAGAATGGTCTGATAGACAAGAGCCTGGTTGACTTTCTTCTGATTGAATACCCTGTGGTTCCAATACTGTACACCCTTCTGAAGATTCATAAGGATTTACGCAATCCTCCCGGAAGACTGATTGACTCAGGGAGGGTTCTTTGTGTAACAGGGTGTCAATTTTCCTTGACCATTTCTCCGCAAATGTGTGGTTGGGGCACCCTCTTACTCTAGGGACACTGGCGATTTTATTAGATCCTTGGAGGATGTACAGGTGCGGGAAACTACAGTGGAGTTGTCAGTTTGGGAAATAAGGGTGTCCAAATATGCCTGATATATATAAGAATATGGTATATCAATATTAATTTGTATGTGAATCCAGTATTCTATACTCATTTATCTTATGGTTATAAATATCATACACGTGAGATTAATGTGTTTATGAGAATCTCATGTGGTGTGACTCAATAAAGTACCATTAGAGTGTATCTGTGGTTTAATAAGTATTATTGAAGACCTTATGATTTATGGTGGTGATATTGTGATTACAAATGCAGATCTTTGTGACAGGATTTCTCCCCTCTTGTTTCTGTACAACTGAATTGTCAACATTTATTGTTACTTGTATTGTTACTATGTTACTTGTCCTGGTCTGCCCTTTTAACATGTAAAGCGCCATGGAATATAATGGCGCTATATAAATTATTAATAATAATAATAATATTATGGGTATAGATATGATGCCTTTTGGTGTGATACCTATATTATGATAAGTGCAATAGTGTTGAAAACTTTATGTTTTATGGTTACGGTATTGCAATTATGACTATCGTTATGTCTGGTGCCAAGGGTCGGGGTACTCAGATCTCGGGCGTATTGGTATGGGGATGTCACGGGTGGTCGATGCCCGAGTCCGTGCCCTTGAGCAGACAATGAAAAGGGGAAAAAAAATAAAAGAAAGTCAATCATGATGTCACCTGTAGGTCCAGTGATGGCACCGGCGCTGCTGGAACCTCTGGGAAGATGTGAGGCAGCAAGATGTCATAGCCCTCTACAGGTAGGGCTGAGTCCCCAGGGTGTTGGAAGTAGGAATGGTGGAAAAGGGCAGCATAGTCACTGTGGAGAAAAGCAAGTAAATCACAGTTCTCTGAGAAGAAGCACAGACACGTTGCTCACTCTGAACAGGTACTTTAGTCCAGTAATCTGCAGGTTTACAGGGTAATACAGTTCTTTCAGCTAGGTAGTGGACCGGGTAGTTTTGGTAGTGAGCAGTGTCCCTCCGAGGCTCCACTGGTGTTCCTTCTCTATCACTTCCTCTGTCCTTTTCTGTGGTGCCCTGCACAATCCCACTTCTTGAACCAGGCCCGTCGGGTGATATGGAATCCTTTATCTCTCCAAAGGGAACCCAACCCAGTTTAGTGCTTCTGGTGGAGGTCGTGCTTGGTGTAGGGCGGTTGGATCGTGCTCCTAGAAAGCTATCGACCACGTCGGTAAATTGCGGTTCAGGGATGGACCTCTGATTCACGTCGGAGCCGGTACCCCGCTTCGTTTCGGACTGGGCCAGGGTATTTGGTTACCATCTATCTGCCCCTTTCTCTTCTGGGTCACTAGGTTGAGGTGTCCTCCCTCTTAGCTTCTCCTTTGCTGTTCTTCACTGCACTGCTGCAACTCTTACTCTGCTGTTCTGTTCTACTTCTGCTCTGTACTACTCCTTCTGCAACAACAACTCACTTTTCTTCTTTCCCCACTCACTTCATAACCTAGCTTCTCCGCCCACCAGGACCAGTTACCCTAGTAACGGGCGTCTGATTGGTCCCTATCACTAGGTGTATGTGTGTGGTGCTGGAGCTTCAGGCTTCTACTACTCCTTACCAGAACAAAGCATACTGCACCTTCTGTTAGGGGTGCAGTACTCTTTTGTAGTGTGCTGACTAGCGGGGCGCTACACTCCCCCTTGGGAAATTACACTTGTCCCCAAGTGTCCATTCTACCCTACCCGGTACAGAGTAAAAGTTTTATATATGCATGCATAAACATTAAACACTTTTAATAACGGCAGTATTCTTGTATTCTTCCCGTCCGGGAGGCGTGTTTCTTATAACATTGCATAAAACACACAAACTTGAACCCGTTCAACGGAACCAGGTTAACATTATTGCATACCCAGTGGTTGCTAGCACTGTCTTTTCCAATCTCCAGGTTACCACTGGGCCGCGGCACACATTATGTTACACTCAAAAGCATACCAGCCTCGTAGTTCTGCATGTCTCTCATAGCTTAGAACATCATTTCTGTACAAGTCTCTATCTGGATGCCCTTTTGGCAAATGGGATTCAACATCTCGCCTAGAAATGAAAACCTCCTCATACAGCCCTTCCTCCCTCGCTAAACCCCAACCGTTCTCAAGGTTAAAGGTTGTAACAGTACCTTTCTTACGGTGCTCAGGGGAAACGGGTGGCTGGCGTAGCATACATAGCAATCCGTTTTTGGAAGTGTTTTCATGATAAATCTTTTTTCCTAGGCTGCTTTTTATGCCTAATGTGCCCCTGAACGTTTTTGGGACTTTGCCATTTTTTACATAAACAATGCTCTAAAAACGGATCTGCTTTTGTGGCATAACAATGCTCTAAACGGATACGTTTTTCTATAGGGCCCCATGTTAAAAAACGGATCCGTTTTTTTACTGCACCCAAGAACGTTCCTACCAACTTTTGAAGGTTTTAAAACCTTCTAGAATGTTTCTTGGGTGCAGAAAAAAACGTATAACTATTTATTACATATAATCCGTTTTGCATCAGTTTTTGGACTTCGAAAAAAATGCAAAGACTGATGCCAAAAACAGTGTGTTAGTCCGGAAATCACCTCACCTACAGCGGAACCATCTTGCCTAATTCCAACGCCGCTTCACACGCCGCAATCTCAAAGGCAATGTGGGCGTATATGTTCAGTGCGGCGTGGACATAGGCATGCCACAGTGGTGTTTACCCCCCCATACATGTTCATTGGACAACACAACCCCGTTACTATTGCTCAGCCTGCTCTTGAAGGCTGGCTAATATATGACGCAATTGTCTATCGAGTTTGTCACAATACACGCTCATGTCGTTAATTGTGGCTCCTGCAACACACTTTCGAGGTGCCAAAGTGTCAACAGGAGTGGTCTTGAGCAGTACAATGTACCCGGCAGCATCACCAAATTCACACACGTAGGTTGATTGTAGTGCATGGCCTATGGCACCCATCTACGATGTGTTTGCCCAACATCTGAGCTGTCATGTGTGGCACTATACTCCACACAGCGCTACTTAATACACGCGGTCAACATAGCTTGCACTATTCAATGGCGCGCGTAATTGCACTGATTTTGCGGATGGTTGTGTAGCTGAAGATGTGTGTGGTGCTGAACGGACAGCTCTTCAAATATGCATGGATCAACTGACAGCCAATGGAACACAGTAGCACACACCAATCATCTTAGCGGGGCACGGACTAAGCACACTGAGGCACGCCTACGGGAAATCATAGAAGTGCTCTTCCATCATTATCACCTGTCACACGCCAAACACGGAAATATCGCCTTGCCAATTGCGCCTGATATACTGAACACTGTCAGTACCGTCACACTGGGAGACATCGCCTGGTCGATGGTACGGGTGGTCTCATGAACACACAGATCACTGCGCCATCACTGGTGAGATTTCACACGTAGCATATTGCCGTCAACCATGGGCGAACCAGCGATTTCGGAATCGCCTGAAACCACCTGAAGCGTTGTTGGCTTTTCAGATCGCTGTGTCACACAGCAACACTCACTGTCAACGTGGGCGTACTTTTTCCCAGCGCTTAGGAGCACGGCATGCATACTGTCTTGAATGCGCCCCTATCGTCACAACTGCGTTCTCATTGGTCTGCGCAGCCTGATGTCGGCCTTGATTTCATGCCGATGCCTTAAGGAATCACCTACTGTAACGCTCTGCGTTGCGAAAAAAGCCGAAAAAAAAATGACTGAAGATCTTTAGATATGTGCCACATTTTGGCTCACACAGTGTGGCACAAAGATTTGGGAATATATCCACCGATTACACAGTTTATTCGTCCATGACGACCAAAGTAGTAAGCGATGTGATTATTGTAAAACACGCGGGAGTACACACCAAAGGAAGAGTTTCATGACCTATTAAAATTATTGTTTGACACTTGTGAGGTGTAATGCACACACGGATAATCAAATATAGGCCTTGTCGAAGAATAGCCTATAGAACGCACTTAGAAAACCAATCGCCGCAGACGGGCACGTCTAACCAAATGCCCTGGCACGCACGCTTGATCCCTGAACACAGACTCGCCTGTGCCATTGATATCGCCGCGTCACACGGCAGTAGGCATACTGATCGCTCAAGCTACATCACCTGATTTCCCGACACTGTTGGGAAATCTCTGAACTCAGAACCAGAGATTTATCACCGTTCAGTTGCCCTGTTACACGCAGCAACTCACAAGTGATGTCGCTTCAACATCGCCTGAACAGGGAGATCTCGGCGACATCGATGGCGATATCTCCTTGTGTGATGGTACCTTTCAGGAATCAGGCGACAGACGATGGGCAATTTATCCCTGCGAAATCGCCCAATCACACGCTGCAATCGTGAGGCAATTTCACGGCGATTTCACCGGGGTGACAAATCGCTTTTCAGATCTCCAGGCGAGATCGCGGCGTGTGACGGTACCTTTAGGCTTCTGCTTCCGCTCTTGCGGCTGCTGTTTCTTTTTCAATAGTGAATCTCTCTAATGTCACTTCTAGGCACCTTTTTTTTCCTCAGTGCACCTTTTCACTAGCTGTTTCTGCTTCCAGGTGCCCATGTTTTTGCATCCAGGGATGCTTGCTATTGTGTCAGTTGAATATCTTGCTCAGCAGATGTTGCTCATGCATGTGATGCTTAAGCTTTAGCACAGGTGATGGCAATAGAACTGCTGACGGATGATGTGTTGGAGGAATAAACTTGTGGTCTCATTTTGAAAAAAAGATACTCGACTTTGAAATATCATGCGACCATTAGGAGACTGCTGCGATGTCCGTTTGCAGGCTCTACATAGTTTTGTCTGGCTCCATATGATCCTATAATTCAGTGTGACCATTAGGAGGTCTCTGCATATATGATGACGGGCTCCTTATAGTCTGATCTTCTAAGCTTGTTCTCAGCAGTCGTTTCACTATACTGTTCTCATACATGTTAGCACAATGTGTAGTGTAGTGACATGTATCTAAACACTCTGTCTTCTAAGAAAAAGGTAGTGGAGTTTAAATCTTCTGTTTTATTGATAGTTGATTGGAACAAGAAAAGATGAAACTATAGGATGCAATTGTAACGGAGTGGGTAGCCCTGACTGTATTATTATTGAAATGGACACTGAAGTGGACATTACACAGTCTAATACTGCCCCCTTGTGGACAAGTGCTGAAATTGCGATTACACCAACTGCTGATCCCCTCCCACATCAGCCTTGTGCTGAGGAAGAAAAAGTGCGGGAAACAGAGAAGGAACAGAGCTCGACCAGGACAGACCTGCCTGTGGGTTCTTCTTGAGAGAGGGCTTCCTTGCAACACCTCTCTGGAAAGATCACGCCGCGGAAGCCGTTGCGACAACCCCCAGGCTGCAGAACATTGTTACCATGAGCCTAACCTGACTGCAGAGCATCGCACTCCTAGAGCTTATTCAGAGACTGTGACGGACACAAGGGAGCCATCTTCGAAACCTATATTCCCTTCTTTTTTTGCTCTGACTGAGAGACTATAAACCGGTACTTGTGGAGAGGACTGAGGAGACCCCCCTTCATTGCTTCCCCTGGAATCGCCACCGTTAGACCCCAGGCCTGCGACGTGGGAGCTACACCTTCTGCTGTTATAGACTGGTAACGTACATTGAGGGAAAGCTAGGGAAAGATATTGCCAGTACTGTTTTGTTTTCTTTGTTTGTTTGCCGTGCATCCGGAGCTGAATATCAGGGGACTCAATCTTCCCTATATGTGCAGCCAAACCAGTTGAATGTGTTATCACCATGTTTAATAGTAAAGAAATGTTTCCTCCCGTTAAATCCGAGTATGGGGATTTTGTTGAAGCAGATCATAGACACACACCCGCGGCCTTACTGCCGATCACTTCATCTGGCGTAGTCGGCAGGATCTGTGATCAACAAAATCCTCTCCCGGTAGTAGCTTATAACCAGACAGCTCCCCCAGCATCTATTGTTAATCAAGTGAGGAAGTTTAACGGACGGAATTATCCTGTACCTGAATGGACAGAACAACTCAAGATAGTGGGGGAAATGTATAACATTGATCCTAAGACCCTAGCAGAAATGGTCATGCTAACATTAGAGGGGGAGGCGTGGACGACAGTCAGGCTGGAGACGATTAGGGGCCGGCGTACATTGGATGACTTGGTGCGGGTGCTGGAGAACACCTATGGGCCGACCACATATGCGGGGACATTGCGCTATATGTTCTTCCGGCGTACTCAGCTCGAGTGGGAGGACATTCCCCAATATGCAAACGCCCTCCAAGTACTGCTTGGACAAGCCTGTAGAAAAGAACAGATAGCTAGTACAGACTCCCGTGATCTGGTGCTGAGAGATCAATTTGTAACCGGGCTGAGAGACCCGTACCTTAACCGCTGATTGCAAGATCTACTCCGGATATATCCGGCCCTTACGTTCGCCGAGGTTAAACAGGAAGCAATAGAATGTTCTAGGGGACCTGTCATGAAGACACAGACTTATACCGCGGCTTGCAGGCCATATCTGGTACCAGAACTCCGAACAGTGACACGGAAGAACTGAAACAGATGGTGGCGGTGGCAGAGTTGCAGAAACAGGTGCTACAGCTCACACTAGACCAACAGGCGAACAGGCAAGCGAGACAACAACCCAATCAGCCTATGGGAAGGTGCTGGACATGCGGCGACCCCCGCCATAGAGCAAACCGTTGCCCCAGAACTTTCAAGTCCACCCGCGATCCGATGTACCAGAACCAGCGAGCCGTGCCCCTCAACAGCGGCCGCCGTTAAACTAGACGCCCCTGACAAAGCGGCTCACTCGGCAGGGGAGGCCAAGGAGAAGGGTGTAGGAAAACAGAGCCAGCAATGGAACAAACTTGCATCAAACAGCCCCACCCTGGAAGTATTGCTGGAAGGGATTGCCGTGCAAGGACTAATGGACACTGGGTCTCAGGTATCCACCATCTCCGAGCAGTTTTATGAAGAATATCTGAAGCCACGAGTTGCCTATGACCCTGATACTGCCATCAAGATCAAAGCAGCCAATAATTTACTCATTCGGTGACGGGAATTGCCTGGATGAACACCCAAATCTGTGGGCAGGACCTCGGGAAGAGGGGGATAATCGTGGTCAAGGAAGGCTTTGGATCAGAAACGCCCATGATTATTGGGATGAACATCCTGAAAGACCTGGATCTGGTGCTGTCCACCAAGAGGGGACCCAAGTACTGGCAGGAGGTGACCGCACACAGGGCCACCCGCCGAGCCTTTCAACGAGTGGTCCGGACCTGCAGCCTCCAGCGAATGGCAGAGGAACAGCTGCCGCTGGCCACGATCACTGTACCCCGCCACACTAGGATAACCTTACCAGCTGAGAAGGAGACAGTTATCTGCTACCCCTTAGCACCACAAGACAGCTGGAAGGCGTAGAGGTGCTGATTGAACCGCGGACCCCGAAGGAGGGGAAGCTGAATCCACTAGTTACCCGAACGCTAGCTGTTGTGAGAAAGGGAAGGATTCCTGTTAGGCTGGGCAACACGGCTAACGTGGGCATCGACCTAGAGGCTGGGACACAGCTCGCCCGAGTTTACGCCCTACCCGAAGAGGTGAATCCTATGAGCCCCCTCCAGTTTGCACCGTCTACAGAGGAAGATTGGACAGTGACTGTCTCTGCCATGGCCACTGCCACAGAGGACACCAAAGCGGGGCGAGAACTGTGAGAAAAGTGTCAGTTGGACACATCCCAGTACTCCAAACAGGAGGTGTCCCAGATAGAGGAACTACTACAAGAACACCAGGCGTCCTTTGCCCGGCATGACACCGACTTTGGATGCACCACCAGTATCAAGCACGAGATCCGCCACGGGTAACGCCGCTCCCATCCGCGAGAGGTACCGCCAAATACCTCCCCAACAATACCAAGAAGTGAAAAACCTCCTGAATTCCATGTTACATGCCGGAGTGGTACGAGAGAGCCAGAGCCCCTGGGCTGCACCGGTGGTGATGGTTAAGAAGAAAGACGGGTCCCTGAGGTTCTGTGTGGACTACCGCCACTTGAATGCTTGCACCATCAGGGACTCGTACCCTTTGCCAAGGATCGAAGAATCCCTGACAGCTCTGAAGAAAGCCAAGTACTTTTCTTCCTTGGATCTGGCCAGCGGCTATTGGCAGGTACCCATGCACGAGAAGGATCGAGAAAAGACTGCTTTCATTCTACCCATGGGCCTGTACGAGTTCGACCGGATGCCCTTTGGCCTGAACAACGCGCCGGGGACTTTCCAGAGGCTGATGGAGCGCTGCTTGGGGGACTTCAATTTCGACTTCACCCTCATCTACCTGGACGACATTGTAGTTCTATTCGGCCCACATTTGAAGAACATGGCCTGAAGTTGAAGCCCAGCAAGTGCCGTCTCCTGCAGCCAGAGATCGATTACCTGGGTCACCGGATCTCGGCCGAAGGTGTTCAACCGTCTGCAGAGAAAATAGCCGCTGTACGGGACTGGCCACAACCTGCAAATGTCAAGGAGGTCAGGGCTTTCCTGGGGCTGGCTGGCTACTACCGCCGGTTCGTCAAAAACTTCGCCCGGCTTGCTGCACCACTGCACGACCTGCTTCGAGGGACTACCAACAGCCCCAGGGGACGACCCATCAGCTGGGGACCCAGCCAGGAAGAGTCCTTTCAAGCCCTAAAGGGTGCTCTGACATCCCCCCCCATCTTGGCATATGCGGACTACAATCTGCCCTTTCAACTACATACTGATGCCAGTCTACAGGGTCTAGGGGCAGTACTCTCCCAGGTACAAGAAGGTAAGGAACGTGTCATAGCCTATGCCAGTCGGTCCCTACACGAAGGTGAGAAGAACCCCATCAATTACAGCTCGTTCCGGCTGGAGCTGTTGGCCCTAACGTGGGCTATGACGAAAAATTTGCAGGATATCTCACGGGGACAGAAGTACTAGTCCTGACAGATAACAATCCGTTGGCCCACTTAGAGAATGCAAAACTCGGAGTCATGGAGCAGCGTTCGATGGCCCGGCTCTCTAAGTTTAACTACAAGATCAGATATAGAGCTGGGGCTGAGAATCAAAATGCAGACAGCCTGTCTAGAGTGACATTCCCCTTACTCACTAGAGACCGGGATGAAGAACTAGGAGGAGACGAGACGCCTGACTTCGCAAGGCTTGCCCGACAGATGATGGATTGCCACCAGTATGTTGTAGGTGAAGCTGAAACTCAAGTGAGGGCCCCGCTGTCCCACCCAGGAGTGGTGCAGACTCCAGGACCAGAACCCTGAATGGGCCTTACTCAAGCAATGGGTGAAGCAACAGCAGAAGCCCTCCTCCGAAGCACGGTCGCGACTGTCCGCCGGGACCTTGACCTTGCTCAGCCAGTGGGATCGGCTAATTCTGAGAGAAGAGGTACTATATCGGAAGGTTCTCCTGTCCCACATGTTGGAGGAATGTATACAAGTTGTGGTGCCTGCCCAATTGGCCCGTGAGATGGTGGACGAAGCACACAAAAGGAACGGTCACTTTGGAATAGACAAGACCTTTCGGTGGATTCAACAGTCCATCTACTGTCCGGGGCTCCGCAAGCTGGTTGAAGACGTCTGCAGAACCTGTCGCACCTGTGAACTTCACAAGTCCACTGAGCAGCGTGCACCTGTCCAGACAATTAAAACATCCAGGACTCTTGAGCTGTTGATGGTGGACTATCTGTTGATTGGGACTGCGAGTAGTGGCTATCAATACTGCCTAGTCATGGTGGACCACTTCACAAAATTCGCCGTCGCTGTTGCTACCAAAGACCATACTGCCGAATCAGCTGCACGGGCCATCTGTCGACAGTTCATCCACGTCTATGTGTGTCCGGAGAGGTTGCACTCTGATCAGGGGGCTTGTTTTGAAGGCAGAGTTATCGAAGAACTGCATCGGATATATGGGATCCAGAAGTCAAGGACCACCCCTTACCACCCACAAGGAAACGGTGCGTGTGAGCGCTTTTACCGGACTCTACTCCAGTTGATCCGCACCTTAGCCGATGATAAGAAGGAGCAATGGCCCCAATTCCTTCCAGATCTAGTATGGGCCTACAACAACCAGGTCCACTCTGTGACTGGCTACACCCCACACACCGTTCTCTTTGGCCGCCCGGGAAAAGGGGTCCATGACCTGAACCTATTCTGCCCCGAAGAAGAGGTCTGCAATACCTACCCATCCTGGCTACATGCCCACCGACAGAAGATGGAAACTGTACACCGGCTAGTGAGCCAACAGATCCGGAACCAGATACATGCTGACCCACTCCCAGTACAAGAGAAACCCTTGGAGTTGGGACAGCTAGTCCTGCTTCGTATTAGGAAGCCTCAAGGAAAGCTTTGAGCCAAGTGGGAGGCCGAAATCTACCGGGTAGTCGAATGCCCCTACCCCAACAGTCATGTATACCGAGTGCGGGGTGAAGACAGTGGCAACACCCGCACCATACACCGAAACATGTGGCGCCCCTGCCGGTCCCAGCCTGACTCCCCGACCACAGTACCCAGAGTGGGTGACGCTGCTGACATGACTGACGTCATAGATACTATTCAGCATAGCGACCACGTTGACTCTGAGGCTGGTGACCCACCTACCCAGACTAGTTCTTCCCCCGGGGGACTGACTGAAGTGGAGCGTACAAAAGGTGACGAGGTGGGGAATAGCCGACCCTTGCGGCGCACTGGCCGCACCACTGCTGGGGTCCCTCCCGGACGGTTCTACAGGGACCAGTACGTATGGCCCACTTCTCAACCAACCCCTGTGACATCTACAGCCATCACTGCCTTGGAGCCGGCGGTTGTTGACAGGGACTGCCAACCTTTAAGTGGGGGGGTATGTAACGGAGTGGGTAGCCCTGACTGTATTATTATTGAAATGGACACTGAAGTGGACATTACACAGTCTAATACTGCCCCCTTGTGGACAAGTGCTGAAATTGCGATTACACCAACTGCTGATCCTCTCCCACATCAGCCTTGTGCTGAGGAAGAAAAAGTGCTCGACCAGGACAGACCTGCCTGTGGGTTCTTCTTGAGAGAGGGCTTCCTTGCAACACCTCTCTGGAAAGATCACGCCGCGGAAGCCGTTGCGACAACCCCCGGGCTGCAGAACATTGTTACCATGAGCCTAACCTGACTGCAGAGCATCGCACTCCTAGAGCTTATTCAGAGACTGTGACGGACACAAGGGAGCCATCTTCGAAACCTATACTCCCTTCTTTTTTTGCTCTGACTGAGAGACTATAAACCGGTACTTGTGGAGAGGACTGAGGAGACCCCCCTTCATCGCTTCCCCTGGAATCGCCACCGTTAGATCCCAGGCCTGCGACGTGGGAGCTACACCTTCTGCTGTTATAGACTGGTAACGTACATTGAGGGAAAGCTAGGGAAAGATATTGCCAGTACTGTTTTGTTTTCTTTGTTTGTTTGCCGTGCATCCGGAGCTGAATATCAGGGGACTCAATCTTCCCTATATGTGCAGCCAAACCAGTTGAATGTGTTATCACCATGTTTAATAGTAAAGAAATGTTTCCTCCCGTTAAATCCGAGTATGGGGATTTTGTTGAAGCAGATCATAGACACACACCCGCGGCCTTACTGCCGGTCACTTCACAATGACAACAGTATTTTCAGAATACATAACTATACAGTACATAATATACAGATAGTTTGCAATACACAGTATGAGGTAATACATGATAGTTTTCGACTACGCTAAGAGCAGGCAGGCTGTTAACATAAAGTACAAGGTACAGATGTAGTGACCTGGTCTAGATTAAGTCTGTCCCTTTAAGTACCCCTGGACCGTGAGTAACCATTAAGGCTACGTTCACACATTGCGTATTTTGCCGCGTTTTTTTTACGCGCGCTTTTCAAAATACGCAATGTGCCTTTTGTCTGCCTGCAAAGTGAATGGGAAATTCACTTTGCAGTGCAGACATTGCGTAAAAATACGCACTGCGTTTTCCTGGAGAAAGCGCAGCTCCGTAAACAATTGATATGTCAATTGTTTACGCAGCTACTTCTGCGTATTCTCCCAGAGGGGAGGAAGAATCCTGCATCCTCCTCCCCTCTTTGACAGCTGTGGCCGCCCATTAGATTTCACAGTGTATTAAAATACACTGTGAAATCTAAATTAAACAGAGGCAAATGTATGTAAAATAAAAAAGAATGAATACTTCACCTCTCTGACGCCTTCTGCCGCTATCTGGTCTCCGATTCCAAGTGAGAGATGTACTGACAGGACCTGTGGTGATGTCAGAGGGGCGTTCCCGGGCACTCGCAGTCATGTGATACATATCACATGACCGCGAACAGCCAATCAGTGCTAGGAACGCCCCGGGAACGCCCCCCTCTGACGTCACCAAAGGTCTTCTCAGTACACCTCTCACTTGGAACCGGAGTGCGGCCGAAGGCACCAGACAACGGGAGAAGGCACCGGACAGGTGAAGTATTGATTCTTTTTTATTTTACATACATTTGCCTCTGTTTAATTTAGATTTAACAGTGTATAGTAATACACTGTGAAATCTAATGGGGCTGTCACAGAGGGGGAGGAGAGCAGGATTCTTACTTCCCTCTGTGACATCACTGCGCTTTCTGGAGTAAAGAAAGTGCAGTGTGTGAAAGCCCCTGCGTATTTTGTTGCGCTTTTTTGCACGGCCGAAAAACGCGGCAAAAAGCGCGCGCAAAAAAGCACAGCAAAATACGCAAATGTGTGAACGCAGCCTTACACTGCAGCTCACATTCTAGTTACCCCTTTACTGTTATCAAATTAGTGATTTCATTTGGATCCATGTATTTTTCCAGGTATTTCCTCATTTGTTATGTTTCCGCATCATCTGCTGGTGAAATGTATGATTTATATTACTTTACAGTGTCAAGTTTTTACATAAGAAAATTGAGGTTTCAATAGGAGGAGCTATTCTAGTTTCTACCTAGTCTAGACCAGGCAGAGCTGAGAAATCCCTAGTCTGTGACAAGCTGCCACAGGGAGCATAGCACTCTTGGAAACTCCCTTACCACAAGATCTTCTGGCAGGCCCCAAAGCCTGTGATTCTTCTCTGGCTTCTACACACAGTCTGCTAAGTGCTTTGTACCCAGTGTCCTTACTGTCTGGACCTATATGTGCTTCATGAGATTTATTTCTGCATGTGTCGTGACAACCAGTGAATTTACATTAGGACACCCAGGTCTGTAGAATACTCTTGCTATATATATGCTGCATAAAACTACAAAAAGACTCTGAACCACTACATAACAACTTATAAGCACTACATATAAAGAATCAGGTTCTCAAAGCTCTGGAACCTCAATTCCATTTTAGAATCTAACTCTGAACTGTATCTGCCTTGAATTACCCACATGAACAGTGAAGTACTTATTCCATGTCTGTGGTCATTATTGTGGACGCTGCGTGGGGGTGGATAGCAGTGAACAGAAAGCCCCTATTACGAGGGTTTATACAGACAAGTGCTAAAATGGCTTCTCATCAAAGGTGAAGATGAAAATAGCTACTGCTGGGGCGTGGCCTGGAGCTGAACAGGAATGGCCGCATAGTCCGGGAGCTCTGAGGCCCCGCCGACAACAACACGACGTAGCACCGCGATTACCGGCACTACCCACACCAAAGTACCACCGCTGACTCGCTGAACCAGTCAGGCATCTGATGGGCCGGGTAAGGAACCCGAAAAAAGCCTCCCCGCGCCGGGTCACTGACTTCTTTGCGCCCACCCTGCCTCCCAGCCTCTCCACGGGCGCAGACATCATGGCGTTCCCGCCTTCCTCCCCTCAGCGCTCCACGCGCGCTTCCAGAAGGGAGTCGGCAGCGTCTGTGGCCTCTTCACACTCCTCAGCCGCGGGTCTCAGGGGCGACACCCCGATCACACATTCAGCCATGCGGACCTGCTGGCGGGGCTACGCTCCTCGCTGCAGGAAGACATGCAGCACATGCTGGCGGGGGTGAGGGGTGAAGTTTCTTCCCTATCCAACCGCGCGGACCACCTTGAGGCCAAAATGGGGGAACTTGTGAGATCTCATAATATCCTGCTGGATGCCCACGCTGAATTGCAAGAGAAGGTTGACAGACAAGCGCTGAAACAAATGGATCTGGAAGATAGATCCCGGCGCAATAATGTGAAGTTAAGGGGGATCCCTGAAAGTGTGCATGCTGGGGATTTGAGAGCTCTTCTTCAGAACTTTGTTTCCGCTGTACTCCCTGCATTGAAACCGGGTGAGGTGGTCATTGATAGGATTCATAGATTGCCCAGACCCTCCACTATTGACGCAGCTCTGCCTCGTGATGTCCTAGCGAGGATTCATTTTTTCGAAGTAAAAGAGGACTTCCTCAGAGCCCTCAGAAATGGATCCGGGCCACCTGAAGAATTCTCTCACATCTCCGTGTTCCCGGATTTGTCTGCGGGCACGCTTGCCAGAAGACGAGCTTTCCAGGAGGTTACAGCTATTCTACGGGCTCGGCAGATTGATTATCGTTGGGGATATCCCATGAAGTTGCTGATAAAGAGAGACAATGCAATTCATGTCTGCATGACCCCATTGCAGGCTGAAGATCATCTTCGACGATGGGATCTCCTTCCTCCCAAGAATCGGGTCTCTTCTCCCAGAGGTTCTTCCAGCTCCCCTGATGTACCGTCTGTACACCAACTGGACCCTGCTTGAACTGGCTTAGTATCATTTTTACCGGTTACCTTCCATTAGCTTCTATGTCTTTGGGGCCTCTATTCCTGCCTTTTCTCCTTTTTCTTTTCTTTTTAATTCCTTTTTCCTTTCCCTTGTTCTGCAGTTACCTTTCTTAGCGCTCTCTTTCTCTTCTGCCTTCTCTCATCTTTGTTCCTCCCATACCCCATCTTCCTCTTTACTACTCTCCATTCGTCCTATATATCATTCTCCCCCTTCTTCTATCCCTCTTTCAGTCCTTCTTGAGGACCCCCTTTTCTTCTTGCCGCACATACCCTTCTACATTTTTCTTCCTTTTACACAGTTCATCTTCTCTCTCCCCACCTTCTCTTTAATTTCCTCCCCACGCTCCTTTGGCTTTGCACTTCCTCATTTCTGACCCTTTATTCTCCTTATGTTCCGTTCACCTCTCCATTCTTCTTTTGGTGGGATTTGACTGCCCTCTAGGGTACGTTTTTAGTACCTTCACAGAATTTCTGGTTTATTGCCTTAATTTCACCTGAGGCATCCTTACCTGTTAAGGGCTGATTTAGCCCTTGAACCAGAAGTAAGATTTGTATATAGTTTTCCCTTCCCTCCCTCCCCCCCTTCCCTCCTTCCCCTACATCCTCCCTACCTGCCAATCCTAGGTCGGTCACAGCATCAATTTACGACTTTTCTTTTACTGTTTGGTAGCTGAGGCTAAAGAGTGTAATTTTCTTTTTGTTGGTGTAAAATTTTGTTGCCTCTCTTCCACCTCAGCATTGTTGCTCCAGAACATGGCTTTGAAACTTTCTTCGATCAATGTCAACGGGCTCAATTCCCCCGGAAAGAGATCCCTTGTGTGGAATCAGCTCAGAAAACTGCGAAGTGAGGTAATTTTCTTACAGGAAACTCATCTTCTTCCCCAAGATGCCTCTAGAATGGCCAATGGCCTGTTCCCTCATAGGTTCTTTGCATCATCGGGTACTAAGAAAGGAGGGGTGGCCATATTTATACACAAATCCATCACGGTCCAAGTGTTAGAGGAAATGGCTGATCCTCAGGGGCGGTATCTGGTGGTCCGAGCTTTACTCAACAACAAGGCATACTCGTTGGTCTCGGTGTATGGTCCCAACTCTGGGCAGGTCAAATTCCACCGAGCCCTATTCTCCAAACTTGAGGGGATCGCAAAGGGACCAACGATTATTGCTGGGGACTTCAATCTTCCCCCCAATAGGCGACTAGACTCTTCCTCCTCCACTCATTGCCGCTCGGATATGGGTAACCTGTTCTCAGCTCATCGTCTTCACGATATCTGGCGCTATCTCCATGGGGAAGAGAGAGACTACTCTTACATGTCCCCTAGACACAGTACTTACAGCAGGATAGATTTTATCTTAGTGAACGATACGCTCCCCCCGCCTCGCAGTGTTCATAACGCCCTAATGGGCGGCATTATCCATTTGAAAAGCGGGGGAGCCCATTCAAATCATCCCGCCCCGCTCTTCATGACGCGAGGCCGGAGACCGCGTCATTTCCGGCCCGCGCATGCGCAGTGCGGCTGGAGAAGCCGACGCTGAATCCCAGCGTCGCTAGGCAACGATCGGCGTCTTCGGAAGGTGAGTATCGATGGCCCCCTCCCTCCCAAAACTGCACAGATATGTGTGTGTGTAATCCACATGTATATATGGATTACACACACATATATATATATTAACTTTGATTAGGCATATTTCATATGTGTGTATATATATATAGATGCACACATATATATATATATATATATAGTTAGATTATATATATGTGTGTGTGCATGTGTATATATATATATATATATATATATATATACTAGCTGTGAGCCCGATGCAAATGCATCGGGATTCTAGAACGTGCATTAATTTGATTATAGTAGTTATAGCTACTTTTTGGGGGAGTCCAATACTTTTTTTGGGGGGTCCAATACTTTTTGGGGGGGTCCAATACTTATTGGGGCGCGTTCAATGCTTTTTGGGGCGCGTTCAATACTTATTGGGGCGCGTTCAATGCTTTTTGGGGCGCGTTCAATGCTTTTTGGGGCGTGTTCAATACTTTTTGGGGGGCGTTCAATACTTATTGGGGTGTGTTCAATACTTTTTGGGGCACGTTCAATACTTTTTGGGGCGCATTCAATACTTATTGGTGTGTGTTCAATACTTATTGGGACGCGTTCAATACTTTTTGTGGCGTGTTCAATACTTTTTGGGGCGCGTTCAATACTTATTGGGGTGCGTTCAATACTTTTTGGGGCGCGTTCAATACTTATTGGGGTGCGTTTAGTGATGGGCGAATCCTACATTACTCGGACTCGCTTGACTCTACCGAGTCCGAGCCCGGGACTCGCTACTCGTAGCGAGTCTAGCGAGTCCAATGTTAATGAATGGGGAAGCGAATAATAGCGAGTAATGTGTGATTTAAAAATCGCATATGTGTGTCGGAAAGCGCTCGCATTGCCGTGTCGGAAGCCCCACTGGCAACTGTATTTTGCTGCTGTCTCCGAGGCCAAAGTCGCATGTGTTGGAGGCGAGGCAAGCGACTTTCTGCAGCAAACCCCATGCTTTGTGCAAACAGGAAATAAGCCGACTCGAGCTTCCTGGCTGGACGCGCAGAAAGTCACAGCGAGGAAGCATGGCTCCTGTCGACACCCTGCAATTAATTGCTCTGGTGGAGGCTCGGCCCCTGCTTTGGCTGCCCACTGACCCTGCATATGGGGATAATGTCCAGCGGACTACGGCCTGGAGGGAGATCGCACAGGGCGTTTTCCCAACGTTTCATCGTTGTGGCCATGATGTGCAGACCAATATGGGTGAGTTAAATGTGTTCACACGTTATATTGCATTTACCGTATATAGTCGTGTATAAGCCGACCCGTGTATAAGCCGACCCCCCTACTTTAGCCCCAAAAAAGTGGGAAACCATATTGACCGCCATTCTTGTATACAGCGGCTATCACTGTTAGACATCCCCCCAGCAGAGTATACAGCTCCACCTGCAGAGTATACAGGGCCCCCCAGTGTGTATATATGCCACCGATATTAGGGTATACAGCCCCCCCGTGGGTACACAGGTCCCCCAGCACTGGGTATACATGGCCCCCAGTGGTTATACAGGGCCCTCATAGTAGGGTCTACAGCCCCCCCGTGGGTATACAAGACCCCAGCAGTGGGTATACAGGGCCCCGTGGGCATACAGGGCCCCCATAGTAGGGTATACAGGGCCCTCAATGTGTTATAATGCGCCGTTGCATGGTTGCCTATATTTGGATGGGTTCACAATAGTACACTTAGTTTAAGGGCTGTTCCTCCTGGCTCTGAAGGCCAGGGGGTTGGGTGTATATAAATACCACTAATGAGCGGAGTCTGGTGCCCGCACTATTACATTCTCTATGCGTTGACATGTGCCCTGCCCCATTTGTGATTGTGGCCACGTGAGCTCAATGTCCGTAATGCTGTTGATGATGTTCCACACTGTCGTTTCCATGTGCCTTGTATACACATTTCACACACAACATCATTAAAATGTTATTGTTGATTTGTACACATACTTTTAGTGTTTCAAATGTTAAAGAGGTCTAAACCCGGTTTGAAATCATTTCACAGTTGACCACATTATGAAGCGCTGGAGGAGCTGCCGCGACCAATTTAAGCGGCAACACCGGAGGATCATGGAGGGGGCCCGGAAGCTGGTCACGGGATCATATATTGCCACTATGAACGGCTGTCATTTCTGGAACCGGTGGCCCGTATGCCAAGGTATGTGTCTGCCGCACTGTTGTTTACTATTATTGTTATTATTATTTTTTAATATAGCGCCATTAGGTTCCATGGCACTTTACATGAGGATAAGGGTTAACGACAAAAAACAGTCCATGAAGACAATCAGGTCATACAGGTACAAGAGGAGAGGACCCTGTCCACGAGGGCACACAATGTACGTATGAAGCTCTATAATGAGTGTGCTGGTTTACATACCCACACAGGGGTTTGTTTCTGCCATGGTGCAACACAATTCTATTACCTTTGGCAATGATCCAGGACATACACATTTATAGTCACATTGTGACGTTTGGACAAATAAGCAATGTTCTGCAGGGTGGTCAGACACAATGTTCCGTGACCTCACAATTAGCTATTATTGTTGGCATGTTTGTGGAACAAAGCCATGTTCTTCCCTCCAATGGCCTCTAAGGTGTGTGGCCCTGTCTGGTTTGCCTGTCATAAGCCTCAGTTGTATCAGTTCCTAATGGCCTCGACTTGCATAAGGGCCACATACATCCCTACACATTTAGTTGTGGGTGTTTTTTTCAGCAAAATAACGTTGCAAGGATATACCCCTTTTGCACTAAACTGTTTGTACACCATCCCAGATTGCTGACACATTCACACACATTTCAGAACATACCCTGTATCACTACAAATATGTGTGGTTCAGTTTTCCCATGGGTTTATTTGGGGCTGCAAGGTGATGGTGTAGATATTAGGGCCCACATGTGAATTTTACTTTTTTTGTCGTTAACTCATGGCCACATTACGAATCCTCCGGAAAAGATAGCGTATTAATGCTGTATTAAATCAAACTAAAGAGGGCCATATTTTAAGTGCAACAGCCTTTTATGTCCAAGGTCCTTTAGGAAACCCGAGGTTTGTCCTTGCTGTTCCCGTTTTTTTGTTCGGCCCCGTTGGAATAACTAAAACTGTCCATCTGTGCATACCACCTTGTTTGGCACCAACAATGTGTGACCTGCTGCTCAAAGACAACCCCATACTCTATGTCCATTACAGTCGTTTCAAATCCCAAGCCATCTGTTTGGTGTGTTTTATTTACCAAGACATTCCTGATTAGCATACATGGCAGCAACAAGGAGTGTAGGCCACTAACGCCAAATGCTCATGTGTCACCTATGCTGCAGGACTCCATTTCCTGTCTTGCTCACCTGCCCTATAGATCTGGGTTATGTGCATTGAGACCAAGGCCGTCCACACTGTGTGTTTTTGTGTCCATCTGATGGCAAACAACCCTGAATAATGTGTTTGCCTCACAGTGTCAGGCTATAGCTTTGTCCACATAAAGTTTCCACAAAAAGTCAAAACAATAGTTGTGGCCACTAATATGTCTTCAAGTGACTACATAGCTGTCCTGCCTAAGTCAGGGCTCAGTGTAATAGTGCAGACTAATTTTAAAATTTGTAATGTAATGGCAAAAAATCATGGAGCAACAGTACCCACACATACAATATAGTTTGAGGCATGAGCCAAAAATGTCATTAATTTATTTGCTGCAATTCCATCTTAAGGGCAACAATGAAAAGACACAGAATACACAGATACACTGAGTCAAAAAAGCGTGCACATGTTATGTTTGGCCTATGGTTTTGTTTCCAAAGTCAACCCATTCACCAAATGTTTTTTATATTTACCCACAGAGCTGCTCACTTTCGGAGGCGGCGTTGGAACCCGCCACCACAGCTGCCTGAGGAGGGGGGAGGCCCCTCAACCCCCACCAGATGAGGAGGAGGGAGTAGCACCACCACCACCACCGCCACCACCGCCACCACCACCACCACCGCCGCCACCACCACCACCACCGCCACCACCACCACCACCACCACCACCGCCGCCACCACCACCACCACCTTTGGGGCCGCAGAGACAAGAAGAGGAGGATGAAGGGCCACACCAGCGCCCTCCAGTGCCGACTGCCAGCAGCAGTGTGGGGAGTCACTGGAACCCCAGCAGCCCTGCTCTGATCCCGGGGGCACCACAAGACCGCAGAGGACAGTGTAGTGCTGACTTTGCCCGCAGTCTCATACCGTTCTTGGATGACATTCCATTCGAGAGACGACTGCGGGCATGGTCAGCAATACACATTGTCCTCGATGCGTGTAGGCCCCCAAACCATCCTGGGCAGGTGTTTGATTTTTTGGAGGAGTGGCGGCTCAGCAGATCAAACATCCTGGACAGGGCCACACCCCGGGACAGGTATGTTGCGACCCAGAGGTGGTGTCCCAGAATCAGGGGCCTACAAAGCCAAGGCCAACCGGCCCAGATGCCCCAGCCTACAGGCTTCCAACCACTGGGTGAGGTACTGCATGGGGCCCTGGACCTACTCAACGAGCAGGGTGATGGTGCCACGTTACAGCCAAGGCCGGAGGATGCGGCAACCTACCACCAGCTGTAGACCCCTTTTTTTTTTTTTGTTTATTTTTTGTTCCTGTGCATTGCACAATTTCTTTGTTATGGTATTATTTGTTTTTACAAAGTTTAAACCCCAAAAAAAAAAAAAAAAAAAATCTGACATCTTTGCCATTATGGCGAAATAATACCCAGTTGACAAAAACTGCTTTGTGTCTGTCTTTTTTCAGGGAATGGATGTGTAGGTTTTTTTTGTGGGTGGGCTTAAAGTCATCATCATTAGCAAGTACTTTACGGCCCGCATGGCGCATGAAGGCACCTTGGTTATTATGTGGAAAATCATGACTGCACATACAAATGTTGCTGACAAATAAATAGTGCCTGTGTTTGTGGGGGGGTTACTTAATGACTCGGTATGGCAACAACACTGGGAACATAGATGCGATAGGCTGGGACGTCTACTTGCAACAGAGCGCGTCTACGCGTTATCTCCATAGCGTACAGTGGGACCCTTCGCCATGCTCCAGCAGGATCTTAGTACAAGCCACGTTTTCGATGCAGGCATAGGCCTGTTGCCACAAAAAATTAGCCCAAGGGGCGAGATCAACTCTATTTTGAAGTTGAGGAGGGCGCGTGGCCCATACTATTTCCTTGTCCTGAGAGCATAGTACAAGCAACGTATTCGATGCAGGTATAGGCTTGTTGCCTCTAAAAATTACCCCAAGGGGCGAGATCAACTCTATTTTGAAGTTGAGGAGGGCGCGTGGCCCATACTATTTGCTTGTCCTGAGAGCATAGTACAAGCAACGTATTCGATGCAGGTATAGGCTTGTTGCCTCTAAAAATTACCCCAAGGGGCGAGATCAACTCTATTTTGAAGTTGAGGAGGGCGCGTGGCCCATACTATTTGCTTGTCCTGAGAGCATAGTACAAGCAACGTATTCGATGCAGGTATAGGCTTGTTGCCTCAAAAAATTAGCCCAAGGGGCGGGATCAACTCTATTTTGAAGTTGAGGAGGGCGCGTGGCCCATACTATTTGCTTGTCCTGAGAGCATAGTACAAGCAACGTATTCGATGCAGGTATAGGCTTGTAGCCTCAAAAAATTAGCCCAAGGGGCGAGATCAACTCTATTTTGAAGTTGAGGAGGGCGCGTGGCCCATACTATTTGCTTGTCCTGAGAGCATAGTACAAGCAACGTATTCGATGCAGGTATAGGCTTGTTGCCTCTAAAAATTACCCCAAGGGGCGAGATCAACTCTATTTTGAAGTTGAGGAGGGCGCGTGGCCCATACTATTTGCTTGTCCTGAGAGCATAGTACAAGCAACGTATTCGATGCAGGTATAGGCTTGTTGCCTCTAAAAATTACCCCAAGGGGCGAGATCAACTCTATTTTGAAGTTGAGGAGGGCGCGTGGCCCATACTATTTGCTTGTCCTGAGAGCATAGTACAAGCAACGTATTCGATGCAGGTATAGGCTTGTTGCCTCAAAAAATTAGCCCAAGGGGCGAGATCAACTCTATTTTGAAGTTGAGGAGGGCGCGTGGCCCATACTATTTGCTTGTCCTGAGAGCATAGTACAAGCAACGTATTCGATGCAGGTATAGGCTTGTTGCCTCTAAAAATTACCCCAAGGGGCGAGATCAACTCTATTTTGAAGTTGAGGAGGGCGCGTGGCCCATACTATTTGCTTGTCCTGAGAGCATAGTACAAGCAACGTATTCGATGCAGGTATAGGCTTGTTGCCTCAAAAAATTAGCCCAAGGGGCGGGATCAACTCTATTTTGAAGTTGAGGAGGGCGCGTGGCCCATACTATTTGCTTGTCCTGAGAGAATAGTACAAGCAACGTATTCGATGCAGGTATAGGCTTGTAGCCTCAAAAAATTAGCCCAAGGGGCGAGATCAACTCTATTTTGAAGTTGAGGAGGGCGCGTGGCCCATACTATTTGCTTGTCCTGAGAGCATAGTACAAGCAACGTATTCGATGCAGGTATAGGCTTGTAGCCTCAAAAAATTAGGCCAAGGGGCGAGATCAACTCTATTTTGAAGTTGAGGAGGGCGCGTGGCCCATACTATTTGCTTGTCCTGAGAGCATAGTACAAGCAACGTATTCGATGCAGGTATAGGCTTGTTGCCTCAAAAAATTAGCCCAAGGGGCGGGATCAACATTTTTAAAATTTATGCAAGGCACTTGAGCCAAACTATATGTTTTATTTCAGTTTGAGAAATGCCCACAATGCAGGCATAGGCTTGTTGCCTTAAAAAATTCAGCCAAGAGACTGTTTTGGATTGTCTGACATAATTCAACGATCAAAAAACATCACAAGTGCATGCATTATTAAAGTAACATTACTGACACTGATTGTGTAGTTTTGTTGTCATGCAGCAAGTGTTGCAGGAACATTATTTATCCAATCTTCTTAGCAGAGGGACATTGTTTATCCTTTGTGTCAGAAGAGGACATAATGTTTAAACCGCACTGAGCCAAACGTAACAAATTTGAAAATGTCCCTCTAGGTTTGGGTACTGTCGTCTGAAGGGGTTAAGAACTTTGATGATATCCAGTCCTTGTTAAACTTAATGAGAGTGAGTCTGTCGGCATTTTCTGTTGTCAGCCGTGACCTTCTATCAGTGACAATTCCCCCAGCGGCACTAAAAACACGCTCTGATGTCACACTAGCAGCTGGGCAGGCCAGCAACTCCAAGGCATACAAAGACAGCTCAGTCCAAGCGTGAAGCTTGGAAACCCAGTAATTAAAGGGTACAGAGGGGTCGGTTAAGAAGCTGGTAGTGTCACACACATACTCGTTCAACATGTTTGACAATGTTTGTCTCCTAGACAAGGGGACCGTAGGCACAATCCGTTGCAGATTGGAAGGTCTGTTAAACATCGCCCAGTTGGTGGACATCTTACCACCACCTCTTCTTGACAATGTGGCAGTTTGTGTTCGAACCAAAGGCTGCTGTGGCAAAGAGCTGCTTGTTCGTGGTATAGCGGAGTCAGATGGTGAAATTGACATTAAATTGTCAACCACCACACTTTTGAAATAATCCATCGTTAAGCCCCTTGGTGACTGCAACAGCAGCGATGGAAACTTGTCTTTGTAGCGTGGGTCAAGGAATGTTGACAACCAGTAGAGGTCGCTGTCATAGATGTTAATGACGCGTGGATCCTGGGACAGACATTGAGACATGAAGTCAGACATGTGTGCTAGGCTACAAAGACTCATGTCTTCTGTGTCACCTGACTGATGAACAATAGGCATCATGGTCTCAAAATCGGTCTCCGCCTCCTGCTCTTCAGCCCACCCATGCTGTACCGACATAAAACTGGGGTTGGGAGTTCCATCAGGGTGCACCTCAGTACCATGGAGAAATAAATCGTCTTCATCTTCCTCATCACTGTTTTTTTCTGCAGCCAATGTTGCCGGCTGAAATTGGCTTTGCTGGCTCTGATCCTGGATGTTAAAATGTGGATCCATAGCCCTCTGCTGTGCCCTCAATGATTCTGTTTTAAGATTCAGGAGAGAATCTTTAAGCAAACACAGCATGGGGATGGTGAGACTAATAATGGACTCATCACCGCTGACCAGTTTTGTGCAGTAATCGAAGTTCTCTAGAACCTCGCAAAGGTCAGCGATCCAGACCCACTCCATCGTACCAATGTGTCTTGTATTACTTCCTGGGTGACGGGCATGTTGCAGCTGATATTCCGCTATAGCCCTCTGCTTCTCATTGAACCTAGCCAACATATGGAATGTAGAATTCCATCGTGTGGGCATGTCGCAAATTAATCTGTGTTTGGGCAAATTAAATTGCTGTTGAAGGGCAGATAGACTTGCAAGTGCCGTTGATGAATGTCGGAAATGTCCGCAATTTCTACGCACCTTCTCTAGTAGATCAGATAACTCTGGGTAATTTTTCAAGAATTTCTGAACTACAAGATTCAGTACGTGAGCCATGCAAGGCACGTGTTGAAGTTTACCGAGCTTTATTGCTGCAACAAGGTTTCGTCCGTTATCACTGACAACAAGACCTGCTTGTAGTTGCAGTGGGGCCAGCCACTCATCTGTCTGTTGTTTAACACCTTTCCACAGCTCGTTTGCAGTGTGAGGTGTGTCACCTAGACAGATGAGCTTAAGAAGAGCCTGTTGTCGCCTGGCTGATGCAGTACTGCAAAGCTCCCAACTTTGACGTGATGTGGCGGACAAATCAGCAGTGGTCAAGGAAGTTGAAGACGCACATTGTGTTGTAGAAGTATATGAGGCCGCGGACACCCGGAATGATGCTGTGCCCGCTATTCGTGGAGTTGGTAGGATCGCAGATATTCCACTATTACACTTTGGGACACTCTCGACAAGGTTGATCCAGTGAGCTGTCAGGGATATGTATCTGCCCTGTCCACAAGTACTTGTCCAGGTATCAGTTGTCAGGTGAACTTTTCCGCTCACAGCATTTGTCAGTGCACGCTTCAAGTTGTTAACCACGTGCAGATGTAGCGCGGGTATGGCAGTACGTGAAAAAAAATTGCGACTGGGGACAGTGTATCGTGGTGCTGCCACAGCCAACAACTCCCTAAAAGCCTCAGTATCAACAAGCCTAAATGGCAGCATTTCTACAGCTAACAGCTTAGAAATTTGCGCTGTCATTTGTCGAGAAAAAGGGTGTGTGGATGGGTGTTTCCGCTGCCTCTCATACAGCTGTGGAACAGACAACTGGACAATTGGCGCAGACTCACAAGTCACTTGACTACTGTCATATCTCTGGTCTAATGCAGCTTGTGGTGAGATCGTATGAGTAGGAGCTGCTGCATGAACAGTAGATGGTGAAGGACGATTCTGAAGTGGCATAACGGTGTTGAGGTCAGAAGGCCCTGCTGTCGAACCCTGATGGGCCAACCACTGACTAGGGTGCTTAAGAGTCATGTGTTTTCGCATACTGCTGGTGCTCAAGTTTACTTTGCCCTGGCCTCTGCTCAGCCTGGCATAGCAGATGTTACATATAACCACATTTGGTACTGATGGGCTATCTTTGAAAAATTTCCAGACAATGGATGTTCGTCCTTTAGGTTGTGGTGTAGGAACTGAAGGATGAGTCTGGCCAACACAAACTGTAGACACATTTTGGCCAACTGTTCTTAAAGTTGGGGCAACAGTTGGTACAGTTTGTGCAACAGTTGACACAATTTGGGCTACTGTTGTCACAGCTTGGATTCGGGATAAAGGAGTAAGCCTGGGTGCTTTAGGCGGTGGTACATAACCACTTTCCTCCTCCTGGCTGCTCTGTTGGCTCTGCATGTCAAGTGTCCAGGTTGGATCAGTGGTCTCATCATCCACCCCCTCCTCCTCAAAGTCATCTGGATAACGTGACTGGTCAGGCTGGCCAGATGAGATGTGTGTCTCATCATCATCATCATCCTCCACCTCCTGAGACGGCCTATGGCTTTGTTGAAAGGGACGTTCTTCAGGACGAGGTGAATCCAAACTTTGTCCATAGATGGAATGTACGTCTGGTTCAAGTATCTGTTCAGGCAGTGACAAAGAAAGGTCCGGTTGTCTGAATGGCTGATAAGAACCAAATAAATCTTCCGAATGCCCAAGTTCGCGGTCTAAATTTTCCTCCGTCTGGCGATGGCTTGAGGAAATAGGAAGATTTTGTGGATTAGATGACCCCGCGTTGTCAGTAGCGGCACTTGAATATGGTGTAAAGGATGATTGTGTGCTGCCAGAACCCATGGTTGATGTCTTGTCAGCCATCCAAGATGTTATTTGGTCTTGATCTTCCGGCCTCAAGACACGTTTCGGTTGAGTACTGGGAAATTTAGACAGCAGGAAGGTGGATCGATCAATCCTTGTCTGTCTACTTCTACCAGTGCCTTGTTGTTCACGACTGCTAGGGCCCGACCTCGTCCCTGTCCCTTAGCAGACTGGTTTTTGGGAATTTGGTGTTTTTGGGACATTGTTGACAAATGCACAGCCACCGAGATGGAGTTTGGTGTTGCTGTAGGCGTCACTTACTGGCGGGTTAAGTGTGTGCTAACACTTGACAGTGAAGCACTACACTATTCCCTGAAAAAATTAGAAAGTGCGCACAGCCACCGAGATGGAGTTTGGTGTTGCTGCAGGCGTCACTTACTGGCGGGTTAAGTGTGTGCTAACACTTGACAGTGAAGCACTACACTATTCCCTGAAAAAATTAGAAAGTGCGCACAGCCACCGAGATGGAGTTTGGTGTTGCTGCAGGCGTCACTTACTGGCGGGTTAAGTGTGTGCTAACACTTGACAGTGAAGCACTACACTATTCCCTGAAAAAATTAGAAAGTGCGCACAGCCACCGAGATGGAGTTTGGTGTTGCTGCAGGCGTCACTTACTGGCGGGTTAAGTGTGTGCTAACACTTGACAGTGAAGCACTACACTATTCCCTGAAAAAATTAGAAAGTGCGCACAGCCACCGAGATGGAGTTTGGTGTTGCTGCAGGCGTCACTTACTGGCGGGTTAAGTGTGTGCTAACACTTGACAGTGAAGCACTACACTATTCCCTGAAAAAATTAGAAAGTGCGCACAGCCACCGAGATGGAGTTTGGTGTTGCTGTAGGCGTCACTTACTGGCGGGTTAAGTGTGTGCTAACACTTGACAGTGAAGCACTACACTATTCCCTGAAAAAATTAGAAAGTGCGCACAGCCACCGAGATGGAGTTTGGTGTTGCTGCAGGCGTCACTTACTGGCGGGTTAAGTGTGTGCTAACACTTGACAGTGAAGCACTACACTATTCCCTGAAAAAATTAGAAAGTGCGCACAGCCACCGAGATGGAGTTTGGTGTTGCTGCAGGCGTCACTTACTGGCGGGTTAAGTGTGTGCTAACACTTGACAGTGAAGCACTGCACTATTCCCTGAAAAAATTAGAAAGTGCGCACAGCCACCGAGATGGAGTTTGGTGTTGCTGTAGGCGTCACTTACTGGCGGGTTAAGTGTGTGCTAACACTTGACAGTGAAGCACTACACTATTCCCTGAAAAAATTAGAAAGTGCGCACAGCCACCGAGATGGAGTTTGGTGTTGCTGTAGGCGTCACTTACTGGCGGGTTAAGTGTGTGCTAACACTTGACAGTGAAGCACTACACTATTCCCTGAAAAAATTTGAAAGTGCGCACAGCCACCGAGATGGAGTTTGGTGTTGCTGTAGGCGTCACTTACTGGCGGGTTAAGTGTGTGCTAACACTTGACAGTGAAGCACTACACTATTCCCTGAAAAAATTAGAAAGTGCGCACAGCCACCGAGATGGAGTTTGGTGTTGCTGGAGGCGTCACTTACTGGCGGGTTAAGTGTGTGCTAACACTTGACAGTGAAGCACTACACTATTCCCTGAAAAAATTAGAAAGTGCGCACAGCCACCGAGATGGAGTTTGGTGTTGCTGCAGGCGTCACTTACTGGCGGGTTAAGTGTGTGCTAACACTTGACAGTGAAGCACTACACTATTCCCTGAAAAAATTAGAAAGTGCGCACAGCCACCGAGATGGAGTTTGGTGTTGCTGTAGGCGTCACTTACTGGCGGGTTAAGTGTGTGCTAACACTTGACAGTGAAGCACTACACTATTCCCTGAAAAAATTATAAAGTGCGCACAGCCACCGAGATGGAGTTTGGTGTTGCTGTAGGCGTCACTTACTGGCGGGTTAAGTGTGTGCTAACACTTGACAGTGAAGCACTACACTATTCCCTGAAAAAATTAGAAAGTGCGCACAGCCACCGAGATGGAGTTTGGTGTTGCTGTAGGCGTCACTTACTGGCGGGTTAAGTGTGTGCTAACACTTGACAGTGAAGCACTACACTATTCCCTGAAAAAATTTGAAAGTGCGCACAGCCACCGAGATGGAGTTTGGTGTTGCTGTAGGCGTCACTTACTGGCGGGTTAAGTGTGTGCTAACACTTGACAGTGAAGCACTACACTATTCCCTGAAAAAATTAGAAAGTGCGCACAGCCACCGAGATGGAGTTTGGTGTTGCTGCAGGCGTTGCTGCACTGTTCTGCCACAGACAAAATAACGCTGAAGGGGTTTTTAGGACCCAAAATCTATCAGCTGGCAAAAAATTGTAAATAGTACCTCAGCTAAGCCTCTCACTTCAGCTATTAGAACAGCTGAGTGAGTAAGCGAAGCTATGAGGTCGCTCCTGTGAACACTGTAAAGGTTGCAGCTCCCTGCTTCCCTGCCTGCCTACAGTGTCACTGTACACAGTACTCCTCTGTCCTCCTGCTAGCTCTCACAAGAGCTGTTTGGGGTTAATATAAGGAATCTTGAAGTTCCCTACACTCACTGACAATCCCTATGATCTGCTCCAGAATCTACCTCACCCTGTTCTAGCTCAGATCTTCAGAGAAATGTGCTCAAAATGGCGGTGGCAAGGCTTATATACAGCCTTGCCTGTCATCGATGACATAGCCATCACGATGGACAGAAGCCAATCATAGTAATGCCACAAGAAGAGGGCTGTGGCATTACTGAATAAGATTGGCTAACATCCTTGTCCATCTTCACAAGTTTGTCTGACCTAACACGCTAGGCTGTCTCGGAAGATTTGTCGGAACATAACAGATTCTGTATTCGCGAGTCCCGAATACAGAATACAGGACTCGGATTCGTAGACTCGCTAGGATTCGCTAGGAGTCGCTACGACTCGCTCGGAATCGCTACTTACAGCGGGTATCCGTGAAGCGGTGCCATTCTCTAAACGATTTGGGGAGATTCAACCTACATAGCGATGTGATATAGCGAGTCTCGCTAGTAAAACTAGGATTCCCATTTACTTGCATTGGACTCGCTACTTTGCGAGTCCTCGCTGGGAAACTCGCCGAGTAGCGAGTCCTGCGAGTCCCTTACTACTCGCCGAGTAACGAGTCCTAGCGAGTAGATTCGCCCATCACTAGGTGCGTTCAATACTTTTTGGGGCGCGTTCAATACTTATTGGTGTGTGTTCAATACTTATTGGGACGCGTTCAATACTTTTTGTGGCGCGTTCAATACTTTTTGGGGCGCGTTCAATACTTATTGAGGTGCGTTCAATACTTTTTGGGGCGCGTTCAATACTTATTGGGGTGTGTTCAATACTTATTGGGACGCGTTCAATACTTTTTGGGGCGCATTCAATACTTATTGTGACGCGTTCAATACTTATTGGGGTGTGTTCAATACTTTTTGGGGGTGTTTCAATACTTATTGGGGTGCGTTCAATACTTTTTGGGGCGCGTTCAATACTTATTGGGGTGTGTTCAATACTTATTGGGACGCGTTCAATACTTTTTGGGGCGCGTTCAATACTTTTTGGGGCGCGTTCAATACTTATTGGGGTGCGTTCAATACTTTTTGGGGCGCGTTCAATACTTATTGGGGTGTGTTCAATACTTATTGGGACGCGTTCAATACTTTTTGGGGCGCGTTCAATACTTATTGTGACGCGTTCAATACTTATTGGGGTGTGTTCAATACTTTTTGGGGGGTGTTCAATACTTATTGGGGCTGAGTGCTCGCAATGGCCGCTTCGCGGCCATTGCGAGTCGCTGGCCGAAAATAGAACCAGAGGCTCGGCCACAAAGTTAGCGATTTACCGCTCAGGCAGCGACTCGCAATGGCCGCGACCATTGCGAGTCGCTGCCTGAGCGGTAAATCGCTAACTTTGTAGCCGAGCCTCTGGTTCTATTTTCGGCCAGTGACTCGCTAGGATTCGTAGACTCGCTAGGATTCGCTAGGAGTCGCTACGACTCGCTCGGAATCGCTACTTACAGCGGGTATCCGTGAAGCGGTGCCATTCTCTAAACGATTTGGGGGAGATTCAACCTACATAGCGATGTGATATAGCGAGTCTCGCTAGTAAAACTAGGATTCCCATTTACTTGCATTGGACTCGCTACTTTGCGAGTCCTCGCTGGGAAACTCGCCGAGTAGCGAGTCCTGCGAGTCCCTTACTACTCGCCGAGTAACGAGTCCTAGCGAGTAGATTCGCCCATCACTAGGTGCGTTCAATACTTTTTGGGGCGCGTTCAATACTTATTGGTGTGTGTTCAATACTTATTGGGACGCGTTCAATACTTTTTGTGGCGCGTTCAATACTTTTTGGGGCGCGTTCAATACTTATTGAGGTGCGTTCAATACTTTTTGGGGCGCGTTCAATACTTATTGGGGTGTGTTCAATACTTATTGGGACGCGTTCAATACTTTTTGGGGCGCATTCAATACTTATTGTGACGCGTTCAATACTTATTGGGGTGTGTTCAATACTTTTTGGGGGGTGTTCAATACTTATTGGGGTGCGTTCAATACTTTTTGGGGCGCGTTCAATACTTATTGGGGTGTGTTCAATACTTATTGGGACGCGTTCAATACTTTTTGGGGCGCGTTCAATACTTTTTGGGGCGCGTTCAATACTTATTGGGGTGCGTTCAATACTTTTTGGGGCGCGTTCAATACTTATTGGGGTGTGTTCAATACTTATTGGGACGCGTTCAATACTTTTTGGGGCGTTCAATACTTATTGTGACGCGTTCAATACTTATTGGGGTGTGTTCAATACTTTTTGGGGGGTGTTCAATACTTATTGGGGCTGAGTGCTCACAATGGCCGCTTCGCGGCCATTGCGAGTCGCTGGCCGAAAATAGAACCAGAGGCTCGGCCACAAAGTTAGCGATTTACCGCTCAGGCAGCGACTCGCAATGGCCGCGACCATTGCGAGTCGCTGCCTGAGCGGTAAATCGCTAACTTTGTAGCCGAGCCTCTGGTTCTATTTTCGGCCAGTGACTCGCAATGGCCGCTTCGCGGCCATTGCTCGCGCGTGGTGACGTCACAGTGTGACATAGCCACGGTGTTTTCGGGGGCCGACACGAAAATGCCTACGGCAATTATAGAGTAGATTTTTTTGTTGTTTTTTATTATTATGTTTTATTTTATTGTGTATTATTTATATTATTTATTTATTTATTTTTTTAGTATTTTTATTATTAAAGTTAAAAAACCGCACTTGCTGCACCTGCCGCAAGTCCCCCTATACCAGGGGTCTCAAACTCGCGGCCCGAGGGCCGCATGCGGCCCCTGGGGCTTCACTATGCGGCCCGCGGCACCTTGGACAACTTAATCATGCATTGCCCCAGTGCAGGGGGCCGCTGCAGTCCCCACTGTGTGATGACTTCTGTCCGCAGCACTAACAAGCTCTGCCACTCAGCAAGATAAATGCAAGCTGCCAGCCAATGAGAGGCCCGCAGCTAACGGCAGAATATGACGTCACCTGCGGCCTCTGGCTGGCAGATTGCATTGATCTTGATGAGCAACAGAGCTTGTCTGAGCGGCGGCTGGTGGAAGTCATAGCACAGCGGAGGCCGGAAGTCAGTACAGGGGGGACCGCGGCGGCCCCCTGCACTGGAGCGATGCATCATTAAAGTGAGAAAAGTGTGAGTGGGTGAGAAGTTGTGTGTGTGAGGGTGAGGGTGAGTGTATAAGAAAGTGTGTGCGAGTTTCAGTGTGTGTATGAGTGTGAGAGTGTGTGTGTATGAGGATGTGTGAGAGTGTGTGTGAGAGTGTGTGTGTGTGTGTGTGTGTGTGTGTGGGGGGGGGGGGGTTGTGAGTGAGTATGATAGAGTGTGTATTTGAGTGTGTAAAAAGAAGGTAAATCAGGACGGGGGGCATCACTATAAAAGGGGATCAGGATGGGACATCATCACTAAAGGGGATCAAGATGGGGGACATCACTACTAAAGGGGAATGGGAAGGGGGACATCACTAGAAAAGGGGATTAGGATGGGGACATCACTACAAAAGGGGACCATGATCGATGAGGGACATCACTATAAAAAGGGATCAGAATGGGGGACATCAGTAGAAAAGGACATTACTACAGGATGGGGACATTACTACAAGAAGAGGATCAGGATTTGTACTTTACTACATTGAGCAAAAAATTCTGGTATTACTAAAAATATCACTTCATCCTACAAGGAATGCGGCCCCCGCTGTAAATGTTTTTCTATGTGCGGCCCACCAACCCAGCCGAGTTTGAGACCCCTGCCCTATACTTTCTATGGGGATTACCGCAACCACGCCGCAACCGTTACACTTGCGGCGCGGTTGCGGTAATCCCCATAGAAAGTATAGGGGTACTTGCGGCAGGTGCGGCGGCTGTGGGGATGAGTGCTTTGCTGGGCTAAACCTGAATGGTGCACAGGGGGTTAATCACATGTCAGGTCTGTGTGTGAGTGAAGATGTGCTGATTGACTCACTGGGTTGCAGCTGGGAGTGAGTAGGCTGGATAGGAACCTGCCAGGTGTCTGAGTGAGGAGAGGACGATTCAGAAGTTCAGAGCACTGCCATGTGAAGAGGTGCTGGAAGTGATCCGTCCTCAGTGGGTAAGTGATGGGAGCCTACCAGCTGAGGAGTAGTAGTAGTAGTAGTAGTAGTAGTAGTAGTAGTAGTAGTAGTAGTAAAAGTAGTAGTAGTAAAAGTAGTAGTAGTAGTAGTAGTAGTAGTAGTAGTAGTAGTAGTACGCAATGGCCTCGCGGGCATTGCTCGCGCTACCTCAGCGGTAAATCGCTAACTGTGTAGCCGGGCCTCTGGTTCTATTTTCGCCCAGCGACTCGCAATGGCCGCTTTGCGGCCATTGCTCGCGCATGGTGACGTCACAGTGTGACATAGCCACGGCGTTTTCGGGGGCCGACACGATTTTGCCTACGGCAATTATAGAGTAGATATATTATATATGCATATATATATATACACATATACCGGTATGTGTGTGTATATATATATACTTAGAGTATATATATATATACTAGCTGTGAGCCCGATGCAAATGCATCGGGATTCTAGAACGTGCATTAATTTGATTATAGTAGTTATAGCTACTTTTTGGGGGGTCCAATACTTTTTGGGGGGGGTCCAATACTTATTGGGGCGCGTTCAATGCTTTTTGGGGTGCGTTCAATACTTATTGGGGCGCGTTCAATGCTTTTTGGGGCACGTTCAATGCTTTTTGGGGCGTGTTCAATACTTTTTGGGGGGCGTTCAATACTTATTGGGGTGTGTTCAATACTTTTTGGGGCGCGTTCAATACTTTTTGGGGCGCGTTCAATACTTATTGGGGTGCGTTCAATACTTTTTTGGGCGCGTTCAATACTTATTGGGGTGTGTTCAATACTTATTGGGACGCGTTCAATACTTTTTGTGGCGCGTTCAATACTTTTTGGGGCGCGTTCAATACTTATTGGGGTGCGTTCAATACTTTTTGGGGCGTGTTCAATACTTATTGGGGTGTGTTCAATACTTATTGGGGTGTGTTCAATACTTATTGGGACGCGTTCAATACTTTTTGGGGCGCGTTCAATACTTATTGGGGTGTGTTCAATACTTATTGGGGGTGTGTTCAATACTTATTGGGGTGTGTTTAATACTTTTTGGGGCGCGTTCAATACTTATTGGGGTGTGTTCAATACTTATTGGGGTGTGTTCAATACTTATTGGGGTGTGTTTAATACTTTTTGGAGTGCTTTGCTGGGCTAAACCTGAATGGTGCACAGGGGGTTAATCACATGTCAGGTCTGTGTGTGAGTGAAGATGTGCTGATTGACTCACTGGGTTGCAGCTGGGAGTGAGTAGGCTGGATAGGAACCTGCCAGGTGTCTGAGTGAGGAGAGGACGATTCAGAAGTTCAGAGCACTGCCATGTGAAGAGGTGCTGGAAGTGATCCGTCCTCAGTGGGTAAGTGATGGGAGCCTACCAGCTGATGTGTGCTTGGCAGCCAGTGTCCAAGGGCCAGGCGGTCACAGCTGACTTTGGGACATTGAGGGGGGGGGGCTGTGCGGCCATTGAGGGGGGAGGGGGGGGGGGGTCTGTGCGGCCATTGAGGGGGGGGGGTCTGTGCGGCCATTGAGGGGGGGGGGGTCTGTGCGGCCATTGGGGGGGGTCTGTGCGGCCATTGGGGGGGGGGAGGGTCTGTGTGGCCATTGAGGGGTGGGGGGGGGGGGTCTGTGCGTCCATTGGGGGGGGGGAGGGTCTGAGCGGCCATTGAGGGGGTGGGGGGGGGGGGTCTGTGCGGGATGATGATGATGATGATGATGATGATGACGATGATGATGACGATGACGATGACGATGACGACATTGCGCGCTACCTCAGCGGTAAATCGCTAACTGTGTAGCCGGGCCTCTGGTTCTATTTTCGGCCAGCGACTCGCAATGGCCGCTTTGCGGCCATTGCTCCGCGCGTGGTGACGTCACATAGTGACATAGCCACGGCGTTTTCGGGGGCCGACACGAAAATGCCTACGGCAATTATAGAGTAGATATATGCACACATGTATATATATATACATATCTATTATATAATCGCGAATCGGAAAAGCGCCCCTCCGCGCACACTTTCCGATGTCGTCATGTGGATACGAATTTAACATTGGGCGCGAAGCACCCAATGCTGCGCGAGCAATGGCCGCGAGGCCATTGCGAGCCACTGCCCAAAATCGATCCACAGCCTCGGCTACAACCTTAGCGATTTACCGCTCAGGTAGCGCGAGCAATGGCCCGCGAGGCCATTGCGAGTCGCTGCCTGAGCCGCAACTCGCTCCCCGGGGACCACAACTCGCCCCCCCAATGTCCGCACAGCCTCACCCAGGTCCAAACAGGCCCCCCATGTCCGCATAGCCGCCCCCCCATCTCCGCACAGCCACCCCCATGTCCGCACACCCACCGCCATGTCCGCACAGCCCCCCCCTCCCATGTCCGCACAGCCCCCCCCCCATGTCCGCACAGCCCCCCATGTCCGCACACCCACCCCCATGTCCGCACAGCCACCCCCATGTCCGCACAGCCACCCCCATGTCCGCACACCCACCCCCATGTCCGCCACCCACCCCCATGTCCGCACACCCACCCCGCAACAAAACCACCCGCCGCACCTAAGGCCCTACCCCCTAAGTCCGCCCCACCCCTACACGCTAAGCCCCGACCACCTAACCCCGACCCGCAGCATCCTAAGCCCCCGCCGATACCCTCTAAGCCCCGCCGTCTACCCCCTAAGCCACCGCCGCCCCTAAGCCCCTACCCCCTAAGCCCCGCAGCAGCCCCGACCACCTAACCCCCGACCCGCAGCATCCTAAGCCCCCGCCGATACCCCCTAAGCCCCGCCGTCTACCCCTAAGCCATCGCCGCCCTTAAGCCCCTACCCCCTGAGCCCCGCAGCAGCCCTAAGCCCCTACCCCCTAAGCCCCGTAGCATCCTAGGCCCCGCCGATACCCCCTAAGCCATGCCGCCTACCCCCTAAGGCACCGCCGCCCCTAAGCCCCTACCCCCTAACCCCCGTAGCATCCTAGGCCCCCGCCGATACCCCCTAAGTCCGCCGCACCCGTACACGCTAAGCCCCGACCACCTAACCCCGACCCGCAGCATCCTAAGCCCCCGCCGATACCCCCTAAGCCCCGCCGTCTACCCCCTGCCCCTCTCGCTAAAGCCCTACACCCTAAGCCCCCGCAGTCCCCTAACCTAATGCCGCTGTCACCTAAGGCCCTACACCCGAAGCCCCCGCCGTCCCCTAACCTAACGTCCCGTCGATCACTTACATGCCTTCAAGTCATCTGATCGTCCGTCCGATCCACAAGTCCTCCGTCCGGCCAGGCGTCCTGTTCCTCCGGCCCCGGGGGTCTTCTCTCTTCTTTCCGCCATCTCCGCTTCTTCGTCCGGCCCCGGGGATCTTTTGTCTTCTTTTCGCTAACTTCCACCTCCGACGTCCTCTTCCTTCTCATTAAGATAGAATGGACGAAAAACCCCCATTCTATCTCAATGAGATCTGAGGCCCTCTTCTGATTGGTCGCTGTATACTGCCCTCAGCCAATCAGAAGAGCCCCTCAGACTGAGACGCAGTTCTCATTCAGGTCCGCCTTTTTTTTTCCCCATTGACATACATTAGCGGTGTGTCTGCGATTTTATGGCCGGCCACCTGGTTCTATTTGTCGGCCCTAAAATCGCGGACACACCGCTAATGCATGTCTATGGGCAGTCAGCCCGATTTCGGATTGGACGCCGACCAATCAGAATTCGAGCTGACTGCCCATAGACATGCATTAGCGGTGTGTCCGCGATTTTAGGGCCGACAAATAGAACCAGGTGGCCGGCCATAAAATCGCCGACACACCGCTAATGTATGTCAATGGGGAAAAAAAAAGGCGGACCTGAATGAGAACTGTGTCTCACTCGCAAGTAAAAAAATAAATAAATTTAATAATAAAAAAAAGAATTAAAAAATAATTAAAAAAATAATTAAAAAATAATTAAAAAATAATAAATAATTAAATAAAAATAATAATAAAAAAAAAAAAAATGCGGACCTGAATGAGAACTGTGTCTCAGTCTGACTTAAAAAAATAAATAAATTAAATAATAAAAAAAATTATTTAAAAATAATTAAAAAATATAAAAAAATAAATAAAAAATAATAAATAATTCAATAAAAATAATAATAAAAAAAAAAAATATATGCTAATTATATCAGCCCTTCCAGCGGACCTGAATGAGAACTGGGTCTCAGCCTAAATAATAAATTTAATAATAAAAAAAATAATTAAAAAATAATAAAAAAATAATAAAAAAATAAATAAAAAATAATAAATAATTCAATAAAAATAATAATAAAAAAAATAAATATATGCTAATTATATCAGCCCTTCCAGCGGACCTGAATGAGAACTGGGTCTCAGCCTAAATAATAAATTTAATAATAAAAAAAATAATTAAAAAATAATAAAAAAATAAATAAAAAATAATAAATAATTAAATAAAAAATAATAATTAAAAAAAAAATTCTAATAATAATGATATTACTGCTAATAATAATGCTATTAATGCTAATAATTATGCTATTAATGCTAATAATAATGTTATTAATGCTATTATTAATGCTAATAATCCTATTATTAATTCTATTAATACTAATAATAATGCTATTAATGCTATTAATAATGTTATTAATGCTATTATTAATGCTAATAATGCTATTATTAATGCTATTTATGCTAATAATAATCCTATTAATGCTATTAATAATGCTATTAATGCTATTAATGCTAATATTTATCCTATTAATGATATTATTAATGCTAATAATGCTAATAATAATGCTATTAATGCTATTAATGCTAATAATAATGCTATTAATGCTATTAATAATGTTATTAATGCTATTATTAATGCTAATAATGCTATTATTAATGCTATTAATGCTAATAATAATGCTATTAATGCTATTAATAATGCTATTAATGCTATTATTTATGCTATTAATGCTATTAATGCTAATATTTATCCTATTAATGGTATTATTAATGCTATTAATGCTAATAATAATGCTATTAATGCTATTAATGCTAATAATAATGCTATTAATGCTATTAATAATGTTATTAATGCTATTATTAATGCTATTAATGCTAATAATAATGCTATTAATGCTATTAATAATGCTATTAATGCTATTAATTATGCTATTAATGCTAATATTTATCCTATTAATGGTATTATTAATGCTATTAATAATCCTATTAATGCTATTAATGCTATTAATAATGCTATTAATGCTATTAATTATGCTATTATTGCTATTAATGCTAATATTTATCCTATTCATGGTATTATTAATGCTATTAATGCTAATAATAATGCTATTAATGCTATTAATGCTAATAATAATGCTATTAATACTATTAATAATGTTATTAATGCTATTATTAATGCTAATAATGCTATTATTAATGCTATTAATGCCAATAATAATGCTATTAATAATGCTATTAATGCTATTAATGCTAATATTTATCCTATTAATGCTATTAATGCTAATAATAATGCTATTAATGCTATTAATAATGCTATTAATGCTATTAATTATGCTATTAATGCTATCAATGCTAATATTTATCCTATTAATGGCATTATTAATGCTATTAATGCTAATAATAATGCTATTAATGCTATTAATAATGTTATTAATGCTATTATTAATGCTATTAATGCTATTATTAATGCTATTAATGCTAATAATAATGCTATTAATGCTATTAATAATGCTATTAATGCTATTAATTATGCTATTAATGCTATTAATGCTAATATTTATCCTATTAATGCTATTAATATTGCTATTAATGCTAATAATAATGCTATTAATGCTATTAATAATGTTATTAATGCTATTATTAATGCTAATAATAATGCTATTAATGCTATTAATAATGTTATTAATCCTATTATTAATGCTAATAATGCTATTATTAATGCTATTAATGCTAATAATAATACTATTAATGCTATTAATAATGTTATTAATGCTATTATTAATGCTAATAATGTTATTATTAATGCTATTAATGCTAATAATAATGCTATTAATGCTATTAATAATGTTATTAATGCTATTATTAATGCTAATAATGCTATTATTAATGCTATTAATGTTAATAATAATGCTATTAATGCTATTAATAATGTTATTAATGCTATTATTAATGCTAATAATGCTATTAATGCTAATAATAATGCTATTAATGCTATTAATACTGTTATTAATGCTCATAATACTGCTAATAATGCTATTAATACTGCTATTACTGCTAATAATAATGCTATGGCTTATATTATTGCTATTGATGATGCGATTATTATTTAAAAATGTTTAAAAAAACAATAAACATATTTTAGATACCCGATGCATTTGCATCAGGCTAACAGCTATAACTACTATAATCAAATTAATGCACGTTCTAGAATCCCGATGCATTTGCATCGGGCTCACAGCTAGTATATATATATATACTCTAAGTATATATATATACACACACTATATATTTATATTTGCAGATATATGTATGTGTGCGTATATATATAGTTACTCTGTCACGTTGTGAAGTGTGAAGTTTCACATGAGGTCAGAGAAACACATTGCTTTATCTGACCTCAGGTGACACAGACCAGGAACTCGCCCCCTTCACTGCACGAGCCTTCAAGTATAAATTTTCAGAAATCTTCACTAACGGACGGACATCTAACAGGATCCTGGATGGGTATGTGGGAGTAATAAAGATGGAGTCAAAATATGTATTTGTGTTTTTTGTTGTAATAAAAAAAATATTCTCGGTGTTGTGTCTTCTTTACTACTAAATAGAGATTCATAATGGCCGTGTCTAATATTGGCGCGACATTATAAATCTCGGGCTTAGTGCCAGCTGCTAAAAGAAAGGTGGCATTAACCCCTGATTACCCAGTCTGCCACCGCCAAAGGGCAGCTGGAAGAGCTGGGTACAGCTCCAGAATATTGCGCTTCTATAAATGCGCAATTTTTTGGGGCGGCTGCGGGCTGCAATTCTCAGCGGGGGTGGCCCAGAACGCTTGGGCCTCCCTACGCTGGGGATTCTAGCCCTCAGCTGCCTAGTTGTACCTGGCTGGCAAAGAAAAATGCGGCGAAGCCCCATGCCGTTTTTTTCTTGCCAGCCAGGTACACCTAGGTAGTTGGGGGTGAATGGCAGCTCCCAGCTGCCTAGTTGTACCTGGCTAATAAAGGAAAATACAGCAAAGCCACTTGCCATTTTTTTCTTGCCAGCCACATACACCTAGTCAGCTGGGAGCTGCCATTCACCCCCAACTACCTAGGTGTACCTGGCTGTATACATACATATATATACAGATATATGTGTGTATATATATATATATCTATATATATATATATATATATAGTTAGAGTATATATATATATATATAGTGTGTGTGCATATATATATGTGCATATTATTATATATATATATATATATATATATATATATATATATATATATATATATATTATATATGCACAAACACTATATTATATATATATATATATATACTCTAGCTATATATATATACACACACAAATAAATATATGCAAATATATATACTCTAACTACATATACACAGATATATATGTATATATATATAGTTAGAGTATATATATATACATATATAGTGTGTGTGCATATATATATATGTGTGCATATAATATATATATATGTAGGCTAGAGAAAGGGACAGGATCCCGAAACGTTGTCACCACCCACCTGATGGCCGAATAAAGGCGGTTGTTTCACAAAGAAGAGTGCTGCAGTCCTTTATTTTGTATATATATTATATATATATATATATATATATATATACACATGCACACACACATATATATAATCTAACTAGTGCATATATATATATATATATACACACATGAAATATGCCTAATCAAAGTTAATATATATATATGTGTGTGTGTAATCCATATATACATGTGGATTACACACACATATATATGTGCAGTTTTGGGAGGGAGGGGGCCGTCGATACTCATCTTCCGAAGACGCCGATCGTTGCCTAGCGACGCTGGGATTCAGCGTCGGCTTCTCCCGCCGCACTGCGCATGCGCGGGCCGGAAATGACGCGGTCCCCGGCCTCGCGTCATGAAGAGCGGGGCGGGATGATTTGAATGGGCTCCCCGCTCTTCAAACGGATAATGCCGCCCATTAGGGTGTTAGGAAGGGAGCGAGGCGGGGGGAGCGCGGCTCTGGGGACACCACCTTGCAGACAAGAGCAGACAAGAACGCCCCACAGACGAAAAAACTGTAAGTTTATAAAGTGTTTTATTCACCTTATATAAAGCCCTATTAGGACAGGCAGGGATGGTTAGGGAGCTAGTTAGGGTCTGTATGGGCAGGTAGTGATAGGTTAGAGGCCATAGATTAGGTGACAGGTTCCCTTTAAAGAGTAGCAATTTGAAAAGTCAATATAGACCCTCTATAGAGCCATATCATATGACCATGGTGTCATATGATAAGGCTTGTTAGAGGGTCAATATTGACTTTTAGGATTGCTACTATCAATAGGCAGCAGTAGAATTCAAGTCCTCTTTAAAGAGACAATTTGCATATTTAATTTCCCAGAGAAGCATGCAGGGTGTTTAAAGGCCACTTTACACACACAGATATCTGTGACCAACTTCTGAACAGATCTCTGGTTGCAGTGAAATCATGGACACATTGCTCCATTTTGTACACAGCCGCAAAATGGAACAATGTGTCCATGATTTCACTGCAACCAGAGATCTGTTCAGAAGTTGGTCACAGATATATGTGAGTGTAACGTGGCCTTAAGTCTTTTCATATACTGACATACCAGACCTGACATGTCACCTCACATTATAGTCCAGATCCCCAGTCGTAGCCTCTCACCAAGCGAAATCATATCTCATACTTTGTACTGACGAGGAGCAAACATTCTGGAACACAGTGTCTGCAAATTGAGAATATAATTCAGTTTATATCCTTGGTCATATGATAAGGCTCATTAGAGACTTTATGACCAAGGACATATATATATAGGTCCTTTGCCTTGTCCCGCACCCTAATGCGAGTGGCACCTAGTGATGAGCGAGTGTATTTATTACTATTCGCTACTCGCATAGATAGTACAGTATTCGGGTTACCTGTTATATAGCAAGTACTTGTTTACTTACCTCGCAAAATTAGGATGTCCTACCTAGCAGTTTTGGCGCCTCATTTGCAGCCACTACACAGACAGTGCTTCTTAACCAATCACAGTAATGCCGCAGTCATCTTGCTTGTGGCATTACCATGATTGGGTGACCGTGCAGCATCATAGGGTCTACATACAGTGTTGGCCAAAAGTATTGACACCCCTGCAATTCTGTCAGATAATACTCAGTTTCTTCCTGAAAATGATTGCAATCACAAATTCTTTGGTATTATTATCTTCATTTAAATTGTCTTCAGTGAAAAAAACACAAAAACAATTGTCCTAAAGGCAAATTGAATATAATTCCACACCAAACATAAAAAAGGGGGTGGACAAAAGTATTGGCACTGTTAGAAAAATCATGTGATGCTTCTCTAATTTGTGTAATTAACAGCACCTGTAACTTACCTGTGGCACCTAACAGGTGTTGGCATTAACTAAATCCAGTTGACATGGATTAAAGTTGACTCAACCTCTGTCCTGTGTCCTTGTGTGTACCCCATTGAGCATGGAGAAAAGAAAGAAGACCAAAGAACTGTCTGAGGACTTGAGAAACCAAATTGTGAGGAAGCATGAGCAATCTCAAGGCTACAAGTCCATCTCCAAAGACTTGAATGTTCCTGTGTCTACCGTGCGCAGTGTCATCAAGAAGTTTAAATCCCATGGCACTGTGGCTAACTTCCCTAGATGTGGACGGAAAAGAAAAATTGACAAGAGACTTCAACGCAAGATTGTGCGGATGGTGGATAAAGAACCTCGACTAACATTCAAACAAGTTCAAGCTGCCCTGCAGTCCGAGGGTACAACAGTGACAACCTGTACTATCCGTCGGCGTCTGAATGAAAAGGGACTGTATGGTAGGAGACTCAGGAAGACCCCACTTCTTATCCCGAGACATAAAAAAGCCAGGCTGGAGTTTGCCAAAACTTACCTGAGAAAGCCTAAAACGTTTTGGAAGAATATTCTCTCTTTTTGGGCAAAGGCATCAACATAGAGTTTACAGGAGAAAAAAAGAGGCATTCAAAGAAAAGAACACGGTCCCTACAGTCAAACATGGCGGAGGTTCCCTCATGTTTTGGGGTTGCTTTGCTGCCTCTGGCACTGGACTGTTTGACCGTGTGCATGGCTTTATGAAGTCTGAAGACTACCAATAAATTTTGCAGCATAATGTAGGGCCCAGTGTGAGAAAGCTGGGTCTCCCTCAGAGGTCATGGGTCTTCCAGCAGGACAATGACCCAAAATACACTTCAAAAAGCACTAGTAAATGGTTTGAGAGAAAGCACTGGAGACTTCTAAGGTGGCCAGCAATGAGTCCAGACCTGAATCCCATAGAACACCTGTGGAGAGATCTAAAAATGGCAGTTTGGAGAAGGCACCCTTCAAATATCAGGGAACTGGAGCAGTTTGCCAAAGAAGAATGGTCTAAACTTCCAGCAGAGCATTGTAAGAAACTCATTGATGGTTACCAGAAGCGGTTGATTTTGGCTAAAGGTTGTGCAACCAAGTATTAGGCTGAGGGTGCCAACTCTAAAGCAGTACTATAAACATTTACTACTGCCTGCTATAAAGCACGCACCTGTCTATTTTCCCTGCTGTTCTTGGGGGTCACAGTCTGCTTTCTGCTGTCCTCCTGAGCCATATTAATACAGTGCTAGTTCCGTAGCCAAATCCAAAGCAGTACTACAAACATTTATTGCTGCCTGCTACAAAGCAGGCACCCGTCAATTTTCCCTGCTGTTCTTGGGGTCACAGCCTATCTTGTGTTGTCCACATGAGCCACATTAATGCAGTGCTAGTATCCTAGCCAAATCCAAACCAGTACTACAAACATTTACTACTGCCTGCTACAGAGCATGCACGAGTCAATTTTCCCCATTGTTTTTGGGGTCACAGCCTGCCTTCTGCTTTCCACATGAGCCACGTTAATACGGTGCTAGTGCCCTAGCCAAATCCAAAGCAGTACTACATTCCTTTAGTACTGCCTGCTACAAATCATGCACCTGTCAATTTTCCCCGCTGTTTTTGGGGTCACAGCCTGGCTTGTGCTGTCAACATGAGCCATGTTAACACAGTGCTAGTACCCTAGCCAAATCCAAAGCAGTACTACAAGCATTTAGTGCTGCCTGCTACAAGGCGCGCACCAGTCAATTTTCCCCAATATTTTGGGGGTCACAGCCTGGCTTGTGCTGTTCACATCAGCCACGTTAATACAGTGCTAGTGCTCTAGCCAAATCCAAAGCAGTACTACAAGCATTTAGTGCTGCCTGCTACAAAGCACATACCTACCCCTTTCCCCGCTTTTTTGGGGTGACATTTAGTTTTGCTTTGTGCCGCCAAAAGTTCACCAATTATTACAGTCCTATAGTGCTTATAAAATCCTAAGCAGTACTACAGTTTAATGTTGTTTGCCAGAAAGCATGAACTATTCATTTTCTCCCCAGTCAGTTTTGGGGTCACATTTTGCTTGGCCTGTTCTAAGAATTCCTAATACATTAATAAGGTTCTAGTGAGCTATTAAAATTTTGTCAAATACAGTCTCTAGTAGCTGAGAATAGTGTAAGAACATTTTTTTCAAGCAGGAACAGAGAAAATAGAATAGCGTTCCAGTACCTGCATATTAGACCAATAAGTTCAATAACTCTTTTAGAGCTACATTTTCAACACAAGCTAACTCCATTCACTGAGAGCAGTAACAGATGCAAACCAGCAGAGGAGCCTGACTGATATATCAACCATTAAGACTAAATATGGGATCAAACTCTATAAGTGGCTGAAGTCATTGCTTAGACCTGGTGATGCAGAGCCTTATATAGAAGGCTGACTAGATATCAGGGTCAGTAATGGTATAAAGCTGATAAGAGTGACCTTACTATTATCAGTATAAATCAACCTCTATTATACATATACTGAACAAGGGGAACGCTAATGTGGCAGACCTCTAAAGAAACTACACTATACCTACCATATGATGGATATATAAGGGCCTAACCAGCAAAGCCTTTTGGATGACACACAGACTGTAACAGGACAAGACTGTGACAAGGCACACCATACCAGGTGTAGACCAAAAGCTTATAACGTGGTATTGTGAAGAGGATACCATTTGAACCACTAAGGACTGCCTCATATGTTCTCCTAGCAACTAGAACCATCCTGGAATCTGTTTCAATGGACTCATAACCTAGGATCAAAATAAAATAGATTTGATCCATATACTACTGTAGAAGCATATTGTATAATGCCCCTGACGAGCCTCTCAAACTATTATGAGAGGCGAAACGCGTCAAGCTATGTTTTGTTTGCTAAGCAGGTTATATCACTAATCTGTAGACCTTGACTTGACCAATCACCACTGATGTGGACCTGGAACTGAGGGTTGGGCTTTGGACCTTTAACAGGGTGACAACTACAATACACACGACCGCCTACCAATTGTTGTTATCGGTTGTGGACCACCATTGATGCACAGTGTATCCGGTGGTCCCTCCCTTTAACATCAATCTATCTTGGGTTTGACTTCACAGACCATCAACCAAACCCCACAAAACCCTCTGCTCTAGTACCATTAGTGGGCTGTTGTGTGTTTGTTGTCTAGGTGGGTGGGAAGTCTGCACAATTGCACAAATTCACTTATTTTACACCATGTTTTAATAAAAACCCTTAACATAAAAACAGCTAATGAGGACAAAAAGGTTATCCCTTATTATTCTACTAGCTGGGTGCCCGATGCACATGCATCGGGATTCTAGAAGAGCGAGTCTCTGACTCGCAATGGCCGCTTCGCGGCCAATGCTTTGCGCTGCTAAGGCGACTCGCCATGCCCGCTGCGCGGGCATAGCGAGTCGCCTTAGAACTGCTCGCAATGGCCGCTGCGCAGTCAATGCTTCGGGCGTATCCACATGACCACGCTGACTCGCAGCGCGAGTGGTCTCAAAAGGGGCAAAAAAACCCATTCGCAATTATATAATAGATAAGTTAACCTGGATAAACCTCTAGACGAAATTTCGGTGAAATACTGTATAAGATATATGTCCACTGTCCAATGTTAAATGCTTGTTGTGTATTTGCTATCTGCGCCTAACTTTTTGAAATGAAGACACTTTTTTTGTGGTGTCATTGTTGTGTGTTTTGTGAATTTAACTTGGCTCCACCTGTCACTCATCTCCCTATTCAAGACTGAAGCTCCAATTCCACTATACTACTATCGTGACACCATTGATTTTAATGTGGTTCGGTATTTCGTATTTCATTGACCTTCTCGCCGATGTAGTGGGCAAACATATGCCCGCTTGGCAAACCAAACACGGACTTTAAAAGGTTTGGTTATCTCTAGTTAAAATACGTTTGAAAAACGTACGTTTTTTGTTGAATTTAAGTTGGGTTGCTGTCATCTGGAGGGATTTGATAACAAACAGGGGATACATCCAGTCCTTGTTGAATTTATTCAGAGTAAGTCTGTCTGCATTTTCCGTGTAGAGGTGTGTGCGCCTATCAGTGACAATTGATTGCCTCAGTGTAACTGAAAACACGCTCTGACATCACACTAGCAGCAGGGCAGGCCAGCATCTACAAGACATATAAGGATAGATCATGCAAAGTGTTCAGCTTGGACATCCAATAATTAAAGGGAATTGAAGCATCAGGAATGAAGCAGGTATGATCACATAAGTATTCTTTGAGTATGTTGTTCAACTTCTATCTGCTTGGCATTGTTACAGGCACATATAGCCCTTGCTGATGTGCTGCTTTATTGAAAATGGCCCAGTTTGGGCACATTTTCCCCCCACCCTTTTGGAGCAGATGTGTATCTCTCACCATTTATCCTTGCTGTTGAAAAGAGCCAGTAATTCTGCTGCCAGCATTGTTAGAGGGTGATATTTTCAGCAACTGATCTACAACGGCACCTCTTGAAGGATTTCATTGTGCAACCCTTTGGTGACTCCAAAAGGAGAGAAGAAATTTTCTTCTTGTAGCATCAGTCAAGAAAGGTGGCTAACCAGTATAGGTTGTGGGTGAAAATGTGTATCACGTGAGCTTCTTAAAACAGACACTTACACATGAACTGTGCCTTGTAGGCCAAGCTGCAAACAAACAAAGGTTCTGTGTCCCCAACAGGAGAGACAATACCCATCCTCCCCTCACGCTGACTCGCCTCCACCTCCTCCTCTCCATCCCATCCAAGCTGGGGTGTGGAGTCCCCTCTGTAGCAATGGGAGTCCTCTTGATAGCACATAAAAACAAGTTTTCATCCTTCTCATCTTCCTCATCATCACCCAATGTTGCCTCAGAATTTTGGCTGGGCTGGGTATTATCACCCATTGGGAAATCTTCATCCATAGCCCCATGCTGTTCATTCAAAGATTCCTCTTTGAGATTGTTCAGTGATTGTTTCAACAGACAGAGCAGTGGGATGGTTATGCTGATAATAGCCTGACCATGACTCACAAGATTGGTGCAGTACTCAAAGTTATCAAGAACCTCCCAAATGTATAGAGTAGGGCCCTCCCAAATGTATAGAGGAGGGCCCACCCAAATGAATGCAATAGGGCCCTCTCAAATGAAATGAAGAGGGTTCTCCCTAATGTACACATTTGGAAGGGGCCTTCTCTATTATTTTGGGAGGGCCCTCCTGTATATATTTGGGAAGACCCTCCCAAAAGTATAGAGAAGGGCCCTCCTAAATGAATAAAAGAGGGTCCTCTCAAATGAATAGTGGAGGGCTCTCCCTAATGTTCAGATGACCTTCAGTGGCATCAACCATGGCCTTGCTTATGCCATTATTCTTAAGGCAGTGGTTTCAGCCCCAAATGTATAGAAGAGAGCCCTCCCAACATATTTTACAGACAGGGTCACCTCAGGGCCATCACCAAATTCAGCTTTCCTGACACCTGCAGGCCCACTGAAAATTGAATAGAGGCCTGCAGAATGACATGGAGGAGGAGGGGAGACAGAAAATGTCATACAAGGAGATGGAAACCATGATGTAAGTTGGGGGCCACTATTCTTGGCAAGGCTAGGATGTGTGATGTCCCAGGCTGTTACTCTCTCCCACCCTCCACCAGATTCACCCAGTGTACCATCAGAGAATTGTATTGTTCCTGACTGGCCAAAACAACTCCTCCTCGTGTCTGTTGTTATGTGGACGTTCCCAGTTACGGCGTTGGTCACAGCATGGTTGATATTGTTTCACACATGCTTATGTAACGCGTGGATAGTACACCGGCTAAAATAGTGGCGGCTATGAACCGAGTATTGTGGAGCAGCCACAGGCAAGAGATCACGGAAACACTCTGTTCCCACAAACCTAAATATCAACATCTCCACACCTGAGGAAGATACAGAATCTATCGAAACATGTTGTGAAATAGGAGGGGAGCCTGAATAAAGGTCTGTTGAAAAACCATCCCAGTGTCTGCTGCCTTTGTGCCTGAGCGCCTCCAATTAGACCACTTACAGTTTGTTTACCTTCTAATATAAATCCCTCTATGAAGGTAAAGCGGCGTGGAGCAGCTAGGCGCAGAGTGCAGCTTAACGTGAGGACCTGGCGTTGCCTGGCAACAGGAGCTTTAACTTAAGGACCTGCGGTGATGTGACCAGATGCTCGGAGCCCCCGGAGCACGCGGTGTGCGGATGAGCTAGAGCCTGTGAAGGGCGCCTTATCAAGTGTATTACCGGGTTGTGCGGGGACAGCACAACCCGATAAGGTGGCCACCTATTAGTACGCCACGCTAAATAAAGCCCCCCTGGTAACCGCACTATTGCGCCCCTTTCTCTCTCTTTTCTCTTGAAAGAACTGGATGAGGTTGATGTTTGCTTTGTCTGTGCAACCGCAGCTTGTGGGCAGGAGGTATGAGTGCCTGCTTCATGGAGAGTAGATTGTGAAGGAAGGACATAGCATAGGCGACATGGCAGTGGTTTGATCTGCAGACACAGATTTGGATCCACTGGAAGTTTGTTTCATTGTATGCAGTGTGCGTGGATCAAACAACAACGTCCTTTTTGGATTTAACATACCAACGGGCAAACTCTAGCTGGCCTTATAAAGTGTGTGGAATAGCTAACTAAAAATGATGTATGAGAGAGGGACCTATGAAATGTATAAAAAAAGGGCCCTCTCAATTGTAAGACAAAAAAAGCCACAACAGTACGTGTGAACAAATGGTAAACGGGATATTTTTTTGTTTCTTATATACAAGTGATTATGCAGGAAAAACTGTTTCTTAACCTTTTTAGCCTGTTATATGCAATTTAAGCTAGGTTTAGTAGGTGTTCTTGTGTATCTGTAAAAGTGGCGTAAGGGTATGTGCGCACTGGGCGGGTTTTCGGCGGTTTACCTGTGTAAACCGCCGTTTTGCATACATTAGTTTTATTTAAATTTATGTTAATCCAAACCGACGTTTGGATTAACATTGAAACTAATGTAACCCGCCCAAGCCTGTGCACATACCGGCGGTTACCCAGCGTCATCCGTTGCTAACCCGCAGGTTTCCCAGCGGGTTAGCAAAGAATGACCAAGTTCTAAAAACCGGCCGGTTCTGCAGCGGCTGCAAGCAGAATCATGTGCTGCTTCCAGCCGCTGCAGAATCGCCGCCGAGAACCCGCTGGCAGCCGCCGGATAACGCCCGGCTCCCGCAGCTCATACCCGCCAAGAAGCCGGTGCACGGCGCCGGAGCTTCCTGGCGGGTCCCGCCAGCAGCCGCCGACCGAACCGCCGGGTAAGTGTGCACTTACCCTAATACTGCAACAAACATATTCCCAGAAACCTTATGTGAGTCAGAAATGCCTTCTGGCATATACTCTCCAGGCTCTTCCCATTCTGTTTCATCACTTTCCTATTCATTTCAGCCTTTTCCTCAGGTCCCCAGACCTCTTTGTCAGGTCCAGCAGAAAATTACTCATATTTCCCACTGACTTGCATTGTACTCGCTATTCAGAACGAACACGCAATTATTACACAGTATTTGTTATGAGTATAGCAATTATGAATATTTTGGTACTCGCTCATCACTACTTGCATCTTCTGACACACATCTCAGGTGGTCTCATCAGCTGAGATGTGTAGCTAACACCACTGATCGGATCAGCGATCTGATCGGTGGTATTAACCCTTTGGATCACTCTTTCAGTGACTGACAGCGCGATCCATAGCACCACAGCGGGCATCGGACTGTTCCCTGCTGTGATGGGAGATCCCATGAAGCAAACACTGGACCTCCGCTGTCACCTGTACAGCACGGGGTTCTGAAATGACCCCGGAAGTTATATGAAGTCAATTCCTGCTGGCGATGACCCAGTGACATCACCAGTAGGGAGTGATCACTTCCTCTGTGTTCAGATAAGCTGTAGCCCATCAGAACACAGGGGTAGAAATCAGAGTGAAGTGCTGAGGCCCTCTAGTGGCCAAAGTAAAATAATGAAAAAAAATAATTACTAAAACATGAAAAAAAGATAAAAGTTCAAATCACCCCCCTTTTGCCCGATTGAAAATAAGACTGTTAAAAAAAACTAAAAATATACACATATTTGGTATCTGTAAACTGCGTAATGGGAAATAAAAACTAAACCCCCAAATTAAAGTTTTTTGGCCACCGCAACATTGCAATAAACTGCAATAACATAAAAATAGTATAATTAGAAACGTCAGCTCAAGATGCAAAAAATAATCTATCACATAGCCCCAGATCACAAAAAATGAGAACGCTATGGGTTGCAGTAAATGGCACAAGAGCGCAATTCTTTTTCTTTAAAAATTTCTGACTATTTTTCAATACTTAGATAACAGTAAAAGTATACATATTTGGTATCTATGAACCCTTACTGAACTGAGGAATCATACCAACATGTAAATTTTACCATATAGTAAACATGGTGAATGAAAAACCCAAAAAACAAATGTCTAATTGCACTTTTTTTGCAATTTCATCACACTTGGAATTTTTTTCCTATTTTCCTGTACACTATATGGTAAAATAAATTATTTCTTTTGAAAGCACAACTTGTCCTGTAAAAAACAAGCTCTCATATGTCTATATTGACGGAAAAATAAAAAAGTTATGGGTCTTGGAAAAAGGGGAGAGAAAAATGAAAAGCGGAAAATCGCCCAGGGATAAAGAGGTTAAAGAGGCAATTTGCATATAAAATTTCCCAGAGGAGCATGCAAGGTGTTTAAGTCACCTTATATACTGACATGCCAGACCAGACATGTCATCTCCCCATAAGGAGAAACATTACAGTCCAAATCCCCTTAGAATACAAATACAGACAAGTGCAATGTCATCATTGCTATAGAAACTAAATTATTATACTCTAAACAGCTAAATTACCTGTGGGGGACAGAACATTTGGCAAGTTTTGCCCAGCAACAGACTGGAAGTCAAGTAACAGTCAAATGTAGGGATTAGCTCACAATGGGAGGGATTATTTTACAGGTAAGAGACAGTTTCCTACTAGAACTTCAGAGGACCCTGCTAACAATTAGTACAGACATATAAGTGTGACAGGTCATCAGGGCCATATGTAGTGGGTGACTCCTGGAAACTGCAAGGTTGAGGTTGAAGTGAGTTAGCGTGATCCTTGGGTGTTGGTTGAAGCATTGAACATAAACAACGAGAGGGCTAAAGATTCACCATCCAGCCAGCAACCCCAGAGTGAAGCGGCCAGAGAACAGACAAATGGCCAGGCACCTAAACCATCAAGATTTCAGGTTATCATCATTGTTGTATTATGGTGATCAGCTTTCCCAGGTGGAACCTCTACAAACAACACCAAGCAAAAGGCTCTTCATTGATGCTATGGCAAATCCCCTAACTCCCTTCCTTATGGAGAGAAGAGATCTTAATCTGGAAGCATCTAGGAACATGAGGTTTCATTCCTGATGTAGTGGTCAGACCCCTGTACCCCTTTTTCTATGAGGGAAAGAGACTTGCATCCGCTGAATGGGAAGCTGACCATCATGCACCATGCTGTTGTTTTTGGCTGGGATGTTCTGGAACTCACAGAACCAGCAAGATCAAGCACAAGCCAGTGGGAACTAGAACTCTGATGGTATGCTGTCATTGAACAGAGTCGGACAAAAGCCAGGTCAAAGGTGTTAGGCTGGTTTCACACTGCAGTTTTTTCCCTGATCAGGTTCGATCAGGTTTGTCTGTCAAAACCAAGAGTGTCTCCAAAACCCAGAACAGGTGTCAATCTTTCAATTATAGTTTTTCTCTGCAAGTTCCTCTTCTGGTTCCTCTCCTGGCTTTGAGACACAAACCTGATCGAAATTGATCAGGGAAAAAATGGCAGTGTGAAACCAGCCTTACCGTCTTTGTGTGTCTCAGAGGTTGACAGCTGTGAGAGGCCAAAGATCTGGTTAGACATAGAAGCAGATGCAGATGGGGAGGTGGGACTGCCTATGGGGATGTTGAAGTTTCCCATAGTAAGGACTGGTATTTCAGAGGACACGTAGTACAGCAGCCATGCAGAAAAATGGTCAAAGAACTGGGTGGGTGAATCTGGGGAATGGTATACCACAGCTACCCTGAGGAAGAGGGGATGGAAAAGCCTAATGTTATGGACCTCAAAAAAAGAGAGAGTGATAGAGCTGAGAGCTGACCTGGAAAGAGCATTGTGGGGACAGAAATAAGCCAACTCCACCACCATGTTTATTCCTAGGTCTGGGAAAATGTGAAAAATGTAAGCTGCCATGAGAAATAACGGCTGAGGAAACGGTATCTAAATCCTAGATCCAGGTTTCAGAGAGGTGGTCAGAAAAAAGATGGGTGCACCACAATATATAAACAATATCAGAGGGTGCTCACCGTGCCAAGCAGGGGAACATTCATAGGCAGGAAAGATGAGGCACATGAAAGGGAGTAACACCATACAAAGTAAATTGTGAATCAAACATATATACTATATTACATGTGTTCTGTATTGCCATAACGGTTTGATAAATCTCTAGGTGTATACCCCCTTTGTCCTGCTATATCACCACGGTGATTGTCTATTTTATATATGCCCTTGAATACATCAGGTCATTATTTCTACCTACTGGTATATTCTACCTTTCAGGTGCATCGGTTTATAAATGTTTATATGCAAATTTGTTATATCCGGTTGTTTCCTGTTATATATCTTTAACTGTATCACCACTGCATATGGTCTATTATAATTCCTTGACATTGTCACTTCGTTTATCGTCATGCCGTCATCTCATCGGGGGGCCCCTAAAGGTTTTTAAGGCTATGTGCCCACTGGACGTTTTATGGGTCTGTTTTTTAGCGTTTTCCGTCGGCGTTTTCCGCTGAGTTTTATGTTAATTTACGTTAATCTTAACCAGCGGTTGGCTTAACATGCTAGTCAATGGATTTTAGAAAACGCTGTGTACATTAGAACGTTTTTTTTTGTCTCCTTTCCACTTTCTTCACTGGTTTTCCACCGGTTTTCAAAGATAGAGCAGGTGAATTCTTTTGAGCGTTTTTCCAGCGGTTCCAGCTTACAAGTGCACAAAAAACAGTCTTTAAAACGCTATGAAAAACCGCCAGAAAACCGCCGCTAAAACGCTGTACAAACGCTATAAAACCGCTCAAAAAACGATGGACACTGCTGAGGTCAGAAAACTCAGTTTCTGCAATTCTCCTCCGGTTTTCTGACGGTCTGCAAAGATGCAGAACCGTCCAGTGGGCACATACCCTAAGTGTTTTTAAACTTCCCACCACTGTATATTAATAAAGTATTTGTTTGATTCACAATTTACTTTGTATGGTGTTGCTCCCTTTCATGTGCCAGGTTTCAGAGTGGGCCAGCAGATTAAGAGGGTTAGTGAGAAAGTAGTTGTGAATGTAGGCACATTTATTGCATACTGACCATGGGTTCCAGAGCATTCAATTAAAAGAGGAAGAGGAAGGTGTATAAGTAAAGTTAATAAGGTTAGCAGGGTTTCTGTGTAAGTTGGGGGAGGGATTGAAGTTGGAAGAGGATAGACCATGATTAAGAGAGATATCACCTGACACTAGCCACAGGAAAAAGAGAAAGAGCAAATAGTTTTCAGATTTGTGACATGCTTTATGATGCAGAACATGATGGACTGAGATTATTCAGTAAGATGAAAAGAGCATGTGAGCTGTTTATGTGAGAAGGAAGGAGAGAGAGACTGATGTGGATGAGGGGTGATGGAGGAGAGATGGGGCTGTGAAAGTGGATGAAAAAAGCACATAGGAAAATAGACATTGAAATAAAGTATATAGTTAAAAAAGGGAGTTAAAGAATGTGGGTTAACTGACTTTTGCCCTGACTAACTGCCATTGGAGTAACTGCGACATACTTAGCAATGAGGACACTTTGCATAAGAGGACACATGCTACACCCCACACACACACCCCTAATGATGCATCCAGATTTACAGGGCTCACTTCGAGATCAGGTGAGGGGGATTGCGGGAAGTGAGATGGTATCTGTAATTAACAGATGGTCAACACAGCAGGGGATAAATAGCTGATGAAATTTGACCATACAGATATAACATTGTGCCAGAGTCTAGCTACTGACACGCTGGGGGGACCGGAGTGCCCAGAAGTAGGAGGGAACTGGGCATAGAGAGTCAGGGGAGCCTGCTCTGGCCCTGATACTGGGGTGCCTGACTCGTCCTGATCTCAGAGGTACCTCTAAAGGTGAGGAGGTCCAAGCCACCAGCCTAAGTCCCTAACTCCTGAGAAGTCCTAGGCATGAGCCCCTACCTCCACCCATGGACCATGGAACCCAACAACTTCCAATGGAGAGTAAGGCTATGTGCGCACTGGGCGGGTTTTCGGCGGTTTACCTGTGTAAACCGCCGTTTTGTTTACATTAGTTTTATTTAAATTTATGTTAATCCAAACCGGCGTTTGGATTAACATTAAAACTAATGTAAACCGCCCAAGGCAGTGCACACACCGGCGGTTACACAGCGTCATCCGTTGCTAACCCGCAGGTTTCCCAGCGGGTTAGCAAAGAATGATCATGTTCTAAAAAACGGCGGTTCTGCAGCGGCTGCAAGCAGAATCATGTGCTGCTTCCAGCCACGGCAGATTCGCCGCCGAGAACACGCTGTGCATCCGCCGGCTACCGCCCGGCTCCCGCCGCACATACCCACCAGGAAGCCGGTGGATGGCGCCGGAGCTTCCTGGCGGGTTCCGCCAGCTGCCGCCGACCAAACCGCCGGGTAAGTGTGCACTTACCCTAAGGCAGCAGCTCTGGATCAGCATTCGCTCACAACAGGTCACAGTCCAGAAATGAACTGAAAAAGCAACATCAGCTGGATGTCAGCTGACCCATTGATAGTCAAGGGGCAGGGAGCAGCCAGCCCAGGCACGCCCCTCAGCTCACCTAAGCATGAGTCATATCCATTACACACACCTGCAGCAACCTCACCTGTAGAACTGCACACTACAAAGCAGAGAAAAGAAAAGGCTTCATTTAAACCACAGCAGCAGCATTTCCTTGCAGCAAGGCACTCAATACGTAACAGCTACAAAGTATTATTATTATTATTTATTTATAGAGCACCACTGATTTCATGATGCTGTGCTGTACATGAGAAAAGGGCTACATATAAAACAAGTGAAAATACAATGAACAAACTAAGTGACAGACTGGTGCAGAGGGGAGAGGGCTCTGTCCTTGCGGCTTTACATTCTTCAGGGTAATGAGGAGGGGGACAGTTGGTTCAGTGAGGTCCGGTAGTGGTGGAGTGCCAGCTCAAGTGGCATTAAGGTCATTGCAGGCTGTAAGCTGTTCTGAAGAGATGGGTTTTCAAGCTCCTCTTGAAAGTTTCGAGTGTAGGGCATAGTTGAATGTATTGGGGTGCAGAATTCCAGAGGATGGGGGATGCTCTGGAGACGTCTTGCAGTCAGTTGGATGAGGAACATACAAGTGTGGTAGAATGAAGAAGGTCTTGGGAGGATCAAAGAATACAAGCTGGATAATATCGGGAGACAGATTGTATACAGCTTTGAAAGTCAATGTTAGTAGTTTGAATTGGATACAATGGTGAATTGGGAGCCAGTGAAGAGATTTGCAGAGGAGAGTAATAGAGGAGTAGTGAGGAGATAGGTTGATAAGTTGGGCAGCAGAGTTAAGGACAGTTTGGAAAGGTGTGAGAGTGTCAACAGGGAGGCAACAGAGAAGGATGTTGCAGTAGTCAAGGCAGGAGAAGATCAGGGTATGCACTAACATTTTAGGAATGAGGAAAGGACTGATTCTAGAAATTTGAGTTGGAGGCTACAAGGGGTGGTGAGAGCTTAGATCTGCTGTTTGAAGGATAAGGCAGTGTCAAGGGTTACTCTGAGGCAGCAGATTTCAGGTACATAGCAAAGCATGATGTAATTTATTGTGATAGATAAATCTAGTAAGGAAGATACGTGACATGGAGGAAAGATGATGAGTTCAGTTTTGTGCCCGTTGAATACACAATGGAAGTGAGAGGAGAAGGAAGACACGGCTCATAGCCTCTCGGGGATTCTGGATAGAAGAGGTGATGTCTAGGCCAGATAGGTAGATCTGAGTGTCATCAGCGTATAGATATCCTGGAAGCCATGGGATTTTATGTGACTATAGATTGAGAAGTGTAAGGCTCCCAAGACAGAGCTTTGGAGGACCCTGACAAATAGAGGATGGGGTAAGGAGGTAGTGTGGAAGACACTAAATATATGGTGGAAAGGTACTGATGAGAACCAGAATTGAGCAAGATCTGTGATACCAATGAAAGAGATCACAAAGCATTCGCTGATCCGAGGGAGAGACCCAGTCCAAGAAAACACTGCGGGCAGCTGGCTAAAGCGTTCAAACCCAGTGAATTCCTAGGTGCATTGCCCCCTGGGAATTATGAATATGCAAATAGAGTCTGTGGAGCCTCGGTTAGGAGTCTCAAACACAGGACTAGCAATATATCCCTCTAGGAAGTGACCCAGCCAAGGGTGCTCCTTGTGAGAACACCATTATACCACGATATAAGTGGACCTTTTACTCAATATCCAACTCTTTACAAGTTTAGAGATATACATGAAAATAAGGCAGGTATCCATCCAGCAGTGTTCGTGGAGCCCTAATATAGTGTGGAGTATGGGTTCTGGACCAGGTGGTGAGCAAGGACTAGTAGTACCTAAAATCACAAAGCATTCACTGATCCAGGGAGACCCAGTCCAAGAAAACACTGCGGGCAGCTGGCTAAAGCGTTCAAACCCCAGTGAATTCCTAGGTGCATTGCCCCTGGGAATTATGAATATGCAAATAGAGTCTGTGGAGCCTCGGTTAGGAGTCTCAAACACAGGACTAGCATATATCCCTCTAGGGAAGGACCCAGCCAAGGGGTGGCTCCTTGTGGAGAACACCATAACCACGATATTAAGTGGACCTTTTACTCAATATCCAACTCTTTTACAAGTTTAGAGATATGACAAGTGAATACCAAGGCCAGGTATCCATCCACAGACAGCTGTTTACAGGTGTTGCCCCTCATTAGTGTGGAGTAGGATTCTGGTAGGTGGGAGCAAGGCCTAGTAGACCAACATCACAAAGCATTCACTGATCTCAGGGAGACAGTCCAAGAAAACACTGGGGCAGCTGGCTAAAGCGCTCAAACACAGTGAATTCCTAGGCGCATTGCCCCTGGGAATTATGAATATGCAAATAAGAGACTGTGGAGCCTCGGTTAGGAGTCTCAAACACAGGACTAGCCATATATCCTCTAAGGAAGGACCCAGCCAAGGGGTGGCTCCTTGCGGAGAACACCATAACCACCATATTAAGTGGCCCTTTTCGTCAATATCCAACTCTTTTACAAGTTTAGAGATATGACAAGGGAATACCAAGGCCAGGTATCCATCCACAGACAGCTGTTTCAGAGTGTTGCCCCTCATTAGTGTGGAGTAGGATTCTGGTTAGGTGGGAGCAAGGCCTAGTAGACCAACATCACAAAGCATTCACTGATCTCAGGGAGACAGTCCAAGAAAACACTGTGGGCAGCTGGCTAAAGCGCTCAAACACAGTGAATTCCTAGGCGCATTGCCCACTGGGAATTATGAATATGCAAATAGAGTCTGTGGAGCCTCGGTTAGGAGTCTCAAACACAGGACTAGCATATATACCTCTAGGGAAGGACCCAGCCAAGGGGTGGCTCCTTGTGGAGAACACCATAACCACGATAATAAGTGGCCCTTTTAGTCAATATCCAACTCTTTTACAAGTTTAGAGATATGACAAGGGAATCCAAGGCCAGGTATCCATCCACAGACAGCTGTTTCAAAGTGTTGCCCTCATTAGTGTGGAGTAGGATTCTGGAAAGGTGGGAGCAAGGCCTAGTAGACCAACATCACAAAGCATTCACTGATCTCAGGGAGACCAGTCCAAAAAAACACTGCGGGCAGCTGGCTAAAGCACTCAAACACAGTGAATTCCTAGGCGCATTGCCCCTGGGAATTATGAATATGCAAATAGAGACTTGTGGAGCCTCGTTAGGAGTCTCAAACACAAGACTAGCCATATAGCCCTCTAGGGAAGGACCCAGCCAAGGTGTGGCTCCTTGCAGAGAACACCATAACTATCATATTAAGTGTCCCTTTTCGTCAATATCCTACTCTTTTACAAGTTTAGAGATATGACAAGGGAGTACCAAGGCCAGGTATTCATCCACAGACAGCTGTTTCGGGGTGTTGCTCCTCATTAGTGTGGAGTAGGATTCTGGCTAGGTAGGAGCAAGGCCTAGTAGACCAACGTCACAAAGCATTGACTGATCTCAGGGAGACCAGTCCAAGAAAACACTGTGGGCAGCTGGCTAAAGCACTCCAACCAGTGAATTCCTAGGCGCATTGCCCCTGGGAATTATGAATATGCAAATAGAGTCTGTGGAGCCTCGGTTAGGAGTCTCAAACACAGGACAGCCATATATCCTTCTAGAGAAGGACCCAGCCAAGGGGTGGCTCCTGTGGAGAAACACCATAACCACCATATTAAGTGCCCTTTTATCAATATCCAACTCTTTTCCAAGTTTAGAGATATGACAAGGGAATACCAAGGCCAGGTATCCATCCACAGACAGCTGTTTCAGTGTTGCCCCTCATTAGTGTGGAGTAGGATTCTGGCTAGGTGGGAGCAAGGCCTAGTAGACCAACATCACAAAGCATTCACTGATCTCAGGGAGGACCAGTCCAAGAAAACACTGTGGGCAGCTGCTAAAGCGCTCAAACACAGTGAATTCCTAGGCGCATTGCCCCCTGGGAATTATGAATATGCAAATAGAGTCTGTGGAGCCTCGTTAGGAGTCTCAAACACAGGACTAGCCATATATCCCTTCTAAGGAAGGACCCACCAAGGGGTGGCTCCTTTGCGGAGAACACCACAACCACCCTATTAAGTGGCCCTTTTATCAATATCCAACCTTTTACAAGTTTAGAAATATGACAAGGGAATACCAAGGCAAAATATCCATCCACAGACAGCTGTTTCAAAGTGTTGCCCCTCATTAGTGTGGAGTAGGATTCTGGCTAGGTGGGAGCAAGGCCTAGTAGACCAACATCACAAAGCATTCACTGATCTCAGGGAGACCAGTCCAAGAAAACACTGAGGGCAGCTGGCTAAAGCGCTCAAACACAGTGAATTCCTAGGCGCATTGCCCCTGGGATTATGAATATGCAAATAGAGTCTGTGGAGCCTCGTTAGGAGTCTCAAACACAGGACTAGCCATATATCCTTTTAAGGGAAGGACCCAGCCAAGGGGTGGCTCCTTGCGAGAGAACACCATAACCACCATATTAAGTGGCCCTTTTAGTCAATATCCAACTCTTTTACAAGTTTAAAATATGACAAGGGAATACCAAGGCCAGATATCCATCCACAGACAGCTGTTTCAAAGTGTTGCCCCTCATTAGTGTGGAGTAGGATTCTGGCTAGGTGGGAGCAAGGCCTAGTAGACCAACATCACAAAGCATTCACTGATCTCAGGAGACCAGACCAAGAAAACACTGAGGGCAGCTGGCTAAAGCGATGAACCCAGTGAATTCCTAGGCGCATTGCCCCTGGGAATTATGAATATGAAAATAGAGTCTGTGGAGCCTCAGTTAGGAGTCTCAAACACAGGATTAGCCATATATCCCTCTAGGAAGGACCCAGCCAAGGGGTGGCTCCTTGCGGAGAACACCATAACCACCATATTAAGTGGCCCTTTTACGTCAATATCCAACTCTTTTACAAGTTTAGAGATATGACAAGAGAATACCAAGGCCAGGTATTCATCCACAGACAGCTGTTTCAAAGTGTTGCCCCTCATTAGTGTGGAGTAGGATTCTGGCTAGGTGAGGAGCAAGCCTAGTAGACCAACATCACAAAGCATTCACTGATCTCAGGAAACCAGTCCAAGAAAACACTGCAGGGCAGCTGGCTAAAGCGATCAAACACCAGTGAATTTCCTAGGCGCATTGCCCCATGGGAATTATGAATATGCAAATAGAGTCTGTGGAGCCTCGGTTAGGAGTCTCAAACACAGGACGAGCCTATATCCTCTAGGGAAGGACCCAGCCAAGGGTGGCTCCTTGTGGAGAACACCATAACCACATATTAAGTGTACCTTTTATCAATATCCAACTCTTTTACAAGTTTAGAGGTATGACAGGGAATTCCAAGGCCAGGTATCCATCCACAGACAGTTGTTTCAAATTGTTGCCCCTCATCAGTGTGGAGTAGGATTCTGGCTAGGTGGGAGCAAGGCCTAGTAGACCAACATCACAAAGCATTCACTGATCTCAGGAAGACAGACCAAGAAAACACTGGGGCAGCAGGCTAAAGCGATGAAACCAGTGAATTCCTAGGCGCATTGCCCTTGGGAATTTGAATATGAAAATAGAGTCTGTGGAGCTCAGGTTAGGAGTCTCAAACACAGGACTAGCCATATATCCTTCTAGAGAAGGACCCAGCCAAGGGGGCTCCTTGTGGATAACACCATAACCACCATATTAGTGCCTTCACTTAGCGTTGGCGCGCAGGATATCGCAATGCTTACGCAAGTCAATATGATGCATACGATCAAAGCACGTTTGTTATATCAAGTGCATACAAAATCCTATTAAAAACGCAGCGTTTCTTGCGTATGATGCATTTATGCATCGCATGTTTATTCATGGGTGGAGAGTGGCGTTACCTTTAAACCTTTTCTGGGCATGCGCACTAGCTGTCCATAGCCTAAAACAAAGTCATACGCAACTGTTGCTAGCCTTGCGTACCATAGACAGCAAGCTATAATATCACGATGCGGATGGTTGCGATTTCTACTCAAAAAATGCACATGCTGCATCCCGGTGCGGACCTTGGACCGAGGAGCAGATATCGTCCATCGCACCGAACCAGCAACGAGGCACCATGCGTTCCTATGTTAAACATAGGAACGCACCATGCGTTGAAGCTATGGGAGCGGCTCGCTGCGCGCCAAACGCTAATTGAAGCACCCTTAAGTGGCCCTTTTCATCAATATCCAACTCTTTTACAAGTTTAGAGATATGACAAGGGAATACCAAGGCCAGTATCATCCACAGACAGCTGTTTTGGGGTGTTGCCCCTCATTAGTGTGGAGTAGGATTTTGGCTAGGTAGGAGCAAGGCCTAGTAGACCAACATCACAAAGCATTGACTGATCTCAGGGAGACCAGTCCAAGAAAACATGGGCAGCTGGCTAAAGCACTCCAACACAGTGAATTCCTAGGCGCAATTGCCCCCTGGGAATTATGAATATGCAAATAGAGACTGTGGAGCCTCGTTAGGATCTCAAACACAGGACTAGCCATATATCCTTCTAGGGAAGGACCCAGCCAAGGGGGGCTCCTTGTGAAACACCATAACCATCATATTAAGTGGCCTTTTCGTCAATATCAACTCTTTTACAAGTTTAGAATATGACAAGGGAATACCATGGCCAGATATCCATCCACAGTACAGCTGTTTTCGGGTGGGGGGTTGCCCCATATTAGTGTGGAGTAGGATTCTGGCTAGGTGGAGCAAGGCCTAGTAGACCAACATCACAAAGCATTCACTGATCTCAGGGAGACCAGTCCAAGAAAACACTGAGGGCAGCTGGACTAAAGCGCTGAAACCAGTGAATTCCTGGCGCATTGCCATGGGTATATGAAATGCAAATAGTCTGTGGACCTCGTTAGGAGTCCAAACCGACGACGTATATCCCTCTAGGGAAGGACCCAGGCAAGGGGTGGCTCCTTGTGAGAAAACCCTAACCACGATATTAAGTGTCCCCTTTTATCAATATCCAACTCTTTTACAAGTTTAGAGGTATGACAGGGAATACCAAGGCCAGGTATCCATCCACAGACAGCTGTTTCAAAGTGCTGCCCCTCATCAGTGTGGAGTAGGATTCTGGCTAGGTGAGAGCAAGGCCTAGTAGACCAACATCACAAAGCATTCACTGATCTCAGGAAGACCAGACCAAGAAAACACTGAGGGCAGCAGGCTAAAGCGATGAAACCCAGTGAATTCCTAGGTGCATTGCCCCTTGGGAATTCTGAATATGAAAATAGAGTCTGTGGAGCCTCAGTTAGGAGTCTCAAACACAGGACTAGCCATATATCCCTCTAAGGAAGGACACAGCCAAGGGGTGGCTCCTTGCGGAAGAACACCATAACCACCATATTAAGTGGCCCTTTTCGTCAATATCCAACTCTTTTACAAGTTTAGAGATATGACAAGGGAATACCAAGGCCAGGTATTCATCCACAGACAGCTGTTTTGGGGTGTTGCCCCTCATTAGTGCGGAGTAGGATTCTGGCTAGGTAGGAGCAAGGCCTAGTAGACCAACATCACAAAGCATTGACTGATCTCAGGGAGACCAGTCCAAGAAAACACTGTGGGCAGCTGGCTAAAGCACTCCAACACAGTGAATTCCTAGGCGCATTGCCCCCTGGGAATTATGAATATGCAAATAGAGACTGTGGAGCCTCGGTTAGGAGTCTCAAACACAGGACTAGCCATATATCCTTCTAGAGAAGGACCCAGCCAAGGGGTGGCTCCTTGTGGATAACACCATAACCACCATATTAAGTAGCCCTTTTAGTCAATATCCAACTCTTTTACAAGTTTAGAGATATAACAAGGGAATACTAAGGCCAGGTATCCATCCACAGACAGCTGTTTCGGGGGGGTTGCCCCTCATTAGTGTGGAGTAGGATTCTGGGAAGGTGGGAGCAAGGCCTAGTAGACCAACATCACAACGCATTCAATGATCTCAGCGAGACCAGTCCAAGAAAACACTGCGGTCAGCTGGCTAAAGCGCTCAAACACTTTGAATTCCTAGGCACATTGCCCCCTGGGAATTCTGAATATGCAAATAGTGTCTGTGGAGCCTCACTTAGGAGTCTCAAACACAAGATTAGCCATATAACCCTCTTGGGAAGGACCCAGCCAACGGGTGGCTCCTTGCAGAGAACACCATAACCATCATATTAAGTGGCCTTTTTCGTCAATATCCAACTCTTTTACAAGTTTAGAAATATGAAAAGGGAATACCAAGGCCAGGTATCCATCCACAGACAGCTGTTTCAAAGTGTTGCCCCTCATCAGTGTGGAGTAGGATTCTGGCTAGGTGGGAGCAGGGCCTAGCAGACCAACATCACAAAGCATTCACTGATCTCAGGGAGACCAGTCCAAGAAAACACTGAGGGCAGCTGGCTAAAGAGATGAAACCCAGTGAATTCCTAGGCACATTGCCCCCTGGTAATTATAAATATGCAAATAGAGTCTGTGGAGCCTCGGTTAGGAGTCTCAAACACAGAACTAGCCATATATCTTTCTAGGGAAGGACCCAGCCAAGAAGTGGCTCCTTGCGGAGAACACCATAACCACCATATTAAGTGGCCCTTTTAGTCAATATCCAACTCTTTTACAAGTTTAGCGATATGACAAGGGAATACCAAGGCCAGGTATCCATCCATAGACAGCTGTTTCAGGGTGTTGCCCCTCATTAGTGTGGAGTAGGATTCTGGCTAGGTGGGAGCAAGGCCTAGTAGACCAACATCACAAAGCATTCACTGATCTCAGGGAGACTAGTCAAGAAAACACTGCGGGCAGCTAAATAAAGCGCGCAAACACAGTGAATTCCTAGGCGCACTGTCCCATGGGAACTATGAACATGCAAATAGAGACTGTGGAGCTTCGGTTAGGAGTCTCAAACACAGGACTAGCCGTATATCCCGCTAGAGAAGGACACAGCCAAGAGTGGCTCCTTGCGGAGAACACCATAACCACGATATTAAGTGGCCCTTTTACTCAATATCCAACTCTTTACAAGTTTAGAGATATGACAAGGGAATACCAAGGCCAGGTATCCATCCACAGACAGTTGTTTTGGAGTGTTGCCCCATATCAGTGTGGAGTAGGATTTTGGCTAGGTGTCAGCAAGGCCTAGTAGACCAACATCACAAAGCATTCACTGATCTCAGGGAGACCAGTCCAAGAAAACACTGAGGGCAGCTGACTAAAGCGCTGAAACCCAGTGAATTCCTCGGTTAGGAGTCTCAAACTCAGAAGTAGCCATATATCCTCTAAGGAAGGACCCAACCAAGGGGTGCTCCTTGCAGAGAAAACTTTAACCACAATATTGAGTGGCCCTTTTAGTCAATATCCAACTCTTTTACAAGTTTAGAGATATGACAAGGGAATACCAAAGCCAAGTAACCATCCACAGGCAGCTGTTTTGGGGTGTTTGCCCCTCATCAGTGTGCAGTAGGAGTCTGGCTAGGTGGGAGCAAGGCCCAGTAGACCAACATCACAAAGCATTCACTGATCTCAGGGAGACCAGTCCAAGAAAACACTGCGGTCAGCTGGCTAAAGCGCTCAATACACAGTGAATTCCTAGGCACATTGCCCCCTGGAATTCTGAATATGCAAATAGAGTCTGTGAGCCTCAGTTAGTAATCTCAAACACAGGACTAGCCATATATCCCCTAGGGAAGGACCCAGCCAAGGGTGGCTCCTTGCAGAGAACACCATAACCATCATATTAAGTGGCCTTTTCGTCAATATGCAACTGTTTTACAAGTTTAGAGATATGACAAGGGAATACAAGGCCAGGTATCCATCCACAGACAGTTGTTTTGGAGTGTTGCCCCATATCAGTGTGGAGTAGGATTTTGGCTAGGTGTCAGCAAGGCCTAGTAGACCAACATCACAAAGCATTCACTGATCTCAGGAGACCATCCAAGAAAACACTGAGGGCAGGACTAAAGCCTGAAACCCAGTGAATTCCTCGGTTAGGAGTCTCAAACTCAGAAGTAGCCATATATCCCTCTAAGGAAGGACCAACCAAGGGGTGCTCCTTGCAGAGAAAACTTTAACCACAATATTGAGTGGCCCTTTTAGTCAATACCAACTCTTTTACAAGTTTAAGAATGACAAGGGAATACCAAAGCCAAGTAACCATCCACAGGCAGCTGTTTCGGGGTGTTCCCTCATCAGTGTGCAGTAGGATCTGGCTAGGTGGGAGCAAGGCCAGTAGACCAACATCAAAAGCATTACTGATCTCAGGAAGACCAGATCCAAGAAAACACTAGGGTCAGCTGGCTAAAGCGATAAACCAGTGAATTCCCAGGCGCATTGCCCCTTGGGAATTCTGAATATGCAAATAGAGTCTGTGGAGCCTCAGTTAGATCTCAAACACAGGACTAGCCATATATCCCTCTAAGGAAGGACCAGCCAAGGGGTGGCTCCTTGCGAAGAACACCATAACCACATATTAAGTGGCCCTTTTCGTCAATATCAACTTTTAACAGTTTAGAGATATGACAAGGAATACCAAGGCCAGGTATCATCCACAGACAGCTGTTTGCAAGTGTTGCCCCTCATTAGTGGAGAAGGATTCTGGCTAGGTAGGAGCAAGGCCTAGTAGACCAACATCACAAAGCATTACTGATCTCGGGGACCAGTCCAAGAAAACACTGTGGGCAGCTGGCTAAAGCTTCCAACCAGTGAATTCCTAGGGCATTGCCCCCTGGGAATTATGAATATGCAAATAGAGACTGTGGAACCTCGGTTAGGAGTCTCAAACACAGGACTAGCCATATATCCTTCTAGGGAAGGACCCAGCCAAGGGGTGGCTCCTTGGGAAACACATAACCACCATATTAAGTAGCCCTTTTAGTCAATAACCAACTCTTTTACAAGTTTAGCAATATAACAAGGGAATACAAGGCCAGGTATCCATCCACAGACAGCTGTTTCGGGGGTTGCCCCTCATCAGTGTGGAGTAGGATTCTGGAAGGTGGGAGCAAGGCCTAGTAGACCAACATCACAAAGCATTCAATGATCTCAGGAGACCAGTCCAAGAAAACACTGCGGCAGCTGGCTAAAGCGCTCAAACACTTGAATTCCTAGGCACATTGCCCCATGGGAATTCTGAATATGCAAATAGGTCTGTGGAGCCTCCTTAGGAGTCTAAACACAAGATTAGCCATATAATCCCTCTTGGAGAAGGACTCAGCCAACGAGGTGGATCTTGCAGGAGAACACCATAACCATCATATTAGTGGCCTTTTTCGTCAATATCCAACTCTTTTACAAGTTTAGAAATATGACAAAGGGAATACCAAGGCCAGGTATCCATCCACAGACACTGTTTCAAGTGATGCCCCTCATCAGTGTGGGTAGGATTCTGGCTAGGTGGAGCAGGGCCTAGAGACCAACATCACAAAGCATTCACTGATCTCAGGAGACCAGTCCAAGAAAACACATGAGGTGCAGCTGGCTAAAAGCAGATTGAAACCCAGTGAATTCCTAGGCACATTGCCCCCTGGAATTATAAATATGCAAATAGAGTCTGTGGAGCCTCGGTTAGGAGTCTCAAACACAGGAACTAGCCATATACTTCTAGGGAAGGACCCAGCCAAGAAGGTGGCTCTTGCGGAGAACACCATAACCACCATATTAAGTGGCCCTTTTAGTCAATATCCAACTCTTTTACAAGTTTAGCAATATGACAAGGGAATACCAAGGCCAAGTATCCATCCATAACACTGTTTCAGGGGTGATGCCCCTCATAGTGTGGTAGGATTCTGGCTAGGTGGAGCAAGGCCTAGTAGACCAACATCACAAAGCATTCACTGATCTCAGGGAGACCAGTCCAGAAAACACTGGGGCAGCTAAAAAGCGCGCAAACACAGTGATTCCTAGGCGCACTTCCATGGACATGAACATGAATAATGTGACTTCGTTAGGAGTCTAAAACAGGACAGCAATGCTAGAGAAGAAAAAATGTCTTGCGGAAAAATAACGTATTAGTGCCTTTTCTCAATAAACTCTTAAATTAGAGATATGACAAAATACCAACCATATCCATCACAACAGTTTTTGATGTTCCATTCAAGAGGATTTTGATAGTTCCAAGGCCTAGTAGCCAACTCACAAAGATTCATATCTCGGGCATAAAAAACATGAGGCGTGCTAAGCCTGAAACCAAATTTCGGTTGGGTCTCAAATCAGAATACATATATCTCTAGGAAGGCCAAAGGGGTGCTCCTTCAGAAAAATTAAAATATTGAGTCCTTTTAGTATTCATTTTTCATTTGAGATATACAAGGAATACCAACAATAAATCAAGGAGTGTTTGGGTTTCTCATCAGTTCATAAGTTTAGGTGGGAAGGCCAGTAGACACATTTCTATCTCAGAAACAGTAAGAAAACACTCTACTCTAAGCGCTCAAACACAGTGAATTCTAAATTGCCCTGGAATTCAGAAATGAAATAGAGTTGGGACAGTTATAATTCCAAACCAGGCTAGCCTTACCCTCTGGAACCACCAAGGGTGGTCCTTGAGAGACACATAACAATATTAATGGCTTTTCTTATTAAGTTTTAAATTAGAGATATCAAGAATACCAGGCAGTATATCCACAGACAGTTGTTTTGAGTTGCCAATCATTGGGTAGATTTTGGCTATTCACAAGCTATAGACCAACATCAAACACACTATCTCAGGGAGACCAGTCAAGAAAACAGAGGGCAGTGACTAACACTGAACCCATAACCGGTTGACCAATAAGTAGCCATTACCCTTAAGGAAGCAACCAAGGGTGTTGCGGAAATAACCAATATTATGTTTATCAATATCCAATCTTTAAAGTTTAAGATTGAAAGGATACAAGCAATACCACAAGGACGTTGGGGTACCAAGGTGCAGAGGAGTGGAGGGGACAAGCCATAGAAAAATCACAAAGATAAAGCCAGGAAAAAAGAAAAAGGGGCTGGTAAAGGCAAAACGTATTCCTAGGCCATGCCGGGAATTCTGAATGAAAAGATCTTGACTCTGAATCTAAAAAAATACCATATACCCTCTAAGGGAAGCCAGCCAAGGGGCTCCTTGCGAGAACACCATAACCATCATATTAGTGGCCCTTTCGTCAATATGCAACTTTTCAAGTTTAGAATATGACAAGGGAATACAAGGCCAGGTATCATCCAAGACAGCTGTTTCAAGTGTTGCCCTCATAGTGTGGAGTAGGATTCTGCTAGGTGGAGCAAGGCCTAGTAGACCAACATCACAAAGCATTCACTGATCTCAGGGAACCAGTCCAAGAAAACACTGGGGCAGCTGGCTAAAGCTAAACCAGTGAATTCCTAGGCTATTGCCCCTGGGAATTATGAATATGCAAATAGAGATGTGGACTCGGTTAGGAGTCTCAAACACAGAACTAGCCATATATCCTTCTAGGAAGGACCCAGCCAAGGGTGGCTCCTTGGGAAACACATAACCACCATATTAAGTGCCCTTTTAGTCAATAACCAACTCTTTACAAGTTTAGATATACAAGGGAATACAAAGCCAGTATCCATCCACAGACAGCTGTTTCAGTTGCCCTCTAGTGTGGAGTAGGATTCTGGAGGTGGAGCAAGGCCTAGTAACCAACATCAAAGCATTCATGATCTCAGGGACCAGTCAAGAAAACACTGCGGGCAGCTGGCTAAAGCGCTCAAACACTGAATTCCTAGGCCATTGCCCCTGGAATTATGAATATGCAAATAGGTCTGTGGAGCCTCGTTAGGAGTCTAAACACAGATAGCCATATACCTCTGGAAGGACCAGCCAAGGGTGGATCTTGCGGAGAACACCATAACCACATATTAGTGCCCTTTCGTCAATATCCAACTCTTTTACAAGTTTAGAAATATGAAAAGAATACCAAGGCCAGGTATCCATCCACAGACACTGTTCGGTGTGCCCTCATCAGTGTGGTAGATTCTGGCTAGGTGAGCAGGCCTAGAGACAACATCACAAAGCATTCACTGATCTCAGGGAACCGTCCAAGAAAACACTGGGCAGCTGGCAAGGTAAACCAGTGAATTCCTAGGCCATGCCCCTGGAATTATAAATATGCAAATAGAGTCTGTGGAGCCTCGTTAGGAGCCTAAACACAGGACTAGCCATTTACTTCTAGGGAAGGACCCGCCAAGAGTGGCTCTTGCGGAAACACCATAACCACCATATTAAGTGGCCTTTTAGTCAATATCCACTCTTTTACAAGTTTAGAATATGACAAGGAATACAAGCCAGTATCCATCCAAAACACTGTTCGGGGTGTGCCCTCATAGTGTGGGTAGATTCTGGCTAGGTGGAGCAAGGCTAGTAGACCAACATCAAAAGCATTCACTGATCTCAGGGAGACCAGTCCAGAAAACACTGTGGCAGCTAAAGGCCAAACACAGTGATTTCCTAGGGCATTCCATGGGAACTTATTACTCAATTTAACTTTGAGTTTGTTTAAGTTCAAAACAAAGTGAAGGTAAAATTTTTTTTAAGAAGGAAAAGAAGTGGCTCCTTCGTCCCCATAACCACGAATAAGTGGAACTCAATTCCAACTATACAGTTTACAGATATGACAAGGGATCTAATCCAGTATCACAACCAATTTGATTTCCAAAATCGGGGTTAAATTTTTGCAGTGTGCTGCTTTAGCCACATCACAAATTCATGGATCCAGGGAAATTAAAAACTGAAGCGTCAAGGGCTCAACCAGGTGAATTTTTTTAGAGTCTTTAGATTTTTTTTTCCTTAGAAGACCCAAACAAAAGTGGTTTTTTTCAAGTAATTTTTAACAATTTAATTTAAAAGGGATTTTGTGATATCATTTTTACCGGGTAGAAATAAGAAGGAAACAAAAAAACCATCACCAGCTGTCCGGTTTTCCATATGTCAAGGAGTTATTAATTTACCAGGACAAGACAACATTCAAAAGAATAAATTCAAGCCAGTTTCCAGAACACCTCAGTGGCTAGGATCAAAAATATTACTAGGAACATTTCTATTAATTTGAAAAAATAGAAGTCTTACCTCAGATATAATTCAAAAGGAATCCATATATACTTTAAGAAGGCCCGCATGGTGCATAAAACATCTAAATATAATTCCAAACACTCAAGTATACAACCTTTCTCAGGGTTTTGAGATGTTCTGATGTCAAGGGGACAAGCAGCCCCAGCAGAATGATCTTTATCACTTGGCCCCTTCTAACAGGTTGACCACATAAGTGGGTCATTACCCGTTGAGGCCTAGTTGGAATAGTCTATTGACTGGTGTACCGGAAAGGAAGGCCGAAATATTAATGATCTACTCAGAGTTTCCGATACCTGTCTAATGTTCACTAGAATTCTGAAGGTATAGGTGTAGAAAGGAAATACCTAGACTGAATGTATCAGATGGGAAGAAAAGAGAGATAGAAAAGAAGAGAGAGAGAAGAGAAACAAAAACCATTAGAAAAAATTATACTGGGAAAGAAAAGCCACGTAAGAAAAAAAGAAAAAAAGGAGGGGGGGGGACGGGTGAGGTATGGGAAGGAGAAAGGGTACTCATCCCACTGGCTCCCCATCAGCCAGAGGTCGAGCCATATTATCTGTGCTGGAAAAGATACTCCTACATTCTGCAGAGTCGTGAAAAAGAATCCATTCAACCCAAATCCCTAAGAATTTGTTCCAAGATCCCGACGCATCAGCTGCGAGCTCCTCCATTCGATATATGGCCATCAATTCTTTGAACCAATCAAGTAGAGATGGAGCCCGGCTTGATTTCCAGAACCTCGGGATCACAGGACGAGCAGCTGAGATGCAAAGCGGAGAATATCCCTCTTCTGTAGCCCAATAGGACCTGGAAAAATGGATAACATTGCCGATTCTGGGCAGCATTCGGCTTGTTTACCTGTTATCCGGGCGTATGCATTGAAAACCTCAGACCAGAACCGCCGGATTTCCCCACAACTCCACCAAATGTGTATCATTGTACCCTTCTCTTCCCCACAGCGCCAGCAGGTATCAGGGGTTCCAGGGAACATGTTCCGGAGTGTCGTCGGGCACAAGTACCATCTAGTGAGCAGCTTATAGCTTCTTTCTTGTGCAGAACAAGCGCTAGCTAGTGAGTGAGTAAATATAAAGCATTTCTGCCAATTAGCTTCTGAAATGCTACACCCCAATTCCCTCTCCCAAGCACGTTGGAAGTAAAGGGTGCCCTGCTCTCTCATGGACCCTAAGGCCTGGTATAGAACTGATATTTTGCGCCTCGGTGGAGCCTCCAGTTGGAATAACCTCTCCAATACGTTGGGCGTCAATCTTACCCTGCAAGAGTGGTCAGCTGAATATAAGTATGCTCTGTATTGGTGAAATTCGAATCACTTAAGAGGTCTCGTAGGTTCTTTGAGTTGTAGCTCTGCCATCGGGGGCAAACCACCACTGGACAGAGTCTGTCCTACTCGGGTGTCATCCACAATCCGCCAACATAAAAATCTCTGCCTGTCAAATCTGGGTGGGAAAGATGGGTTGGAAAAAAGGGGAGTCAAAGGGCTAAGTCTGTCGTTTAAGCGGAGGGTTTTCGTCACTAGGTGTCATACCTTCAAGGTGTTTCTGGTCATGTCTGTCAAAGGTACTAGGTCTGTGGAGTCTTTAGGGGAAATCCAAAGCAGGTGTTTCAGCGGAATCCCCAAACCCTCTTGCTCCACCCCTACCCATTTCTTGGAGGACGCATGATAATGCCAATCTAGAGCTCTAACAAGAGAGGAAGCCACAAGTACGCTCGTATGTTGGGTAGTCCAACCCCTTCTCTGGCTCTGGTCTTGGGCAAGGATAGGATATTCATTCGCAATCTGGACCTCTTGCCCCCCCAGACAAATCTAAGGATCATAGATAGCATTTTGGAGAGGAAGCCTTTATCCAATAGAACAGGAACTGTCTGAAAAGTATATAAGAGTCGGGGCAAGACATCCATCTTGACTACCTTTATTCTCCCGAACCAGGATAGCTTTAATTGTCTATATTAGGTAAATGCCGATTCCGCGTTAGTCAAAAGGGGTTGATAATTTAAATTGAATATTTGTTTAAGATCTTTTGGTATAAGGACTCCCAAGTACTTAATGGCTTCTACTTTCCATTTAAATGGGAACTGTTTAGATAGATGAGAAACCAATTCTCCAGGCAAAGAAATATTGAGTGCCTCGGTTTTGGAGCAATTCACTTTAAAGTTGCTCAATTGTCCGAACCGTTCAAACTCCATTGAGACCGAAGGGATGGAGACCAGGGGCTGGGAGATGTAAAGTAGCAGGTCATCTGCAAATAAGGCTAATTTGTGATGACTCTGTCCCAGCTTGACCCCATGGATGCATTCATTGGACCTAAGTGCAAAATATTTAACTAATTATAGTGTCAATTCAAAAATCACCAAGAACACAATCAGTCATTTTTCCACAATTGCCCGTCAATAGTTTGAATTTGATATAAAGAAACATAGTCTTGTAACATCTCAAATGAAAGCTGTTACCGTTCTGAGTAAAAAGATGCCTCTCCCACTTCATTATCTTATTTCTAGCCTGAGATAAAAAAATATAAAGTCATACCAGGCCAAAATTCACCCTTTTTTAAACTTTAAAAATCTGTAAAAAATTAACTGATGAAGAAAAAAATTCTAAACTTTTAATTTGTAATTAACTAAAGTTGTACTTCATAAAGGAAAAAAAAAAAAAAAATCTAAAGACGTCAGGTAAAAAAAAAATATTCATATTTAGATCACTTGATATGGAATGACCCATTGACGCTATTACTAGTAAAATATGTTAAAATATGATCCCATTGCGATCCCAACTTGAAATTTGGTACAGATGTGGCTAAGAGCAAAGCAGACACATGGGCAGTTTTTGAAATATTTAAAGCGCGCCGATTTTTCGGAAATGCGTTTTAAAGTTTTGCGCTTGCGATCACATGGGTAAAATATTAACAAAGATCCTCTTGTGACATATCTGATGAAAGCCTGGACAGTTCTGAGTAGATTGGTGTTTATTTTGTTTCTCTATCTTATTTCTAGCCCGAGATATGATAGAAAATGTAAAGCCATACCAGGCCAAAATTCGCACTTTTTTAAAACTTTAAAAATCTGTAAAAAATTAACTGATAAAGAAAAAAATTCAAAACTTTTTTTTTGTAATTAGATAAAGTTGTTCTTCATATAGAAAAAAAATATAAAAAATCTGAGGACGTCAGGGAAAAAAAATATTCATTTTTGGATCACTTGACATGGAATGACCCAAGCGCATTGCCCCCTGAAAATGATGAATATGCTAATAGAGACTGTGGAGCCTCGGTTAGGAGTCTTAAACACAGGACTAGCCATATATCCTTCTAGAGAAGGACCCAGCCAAGGGGTGGCTCCTTGCGGAGAACACCATAACCACCATATTAAGTGGCCCTTTTAATCAATATCCAACTCTTTTACAAGTTTAGAAATATGACAAGGGAATACCAAGACCAGGAATCTATCCACAGACAGCTGTTTCAGGGTGTTGCCCCTCATTAGTGTGGAGTAGGATTCTGGCTAGGTGTGAGCAAGGCCTAGTAGACCAACATTAAAAAGCATTCACTGATCTCAGGGAGACCAGTCCAGGAAAACACTGTGGGCAGATGGCTAAAGCGCTCAAACACAGTGAATTCCTAGGCACATTGCCCCCTGGGAATTATGAATATGAAAATAGAGTCTGTGGAGCCTCGGTTAAGAGTCTCAAACACAGGACTAGCCATATATCCCTCTAGGGAAGCACCCAGCCAAGGGGTGGCTCCTTGCGGAGAACACCATAACCACCATATTAAGTGGCCCTTTTAGTCAATATCCAACTCTTTTACAAGTTTAGAGATATGACAAGGGAATACCATGGGATATATGGCTAGTCCTGTGTTTGAGACTCCTAACAGAGGCTCCACAGACTTTATTTGCATACCAGTGGAAGAGAGGGTCTGTAGTAGGAGGGAGTGGTTGACTATGTAGAAGGTAGAATACTGGTGTCAGGATTTCAGGTTTTCCATTGAATACATCACTACAGAAATTGACATGTCATTTTCCCAAACAGAGCTCTCCTAAAGTGAAAAAACGAATCACATTAAATGAGCACAGTCTGTATGGCAAAAATGAAAACCCATAAACTTTGCTGAGGTGTTTATTTGAGTGCTTTGTTTTCTGCAGTGCACTGCAAAAAAAGGGATCAAAATAACAGATAAAAAACAGATTAAAAAAATGCACAGTCTGAATTTAGCCTTATAGTGATCCTTTTTTTCACTTTAGGAGAGCTCCATTCTTGAAAAGGACATCTCTATTTCTGCTGCATTTTTCTCCTGCGTTTTTCCCATAGGAGCCCTTCACTTCAAAATGGGGAAAAAAAACGCAGCACTTAAAAACGGATCCAAAAACGGATCCAACGTAGCCAAAACCAGGAGTGGCTGATTATAACCAGCAGTGGGTGATTAAATACAGAAGTGGAGCACTTGTTTCTATTAAGGCCCCGTCACACAGCATGACGTTGGAACAATGTCGACAACGATCTCGTGGGCGTGCGGTCGTTGCAGACATCGCTTTGACATTGTTGGTGAGATGTCACACGTCTAGACGACTCACCAACGATGTTGTGAGCAGGTATCGTTTGCAAACCCCGCGAACGATCCCTGCTCATTGCTGTGAATAGGCGAAGTCGTAAACGACATCGTTATCATGTTGTTCACACACAACGATGCAGCAGGTTGGCTGATCGTGGATCGTGTGATTTGAGAACATGATTTATCGTTCCAACTTGCCAGAGTCACACGCAACGAGGTCGCTGGTGCGCAAACCTGTGACGTATCAGCAATGTTGTTAACGATATCGTGCTGTGTAACGGGGCCTTAACACTTTTCCTCTGATTATTCAACTCCTGGTTTTGGCTACAAAAACTGCAACAGCACTCGCGTTAAAATACGCAGCATGTGAACGCACCCTTAGACTCCTTGTAACCCTGTATTAAGTTGCCTATGTACACTGCCAAATTACTGTACATTTCTGTGTGGGTTAGTCTGCAAAAGACTGTTCTGGACTATTCTAGACCAGAGGTCCCCAACTCCAGGCCTCGAGGGCCGACAACAGTGCAGGATTTCAGGATTTCCTTATATGCAAATTTGCACTTTACTAAGGAAGTTGAGAAACTCCCGTGCCACATTTAAGCAGCTTCCTCAAAGTCATAATCGCTTTCCTACAAGCTTTTAATATAACTAAGGGATTTGTGCCAGATCAGAACCCCAAACTACAGACGCTGCGTTTCGGGGTACCTGCCCCTCATCAGTGTAGTGTGTGGGATATTCTGATCTGGCAGAGTGAGTGGGCTAAGACAAGGTCTGGGAACTTGCTCTCAACCTTATGGAGAGAGCGAAGTAGGTGAGGAGATTGTAAGCCACTTCCCTCCTCTCAGACATATGCATATATGCAAATTTGCACTTCACTAAGGAAGTTGAGAAACTCCCGTGCCTCTCAACTTCCTTAGTGAAGTGCAAATTTGCATATATGCATATATCTGAGAGGAGGGAAGTGGCTTACAATCTCCTCACCTACTTCGCTCTCTCCATAAGGTTGAGAGCAAGTTCCCAGACCAGAGGATTTCCTTAGTATTGCACAGGTGATAATGTGATCAAATGCACAGGTAATGAATCCAACACCTACAATACAATACAATACTAAGGAGATCCTGAAAACATGCACTGTTGGCGGCCCTTGAGGCCTGGAGTTGGGGATCTCTGCTCTAGACTCTCTCCTTGCATTCGGAGTATTCAGGGCATTTCTATTATCCTCTGCAGGTCCATATTCTTTTTGTATCCCTTTCCTGTTTTATACAGTTCAATATATTTTCTCGTAGATCTGTTGACAATTCTTTTGCTTTCCCATGGCTCACAATCCAGAAATGTCAGTGGCTGGATGAAAGTTGCAAGAGTTTGTCCGGATCCCAGAAACTCTCTCCGCTATTATGCACACACTGATTACAAGCAAACAGGTCACAGGGAAGGATGTTACCTTTATTAACCATTCAAGCCCGTTTGGGTAAACGTATTTGCATGTTATCAGGCCACAATCACCAGGGTATGTGAACTTTTGATCAGGGTCATTTGGATGTTTTTGGTTATCATTCTGATTAAAAAAGAGAAAACACAGTAGTTTGACAATAAATGGCTTCACCCAACCACTAACCATGAGTGGAAAAGAAGTTTTTATGTTATTATTATTATTATTTATTTATAGAGCACCATTCATTCCATGGTGGTGTACATGAGAAAGGGTTACATACAAACAAGTTAAAAATACAATGAACAAACTAAAAGTGACAAATTGGTACAGAGGGGAGAGAGGACCCTGCCCTTGCGGGCTTACATTCTGCAGGGCAATGGGGAGAAAAACAGTAGGTTGGGTCTGCTCTGGTGGTGGTGGAGCACCTGGTCCAGTGGTGGTGAGGTGGCACCGTGGTCATTGCAGGCTATAGGCTTTTCTGAAGATATGGGTTTTCAGTATCCACTTGAAGATTCCGAGTGTAGGGGATAGTGGGATGTTTTGGTGTGCAAAGTTCCAGGGGATGGGGGATGCTTGGGCGAAGTATTGCAGGCGGTTAGATGAGAAACGTATAAGTGTGGAGGAAAGAAGGAGGTCTTGGGAGGATCGAAGATTACGAGTTGGATGATATAGGGAGATTAGTTCAGAGATATATGGGGGAGACAGATTGAAGATGGCTTTGTAAGTCAATGTTAGTAGTTTGAATTGGATATGCTGGGGAATTGGAAGCCAGTGGAAGTGTTTGTAGAGAGGAGAAGTGGGGGAGCAGCGAAGAGAGAGATGGATCAGTCAGATAGCAGAGTTAAGGACAGATTGGAGATGTGCAAGAGTGTTAGCAGGGAAGCAACAGAGGAGGTTGCAATAGTCATGACGGGAGATGATGAGGGCATGCACTAGTAGTTTAGTAGATTGATAGCTTTGGTAGCTAGTAGGTTGTTAATAATTTTGGTTAAGGTGATTTTGGTGGAGTGGTGGGGGTGGAAGCCAGGTTGTCAAAGAGAGAGTTAGATGAGAGGTGGGAGGAAAGTACAGTGTGGATATGCTTTTCAAGACGTTTGGAGGCAAACGGGTGCATGGATATTGTGCGGTAGCTGTATATGGAGGTCGGGTCAAGGGATGGCTTCTTTAAGATACAGTAGGTGTAATTGTTGTGTGTTTGAAAGTGGAAGGAAATGTACCGTAGGTAAGTGATAGGCTGAAGAAATAGGTTATGGCTGGGATAAGAGTGGTGGTGAGATTGGGGAGGATGTGGGAAGGGATGGGGTCCAATTCACAAGTTGTGAGGTGCGATTTGGTGAGGAGGTGTGCAAGTTCTCCTTCAGTGATGTAGGGGAGGAAGGTTAGTGGGGAAGGGGAGTTGTCTGGTTTACATAGGGTTTGTAATGGTGGGGTAGCAAAGACTTGTCTGATCTGATCGATCTTGTTAATGAAGTGTGTTGCAAAGTCTTCTGCAGAGATACAAGAAGTCATAGGGTGCAGTGGGGGGTGGAGGAGGGAGTTAAATGTGTTTTAATAATTGCCTGGGGTTGTGGGACAATGAGGATATGATGCTAATGAAGTAATTATGTTTAGTGGAGGTGAGTGCTGACTTGAATTTGAGAAGTGTTTGTTTGAATGATGTGTAGACTTCTTGTGAATGTGTTTTCTTCCAGTGCTGCTCAGCAACCCTAGACTCTCTCGCCGCAGCGTTTTAGTGGTGTCTGTATGTTAGGGTTGTCTGTTGTTTCATCATATTCTGCCGTGAACGAGAGGGACAACTGCATCAATCGTTGCTATGAGTGTAGAATTGTAGAAAGTGGTGGCTTTATCTCTGTCGTGGAGTGAGGACAAGGATTATAGTGGTAGAATAGAAGCAGAGAGTATGTGAGTGTCAACGTGTGTGAGCTTTCTGCAAGGGTGTGTGAGTTGGTGGACATGGGTGGCAGGTGAGGAGGACAAAGATGAGAAGATAAGTAGATGGTGGTCAGATAGGGGAAGAGGGGAGGTTGTGGGTTTAGTTAGTGAGCAGAGGTGGGTGAAGATGAGGTCTTATCTATATCCGTCTGAATGGGTGGTTGTGGAGGACCATTGAGAGAGGTCAAAAGATGAAGCAAGTAACAGGAGTTTGCAGGCAGTTGACTGGTTGATATCAATTGGGATGTTGAAGTCACCCATGATGATGATAGGAATGTCAACAGAGAGAAAATGAAGAAGCCAGATGGAGATTTGTTCAAAGAAGGCAATGGTTGGACTTGGGGGTCAATAAATGATGGCCACTTGGAGATTGGAAGGAGAGTAGATACGAACAGAGTGCACTTCGAAGGATGAGAGGATAAGGGAGGGAGGAGGAATTGGGTTGAAGGTGCAGTTGCTAGAAAGGAGAAGACCTACTCTTCCACCATGTTTGTTGCGAGTGCAAGGTGTGTGGGAGAAATAAAGTCCGCCATAGCACAGCGCAGTAGGGGACCCCGTGTAGGAGGGTGTCAGCCATGTTTCTGTGAGGCCCAGGAAGGCGAGTTTGCGAGAGATAAAGAGGTTGTGAGTGAAATAGAGTTTATTACAGATAGAACGGACATTCCACAGCGCTCCAGAGAGAGGGGGTGGTGGAGGGTGAGTCAGTGGAATGGGTTTTATATTTAGAAGATTGCGGCTGTTTCTTGCATGTGTGGTGTGATAGGAGGGAGGTAATGTTAGTTGTGGAAGTGCTGGGTTGGGAGATATGTCACCTGCTGATAGGAGAAGCAAAGAGAGAGCAAGTAGGTGTGAGAATGAAAGTGTCCTGCTTGTTTTGTGTTTCTGCAGGAGAAATGTGAGATTGAGGAGCAGGTCAGCAGAGTAGCTCAGGTAGGAGGTAAGAGCGATGGTGAGATAAATATTTGTGATGGGGGTGAAAGCATTTGGGGGTAGTGGAAGAGGGTAAGGATTAGTGAAGCAGTTAGTGTTAGGGCATGGGTAAGCATGATGAAAATGTTAGTGGGAAAGTAAAGTAGCAAGGACAGTTAGCAAACAGGTTTAGCTGCTACCTTCTGGTTTCTTCTGTTATCATTCATATTCTCTGAAAAAGGGCCAAGGAAGCAAACAATCTGCTGTAAACATTTGAGCACAACTGTATATCCTTGAGACATTAGATCACAGGTAGTATGAACAGAGGTATTATATCCATGGAGACAATGCTGTTTCATGTTATGTCTAGTGGGCAATTCAATACTGCATAGATCCGTAACCATCATGATATATCACAAATTTGTATGTGGCACATATCCATAGCAATCACACAAACTCATCTGTTACTCTGAGAAAAAAAAATCTCCAACTTTTAGTCTCCAAATGATCACAGTTTTTATGAAAAAATAAATATCTACATATCTACACTGTGTGCAGAATTATTAGTCAAATAAGTATTTTGATCACATGATACTTTTTATACATGTTGTCCTACTCCAAGCTGTGTAGGCTGAGAGCCAACTACCATTTAGGTAAATCAGATGATGTCCATCTCTGTAATGAGGAGGGGTGTGGTCTAATGACATCAACACCCTATATAAGATGGCTTAATTATAAGTCAACTTCTTTTCCTTTGGCAAAATGGGTCAGAAGAGAGATTTGACTAGCTCTGAAAAGTCCAAAATTGTGAGATGTCTTGCAGAGGGATGCAGCAGTCTTGAAATTGCCAAACTTTTGAAGCGTGATCACCAAGCAATCAAGCGTTTAATAGCAAATAGCCAAGAGGGTCGCAAGAAGCGTGCTGGGCAAAAAAGGCGCAAAATACTGCCCATGAATTGAGGAAAATCAAACGTGAAGCTGCCAAGATGCCATTTGCCACTAATTTTGCAATATTTCAGAGCTGCAATGTTACTGGAGTATCAAAAAGCAAAAGGTGTGCCATAGTCAGGGATATGGCCAAACTAAGAAAGGCTGAAAAATGACCACCTTTGAACAAGAAACATAAGATAAAATGTCAAAACTGGGCCAAGAAATATTAAAGACTGATTTTTCAAAGGTTTTATGGACTGATGAAATGAGAGTGGCCTTGTTCACACTCAATTTGCGTTTTTTTTAGCAGGAAAAAAACCACCTGCGTTTTTCTAAAAGTGCCAAAAAGTGTCCCTTGTGTGTCTGAAAGGATTTGACACTTTTTTGGACTTAGTTAATTTTTTGGCCAAAAACGCAGGCAAAAACGCTAGCGTTAACGAAGGGTGCCTATATGTGCCATTTAAAACGCATGCGTTTCCCATAGGGCCCCATGTTATAGAAACAAATGCGTTTTTTTGACATGGGGCCCTATGGGAAAAGCATGCGTTAACACAGGTGCCTATATGCACCCTGCATTAACGCATGCGTTTCCCATAGGACCCCATGTTAAAAAAACGCATGCGTTTTTGGAAACAACCCCTGCATTTTTTTCCAGCACCCAAAAAACGCCTGCATTAACGCACCTGCATTTTACTGCGAAAAACTGCAGAAAAATGCAGAGAGTGCCAAAAACGCAGGTGAGTGTGAACAAGGCCTGTGACTCTTGATGGGCCAGAAGGATGGGCCAGAGGCTGGATCAGTAAAGGGCAGAGAGCTCCACTCCGACTCAGACCCAGCAAGGTGGAGGTGGGGTACTGGTATGGGCTGGTATCATCAAAGATGAACTTGTGGGACCTTTTCGGGTTGAGGATGGAGTGAAGCTCAACTCCCAGACCTACGTACTACCAGTTTCTGGAAGACAACTTCTTCAAGCAGTGGTACAGGAAGAAGTCGGTATCATTCAACAAAAACATGATTTCCATGCAATCTCATCACATGCATCCAACTACTCCACAGCGTGGCTGGCCAGTAAAGGGCTAAAAGAAGAAAAAATAATGTCATGGCCCCCTTGGTCACCTGATCTGAACCCCATAGAAATCCTGTGGTCCCTCAAAAAATGTGAGATTTACAGGGAGGGAAACCAGTACACCTCTCGGAACAGTGTCTGGGAGGCTATGGTGACTGCTGCAAGCAATGTTGATCGTAACAGATCAAGCAGCTGACAGAATCTATGGATGGAAGGCTGTTGAGTGTCATCATAGGCCTTGTTCACACTCACCTGCGTTTTTGGCACTCTCTGCGTTTTTCTGCAGCTTTTCAAAACGCAGGTGCGTTAAGCAGGGTACAATTAAGTGTACATGCGTTTTTCAGCTCCACTTGCGTTTTTCTCCCCCAGTCCAAAAAACGCTGCATGCGTTTTTGGGTGCTGGAAAAAAAACGCAGGGGTTGTTTCCAAAAACGCATGCATTTTTTTAACATGCACACCACTCATGAGACAAAATATACCACATGCATGGTGTTGCAATTGATGTAAGAATGAATAGAAAATCTCCTGTTAGATGTATTGCTCATAAAACAATTGCTTACATCATGCGTAATACACAAATTACACAAATATATGCGTACATTCACAAATTACACTTTCTTCCTCCACTTCTGTGTCAGCCACACTGTTTTTTTATGAGCTTCACTGTTATATATGCTTGGAGAAACCATACTCCTGATGTCTCTTGATTTTTTTGCAAGCCGAACGTCTTCCCTGAGATAAGATTTTTCATAATATCTCATCTTGGTACAAAATGGGAATGTTTTTATTTAACATTACCCTTATAATCACAATTGAAGGGAGTTAAGAACGTAGGAGGATTGAATTATTTTTTCCATCTGATTTTTTAATTTTTTTTTAGGGATTTGGGGGACAATGTGCTATTACTCAAATCCTCAGATGATAAAGAGGCCCAACTTCTATTTTGTAAGATGTTTTGTGCTCTCTTAATTACCCAAATTCTGTACCCTCTTTCCTTTAATCTATGTTCAATAGTTTTCATTTCTCCTTATAATCCTCTTCCCTAGAGCAGTTCCATTTGGCCTGAAAAAAAACACTAATCGGTAAGTTTTTGTCACATGTGTCAGGTGACAACTGTCGACCCTAAGTACAGAATTACTGCTAATGGCCTAGCGGTACAATTTAGAATGTATATCCCTGTGTCGGCTTGTCCTATCAGGACAAAGATCCAACAATGGGGCAACATCTCCATTGTAAACCTCAAATTATAGTTGTTATCATTAAAAAAAGTCCAACATGGAAAGAATGGGTAGGTACGGTAGACAATTCTGTCGGTACGATCTAAATTAGGATCATATCGCCGATGTATCTCCCGTACCACCTAATCTGTTCAAGGAATGGGTTAGCATTAGTGTAAACAAACTCCTCTTCCAAAATATTCATGTACAGGTTGGCTAATGAGGGGGAGTTTCGCCCCCATTGGGCAACCACACAGCTGTAGAAAGACATGATTGTCAAATTTAAAAGAAGTTTCTTTTAAGGAGATGTCCTATACACATAATCAAAAAAACTTTTCTGTATCCCCAAACACTTCTGTTTTTGATCAAATATGTGAAAGAGAAGACACCGCTCTACAATACTGTAGTATGCATTAATATGTGACATCACAAGTAATCCACGTAGAACGATCAGTCCAATTTATCCTTTTTATGAATGAAAAAGTGATCCAACCTTTGTGGTGCTCTACCTCAGAGGTATCCTGATTTTTACTCAAATAATCCTCCTCCGTCAGAAATAGAAACAAACAAAGCGTTTAGGCTACAAAGTTACAGTGTAGCCTTCTTCAAATTAATATATACAAACAAAATAAGACATCTGGAGAGCTCTGTACACTGGCTCCTATAAAGGGCTCTACCACAATGAAAGGGATACTGGAGCAGGACTAGGGAGATGACCATGGTGTACCACACCCAGCAATCACCCTAATCCTGCCCACTTCATTTAAATAGACAAATACATATATATACTTGCAACTTTCCATGCTCATTTTTAAAATACACTTTACCTAAAAACTGTTGAAAATTATGCAGAAAAAAACCTCACTGGATTAAGTGCAAAAACATCAGAAAATATTCTTTCTGAACAATTTTTCTTTATAAAAGAATAAATAAATTATTTATTTTTCTATAAAAATATGCTTGTATGCATTAGTTCACTTAAATAGTATATATGCTAAAAAAAAATGGGAATTTTTTCAGTAATTTTTTTTCAGGAAAATATTTTAATTTTTAATTTTTTTTATTTTTTTAAAGTGCATGCTTATTCATAAAGATAAATATGGAATATACAGTATATAATATAATGAAATACTAGAACTATATTATTCATAACATTCACTACATTTTGCGTTGTTTGTTACATTTTCTTTATATATTCTGTCTCATATGTTTTATTAGGGACTTTTAAATATAATTTCCTCTGCCTTTTGCACACTATTGCATTATTGCTGCTCCATTCGAACTAACGTATTCTACAATTCCTATTCCCAAAATGCCTTTCTCCCAATAAGCCCTATTCTGCTTTTGAAATGACGCACTGCTGGATGACAACCTCGAACAGTGAGTTTGTTGCTGTCTCCCTAGTTTCATTCACAGTTTTCATGTTCCCCTTATATCCTGAATTGACCTCTCAGGGTCTTCATTCAGTGTATTGCTCTCCCAATCTATGGACCAACCCATGACTCCACTGTTCGGAATGGCTCCCAGATCTTCGATTTCAGGTACAATCTGCAGTGGTTAGGAAATTATATATTCTCTATGACATCATTTGACCATGTCGAAAAGAGTCTTTGGAGCCAATAAATCTAATAGCTCTCTTTTCTATTAAGGAGCTTGCTCCTGTTGGTGCACTATGGTGAGATTTGTTCCAGAGGGTGACTTTAATACAAAAACATTTTTTTATGTTTTAATAGAGAATGCCTTGATAACCTATGTTTGATTAACCCTTTTTTGGCATTATGTCGGTGGCCACACACTCCAGCTCTTAGTGCCTGTGTTGTGCAGCCCACATATTGTTGACCGCATCTGCAGTCCACCACGTAGACAATATAATCTCTTTTACAATTTAGTTTTTGTTTGATTTTGATCACCTCCCACGTGGAATGTGAAATTATTTGTTTCACTCCATGCTTGATAATCCTGTAGCATTGTAAAATATAAAAGGGTGGGGGACAAGAGGCGCAATAGTGCCCTATCACTAGTGACACTAATCGTAATGGGGTGGTGCTGAGAAGCCACTCACCTGATGCAGTTGTGATCCCCACAACTGGTTTGAAGGCGTTTAGGAAATATTATTCCAAGCTGCTGCAGGACCTCCACCGACCACTGAACAGTGGTTATAATCCAGAAAGATGATGGGAGTATAGGTGTATCACGGTCCGCGCTGCTCCAGGGCTTAAAAAACTCACCAAAGAGTCAGTCAGATTTCGATCCTTTATTCTCCTTCTCCTACGCGTTTCGGCGCCTAGCCTGGCACCTTCATCAGGGATACCTGATAGCTAGCTGGGCAAAGAGTTAAGCAGTCATCCGGCTGGTAATAGTTAACAGTTCAGCTGAAATTCAGAAAATGCTGAAAGGACCTGTGTGATGTCACGACCATGCGACTATAATAGGTGGAGCTGAGTCTACATAGACCTTAACAATTTAGCTTGCTCAGCTCTGCCCCTTATGGTCACATGTTTGTGACATCACACAAGCCCTTTATACAGAGCATTTGGCATTGCTACAAGTTTAGTGACATATCTGTTAACCATTTATTACACGGATGACAACTTGTTTGGAAATATGTACATATTTAAAATGCTTTTTTGGGTTGAATACAATGATTAAAAAAAAAAAGATTACTAATGAACACTACATGATCTAAATAACATTGGGGGTAGTTTAACAACAAAAAAGGACATAACAGGTTCCCTTTAATGACACAGAAATAGAACAGAAATTACTGTCACATCGCCATTGGACTCGGTGGCTGGTGTTCCTGCCTCGGCCGCTGGGAGGCACCGGATTCCTTTGGCTGATGGTGCCGGTGATAGGAGGGCCTTGTCCTCATATGGACCTGCTCCTTCGACGTCTGCCTCTGTCGTTGAACGCCGCCGTGTTTCTCCTTTGCAGAGGTGTCTGATAGGCGCAGCCTTCATTTTTCTGTCAGAAGTGGGGTGGTTGGTGCCAGTCGTGCATCACTATCTGGCCTGGTTCTAGAGGCGGTCTGGGGTGAGATCATCAGGCTGTGAGCTCCAGCCTATGGGCTCCAGCCACGGCTGGCGGCAACCAATCAAAGACGAGGCGTGCGGTTTGGCACGTGATTTGAATCATCTCTGTATCACATCTCTGATTGGTTGCTGCCAGCTGTGGCGACCAATTAGAGACTGGGCACGCAGTTTGAAAGCCGCTTCTCTGATTGGTCGCTGCCAGCCGCGCCGCCCAATCAGAGATGCGGCAGTCAAACCGCGCACCAAGTCTCTCATTGGTCACCACAGCTGGCAGCGACCAATCAGAGACGCGGCATTCAAACCACGCGCCAAGTCTCTGATTGGTCGCCACGGCAGGCGTCGTCGAATTAGAGATGCGATGCATGTTTGCCGCAAAATTTGAATGCCGCCATATAGGAATACCCATATCATGGGTGTTCCAATATGGCGGTCGGGGTACTACCGTGACGAGCAGCCGGGAGATGACTGGCTGACACTCACCGCGGACCTCGCAGCGCAGTAGATGAGCTGCGGGCGCCGATCTCCCAACAATATCCGCAGCTCATTTACTGCGCCCCGAGGTCCGCTGATGCCGGTCATCTCCCAGCTGGCTCACACGCGCTGCGGCCACTGTCTGGACATCAGCGGCCGGACACGTATATCCTGGCGATAGCAGCGCCAATGCGGGTTTCACCTTGGCGCAAATTTTTAATGCGCGCAGCTGTTTTGCATACTCCTCGCTCATTGGTGGCCGGCGCTGGCGGCCACCAATGAGCACCCTGGTGCTGGCACGCGATTTTATGTGACAGACAGAGAACCTTAGATGATTATATAGTAGATGGCAAATCACTAAGATGTGTCATTTGTGTGATAGTTTAGGTTTGGACTCCTTAATCAAATAATGATTGCATAATGTAAGAGAAAGCCCTTTTAGTTCATGTAACTCTTAAAAAAACAGCAGTTACTTTTTCACATAGTTAAAATAGCTTCTCTCACACCCACAGCCGTATAAAGGCTGGCTAGATGTTACTGAATTGTATGGAGACTCCTGTTCTATGTAGAAATAAGTCAGCAGCAGTTATTATTATTATTATTATTATTCAGTTGGAGGCGGCAAGAGGTTGCAAGAGCTTGGAAGTGCAGCGTGAAGGACCAAGCAAACTCAAACGTTACTCTGAGGCAGCTGACTTCAGGTAGAGGGAAAAAGCAGTTATTATTACTTATTATTATTATTCATTATTATAGCGCCATTAATCCCATGGCGCATTACATGTGGAAAGGGTACCTAAAGACAAGTACAAGGTACATGGACAACATATAACACATGGGTACAGAAGGAGAGAGGACGTTGTCCGCAAGGGCTCACAATCTACGAGATACTCATGTTATTAATAACAAGATGTAGACTATGTCTTGGTGCCTGTCTCAACTAGGTGTATATGGCTGATTATGATGCAAGAATCCTGTGACTAAAATCTGCATCATTATAATCAATGACCCTGTCAGCGCATGTGACTGAATCCCATCAAAGTCCCTGACTGTATGATAAAACGCTATGTGAACCCAGCCTAGGCAATGTAAAAGGCTTGCCTTCATTGAACACAGATTTCACCACTGAATTGAGAGTGAAAGACCAGTGCAGGAATAAAAAGATTTCCAAATTTCCATGATATATTACAAAGTTGCTCATTTATTTGTGTACAATTAATTGGTTAAATAAAAATTAAAACAACAGTTACTCTTAATTACTAGGATTAAAAAAGCAGCTCTCTGGTGTCCCCTTATCGTCATGTCAATCAGGGAATTGACCATGGATAAGCAAGTGCAGCTGAGGTTGCACTGTTATGTGCCAATTATTTAGGCGCTCACAATGAGCAAAGCATATACATCACCAGTCCCAGGCTGGGAATATATATACCTCTGGACTGTCACTGCCAAAGTTCCCCAATAACACAAGAACAAAATGCTGTCACCAGTTCCTCGTTAGATATAAGCCCGGTGCATTAACAGGCTTATACAGGGTCAAAAAACAACCTCAGGTAGAAATATAACATTAAAAAGGCAAACGGACATGGGATTTTTGGAACAAGCTAAAAAAAACAACCCAGGATTAAATTTAATATTTAATTGTCGTAAAGATCACTAGAAAAATAACAATTTATACATGATGAATTTACAAGCATTATAGACAGATATACAAATAAAGGTAGTAGAATACAAAATGTAATCAGTAACTGGTTTCTTGTTGATGCCTTGGTCACTGGTTTTGCAAATAAAGTCCTAGTTCAGGAGTCTCAAAAACAGGACTAGCCAGATATCCCTCCAGGAAAGAACCAAGCCATGGGGTGGCTCCTTGAGGAGACCATCATAACCACCATATTAAGTGGTCCTTTCAGTCAATATCCAGCTCTTTACAAGTTTAAAGATATGCCAAGGGAATACCAAGGTCAGGTATCCATCCACAGACAGCAGTTTTGGGGTGTTGCTCCTTCATCAGTGTGGAGTAGGATTCTGGCTAGGTGGGAGCAATACCTAGTAGACCAACATCACAAAGCAATCACTGATATCAGGGAGACCAGTCTAAGAAGACACTGTGGGCAGCCGCATAAATGCTCAACACAGTGAATTCTTAGGCGCATTGACCCCTGGGAATTATGACAATGTAAAAAGAGATCCATGGAGCCTTGTTTAGAAGTCTCAAGCACAGGACTAGCTAGATATCCCTCCAAAAAAGGACTTAGCCATGGGGTGGCCCCTTGAGGAGACCACCATAACAAGTAGCCCTTTCAGTCAATATCAAGCTCTTTACAGGTTTAAAGATATGACAAGGGAATACCAAGGCCAGGTATCCATCCACAGACAGCTGTTTCGGGGTGTTGCCCCTCATCAATGTGGAGTAGGATTCTGGCTAGGTGGGAGCAATGCCTAGTAGTCCAACATCATAAAGCAATCACTGATCTCAGGGAGACCAGTCTAAGGTAACACTGTGGATAGCCGGTTAAAGCGCTCAACACAGTGAATTCCTAGGCGCATTGCCTCCTGGGAATTATGAATATGCAAATACTTACTGGCTTGACACATGGGAGGCACTGTTGAGCCAGGATTCTTTGCTTGATTTTTTTCAGCACACTACACGATGATGTGGCCTCCCCTAGAAGAGACCACTAAGAAATGGGATCAATTGATTTTAACCCCTAGGCTGTTAGTCCCTCTCCACCCCTGGGCTGTACTACTTCCCTCCCCTCTAGCTTTTAGCAGACATATCCCAAAAGCTACTCTGGATCATAACTTTCAAGCGGGATGGTTGAGGAAAATGGTTCAGGTGCCATCTGATTCAGCTGGATCCCTTCTACGCTCGGAGACCACACACAATTTCTCTGGCAGACTTCTGCTAGCCACTCTTTGTATCTCCCTATCCCAGAGGGCTAGGATGAATCGAGACTGATATGTGTACAATTTGCTGTCACGATTTCAGTGATATGATTTGTACAAGTCTAAGGCATATGATAATTCCATCATTTTTCTTAATAAGATGGTGCTAGCGAGTATGTAGGATGTATTAAACTATGTTACTGTGAGTAACAGCTGGACCCAGCAGGGGGCCAGAGCTATAAACGAGAAACTCTTTCTGAGTTTTAATTTAAAAATGACACCTCCTGCCTGGGAGACCAATTTGGTCTCTTGCAAAGTAGGGGGTCAGTGTGGAAAGGTGATGTGTATGGTTAACAAATGCAAAACTATCTATGGCTGATAACTATAAAAATATAGAAATATCTTGGGGACTTCTACTTTTATACTTTCATAATTTTTAAGGCTGAAGGTAGACTTTAAGTCAATCTAGGTCAACCCACAGCTTAACATGTTCATCCAGAGGAAGGCAAAAAAAATGTGGAAAACACTAAGCTCCACAATAGGGAAAAAAATTCCATCCCGACTCCACATACGACAATCAGACTGGTTCACTTGATCAATGCCCTATCAAGGAATCTAATATATATAACCTGTAATATATTCAAAAAAGGCATCCAGGCCTCCCCTTAAATTTTAGAAGAAAATCACTCATTTGGCAGAATTCTATTATTATTATTATCATTATTATTATTTATAAAGCACCATTGATTCCATGGTGCTGTACATGAGAAAGGGTTACATTCAAGCAAGTTAAAAATACAATGAACAAACTAACAATGACAGAATAATAAAAAGAGGAGAGAGGACCTTGACCTTCAGGGCTTATATTTTACAGGGCAGTGGGGAGAGAGACAGTAGGTTGGGTCTGCTCTGGTGGTGGTGGTTCCATAGTCTCACTACTCTTACATTAAAGAATCTGCATCTGTGATCATGATTTAACCTTCTTTCCTCAAGACTTAGGCTAGGTTCACATTTGCATTTGGCACCGCAGGGTATGGGGCGCATACGCATATGCAGTGCCGAATACAGACACTGTTATGCGAATGCAGTGGCGATTGTCTGCATGCGTTCACATAATAATGTCAATAGGAAACTAATATAATACGGCCAGGTCATAGGAAAGAGAGAGAGGGAGAGAGAGAGAGAGAAAGAGAGAGACCCCAGATTCTGATTTAGGCAGGAAAAAGCTCTGATTACATCACCATCCACTGCATTCGTTGCGCTCGCCTGCAGATGGCTCTGCACACACATTGAGTTGCATTCATTCTTTGTGCATGACTGTTTGCTTGCATACAAAACAAGCAGCCAGCCACGCACAAGAAATCCAACATGTTGCATTCGGAAGGCGCACAAATTATGCACATCCAAACGCAAACGCAACCAAACGTAGCCAAACGCAGGTACTATGCGTTCCCATGTTAAACATAGGAACGCAGTGCGCATGCGTTTGGCTGCGTTCAGTAACACTGCGTTTCAAATGCAAATATGAACCCAGTCTTAGAAGATGCCCCCTTGTCCCTGACACAGACCTAGGTGTAAAAAGATCGTTAGAAAGGTTCTTTGTACTTTCCCCACATATATTTGTACATTGTATTAAGATCACACCTAAGCCTTTGTTTTTTTAAACCAATCCCCCAAGTTTAACAACATCTCTTGGTACTGCAGTCTACCTAGTCCTCTAATAATCTTGGTCATTCTTCTCTGCATCTGCTCTAGTTTAGGTATGTCTTTCTTATACATGAGACAGGAATTGTACGCAATATTCTGAGTGTGGTGGCACAAGTGGCTTGAATAGAGGTAAAACTAGATTCTTCTCATGAGCATCTATGCCTTTTTAATGCATCCCATTATTTTATTAGCCTTTGCATCAGCCGCCTGGCACTGGCCACTAAATGTGAGTTTGCCTTCCACCCATACACCCAGGTCTTTTTCTATGACAGTTTTAGGCTATGTGCCAATGGAGAGTATTTTTTTTGCTTTATCTGTTGCTGCATTTCTGTCCGTTTTGTCACAAACTGCATCTCTATCCTTCCACATTAAAGAATTCTGAAGTGCTGTGCCAATTATACTTTTTGTTCCCTTGCACTTTCGGTATAGATTGTGCTCAGAACAAAAGAATGAGCATGTCAGTTGTTCATTTTTCAACCCTCTCAGGCATTGGCAATAGTGATAAAAACACATGACCAAAAAACTCACCAAAAATGCACCAAAATGTGTTTTGTGGTGTGTTTTTCTGCCACAGGGAGCAGTTTAGCAATGATTTTGATGCTGAAAACTTCTGAACCCAATGCATCGGCACTCCTGTGTCCAAGTGCATGGCCTTACATTTATCCACATTAAATGTCGATTGCAATTTATCAGCCCAAGCCTCCAGCTTCCATAAATCCTCAGTGCATGGCCTTACATTTATCCACATTAAAGGTCAATTGCAACTTATTAGCCCAAGCCTCCAGCTTTCATAAATCTTCCTGTAATATAAAATTGTCCTCCTCTGTATTGATTACCTTGCAGAGTTTAGTGTCATCTGCAAACATTGAAATTCTACGCTGTATGCCTCCTAGAAGGTTGTTAAAAAATATGTTACAAAGAAGCGGGCCCAATACTGACCCCTGTGGTACCCTATTTTTAACTGTGACCCAGAGAGTGTTCCATTAATAACCACTCTTTGAGTCATTTCTTAACCCAGTTATACATATTTCCCCAATCCCAATTATTCTCATTTTATGTATCAACCTTTTGTGTGGCACTGTTTCAAAAGCTTTTGAAAAGTCCATATACACAACATCCGCTGCATTCCCCTGCTCCAGTCTTACTTCTTCATAGAAGCTTATCAAATTAATTTGACAGGACCGATCCATCATAAACCCATGTTGATACTGGGTCATGAGGTTATTTTCCTTGATATACTCCAGTATAGCATCTCTTAAGAAACCGTCAAGGATTTTACCCACTGTAGAGGTTAAATTTACCGGTCTATAATTTCCAGGCTCAGTTTCGTCCCCTTTTTGAATATTGGCACCACATTAGCTATGCATCAGTCCTGTGGTGCAGACCCTGTTATTATGGAATCTTTGAAAATTAAATATAATGGTCTGTCTATGACAGTACTTAATTCCTGCAGCACTCAGGGGTGTATTCCATGTGGACCTGGGCCTGTCAACTTTAGTGATTTTTAGACAGCACCATACTTCTGCTGGGTTAAGCAGGTGACATTTAATGGATAATTTATGGTATCACTGATTAAGTCGTCTGTCATGGGATTTTCTTGTATAAATACTGTTGAAAAAGAGGCATTTAGGCACCATTCAAAGTACCCGCCCGTTGCGTCATCGCTATGACGCGGTCACGTGATGCCGGTCCCGCGTCACTTCCACCCATCGTATCGCCGGGTGTACTAAGCGCACAAGGCCACCTTAAGCATGCCATCTGTGCATGCTCTGAAGCTGGCTTGTGCGCTTGTTAGTACACCCAGCAATACGATGGGCGGAAGTGACGCGGGGCCGGCATCACATGACCCCGTCATAGCGATGACGTAATGGGTGGGTACTTTGAATGGTGCCCGAGGTCCGGACATAAGAATGCCGCCCATCGGGGAGTATTTTCAGCATGGAGGGCGGGGGGAGCGCAGCCCAGGAGACCCTGCCTCACTGACAAAGACCCCTGGAGGAACGCCCATCAGACAAGGATTCTGTAAGTTTCTAAATTGCTTTATTGCACTTGTAAATTGCTATATAAGCTCAGACAGGGATGGTTGAGAAAGTAGTTTGAGGCTGCAGGGGCATATATATTCATAGGTTAGGAGGGCTAGTTTAGGTGACAGGTTCCCTTTAACCCTGAAAAGTAAATGTGATTGGTGGATTTTTGCATTTAATACCCCGCCTTTTCTCTTTCTGTCTAACCCCCAGCTGATGAAGATGGCATGTCGCCATTGAAACGCGTTGTGGTTTAATAAAGATAAGTATAATCTCTAGCCCCCTGGCTCACTCTGTCTGGAGCGCATCTAATCACAGATTACACTGCAGAATTCCATTATAGCCTCATAGACACTGACATCCTGTTATGCTGATCCCTCTCTCTGGATTTTAGATGATATGTTTCCCTCTGTCACATCGCCATTGGACTCGGTGGCTGGTGTTCCTGCCTCGGCCGCTGGGAGGCGCTGGATTCCTTCGGCTGATGGTGCCGGTGATAGGAGGGCCTTGTCCTCATATGGTCCTGCTCCTTTGATGTCTGCCTCTGTCGCTGAACGCCGCTGTGTTTCTCCTTTGGGTGATGTTGGTCACAGAGGAGCGGGCCCTGCAGAGGTGTCTGATAGGCACAGCCTTTGTTCTTCTGTCAGTTGGTGCCAGTCATGCATTACCATCTGGCCTGGTTCTAGGGGCGATCCGAATGAGATCATCAGACTGTGAGCTCCTTCAAACACATTGGAGCCTATCTTGCAGGCCGCCAGATATAGTTTTGGTTCCCCAGTGATAGTGTGTGTTTAGTTTTGTCTCTGACCTTTGCCTAGATTTCTGACTCTGCTACAGCCTGTCGATTTTGTACCTTCATTGCCCTCTCGGTTTTGACTCGGACTCCTGACTACGTTTTTCAGGTCCTGATTTTTCCCTTCCTGGCGACCTTCCTGCTCTGCTGCTCATAATAGGCAGCTACCTCCTGGGCTCCGCTGAAATTCCAGATCCCTGTATAGGGGTTAAGGGTCTCGCGGTTTCTCGGGGTGCTGCTTTACCAGCAGGTCAGCCTCACAGCGGATGGTCATCACACCCTCTACATAGCACAATCAGTGAGTTATTATATGCTACAGTTATATTATGCTAGAATTCACCAAATTGTATAATGTAGTTATTCTGTTCTACATGTTTATCATCAAGTAGTTTTCTGCCATTATAGCTATTGTGTATTCACCATGTTGTGCAATTACACTGCATGTTCCTTAACAAATATAATTTTACTGTATGTATCTCAGATATGCTGTATGTTGTAATGAGTATTTTTCATTTGTTTTTCGTAGTTTTACACTATCTTATCAATGAAAGTTGAAAAGGACCCCCTGCATCCAAGTCAATGCATTGATGGGAAAGAGTTTAGATGTCTGTCAACTTGTTCTTCTGGAGTACAGAGCGAGGGTGTCAGAACAGTAAAACAACTACTATAAACGGGGTCGAAGCACAAAAACATCTATCAGAGAACAGTCAAGCCACATACAGACATGATGTCAGATAGAGGATCTGAAGTTTATGTAACACGCTCCCATGTAAGCTCATCAGCTTCAAGGAGGTCTGTGAGCAGCACTGCAATTGCCACCGCCAAGGCGAAATCCGCCAAAGTGAGAGCTGCCTTCGCTGAACAGCAGTTGAAATTAAAGAAAGAAATAGCACGTCTAGAAGCTGACCTTGTAAATCTCGCCATAGACACTTAAATAGCAGAAGCTAAAGCTGAGGTCCAGGATTTAGAAGTAGCAGCATGCTTCAAGAGTAAAAGTTTAAGCTTAAGGTTCGGACCCGAACTTAGTCCCTTGATATCTCACAACGCACTTCAGACTACGTGCCTCATTAGCATGCCTCATTAGACGACCATCTACATTCAGCTAAAGGAGAGAGACCGAATCCTATCATTCAGCCATCAACCTTCTTTCACCAATCATCCCACATTAAGCATGAAGGTAATTCTTTCCACCTACTACCATCAGTGCGACCTGCACCCAAGCCTGTAGATCCCTACTACACAGCATATGCTTTCAAGATAGAAGACTCCAACGGTGGCTATTGTGACGAAGATGCATTTTACGGCAACAATAGCTCACTGAGACCTCATCACAGCGACATGCACCTGGATTGCCCTCTTAGAGATCAAGAGCTACCAGCTTTCCTCAAGTTGTTTGCACGACACGAGTTACTTACCAAAGGTCTCTTGAAGTTAATGAGCGTCCTAAAAGTTACAGAGCGTGGAGAGCTTCCTTCAGAAACGCCACTGCAGACCTAGACATCTCTGCCAGTGAAGAGATCGACCTCTTGGTTAAGTGGCTAGAAAACAAATTGGTAGAACATGCAAAATGCATCAGAGATATTAGCATCAACAACCCAAGCAAAGGTTTGTGCATTTTATGGTAGAGACTTGACAAGTGCTATGGCTCCTCAGAGATGATAGAAGAATCCCTCTTCAAAAGGTTGGAAGACTTTCCTAAAATCTCTTATAAGAGCTTTCACATGCTAAGAGAATTTAGTGACCTCATAGTAGAATCCAAGTCTCCAAGACTGAAGGAGACCTGCCAGGCCTTTTGTCCCTAGTGTGGTGATGCGACCCATGGCCGGGTGCATCACACGGGTTGTCGGTACATAACTCTGTGTACATTAGCCGGTTTTACTGTGGTTGTGCTGTGTGAAACCTACCCAGAACACAGTGAGTTAACAGCTAAAAGGAGTAGATGAGCTGGATGAGCGGCTGTATGGGAACTGTGTGTACTGATTGCATAGCAGCCCAGGTGGTTGTGTCAGTGTGGGTGTGGCAGCTACGATAAGAGCTAGCCCAGGTGTTTGTGTGAGACAAAAGAGACTAGACAGAGACCAGTGACTAGAGATGCATGGGAATCAGAGCAGTCCTGAGCTCTGCGGTGTGGAGGACGTGAAGGGAGCCTGCCAGCTCCATACCGATGGCCGGGAATGGGTTGTTATGGCTCTTAGAGTGGGGAACCGTGGCTGATCCAGAAGGACGCTGGTCCGGAAGTGTGGCGAGACTTGTCCGGAAGCCACCCTTAAGGGATGGCTGGTATACCCCGATAACTCAGGTTGCTAGACCCAGTTCAGTGCCCCGGTAAGCTAGCAGTCCACGTATGCAATGGTGGACTGAGTGCCATGATGTGTTGATGTGTGTGTATAGCCCTATGGGAGGCATATGTGTGTGTGTGATGTATAGCCCTACGGGAGGCATATGTGTTTATGATGTATAGCCTTATGGGTGGCATATGTGTATGTGTTTATGATGTATAGCCCTACGGGAGGCGCATATGAGAATAGTGCTAGGCGGGCATAGCCGCGATGATGTGCTGAAGGGGGTGAACCTGTGGCCAGATGCAGGAGTTAAGAGGGCTCCTAGAGTGGGGAACCAGGGCTGATCCTGGAGGGCGCTCGACTCAGGCGTGGGGCACAGTCGTCGACCTGGAGACCTGCCTGAGGAAGGAGGTTTGGTGACGGCTGGTGGCCTGGACACGTGGTGAGGAGGCCTTGGTGACGCATTGTTTACTCAGTACTCAGGTTGGCCAATCCTGTTATTTACCTAGAGGAGCCACAGTCCATGAATGTATTATGATGGGCTGTGAGCGTGTGTGAGGATGTATGTGATCCATGGATGTGTTATGATGGATCACATGCGGTGTGTAAGGTCCCGGTCAGGCTGGAGCCTGTACTAGGGGTTAGTATTAAAGTGTTGTGCTGGGTAAATAAAGCCAGGCGGTTGGTACCGCCATTGGAACTGACAGTTAGGTCAATAAGGTCCCGGTGATAGATAGTTATGGTAAACTAGCTGTGAGCCCGATGCAAATGCATCGGGATTCTAGAACGTGCATTAATTTGATTATAGTAGTTATAGCTGTTAGCCTGATGCAAATGCATCGGGTATCTAAAATATGTTTATTGTTTTTTTAAACATTTTTAAATAATAATCGCATCATCAATAGCAATAATATAAGCCATAGCATTATTATTAGCAGTAATAGCAGTATTAATAGCATTATTAGCAGTATTATGAGCATTAATAACAGTATTAATAGCATTAATAGCATTATTATTAGCATTAATAGCATTATTAATAGCATTATTAGCATTAATAATAGCATTAATAACATTATTAATAGCATTAATAGCATTATTATTAGCATTAATAGCATTAATAATAGCATTATTAGCATTAATAATAGGATTAATAACATTATTAATAGCATTAATAGCATTATTATTAGCATTAATAGCATTAATAATAGCATTATTAGCATTAATAATAGCATTAATAACATTATTAATAGCATTAATAGCATTATTATTAGCATTAATAGCAATATTAATAGCATTAATAGGATAAATATTAGCATTAATAGCATTAATAGCATAATTAATAGTATTAATAGCATTATTAATAGCATTAATAGCATTATTATTAGCATTAATAGCATTATTATTAGCATTAATAGCATAAATAATGCCATTAATAGGATAAATATTAGCATTGATAGCATTAATAGCATAATTAATAGCATTAATAGCATTATTAATAGCATTAATAGCATTATTATTAGCATTAATAGCATTAATAGGATAAATATTAGCATTAATAGCATTAATAGCATTATTAATAGCATTATTATTGGCATTAATAGCATTAATAATAGCATTATTAGCATTAATAATAGCATTAATAACATTATTAATAGCATTAATAGCATTATTATTAGCATTAATAGCATTAATAGCATTATTATTAGCATTAATAGCATTAATAATACCATGAATAGGATAAATATTAGCATTAATAGCAATAATAGCATAATTAATAGCATTAATAGCATTATTAATAGCATTAATAGGATAAATATTAGCATTAATAGCATTATTAATAGCATTAATAATACCATTAATAGGATAAATATTAGCATTAATAGCATTAATAGCATAATTAATAGCATTAATAGCATTATTATTAGCATTAATAGCATTAATAATAGCATTATTAGCATTAATAATAGCATTAATAACATTATTAATAGCATTAACAGCATTATTATTAGCATTAATAGCATTAATAGCATTATTATTAGCATTAATAGCATTAATAATACCATTAATAGGATAAATATTAGCATTAATAGCATTAATAGCATAAATAATAGCATTAATAGCATTATTAATAGCATTAATTAGCATTAATAGTATTATTAATAGCATGAATAGCATTATTAATAGCATTAATAGGATTAATAGCATTATTAATAGCATTATTAATAGCATTAATAGCATAAATAATAGAATTAATAGCATAAAAAATAGCATTAATAGCATTAGTATTAGCATAAAGAGCATTAATAGCAATATTATTAGCATGAATAGCATTATTAATAGCATTAATAGGATAAATATTAGCATTAATAGCATTAATAGCATAATTAATAGCATTAATAGCATTATTAATAGCATTAATAGCATTATTATTAGCATTAATAGCATTAATAATAGCAGCATTATTAGCATTAATAATAGCATTAATAACATTATTAATAGCATTAATAGCATTATTATTAGCATTAATTGCATTAATAGCATTATTATTAGCATTAATAGCATTAATTGCATTATTATTAGCATGAATAGCATTAATAATAGCATTATTAGCATTAATAATAGCATTAATAGCATTATTAATAGCATTAATAGCATTATTATTAGCATAAATAGCATTAATAATAGCATTATTAGCATTAATAATAGCATTAATAACATTATTAATAGCATTAATAGCATTATTATTAGCATTAATAGCATTAATAATAGCATTATTAGCATTAATAATAGCATTATTAACATTATTAATAGCATTAATAGCATTATTATGAGCATTAATAGTATTATTAATAGCATGAATAGCATTATTAATAGCATTAATAGGATTAATAGCATTATTAATAGCATTATTAATAGCATTAATAGCATAAATAATAGAATTAATAGCATAAAAAATAGCATTAATAGCATTAGTATTAGCATAAAGAGCATTAATAGCAATATTATTAGCATGAATAGCATTATATTAATAGCATTAATAGCATTAATAGGATAAATATTAGCATTAATAGCATTAATAACATTATTAATAGCATTAATAGCATTATTATTAGCATTAATAGCATTATTATTAGCATTAATAGCATTAATAATACCATTAATAGGATAAATATTAGCATTAATAGCATAAATAATAGCATTAATAGCATTATTAATAGCATTAATAGCATTATTATTAGCATAAATAGCATTAATAATAGCATTATTAGCATTAATAATAGCATTAATAACATTATTAATAGCATTAATAGCATTATTATTAGCATTAATAGCATTAATAATAGCATTATTAGCATTAATAATAGCATTAATAACATTATTATTAGCATTAATATTATTATTTGTTTTGAATTATTTATTATTTTTTATTTATTTTTTTATTATTTTTTAATTATTTTTTTAATTATTTTTTTTATTATTAAATTTATTATTTAGGCTGAGACCCAGTTCTCATTCAGGTCCGCTGGAAGGGCTGATATAATTAGCATATATTTAATTTTTTTATTATTATTTTAATTGAATTATTTATTATTTTTTTATTTATTTTTTTATTATTTTTTAATTATTTTTTAATTATTTTTTTTATTATTAAATTTATTATTTAGGCTGAGACCCAGTTCTCATTCAGGTCCGCTGGAAGGGCTGATATAATTAGCATATATTTAATTTTTTTATTATTATTTTTATTGAATTATTTATTATTTTTTATTTATTTTTTTATTATTTTTTAATTATTTTTTAATTATTTTTTTTATTATTAAATTTATTATTTAGGCTGAGACCCAGTTCTCATTCAGGTCCGCTGGAAGGGCTGATATAATTAGCATATATTAATTTTTTATTATTATTTTTATTGAATTATTTATTATTTTTTATTTATTTTTTTATTATTTTTTAATTATTTTTTAATTATTTTTTTTATTATTAAATTTATTATTTAGGCTGAGACCCAGTTCTCATTCAGGTCCGCTGGAAGGGCTGATATAATTAGCATATATTTAATTTTTTTATTATTATTTTTATTGAATTATTTATTATTTTTTATTTATTTTTTTATTATTTTTTAATTATTTTTTAATTATTTTTTTTATTATTAAATTTATTATTTAGGCTGAGACCCAGTTCTCATTCAGGTCCGCTGGAAGGGCTGATATAATTAGCATATATTTAATTTTTTTATTATTATTTTTATTGAATTATTTATTATTTTTTATTTATTTTTTTATTATTTTTTAATTATTTTTTAATTATTTTTTTTATTATTAAATTTATTATTTAGGCTGAGACCCAGTTCTCATTCAGGTCCGCTGGAAGGGCTGATATAATTAGCATATATTTAATTTTTTTATTATTATTTTTATTGAATTATTTATTATTTTTTATTTATTTTTTTATTATTTTTTAATTATTTTTTAATTATTTTTTTTATTATTAAATTTATTATTTAGGCTGAGACCCAGTTCTCATTCAGGTCCGCTGGAAGGGCTGATATAATTAGCATATATTTAATTTTTTTATTATTATTTTTATTGAATTATTTATTATTTTTTATTTATTTTTTTATTATTTTTTAATTATTTTTTAATTATTTTTTTTATTATTAAATTTATTATTTAGGCTGAGACCCAGTTCTCATTCAGGTCCGCTGGAAGGGCTGATATAATTAGCATATATTTAATTTTTTTATTATTATTTTTATTGAATTATTTATTATTTTTTATTTATTTTTTTATTATTTTTTAATTATTTTTTAATTATTTTTTTTATTATTAAATTTATTATTTAGGCTGAGACCCAGTTCTCATTCAGGTCTGCTGGAAGGGCTGATATAATTAGCATATATTTAATTTTTTTTTTTATTATTTTTATTGAATTATTTATTATTTTTTATTTATTTTTTTATTATTTTTTAATTATTTTTTAATTATTTTTTTTATTATTAAATTTATTTATTTTTTTAAGTCAGACTGAGACGCAGTTCTCATTCAGGTCCGTTTTTTTTTTTTTTTTATTATTATTTTTATTTAATTATTTATTATTTTTTTATTATTTTTTAATTATTTTTTTATTATTATTTTTATTATTAAATTTATTTATTTTTTTACTTGCGAGTGAGACACAGTTCTCATTCAGGTCCGCATTTTTTTTTTTTTTATTATTATTTTTATTTAATTATTTATTATTTTTTAATTATTTTTTAATTATTTTTTAATTATTTTTTAATTATTTTTTTTATTATTAAATTTATTTATTTTTTTTACTTGCGAGTGAGACACAGTTCTCATTCAGGTCCGCCTTTTTTTTTCCCCATTGACATACATTAGCGGTGTGTCGGCGATTTTATGGCCGGCCACCTGGTTCTATTTGTCGGCCCTAAAATCGCGGACACACCGCTAAATCATGTCTATGGGCAGTCAGCTCGAATTCTGATTGGTCGGCGTCCAATCCGAAATCGGGCTGACTGCCCATAGACATGCATTAGCGGTGTGTCCGCGATTTTAGGGCCGACAAATAGAACCAGGTGGCCGGCCATAAAATCGCAGACACACCGCTAATGTATGTCAATGGGGAAAAAAAAAGGCGGACCTGAATGGAGAACTGTGTCTCACTCGCAAGTAAAAAATAAATAAATTTAATAATAAAAAAAAGAATTTAAAACTAATTAAAAAATAATAAAAAAATAATTAAAAAATAATAAATAATTAAATAAAATAATAATAAGAAAAAAAAAAAAATGCGGACCTGAATGAGAACTGTGTCTCAGTGTCACTTAAAAAAATAAATAAATTTAATAATAAAAAAAAGAATTAAAAAATAATTTAAAAATAATAAAAAAATGAGGGGCTCTTCTGATTGGCTGAGGGCAGTATACAGCGACCAATCAGAAGAGGGCCTCAGATCTCATTGAGGTAGAATGGCGGATTTTTCGTCCATTCTATCTTAATGAGAAGGAAGAGGACGTCGGAGGTGGAAGTTTGCGAAAAGAAGACAGAAGATCCCCGGGGCCGGACGAAGAAGCGGAGATGGCGGAAAGAAGAGAGAAGACCCCCGGGGCCGGAGGGAAGAGGACGCCTGGCCGGACGGAGGACTTGTGGATCGGAACGGACGATCAGATGACTTGAAGGCATGTAAGTGATCGACGGGGACGTTAGGTTAGGGGACGGCGGGGGCTTCGGGTGTAGGGTCTTAGGTGACAGCGGCGTTAGGTTAGGGGACTGCGGGGGCTTAGGGTGTAGGGCTTTAGCGAGAGGGGCAGGGGGTAGACGGCGGGGCTTAGGGGGTATCGGCGGGGGCTTAGGATGCTGCGGGTTGGGGGTTAGGTGGTCGGGGCTTAGCGTGTACGGGTGCGGCGGACTTAGGGGGTATCGGCGAGGGCCTAGGATGCTACGGGGTTAGGGGGTAGGGGCTTAGGGGCGGCGGTGCCTTAGGGGGTAGGCGGCATGGCTTAGGGGGTATCGGCTGGGGCCTAGGATGCTACGGGGCTTAGGGGGTAGGGGCTTAGGGGCTGCTGCGGGGCTTAGGGGGTAGACGGCGGGGCTTAGGGGGTATCGGCGGGGCTTAGGATGCTGCGAGTCGGGGGTTAGGTGGTCGGGGCTGCTACGGGGCTTAGGGGGTAGGGGCTTAGGGGCTGCTGCGGGGCTTAGGGGGTAGGGGCTTAGGGGCGGCGGTGGCTTAGGGGGTAGACGGCGGGGCTTAGGGGGTATCGGCGGGGGCTTAGGATGCTGCGGGTCGGGGGTTAGGTGGTCGGGGCTTAGCGTGTAGGGGTGGGGCGGACTTAGGGGGTAGGGCCTTAGGTGCGGCGGGGTGGTTTTGTTGCGGGGTGGGTGTGCGGACATGGGGGTGGGTGTGCAGACATGGGGGGGCTGTGCGGACATGGGGGTGGCTGTGCGGACATGGGGGTGGGTGTGCGGACATGGGGGGGCTGTGCGGACATGGGGTGGCTGTGCGGACATGGGGGGGGGCTGTGCGGACATGGCGGTGGGTGTGCGGACATGGGGGTGGCTGTGCGGAGATGGGGGGGCGGCTATGCGGACATGGGGGGCCTGTTTGGACCTGGGTGAGGCTGTGCGGACATTGGGGGGGCGAGTTGTGGGTAGCGGGGAGCGGAGGCGGCTGTGCCGCCTCCGCTCCATGGTCCCCGGGGGAGCGAGTTGCGGCTCAGGCAGTGACTCGCAATGTCCTCGCGGCCATTGCTTGCGCTACCTGAGCGGTAAATCGGTAAGGTTGTAGCCGAGGCTGTGGATCGATTTTGGGCCAGCGGCTCGCAATGGCCGCTTTGCGGCCATTGCTCGCCCTGGGCCAGCGACTCGCAATGGCCTTGCGGCCATTGCTCGCACAGCATTGGGCGCTTCGCGCCCAATGTTAAATTCGTATCCACATGACGACATCGGAAAGTGCGCGCGGAGGGGCGCTTTTCCGATTCGCGATTATATAATAGATGTAGGTGTTCCATGTTATATGTGATGTAATGTATTATGTGATGTGCTATTCTAGTGTAATGTATGCATTATGTGATGTGCTTATTGTGACGAAATGGACTTCTTCAATGTAGGACATATGATGATTTCTTATGTAACCCAGACATATCATATTGTATATAGGCTTGTAAAATTGTATTGGCCAAGGAGAATTTCCTACAGTATTTTCATAGATGACTGGTGTAAGTTTAGCTTGGTAATGTAATTATCTAACTTGTTTGTCATAGCAGGCCAGAGAACTTAATTATGCTAATCGTCCATTGTCTATTACCCTGTGAATGTTGATTCCATGTACAGGGGCCCCAGCCACTATTGTTTAAGTGTCATTGATTGCAGACTCAATGTCTCATACTAAACATTCCATTGTATCACTGCTAGGTGCTATATCAATCAGAATTTGGATTGCAATAGTACTAAAATATGTTAAATGAGGATTGGAGTTCAGCCAATGAAAAGACTGTGTTATTGAACCAATCATGACATTCCCAATATCCTACAATGAGGGTTGAGGGTATATAAGGAGGACTGTTCACTTTGACCAGCAGATTAGAATTAGATTCTGTCTAGTGGCCTCAGTCTAGGGATTTCGGTCCCGGCTCGAGGTCCACTGGATTGGAGATTGGAGATTGAAGATTGGAGAAAGGCAGCTAATCTAGGGTCTTTGGATCCGGTTAGTGAGCCATAACCCTAGGCCTAGGCATTTCGGTGCCGACCAAGGGGACCAGAACACGGACTAAAGAACCACAAGGACTTCAGTATTGGATTATCGGATTCGGCTGTGATAAAGACTGCATAAGGACAAGGAGGCAACCCAGATTGGGATGATACAGTCACCTGGCTACAAAATTTCCCGTGCTACATTCTAATCCCTGGTGAGCCAGCGGAAGGGTGAGACTCTGTTGCCTGTTACATAATGTGTTGTGCTTGGTTATGCGTTATATGCTCTTAACTGTTTGGGGATCCAATAAAGCCTTAATCTTGTGATTCCCTCACCCTGTGTTGTCTGAGTAGTGTTCCGCCCACGGTTAAGGAGCTCGGGCGTTCAGTTGGGGATGAGCCCTGGTCCACGTTTGTCTTTGTAAAGGCGGCTGGGCCTGCGGACGAGAGCACCCACTGACCCCGGGTCTCCACACTTATGATCAATGGTTGATATGCTACCCGGGTTATGATATGTACGTGAGAAAATAAACGGGTAGTCATTTGCAAAATTATAAGCACGTGTTGGTGTCATTATGCAGCAAGTGAGTTCCCCGGGTCGCTACCTCACACTAGACACAGACAGGGGCATCAAAAACATAGTAAAGAAACTACCTTACAATTTGCAAGCGAAATGGTTGAACAGAGGTTCATATTACAAACAATGTCACAATGTGCTGTTCCCTCCATTCAACAGCTTTGCAGATTTTGTGCGCCAGCAGGCCAAGATCAGAAATTATCCCAGCTTTGAACTTTCCTCCGTAGATCCTGTCAACCCACGAACAGGTAAGCCTGCTCCAATCCGCAACTGTCGAGCCCAGGCTTTGGGATACTCGGGTATCAGGTTTCAGGGTAGCGTCTGCCAGGGCCAGCCTTAGCCTAAATGGTGCCCTGTGCAAAACTGCCTTTTGGTGCCCCCATCCTATTGATTTTTGTACCCAGTTTCCCAGGATACAAATGGGAACAGGACGACATTTTTTATATTCTAAAATAATTTATTCACATATATTGTACAATAAACTCTTCCAAATTTGTGCCCAGGAATCTGCAACTCAAATTCATATTAATTCCACTATGTCTGAATTTACACTAAAAGGGATAATCTAATTCTGTATATTTATACCGTATTCATGGATACATGGATAATACATAATGGATGGTACGTGCAGATCTCACCAATAGGGCTATGTGTATCTGACGAATGAGGCGCTGACGCTCTATGTGGAGATTGATGGGACTGTTCTGTCATCTCTTGGCTGAGAGCGGCGCTGTTCCTGGCTCTATTGATGGGATCAGCATCTACTATACGTTTCTCCCACATCTTGTAGATCTGCCATATATATTCAAAACTAGAAATAGGCCCGATGCTATTGCATCAGGAGTGCGGTGAAATGAACAGGTGCCGTAGAAATAGCCGCTGAATAGTACAGTCCTCTCTACAGAAAGTACGCTGCTGTTGCAGGATTTATATGTTGTATATGGTGACTCAGAGGTTAGCACTGTATACGGTGGCTCAGTGGTTAGCACTGTATATGGTGGCTCAGTGGTTAGCACTGTATATGGTGGCTCAGTGGTTAGCACTGTATGGTAGCTCAGTGGTTAGCACTGTATACGGTGGCTCAGTGGTTAGCACTGTATATGGTGGCTCAGTGGTTAGCACTGCATGGTGGCTCAGTGGATAGCACTGTATATGGTGGCTCAGTTGTTAGCACTGTATATGGTGGCTCAGTGGTTAGCACTGTATATGGTGGCTCAGTGGGTAGCAGAGTATACGGTGGCTCAGTGGTTAGCACTGTATATGGTGACTCAGTGGTTAGCACTGTATATGGTGGCTCAGTGGTTAGCACTGTACATGGTGGTCAGCGGTTAGCACTGTGTGGTGGCTCAGTGGTTAGCACTGTATATGGTGGCTCAGTGGTTAGCACAGTAGATGGTGCTCAGTGGTCAGCACTATATATGGTGGCTCAGTGGTCAGCACTGTATATGGTGGCTCAGTGGTTAGCACAGTAGATGGTGGCTCAGTGGTAAGCACTGTATATGGTGGCTCAGTGGTCAGCACTGTATATGGTGGCTCAGTGGTTAGCACAGTATATAGTGGCTCAGTGGTCAGCATTGTATATGGTGGCTCAGTGGTTAGCACTGTATATGGTGGCTCAGTGGTTAGCACTGTATATGGTGACTTAGTGGTTAGCATTGTATATGGTGGCTCAGTGGTTAGCATTGTATACGGAAGCTCATTGATTAACACAGTATACAGAGGCTCAGTGATTAGCACTGTATGGTGGCTCAGTGGTTAGCACTGTATACAGTTCTCAGTGGTTAACACTGTATGGTGGCTCAGTGGTTGGCACCGTATGGTGGCTCAGTGGTTGGCACTGTATGGTGGCTCAGTGGTTAGCACTGTACGGTGACTCAGTGGTTAACACAGTATACGGAGGCTCAGTGGTTAGCACAGTATATGATGCCTCAGTGGTTAGCACAGTATACGGTGGCTCAGTCGTTAGCTCTGTATACAGTGAAGGAGGAGGAGAGCCTGTATACTGATCACTATATATATACTGTATATATATATATATATATATATATATATACACGTGTATGAGGAGGAGAGCCCTGATCACAGGAGCTGACAATCTGACCACACAGGATGATAAAGAGCCTGTATACTGATCACTATATACATATATATATATATAATATATATATATATACACTGTACAGGTGTATGAGGAGGAGGAGAGCCTGATTACAGAGCTGACAATCTGACCACACAAGTGATAAAGACCTTATACTGATCACTATATACTATATATATACTCTGTACAGGTGTATGAGGAGGAGGAGAGCCCTGATCACAGGAGATGACAATCTGACCACACAGGATGATAAAGAGCCTGTATACTGTTCACTATATACTATATATATACTGTACAGTGTATGAGAGAGAGACCTGTATACTGATCACTATATACTATATATATATACACTGTATGAGAGGAGGAGAGCCTGACACAGAGCTGGCAATCTGACCAACAAAGATAAAGAGCCTGTATACTGATCACTAATATATATATAATATATATAAATACACTGTAAGGGTAGAGGAGGAGAGCCCTGATTACAGGAGCTGACAATCTGACCACACAAGATGATAAAGAGCCTGTATACTGATCACTATATACTATATATATATACTCTGTACAGGTGTATGAGGAGGAGGAGAGCCCTGATCACAGGAGATGACAATCTGACCACACAGGATGATAAAGAGCCTGTATACTGTTCACTATATACTATATATATACTGTACAGGTGTATGAGGAGGAGGTGAGCCTGTATACTGATCACTATATACTATATATACACTTTACAGGTGTATGAGAGGAGGAGAGCCTGTATACTGATCACTACGGTATATACTATATTTACACTGTACAGGTGTATCGAGGAGGAGGAGAGCCTGTATACTGATCACGATATAATATATATATATATATATATATATATATAACGTGTATGAGGAGGAGGAGAGCCCTGATCACAGGAGCTGACAATCTTAGGACACAGGAATGATAAAGAGCCTGTATACTGAGGGAGCAGCCTGGATTCAGTAGTGACAGGAGATTAGGATCAGTGATCTGGAGGCCTTCCTTCCTCTCACAACTCGGTGCTGGGTTGGTGCTGTGTGTGGCTGAGAAACCTGATACTGCACAGAGCTCCCAGCACTAAAAGTTTCTTATCTCAGAGCCGACACCTATTACTGCAGGGCTCAAGATGGCAATCAGCAGTGACCTCCTCACCTCCACAGAAGAGTTCTCGGTGAGGGGACGCTCCTCCATTCTACACAGGCTGGAGGCCGAGAGGAGACTTGATGGTTCTGGAGAGAAGAGGGGCAGTGTACTGCATGGTTCATCTTCGTTCTGCTGAGGTACACTGTGCTGTACACAGCACAACAGAATGAGCGCTTTCAACTTAAGATTTGGGCGCAGGAAGGAACAGCGAGGCCCCTGCAAATCACAGTGACTGCTGTCTCCCTGCAGCGCCCCCTGGGGCGTGGCGCCCTGTGCTGCAGCACAACTCGCACATGCCTAGGGCCGGCCCTGGCATCTGCTGTGTCACAGGGAATGGCGGCCGCGCCTGATCCCGTGTCCTGGGCCTATCTTTGAAAAGGGGGTGATATTTACAGGGGATTATATACAGTTTGTTGTCGTGACACCACCTGTAGTTTCTGATGATTTGCACCAGCGCCGCCACAGCCCACCGGAGGTAGATGGTATCGCGGCTAGGATGGTGTAGTCCTCCACAGGTAGGACTCGGACCTTCGGGGCCGCGTTCCTGTTTGGAAACAAGTTCATGGAAAGAAAGCAAACTGAGTCCAAAGTCACTGTTTCTCCGGGTACTTTACTGCCAATTGTATTGGTTGCATACAAAAGGTACAATGCAGTATTCCTGATGGTGTGAGGGCAGGTAGCCGAACGGGTGGCTGCAGGCAGATCTTAGGTGGTATGGTGGACCCTTGGTGTGTGCCGTCGTGCTCTACCCTCGTCTGTTTCTTTCCTGCTTCCCAGTGGTGGTGAAGTCTGGTTCCTTAGAGCCAACCTGACCTCCTTCTGTCTCTCTCCTTTGCTCCTGTCTGATAACCCTCTGCTGGCTGACCGCTGAACCATCAAACGGTGCCTGGTACCCTCTTTTGGTCGCTCAGGTGCCCGGGAGAAGTGTAGACTCCATGAGTCTCCTGATTCTCTGTGGTCCTAAAGTATCCCACAGGTGCAGACTCCGGTGCCCGGTAAGCTTTCAGGGCTGAACCTCCTCAAGTTCTTCCTACTCCCTTCTGGCTGTCTGCTCCTGGGATCTTTCTTTAATTCCTGGTCCCTCAGCCGAGAGACCCTTCTGCTTCCTTTCACTCCTCAACTCCCCGGTCAAAGACCTCTTTGTTCCCCCTAGAGGTGGTTTTATTCCCTCCCGGGTGACCTCCCACTGTGTGACCTAGTGTGGGGTGCTGGTTAATGGGTACCACCCACCATGCTATGATCCACCTGCAGCTGGAGCATCTGCATCTCTTTTACGGGTGCAGTACCCCTCTGTGACGCCTGCGCCACACAACCAAAGAGCACCTACTGTATCACCGTATACAAAACTAATGTGTCTTCAAAGACTCATCACACAAGACCCACAGTACAGCAGAACCTGAAGGGTCACCAACAATAGACCCAGAAATGGAATGCCCCCTACATAAAAGGCCTCACCCACTACAAAAATGCAGGAGTTTTAGGGAAAAATCTCTTAAAGACCGTAGAATCTTCCTCAAAGAGAACAACATATGTTACAGATGTTGCATATCTACATCTCACCTAGCTAAAGACTGCAAAGCCAGTATTGTTTGTTTGGAGTGTAACAGCCAAGAACACAGCATCGTTCTACACCCAGGGACAGCCCTACAGACTCCCTCATCCATAGACTGACTTACAGAGCATGGCAGGGAGGAGAAAGATAGTACACCTCCTAAGGTGTCACGCCAGTGCACTCAAGCTTGTAGAGAAGGTCTTACTAAGAAATCCTGCTCAAAGATCTGTCTGGTTACAGTTTACCCTATAGACCACAGAGAAAAGGCAGTTAAACTCTATGCTATACTCGACAACCAGAGTAATAGATCACTTGCCAGCTCAGCTTTCTTTGACATCTTTAAAATTGAGGAACTCAGCTCGTCCTACTCACTTAAAGCATGCATAGGAGTGAGTGAAGAATCTGGGAGAATGGCTACAGGTTATCAAACCTAGTCCCTGGATGGGAAGACATCATTACCCCTGCCTACATTAATCAAGTGTAATTCTATCCCAAAAAATAGAGAAGAAATCACCACTCCAGAAGCAGTGCTACATCATCCTCACTTGAGAAGCATAGCGTATCTCATTCCCGCACTCAATCCTCAGGCCAAGTTCGTCCTTTTGCTGGGGAAAGATATCATCAGAGTCCACAAGGTGAGGAAACAGATAAGCAGCTCTTATAACTCATCCTACGCTCAGAAGCTAGACCTGGGATGGGTAGTTATAGGGGACGTTTGTCTAGGAAACGCTCACAAGCTGAACAATGTCTACTCTCTCTATACAAACATGTTGGAGAGTGGCCTTCCATCCTTATTCCTACCCTGTCCTAACAAACTCCTTGGAAAAGAGAAAAAGAGAAACTCAGATTCTGGAAAGAAACACAGTTGCAATCACCGCAGATAAACAAGAACTGTTTCACTGTTTTTTAGTCAATGAAGAACATAGAGACTTCCTACGGTTCCTGTGGTCCAGAGATAACGAACCTACTAAAGACATTGTAGAATACAGTATGAAAGTGCATATTTTTGGCAATAACCCATCTCCTGCGATAACAATCTACGGGCTTAAGTGGTCTGTGGGAGTAAGTGAAAAAGACTGATGAAGATGACAGAACGTTCATTGAAAGAGACTTCTACGTAGATGACAGTCTAAAGTCTCTTCCATCGCCAGAGGCTGCAATCAGCTTACTCAAGAGAACTCAGATTGCACTTGCTTGTTATAATCTTAGATTGCATAACATAGCTTCAAATAGCAAAACAGTGATGGAAGCCTTTTCCACTGAAGACTATGCCACAGAATTGAAAGACCTAGACTTATCCATAGACTCCCTTCTTGTACAGCGCAGTCTAGGTCTCAATTGGGACTTAAAGTCTGATACTTTCATGTTTCAAGTCAACCTAAAGCAAAAACCCTTCACACGGACAAGGTGTCCTGTCCACGATCAACAGTCTATATGACCCGCTTAAATTCACTGTGCCAGTGATCATCCAAGGTAAGACCTTCTATGAAAAGTAATTGTAGACTCGGTTGATTGAGACACCCTGTCACGCCACCACAAGCGGAGCTGACTAGTGGACTCACTAGACCACGGAGATACCGTGGAGGCTGATAGCAGAAATGAGCGAACAAGAGCGTCAGATAATGAACAGGGTTTATTAAATACAATAATGGATTGATCCCCAATGGAAGACCACAGGGGCCGGAGCACCGGGGTCCCCCTAAGGGAGCACAAGAAGGGTTACCCCTATAGAGGGCCCAATTAACCAGTCAACCTGTGGGTCCGACCCAAGGCTGAACAGGACAAGGAAACTAGGGAACCGGAGGAGACGGAAGGGACGGAGCTTGGTGCAGTTGAAGGGGTCCGGGAGGTAGCCAGGGGCCAGCGAGAGTGGTATAGGTCTGCGGGTAAAAAGACAGGAGGCACTGAAATCAAGAGAACAGTGTTAGAATCTCAGAGGACACAGGAAACTGCATGCGCTGCTAGGGACCTGAGCTGGCAACTTAGACAAACTGCGAAGTTGCCCAGGCATCTCCCTTAGGAAGTGAGGGCCCTAAGAACCCACCAGCCCTCAGCGATTGGCTGAGAGGTGGTGACAGGAAAAAAGGGCACACTGGCCCCTTATATTTACGAAGTGCGGTGTGCGCACGTCCTATGCACGTTCCCCCGCCACCAGGAAGTGAGGAGGCAGGGGAGAAGCACCGAGGAGCCACCGCGGCCAGGGAGGATGCCATGGGAGCGCAGACCCAGTGAGTATGTCTGCCGGGTACAGCAGAATACCGACGGCTGGATGGGACCCGATCCCCCTGCGTCCCGGGGAGGGGCCCCACCTGCCGCAGGGTTACATACCCCCCTTACACCCCCTTGTCTCAAGCCAGCAAGAAACCTCCGCAGAAGACAAGGAGCATTGATATTCTCCACCGGTTCTCTATACCGTTCTTCTGGACTGAACCCTTTCCAATCAATCAAATATAATGTATTGTGTCCTCTCTGCCTGATATCCAGAATGGCCTTGACCTCGAAGACATCCCTGGCAGAGATGGAAGAGGGATGTGAAACTTGGATTCCGGAAGTAGCATCCGAGGACAACTGGCTTAAGTAGAGACGAACAAAGAGAGCCAGCACAGCCAGATAAAATACCGAAAAATAAATTGTGTAAATATATATATTCCTTCCAAACTGTAAAAAATGAGACATTTGGCAAAAGATTAAATAGTCTTTTGAGCCACCCTGCCAATGTCAAGGCATATCTCAAATAGGGTGGTCCTACGCTATAAATTTTTAATTTTTATTGTGTCAAACATAAACATAAAGTAGACCACTGCCTTGGAAATGGTCTAGTGGCTGACCACCACTTTGCCATGCACGTCAGATTTTGTCTGTTACCATCTGTATTGACAGTAGCATTCTTGGTAACTGTTCACACACAGTTATCACACCCAGGCCTCAGGCTTAGTTCATTTTAGCTCCATTCACCTGAACCTAACCTGCTTTCATCCATGAGTGGTGGTCTGGTGCAGTGAGGGTTAACTGTGAAAAGCCCAGACATTTGTGGTGTAGGCTGCAGGTGCAGGGGCATGAACTACCTTAATTCACTTGTACTGACCTGGCACCTTGGAAGCAGGTCTGAGATGCGTAAGTTGAGTGCTAGCTTTATTTGGTCCACTTTATGTTCATGTTTGAGGTCTAATGACATAATAAAAATAATAATAATTACAAAGTAGGACCACCCTATCTGAGAATGCCTTGACGTTGGCAGTGTGGCTCAAAAGATTATTTAACCTTTTGCCAAATGTCTCAATTTTTTACAGTTTGGAAGCAATATGTGTATTTACACAATTTTTATTGTAATATGTTTTCTGGCAGTGCTGGCGCCCATTGTTTTTTCACTTAAGTGGAGACACATGAAATGAGTTGTGGATCCGTAAGGAAGATGGCAATCTCAACTGGTAGCATACCTCATTGATCCTACAGAGAACCTCAAAGGGACCGATGTATCGAGGAATGATTTGTAGGAGGGAACCTTGAGGTGAATGAACCTGGAAGAGAACCATACCTTGTCCCCTGGCTGGAACAGAGGTGGGTCCAGTCGTCTCTTGTCGGCATGGTTCTTCTTCCACTTGGCTGCCCTTTCCAGGGATCAAATGAATGCAGGGAAAGGGGTATGGATACACTCACGCTTGTGCCTCCAATTAGACCCGGTGAGGTGCAGCGGCAGTGGCTGACGTCCACAAGTTTCCATGGAATAATCGAGAAGAAAAAGCCAGCACCCAATCCATATGGATAAACGAATTCTTCTTTATTTGAACCCACATACATGACTCTTCCAGGGGTTCAAGAATGCGGAGCCTGGGCGTTGCTGCTGGATCTTGTCACCGGTGGTCGATGCCTGGATCCGTGGCCCTGGTGGTCGCTGAAAAGTGTAAAAGTAAAAATAATAAAAGAACAGTGTTTGTGACGGTAGCTGCAGAGTCTGATGATGACACCAGCGCTGCTTCAGACCTCTGGGAATGGTGTTATTGCAGCCGGTTGGTTTTGCTCCCTGCAGGTAGAGCAGTGTCCCCAGGGTAGAATTGCTGTATTAACTGGAAGGCGACTCTGCAGGCAATAAGCTGTCTGATCCCTCACAGCGGGAAAGAACAACACACCACATGTAGCTGAGTCTCTGTACGGGTTTAGTGGTCACTTTCAAGTTCAATAACAGATATACAGTCAGGGGTAGCTGGTCTGGGTAGTGACCATTGACTGGGGTGCTCGTCTGTGGCTTTCAAAGATGTTCCCTCGGCTTCGCCCTCTGTCCTCACTGGTGTTGAAGCCTGGCCTGCATGGAGCCTGGCCAGACCTCCTGTGCTCTCCCCTGTAACTCCGGACCTTTGTAAGAACCTTCTCTGGATTGCTGCTACCTCTGGGGATTTTCTGCAGGTCCTGGCTGTTTGACTGGTAATGGTTACAGGTGACCTGGAGGCTGAAGACTCCTTGGTCCAATCGGTGTTAGCGGCTCAGTGTTGAACTTGCCTGCACCGCACTCGGAGCCAGTACTCAGCTCCATGGACTGGGATCCTCCCAAACCGGTAGGTAGATGGTCTGACGCTGGGTGTTAGCGTACACCCTCAGGCTCCCCCTTCTCGTCTGGGTCACCGCTGTTTCTCGGTGCCCTCCCTGTACGCTCTCCTGAAGGGTCTTCCTCAACTTCTCTCTCTTCTTACTCTACTCTTTTTCATTCCTGCTCTTCACTACCCACCTATATAACTTCCCATTGGGACCGGTTACCCTGGCAACGGGTTTAACCAAGGGCCCCCTGAGCTAGGTGTGTGGATGCAGGATGAAAACCCATACGAACCTCCCCCTTCACTGGCCACTGGGATAACCCACATGCTGTTATGGGTGTAGTACCCCTTCGTGGCGCACCGGCCAGTGAGAACCTCTTCCCGGACAAACCCCCACCCGCTTTCTAGATTAAAGCTGGTTAAAGTACCTTCCTTTCTCTCGTCCGTGGTTGACGGCAAGCCTGGGTTCGGACCTGTAAGTTTTCCAACTCCCTGGCCCACTACTCCTCACGATGACGCTGCCGCGTCGCTTGGTTGGCCAGGCACTGTTCACATAGATAATCCGGCTGGGTATGGATTGGACCGGGGGTCTGCCTCTGACCTTCGGTGGTAGCGGCTTAGCCGGCCACAGCTCCCGGCTGGTGCTGATGGTCACTCCACCACGCCATGCGGGGCCCAAATGCCCCAACTTCTTTGTTGCTGTCGCCCGGATCGCCATCCTCGATGTCCTCCTCGTTGGAGCCTGACTGGCTGGTAGATTCGTCCTGGATGGCCTCAAAGATCACTCCAGCCTCGCACTCAGGTTCCTTGGGGACCTCCGGCTCAGCGACTTCCTCCTCTGGGTTTTCGGGTTCTGTTACGGCTGTCTCCTCCTCATCATCGATTAGGGCCTCGGGGTCATCTGGGTTTTCGCGAGGCCCGGATGCCCTGACTTCTGCGCAGCGATGGGTGATGGTTCGGCAGGCGGGTCCTCACTGGTCACCGAGTTCTCAATTATGGCCTGGTCTCTCGTTCCCAGCTCCAGCTCTCAGTCCCTGGATACTTTGCACTTAGCTCTGCGGGACAGCTCAAGGGCAGTATCGGCGTTCCAATGCCTAACAGTCCATTCTAGGGTCTCAATGATCTGGACTCTCAGGTCCTGGAATGCGGTTTTCCAGAAGGCCTTGTCTCCCTCATAGGTGAGAAGGGAAACTGCCCTCGGGTCCGGGTTGCAGCACGGGCCTCTTCCTCCACCTCCCGTGACAGGTCGCTCAGTCTGGTAGCCGCCATAATCACCAGCTCCTGGATCAGACCCGTTCCGCGTGAATTTCTGGCTGAACCCTTACTGCTGCTTTTTAAGGCTACTGGTGAAGGTACTTTTATCTTTGGCCTGCCCCCTTGGTTGTTTGGTGGCAATAGCGGCAGGCAAACAGTTTCACGCCTCCGGCATGGCCCTCCCATGATGAGGGGCCAAGGTACACCCCCGGGCCAACACATTGTTCCTTTACATTTCTAGGCCCGCCATTTTGGGCCCGTCGAAAACAGCGGGAAAAGTTCTTTTTGTGCCGAATTTTGAATTTTTGTGCCGAACGTCTGAAAGGCACACAATACCCGTTGGGTACGGGTTGGTTGAATCCTGTTCGTGAGCGCCAAAGCTGACTCGCCCAGGGGTTCAAGAACGCGGAGCCCGGGCATTGCTGCTGGATCCTGTCACCTGGTCCTGGTGGTCACTGAAAAGTGTAAAAGTAAAAACAATAAAAGAACAGTGTTTGTGATGCCACCTGCAGTGTCTGATGATGTCACCAGTGCTGCTTCAGACCTATGGGGATGGTGTTATTGCAGCCGGTTGATTTTGATCCCTGCAGGTACAGCAGTGTCCCCAGGGTAGAATTGCTGTATTAATTGGAAGGCGGCTCTGCAGGCAAGAAGCTGTCTGATCTTTCACAGTGGGAAAGAACAACACACCACATGTAGCTGAGTCTCTGTATGGGTTTACTAGTCACTTTCAAGTTCAATAACAGGTCTATAGTCAGGGGTAGCTGGCCTGGGTAGTGACCGATGACTGGGGTGCTTGTCTGTGGCTTTCAAAGATGCTCCCTCGGCTTCGCCCTCTGTCCTCACTGGTGTTGAAGCCTGGCCTGCATGGAACCTGGCCTGACCTCCTGCGCTCTCCCCTGTAACTCCGGACCTTTGTAAGAACCTTCTCTGGATTGACGCTCTGCAGGTCCTGGCTCTTTGACTGGTAATGGTTACAGGTGACCTGGAGGTTGAAGACTCCTTGGTAAGACTGGTGTTGGCGGCTCAGAGTTAAACTTGCCTGCAACACACTCAGAGCCGGTACTCCGCTCCATGGACTGGGATCCTCCCAGACCGATAGGTAGATGGTCTGATGCCGGGTGTTAACCTGTAAACGTGAGATAAATGCGCATAGGGTCTTATCCTTTTTACAAAGGGTTATAGCGGTATATATCAGGAACTGCTCACCTGGTTCGGTTGTGTCACCCACAACCGGTATAATCACCTGTAAGATGGCTTCTAGAATGGCTGCTGCAAGGCCGCACCTTCACGATAACCGTGGAAACAGGAATGCTGTAATGGGACAAAATGCCGGAATGCCACCAAGAATCACCAGGAAACAAAGAGTTAACAGGGCATATTTTCTTTTATTCTATCCTCATGCCGGGTGTTAGCATACTCATGACGGGTGTTAGCATACACCCTTCAGGCTTCCCCTTCTTGACTGGGTCACCGCTCTTTCTGGGTGCCCTACCTGTATGCTCCCCTGAAGGGTCCTCCACAACCTCTCTCTCTTCTTACTCTACTCTTCTACATACCCGCTCTCCACTACCCACCTATATAACCTCCTCCTGGGACAGGTTACCCTGGTAACGGGTTTAACTAATTGACCCCCTGAGGTAGGTGTGTGGATGCAAGATGAAAGCCACATACGAACCTTCCCCTTCACTGGCCACTGGGATAACCCACACGCTGTTATGGGTGTAGTACCCCTTCGTGGCGCACCGGCCAGTGGGGCGCCACATACACATAATTAAAAATCGCATCTGTATGGCAGATGTTTCCAGATGAGTTTCAGTTGGCCAAAGACTAAGGTTCTCTGTAACTGAATTGTGTCTGGCATATCTGCCATACAGATGTGATTTTTAATTATGTGTATGTGAGTTCAAATAAAGAATAATTCAGTTAGCCATATGGATCGGGTGCTGGCTTTTTCTTCTTGATTTTTCCTTCTAGAGATACCTTCTCGGTACAGATTTTAGAGAAGTCTCTAGCCAGCATCGGAGCTGCTGGGTTGCCGGTCGTGATATCCAAGGGAGTCGGGATCCTATGGTGGTACCCATACATGGTAAAAAACCGAGTGTTAGAAGAGGACTCACCGACATAGTTGTTGTAGAGAATTCCACCCAAGGCAATAAGGTTACCCAGTCGTCATGGTGTGCATTAACAAAGTGGTCAGGTAGTTGGTCAATATCTGATTAACCCGTTCGACTTGCCCATTGGATTGCGGATGGTATGCCGAAGAGAAATCCAGGGAGACACCCAACCTCTTGCAGAGGGAACGCCAGAACCAGGACACAAACTGCAGTCCCCTGTCGGACACAATATGAAGAGGCAAACCGTGAAGACGGAGAACATGCTGGACAAACAGCTCAGCCAGCTTGGGCACGGCGGAAAGCCCAGACAAAGGAATGAAGTGACACATATTGAAGAACTGGTCTACCATGATCCATATGACGGTACAGCCGGAGGACACTGGTAGGTCAGTGATGAAATCCATTGTGATATTCTTCCAGAGCACAGACAGTACTGGTAAGGGCAGGAGATGACCCAAGGGTAAGTGCTTGGGTGTCTTGTTACGGGCACAGGACGGGCTGGTAGAGACAAACTCAGTGATCTCCCGGCACATCTTGGGCCACCAATAATGCCATGCGACTAATTGTAGGGTTTTCGTCAATCCCACATGGCAAGCTAGCTTAGATGAATGACCCCCCTGTAACACACGTCTCCTGTCGGGATTGGGAACAACTGTCTTACCCGGAGGTGGCTGCATCAGCTGGACTGGTGCTACCATGACCATCTTGGATGGATCAATGATGGGATGTGGTTCCTCCTCTTATGCATCAGAGACGAAGGACCTGGACAATGCATCTGACTTGATGTTCTTCTCGGCTGGACGGAAATGGAGACGGAAGTTGAACCGATCGAAGAACAGAGACCATCAAGCTTGACAAGGGTTGAGCCTCTGGGCAGACTGCAGACAGGACAGGTTCTTATGATCGGTGCAGATCACCATTGGATGAACCGTACCCTCCAGGAGGTAGCGCCACTCTTCTAAGGCCAACTTGATGGCCAACAGCTCTCTGTCACCAATGGAGTAACTGTGCTCACAGGGTGAGAACGCCTTAGAGAAGAACCCACAGGTCACCATTCTTCCAGAGGGAAGCTTCTGCGAGAGTACGGCTCTGGCCCCAGAAAAAGATGCGTCCACTTCCACGAAGAATTGTTTATTCACCATAGGTCTATGGAGAGAAGGAGCGGTGGAGAAGGCTTGTTTGAGGGACTGAAAGGAAGACTCCACTTCCGGGGTCCATTCCTTGGGTCATATCCCTTTTGAGGCAAAGCGGTGAGTGGTTTGGTCAGATCTGAAAAGTGAGGGATAAACTAACGGTATTAATTGGCGAATCCTAGGAATAGGAACCGCTGGATAGCCTAGACTCCGACAGGACGTGGCCACTTGATGACGGAAGGCACGTTCTCAGGATCCATTTCAAGACCTGTATCAGAGATGACATACCCCAGGAAGAGAGTTCTGCTCGAATAGGCACTTCTCGAACTTGGCATATAAACGATTCTCTCGTAACCGTTGAAGAACCTGGCCGACATTCATTCTATGTGTAGGGAGATCTGGGGAGAATACCAAGATATTGTCCAGGGAAATAATACAGCATATATCTTCAGCTCACCTGACACAGTCCTTCCTTTGCATGAAACCGGTGCTCAGGTTCAGTTCATCCCCGTCTAGGAGAAGCTCAGTAGAAAAAGGAGTTTCCAGCATCACGGTTAGAATATATAAAATCAGCCTTTATTGGAAAAATGTAAAATCAATTCCATTCGTAGATAAAAACTTTAGTAGGCTTACACGTTTAGGATCATTGTACAGATCCTTACTCATAGCATAAGTACTAAGAGAAAATAAAACACTTTTAAGGTAAACTAAGGTGAATATTCCCACCTACTTCCATCAGCTGTCATGACACCATAATTGATTATATGGTCTACACAACACAATCCATTTAATTCTGTAAAGCCAAGTGTCTCTGCTAAACAAAAAAAGATACATGGCTTAAACTACAATAATATACAATAAAGATTGCTCTTTTTATATATTCATAGTTTCTTAATTTTAGATGCATTAATATGATCATAGCAGAAAAGTGCATTTTCCATCACAATCCTGCTGAACAATTTTTTTACAGTTTAATCCAATAATTCTTATTCAAATCTATCTTATCTCATTACAATTATTAGTGGTAATACAATGATGCAGTAAACATCTCTACTCCCAACAAGTATATTCACATAATAATTATTATCACTGTGAAAGGACAAGTTTTTTTAGTATAAATACATTAATTCTTGTCTGAGATTTAACCCCTCTGGGTGTCAGGTATTTAATTTCAGAATCCACCTCGCTTCTGTCTTTTGTAACATTTTAAGCCTGTCACTGCCACGGGGTGGTGCTGGCACTGCCTCAATAGCACTCACCCGTAAACTGCTCAGATTGCATTCGTGCTCGTTCAAAAATTGTTTTGATGCCACTGATAAGCTACAGGTGGTTACATTATTGACATCATAAGGGTGCGTGCACACGGTCAGTATACGCAGCGTCTTGGACACAGCGTCTTGCTGCTGCGTCCAAAATGCTGCGTAGTACAGTACAAGCCAATGGCGGACCTTGAGCCCAGAGGGCCCTGGTGCAGCCATGTTGAGGAGCGGGGGGAGGTGCGTTGAGGAGGGGGAGGGGGGGTTGGGGTGCTGGCGGCCGTCAGCGAGGTGCGGGGGGGGCGGTTGTTGGTGATGCAGCTCTCCTACCTGCTGGGCCGCACCGCCAAGTGCATGCAGAGTGGGGCAGAGGGGAGGAGGGGCAGGATCAGGCAAGGGAAGCAGGAGGCTTCCTGCTTCCCTTGCCTGACCCTCCTCTCCTCTGACATCAGGTTACAGAGGCCGGCTGGGGCCCCCCTGCAGGCTTGAGGGGCCCCCTAGCCGGTCGGGGCCCTGGTGCAGCTGAACCAGCTGCACCACGGTAGGTCCGCCCCTGGTACAAGCATAGTGGATGGGATTTCAAGAAATCCCATCCTCACTATGCTTAACCCGCCCGCAGCGTTTTTGGAGCTGCGGTGCGGGTTGCCGGCAGTCCGCTCCTCCGCAGCATGTTTATTTCATGCTGCAGAGTCAGATACAGCTACCACAGAGAGACTGCAGGGAGAAGCCGCCCTGCACCCGCCGCACACGGTGAGTACAGGGTAGCTGCGGTCTCCCTGCGGCCACCCACGGCTTCACTCAGGTCCGGAGGAGCTGCATCCTTCACGCAGCTCCTCCGGACTGTGAGCACATACCTCAAATGTGCTCTGACACTCTCTTACTTAGACTGCGACTGGTTGACTCTATGTACTGTTTTTTGCATTCTATAAAGGAAATACAATAGACGCAATGGTGTGTGCTGCAATTCATAAAGGAATTCAATTTGTATATTTTCCCATCATTGCTAACAATTGATTTGTTGTTGTTTAACATAAATTTGCACAGACCACACTGTCTTTGTCTGCATCAAAAAGAACCTCTGGTAGGCCTTGGCCTGTGTGGGAATTTTCAAAGTGGAATTTTTGAAAGTGGACGGCAGAGATACACCAGAGACTTCTTACCTACACTTCCCAATGCGGTGATGCCCTGTTGTGACAATATTTCTCCTTCCATTGATTCAGTGATATATATAATCTCTGCTGCAGTTTCCAGCCACTGTATACATTGCATATATTTCAGGGTATGAAAACATTGATTCAGTGATATATATAATCTCTGCTGCAGTTTCCAGCCACTGTATACATTGCATATATTTCAGGGTATGAAAACATTGATTCAGTGACATATATAATCTCTGCTGCAGTTTCCAGCCACTGTATACATTGCATATATTTCAGGGTATGAAAACATTGATTCAGTGACATATATAATCTCTGCTGCAGTTTCCAGTCACTGTATACATTGCATATATTTCAGGGTATGAAAATATTGATTCAGTGATATATATAATCTCTGCTGCAGTTTCCAGCCACTGTATACATTGCATATATTTCAGGGTATGAAAACATTGATTCAGTGATATATATAATCTCTGCTGCAGTTTCCAGCCACTGTATACATTGCATATATGTCAGGGTATGAAAACATTGATTCAGTGATATATATAATCTCTGCTGCAGTTTCCAGCCACTGTATACATTGCATATATTTCAGGGAATGAAAACATTGATTCATTAGCTTTGTACCTTAGAAATATCCATATTATTCCATCCTCCCTGTCTCTCCCTCCTGCTGATCTGGCTCCAAAAGTTTCACTTAGCAGCAATTAGTTAATTGTACCCTGGTGTGCAGTGGCCCTTTCTCTCCTCTGACCCCCTCCCCTCTGTCTTCCTGGCCTATCATCTGGTGTCCACAAGAGCTATAAATTGCAGACCACAAGGCCTGTTATGGCCTTGGCCTGTGTGGGAATTTTCAAAGTGGAATTTTTGAAAGTGGACGGCAGAGATACACCAGAGATAAGCCAGAAGGTAAAAACTCTACCCATCTACTACCTGCCTTAATTGTAATAGTTACCAACATAAGCAAAAGTCCTTCATTTCAATGCTTTCTCACTTTGTGCATTAGTCATCCACGTTTACCCCCCATTCCACCTCCACCACTCAGTCTCCACATCAGCCCCTCTCAACCCTCCTTTATTAAGCCTTCAAGACTGCATAACTAGCCCTGACCAACTGACCTCACACAAGGCTAGGACCTGCACCACTGACATTACCGGTCCTCCACATGACCAACCCCAACGGGAAAAACCCAGCCAAATATCCCCCAAGCCCCAAAATAATGCGTACAAAGCGAACCACAATAAGAGAAACTAAGCCAAAGCCAATATCACAGTTATTCCCACAACGTATCAAACCCACAGCCCACGAAATGCCACCCACCCAAGCAACCCCATCAAGGCAGGGAGACCCCACCAAAAGCCCCCAACAAACCGGAAACAGCCCCCCACAGAATGTACCCCTGATGGGTATGGAGGAACTCCTGACATCTATCAAAAAGACCCTCAGGACCGAACTCATCACCGCGGTAGACAATTTCACATGCCAACTTCAAGACATCACTCAACGCACAGACGATCTAGAAAGACGAATGGACAACACAGCTGATGCTATAGAGACCGACAGGAAACTACTCCAAGAACAAGACGCCAGAATAGAATATCTGGAGCTGAAAAGCGAGGACATGGAAAATCGATTAAGGAGAGGAAACATTAGAATTAAAGGCCTCCCCGAAAACGATACAAACCTAAAAGCAACAGTCTCCAAACTCTTCCAATCTCTACTTCCTCAAGCAGACCCCAGTCTCTTCCAGGTAACCAGAATACACAGAGCTTTAGGAAAACCCAGATCAGATGCATCACCAAGAGACGAGGTTCTTAAACTACACCACGAAGAATCAAGAGACCTGATCCTCAGAGCCGCACGCAACAAACCTACTCTGCCAGAGCTACCAGACACAGTCGCTCTATTCTCGGACATCTGCCCAGCGACCCTAGTGAGAAGGAGAGCAATGAAAGGCACCGCAACGGCCCTACTAAATGCACACATCAAATACAAGTGGGGCTTCCCACACGCCCTGATCTTTCACTACAACAACAAAACCTACTCACCGAGAACGGAAGAAGAAGGCCAACAAGCCCTGGAAAGGGCAGGTATCCCTCCAAATAACACCAACGCTCTACCACAACGACCAAGACCCAATAGGGAGTGGACAGAGGTTCGTCGCTTGAAAAACTCTAACCCCTAATCCCCCCAGAAACCATGACCAAAACAATTAAAAATCTTACAACACCAAATAAAACAACCCAACCATCCACCCCCCTACACACCAAACGCCCAATCCTACCTACTACTAGACGACCCCAAAACAAAGCAGCAAACCTCCAACCCCTACTCCACAAAAACCACCCTACACAGAATGTACTGTCCCTGGAACCAGATGATTCCTGAAAGAGACAACAAATCCCCAACCCATACCCCACACAAACTATCCTACAGAGAACACAACACCTCTACATTAAATGTGCTACCCCAAATTGGGCCAACGCTACCTATGGTCATAACCTCAAAAGACCTGAACACTCGGGTCCCACAAACCACCGAATATCGCCCCTGTTGTATCCGCTGTGCCCACCTGCCCATCCGCAACCCCCACCCCCCCACAACTCCAAGGTTACTTCTCCCCAAATTAAACCCCAAACGGACCATCACCACACAACACGGAGACAGACCCCACATGGCAGCTAACATGTTCCCCAATATTGCGAATGTATAAGATACTATCGCACAATGTCAGGGGACTCAACTCCCCATTTAAGAGAAAACGCACGTTCATAGACTACTCAAAACATACACCGGACATCATACTAATACAGGAAACACACTTTACAGACCGCTCCTTCCCAAAATTCTTCCATAAGTCATACACTAGATCCCACCTAGCATCCCATAATAAAAAAACTAGAGGAGTGGCCATCCTATTCCACAACTCCTTCCCATTTGTACAGAAACAAGTGACTGCGGACAAACAAGGTAGATACCTCATAATACGCGGGACAGTCCAATCAAAACGAATCTGTATCATAAATAGCTACGCCCCCCCATCAATGCAAATGAAAACGATCCGTACCATAACGAAGCTGATAGGGGACGCAACCTATGACCTCCTACTCTGGGGAGATGATTTCAACATAACCATAGACGCCACATTGGATAGCTCCACCCAAAAACGATCCGATATCACTAACACTGAGAGAAAAACCCTACAAAACCTACTTAAATCCCACCAACTAGTAGACACATGGAGAGAAACCCACACGCACTCGAGGGGCTACACCTACTTCTCCAAGGCCCACCACTCATACTCCAGAATAGACTGGATACTAACGAACCCCGGCAACCTAACCTCCCTTCTCTACTCTAGACACATCCCATCCTCCTGGTCAGACCACGACTGCGTACTATCAGTATTTAAAACTGATACTGAGACATCATCTGTTTATAGATGGTGAATAAACAAATCCCTACTGACAAACCCCAACACTAGAACGCAGATAGAACAAGAACTCAAAACTTACTTCGCCACAAACAAATCATCAGAAGTCTCAGAAGGCAACATTTGGATGGCCCACAAAAAATACATGACAGGCGTACTCATACGACTGGCCTCCAAAAAAAAGAGAGACAGACTAGAGACACAGGCGGACCTTGAAGACAAGCTCAGTAAACTGGAATTTGCCAACCAATCCCACCCCTCCAAATATCTCACCAAGAAAATACTCGACACAAAACTGCAACTCAACACAATACTGACAACTTGCACTGAAAGAGCCATTAGGTGGACACAAGCGACGTTTTATAGATACTCCAATAAGATGGACAGAATGCTTGCACGCAAACTCAGAGACAAAGAACGCCTAAACACGATTTTCTCAATTAAAGATGAACAATCACATACCACCCACAACTCAAATAAAATCTATGCTGCATTCCACAAATTCTACCCTAACGAACCCCCACATATCGCTTCCAAACTTGATAGTCACCCTCAAACAATTCGAGGAGATTTCAGGACTGAAAGTAAACGTGGATAAATCAGAAATAATGTTTATTAACACCCCAGCCAATGACCGAAACCGAATTCTATCCAACTTTAAGTTTACACACAAAGAGCACTACATTCCCTATCTTGGAACCAACCTAACATCACATAAAAACACCCTATACAAATATAACTACAGCCCCATATTGCAAAAACTAGAACAGAATCTAAACAAATGGTCAACCCCAACACTCTCCTTTTTAGGGAGAGTTCACACGATAAAGATGGTCACACTACCCCAATTCCTATATCTCTTCCGCTCACTACCAATACCAAAGTCCATATTCAAAACGATTCACTCCCAAATCAACCAATTCATATGGAATCATAAGAGACCACGCATATCCATGCAGACTTTACATAAACACAAAGCAAAAGGAGGTGTATCGCTGCCAAACTTCATACACTACTACAGGGCAGCACAAATGGCACAAATGGCAACAATACATGAAGAGCAGAACACTTTCCTATGGATCCACATAGAGAACTCCCAACTAGCCCCATACACCCTGAGAGGTCTCCTCTGGGCCACGGGGACTCTACCAAAATACTTAAACACGTACTCACCATACACCCTCCACACCCTACAACTATGGAGATCCATAAGATTCCAATACTCCCTCCAATCCCACCCGTCACCACTATTGGAGCTATTTAACAACCCAATGTTTCAACCCGGGGTCTCCTCCAAAAACCCCACATGGTGGGAACAAAACAATGTACGCAGACTACAACATCTCCTTAACCACTCGACACTTATGCCCAAGCACGCACTCATTACAAGATATAAAATCCCACCCACAGAAACATTCAGACTAGAGCAAATATACCACTTCATACATTCCATACTCAAAACTATAACACACCCAAAAGTGACAGCATTTGAACTCAAATGCATGCATGACCCCCTGGGAAAAGGATCAATATCCCAAATATACACCACGCTTAAACCACCCAAAGGATAGTCGTAAGCTCAAAGCTATGGAGCAATGGGAACTAGACCTGGGAATCACGCTCACACCAGAAAAATGGTACAGATGTCACGAAAGCATCATGAAGGGAAGCCATCAGGTATCACTAACTGAAACGTCCTTTAAGCTTCTCCACAGGACGCACCGTGTCCCCAGGTTCCTACACAACATATACAGCTCCAAGCCTGACAGATGCTTCAGAGGATGTGACACAGTAGGGGACACACTCCACACATGGTGGACATGCCCCATCGTAAAATCCCTTTGGAATGACTTCATAAAGTTAATCGACTTCACTCTAGATGACAAACTCACACTCACTCCACCAGCACTACTGTTTGGGGACAAACCACCTAATGTGAATAACAAAGCATATCGGCTACTCACCTACATAACCATGGCCACCAAAAACCACATAGCCAAACAATGGAACACGGATTTGCTATCACTAGAGCAAGTAAAGCACCGTATCCACTCCATAATGCTCTTCGAGAAAATAGAGGCAACCAGAAATGACACCATGGACCTCTTCAAGGCTATATGGGAACCTTGGATAACCAAAAACGAAGACCACGACCTTCACAGAGTAATGTCACTATCAACGTAAAACACACAATAACACTAAGCTCTATAAAGAAAGTGAAGCACCTTGATAACCAGATCAATGAACCACCCATAGATACCCACACGCCATCCCATAGAATTACCCCCCCCCCAAAAAAAGAAAAAAACTAACCCCTGTAGAACTGTTACGAGAATGCCAATTCCCCGCTACTCAAGATACTTCCTTCTCTTTTTTTTTTATTTTTACTTTATCTTAATTTTCTTGTATTACTCTCTCTTCTCTTACCAAATTACAAAGTACCGTATATACTCGTGTATAAGCGACCCGTGTATAAGCCGACCCCCCTACTTTTGCCCCAAAAATCTGGAAAAACCTATTGACTCGTGTATAAGCCGAGGGTGGACCCCAGCACAGGTATACAGCCCCCAGCAGTGTGGTATACAGCAGCCCCAGAGGTATATACAGCAGCCCCAGTGGTAGTATACAGCAGCCCCAGTGATAGTATCCAGCAGCCCCAGAGGTATATACAGCCCCAGTGGTAGTATACAGCAGCCCCAGAGGTATATACAGCCCCAGTGGTAGTATACAGCAGCCCCAGAGGTATATACAGCCCCAGTGGTAGTATACAGCAGCCCCAGAGGTATATACAGCCCCAGTGGTAGTATACAGCAGCCCCAGAGGTATATACAGCCCCAGTGTAGTATACAGCAGCCCCAGAGGTATATACAGCCCCAGTGGTAGTATACAGCAGCCCCACAGGTATATACAGCCCCAGTGGTAGTATACAGCAGCCCCACAGGTATATACAGCCCAGTGGTAGTATACAGCACCCCACAGGTATATAAGCCCAGTGGTAGTATACAGCAGCCCCACAGGTATATAGAGCCCCAGTGGTAGTATACAGCAGCCCCACAGGTATATACAGCCCCAGTGGTAGTATACAGCAGCCCCACAGGTAAATATAGCCCCAGTGGTAGTATACAGCAGCCCCAGTAGTAGTATACAGCAGCCCCAGAGGTATATACAGCCCCAGGGGCTGTATACAGCAGCAGCCCCAGGGGCTGTATCCCAGCAGCAGCCCCAGGGGCTCTATACAGCAGCAGCCCCAGGGGCTGTATACAGCAGCAGCCCCGGAGGTATACAGGCCCCCCCATCAAGCTCCACGGCCCCCCCCCCTTGCGCGGCAGCCTGTAAGAGAAAATCATACTTATCAGTGTCCCGCCGCTTGCCGACACACGATCCCGGGCTTCAATCCGCGACTTCCGGCTTCCGGCGGTCGCGGGCAATGACGTCATTCCCGCGACCACAGGAAGTGCGGAAGACGCGGAATGAAGCCCGGAATCGTGATGTCGGCAAGCGGCGGGACAGCGCGGGACACTGATAAGTATGATTTTCCTTACAGGCTGCCGCGCAAGAAGGGGGGGGTCCGTGGAGCTTGATGGGGGGGGCCTGTATACCTCCGGGGGCTGCTGCACATAGATTACCGTATATACTCGCATATAAGCCGAGGGGGGACTTTTCAGCCCAAAATTTGGGCTGAAAAACTCGGCTTATACGCGAGTATATACGGTATATAACAACGCCTTGCTATATGAACCTGAACCCCCCTACGAGGGGACAACTTCATTTGTCTTATTTGATTTATTTCCCTTTTTTTTTTTCTTCTTAAATTGCATTGATTAACAATTGTTTGTACGCATCTACTTTTCTTCTGTCACAATAAAATTTTGTTGAAACTAAAACGAACCTCTGGTAGATAACCAAGTTTGAATATATAAAAAGAGCAATCTTTATTGTATATTATTGTAAACGAAAGAGAGGAGAACAAGAGAGAAGGTATGCACAAATTGATAATTTGATGAAGGTAAAAGTAGGTGGCAATATTCACCTTAGTTTACCTTAAAAGTGTTTAATTTTATCTTAGTACTTATGCTAAGGTATGAGGAAGGATCTGTACAATGATCCGAAACGCGTAAGCCTACTAAAGCTTTTATCTACAAATGGAATTGATTTTAAATTTTTCCAATAAAGGCTGATTTTATATGATGCTGGAAACTCCTTTTTCTACTGAGTGTTGCTTATCCCAGACAGGGATGAACTGAACCCAAGCACCAGTTTCATGCAAAGGAAGGACGGGGCAAAACTGTGTCAGGTGAACTGAAGATATATGCTATATTATTTCTATGGTGTTACCGTCTGAAGGTTTTTTTCGTGCTCTCTGACTAGGAACATCCAACGGATATATTGACAAATTTCGTGAAATGTAGCATGGCAGTTGCCCATAGAGAAGTTATAAGCAATAAAATCGCTCTCCAAGTCCACCTTGTTTTCTTAAATTTCCTTACAATGGACAGAATGGAAGAAACTTTTAAAGACTCTTTGTTTTTGAGCCTTGATGACAAATCCAAAGAGAAATTGGATTCCATAGTTTAAGAATAGAGGAACTGTTAATAATGATGGTCAAGCTGGCCTGAGACATAACATGCTGCAATTGGAAAAAATATTTGTCAGCACGTATTAAAACCTGGTGGGATATACAATGTTTGAAAAGTATGTTGAAAATCTAATGATCCCCAGAGGTTTAAGGATCAAAATACAGTCCACAGTGCAGTTTGACGAGGATTTCCAAAAGGAATGGAATGAGATCCCGTCAGGCTGTTTTCTGAATCTCATGGAACTTCTCATTAATTATGAACAAAAAAAAGCAAAAGAATTGGACTTGAGAATCAAGGAAATTGAAAAATCTTTGACTGAATTCACTAATCATGACACTTATAAAAAAATTAAGGACTGAAATCATGGATAGATTAAAAAAACTGGAGGACACTACAATGGAAAATAAACAGAAAAAATATGATAGTCTTTGACATCTCTATGACACTGGGCATATCTATGATTGGTGACCCCCTTGCAGACCAAAAATGAGCTCCTAGGAATCCCAAAAAAAACTAATCCATTCTAAAAAATCAGGTTGATAACACTACCCCAGATTGGGGAAAAACTTCACGGGTTACTTTCAGCTCCTCTGAATATGAGACCACCGATGGAGAGACGGAATGAGAGGAGGGGGAGAATAATCAGGATTCAAGTGAAGGAGCCAGTGGATCAAAAAACGGGGGTTATCAGGCCCCAGATCCAAATCAAAATCCATCTGGAGGGAAGGGCGCAAGCACTGGTCCAGGAGGAAGACGTTATAATTATGTGATGAGAAAGCGCAAGTAAACCAGTTCACTGTCATAAATCAATCTGCTTGCATATTAACACATAATGATGAACTTATTTTATACAAAGGACTCAATTTTGTGCCAAAGAATAAAGGGGACTTTTTTCTACGGTCCTAGATGTTAACAATTATATGAGGAGGTTAACTACTAAAAAGCATTTTTTTGATCAGGAACAACCAGCCACTGAGAAAAACATGGGCTCAATGCCACATAATGTTTATACAGGTCTTTCTTTCCAAGAGCAGGTCACTATAGTGGAATTAAATCCCTTATGTGAGGATACACAGAAAGCCTGTTATGTGAATGAAAAAGTTTTTCTTCCAGTGTGCCTAATAAAAATTTTTATCCTTTACAATCACGTATTCCAATAATGGACGAGTTTCAACTCTTAGGGCCGCTTTACACACACAAACTTCTGTGTCCAACTTCTGAACAGATCTCTGGTTGTAGTGAAATCATGGACACATTTTCCATTTTGTGGCTGTGTACAAATGTAATAATGTGTCCATGATTTCACTGCAACCAGAGATCTGTTCAGAAGTTGGTCACAGAAGTTGGTGTGTGTAAAGTGGCCCTTCGCTGAACAGGAATTAAATGTATTCAAATAGTCGTCAAAATGATAACTTGAGTAAAGGTGAAAGACAGGCGCTGAAAAACATTAAAAATAACCCCAATATAGTAATAAAAAATTAAAAAAAGGGGGGTTCACATACTTTTCCTTCAAGAAACGCATTTTAGATCTGACAAGATTCCAGTTATCAGGGGCAGACTTTTTGACAGATGGACCCATAGCCCCAATCCTGAATCTAGGACAAAAGGTGTATCCAATACCCTTCCATAAAAATTTAAATTTTTCTCTAATTGACACTGTCGTCGACGAAGGGGGTCATTTTATCTTCATGAAAGTTAAGATTGCTGACAAGGTCCTGACCTTGGTTAATTGGTATCTCCCGAACCGGGATCAACCTAGGGTCTGCAGATCTCTCTTGTTGAAATTGTCAATGTTTGCAGAAGGTCAAATTGTGATTGGTGGTGATTTTAACTTTGTCTTCGATCCCACACTAGATACTTCGTCTGGTCGAGGGGCAGTCCCATCAAGAAGGGTGAAAGCCCTACAAAAATTCTTACTCAAGCTTCATCTGATTGATGTCTGGAGAGTTCTTAACCCTAGAGGTAAGGATTATACCTTCTATTGTAATCCGCATAACTCCTACAGCAGAATCGACCTTTTCCTGGTCAGCCAGGGAATACTTTCTTGAAAATCAGATGCCAGGATTGCCAATATTACATTGTCGGACCACTGTCCTATCTTTCTAACCATGGAAGTCCCTGGGTTGGCCGAGAGAAAATTTTCATGGAGATTGAATGGCAATCTCTTAAAGGATACAACTTGTTTGAGGGAGTTGAAGGATGATACTGAGGCGTTCTCTCTTACCTATGCGGCAGATCGACACCCCAGGCTATTAAGTGGGAAACATTAAAGTGCATTTTAAGGGGCACCCTAATTAAACATGGGCTAGACTTAAAAAACTGCGCACAGAGGAGATCAACACCTTAGTGACACGTATCCAAATCCTTGAAAGCAAGCATAAAAAAGCAAGCTTGCCGGAAACCCTAATTGAACTTGAACTTAAGGACAAATTAGATAGGCAGTTCTTACAACATAGAGAAAGAACTACTGTTTTTTTTATAAAAGAGCCAATATATGTGGACGCCCATTGGCACTGCTGCTCCATCCCAGAGCGGGTCCCACCTTTATTTCATCTCTTAAAAATGATAAAGGCCACCTGGTCCATAGTGATGAAAAGATTTTGGAAGTCTTCCAAAAATATTATAAATCTCTGTATGATATTAGGGGTAAGTTTGCTGATCTAGACTCCACCACGTTGAGAGATAAAATCAGATCTTATATGGATGGAATTGGGGTTCCTTCCCTCACTGAGTGTGACCTGGAGGACCTGGAGAGAAACATTACCCCAGAGGACTTGTTAGAAGCCATTAAATCTACGTCCTCTTCTAAATGCCCTGGACCAGATGGGTTTACCCCCATTTTCTACAAATCCCTTCTAGATGATTTACTCCCGCAGATGGTTCTCACTTTTAATGCAGTTTCTGAAGAGAACAGTTTTTCTCCTCAGTCTTTGGAGGCGCATATATCTGTACTTCCAAAGCCTAATAAAGACCCCCTGTTGGTGGGCAACTATAGACCAATCTCCCTGATCAATGTTGATGGCCTTTGTCAAGGGCCGGGAGGCGAGGGACAACATCATTAGGTCCCTTCTCCTTATTGAGAGGGCCAAGATGCAAAAGTCCCCTCTGTGTTTTCTGTCAATTGATGCAGAGAAGACCTTTGATAGAGTCCATTGGGATTTTCTGCGGGAGACCTTATCTCATATTGGCCTACGATCTAATTTTTTGGGCAAAATCATGTCACTATATTCACGACCCTCAGCACTCGTTAGAGTTAATGGAGCATTGTCTGACCGTTTCTATATTCGGAACGCACAAGGATGCCCATTATCCCCTCTATTGTATGTCTTGGTAGTCGAACATTTGGCTAAGGCTATAAGAGATAATGACAATATCTCAGGGATTCAAGTAGGACATACAACCCATAAAACGGCCCTGTTTGCTGACGACATTCTCCTCTTTGTTTCTAATCCGGTTGTCTCTTTCCCGGTCCTTCTCAGGGAGTTTGAATCCTTTGGAGATCTCAGTAACTTTAAGATTAATTTCTCTAAATCTGAGATTCTGAATATTTCTCTACCCTCACCAGTGGTGGCTTCTCTGAAACGGAACTTCCCCTTTAAATGGTCACAAGATCAGATCTCATACCTGGGGGTGAACATTCCCTCGGACCCTCTTAGGATATTTTCCCTGAATCATCAGGTTATTTTGAATAGGGTGGGATCCCTCTTGGAGTCATATAGTCCTTTGAGACTGTTATGGCTTGGTAGGATACAGGTGGTTAAGATGGACATCCTGCCGAGATTTTTATACATTTTCCAGACGGCCTATCTGACCGCACAAATCATTTTTTTCTAAGGTTCAGTCCTTAATTTCACGCTTTATCTGGAAAGGAAAAAAGGCTAGAGTTGGATATAAAATTCTCTCTAGGCCACGCCAGGTTGACAGGGTGGGGCTCCCTGACCTTCAAAAGTATTTCCGGGCAGCCATTGTAGTTCGCCTTCTTGACTGGAAATTTAAAATATCATCTAAAAAGTGGATACTGCTTGAACAGGAATGGTCTGATCTATCACTCCATCATCTCCAATGGATCCCAAAACAATACATCTTCCATGGGGAGGAATTTTCTTTCCTAACCCTGGAGGCTATGAGGGCGTGGCACTGCAGTGGATTGGGAGGGCCTGCTCCCTCGGGGGCGAGTCCTCTTACTCCGATTTTTTGTAATCCGGCCTTCCCCCTGGGCTTGGAGAGGAAGACCTTTCTGGGATGGAAATTCGATGACGAGATTCGGATTGGTGATGTTCTAAAACATGGAGAGATTCCCACTTTTGCTTCCATGCAGGGCCACAGTCCCTCTACTAAGCTTCTTTGGTGGGAGTATTTGCAACTGCGATCCTTTTTAGCCTCCTTAAAATTTTCGAGGGGGTTGGCCAGTAGACTTTCTCCTCTAGAACTACTGTTTGCAGGAGATGATGGCCCTATTAGGGGATCTCTTCTCTTTATTCAATTTTTTTCTACCCCAGTTTCTGTAACGAAACTATACTTTCAGTTTGCTTGGGAGAGGGATTTAGGTCGGACTCTGTCGGATGGAGATTGGGAGCCTTGCTTCTTTTTAAATCATAAACTCCCAAGTTCCAGTGAGGCCTCTGAAAAGGGGTATAAACTACACATCACATGACTGCGAGCGGCCAATCAGAGCCGGGAATGCCCCTGTGACATCACGGCAGGCTCTTGCAGGATACACATCGCCTGGCCTCACCACAGGACACCGGGAAAAGGCGTCATAGAGATAAAGTCTTTCATTCTTTTTTATTTTTCATACATTTGGCTTTGTTTAATTTACATTTTGCAGTGTATATTAATACACTGCGAAATCTAATGGGCGGTCACAGCTGTCACAGAGGGGAGGAGGAAACAGGACTCTTCCTCCCCTCTGTGACATTATCTGCTCTTTCTGAAGTAAAGAAAGCGCAGTGTGTGAAAGCCCCTGCGTATTTTGTTGCGCAACAAAATACGCTATGTGTGAACGTAGCCTAAATGACAGTACCTCCTATAGGAAGATTTATGTGGATCCCACCAGAATCATAGGAGAGAAATTGGAAAGAATTTTGCAGGAGGGGGTGGAATTTGGAATTATAGATTTAAAACAAAAATAATTTCTTATGCCTGAAAATCCAAAAATTCCTATTTTTCACACCTTACCAAAGATACATAAAGGTTTTTTCCCTCCGCCCCTCAGACCTATTGTTTCATGTGTACATTCATTATTAAGAGAGATTGGGTTCATGGCTAGATGACAGGTTAGAACCTTTAGTAACCATGTCACCCAGTTATCTAAAGGATAGTAAACATGTACTAATGGTAATGCGGGACATGAATTGGGATGAAAATTGAATGTGGGTAACATGCGATGTAAAAACGTTGTATTCCTGCATTCCACATCATCTTGCCATTCGAGCATCAACTGAACAATTGAACATTTATTCCAATTATTCTGACCAAATGAAAGAATATTCGTTGGATGTGACTTTGTTTTTATTACAAAACAATTATTTCAGGTTTTCCCACCAGTTCTATGTACAGTGCCAGGGATGTTCAATGGGGAGCAAAATTTTCCCCATCCCTGTCAAACCTGTACATGAACTGGTGGGAATCAAAATTCATTTATACACAATCTAACATTTATGCTGACTGTATTGTATAATATATGCGCTTCATAGACGATATATTATTTGTATGGAGGGGGTCAGAAAATTTGGTTTCAGATTTTGCTCAATACATAAATAATAATGATTTAAATTTATCATTTACACTTGAGACTGATAGAACTAACATCTCCTTTTTGGATATAAACCTATATTAACCTATGTTAATGGCAAAATAAATTGTAGTCTTTTCCGCAAGGAAATATCAGGGAATTTGATTTTGCATGCTTCTAGCCAGCATCCCTGGCATGTTATCAGGACTATTCTGGTGAATTCGTGAGAGCTCGAAGATGGTGTACTGACATTGCAGCATACAATAATGAATGTAAAATCATAAAAGAAAGGTTATGTAGGGGATATGATAAAAAAATGATAGAACAATCAGAACGCAAAGCCGATGAAAAAAACTGAGAACAATGGGGTGAACAAGGGGTGATTTTCTCAACCACATATAACAACAATTATTATAAAGTAATTAATATTATCCAAAAAAAAGCCGGGTTAAATACTGACAAAACTTTGAAAGAAATCCTAAAGGAAGGGTGTAAATTTGTATCTAGAAGATCTATCACGGTGAGTAATTTGATTTCATCCAGTGAATTTAGAGACAATCCACATAAAAAAAGTAATCAAACTTGGTTATCTACCAGAGGTTCTTTTTGATGCGGACAAAGATATTGTGGTCTGTGCAAATTTATGTTAAACTAGCTGTGAGCCCGATGCAAATGCATCGGGATTCTAGAACGTGCATTAATTTGATTATAGTAGTTATAGCTGTTAGCCTGATGCAAATGCATCGGGTATCTAAAATATGTTTATTGTTTTTTTAAACATTTTTAAATAATAATCGCATCATCAATAGCAATAATATAAGCCATAGCATTATTATTAGCAGTAATAGCAGTATTAATAGCATTATTAGCAGTATTATGAGCATTAATAACAGTATTAATAGCATTAATAGCATTATTATTAGCAGTAATAGCATTATTAATAGCATTATTAGCATTAATAATAGCATTAATAACATTATTAATAGCATTAATAGCATTATTATTAACATTAATAGCATTAATAATAGCATTATTAGCATTAATAATAGCATTAATAACATTATTAATAGCATTAATAGCATTATTATTAGCATTAATAGCATTAATAATAACATTATTAGCATTAATAATAGCATTAATAACATTATTAATAGCATTAATAGCATTATTATTAGCAGTAATAGCATTATTAATAGCATTATTAGCATTAATAATAGCATTAATAACATTATTAATAGCATTAATAGCATTATTATTAACATTAATAGCATTAATAATAGCATTATTAGCATTAATAATAGCATTAATAACATTATTAATAGCATTAATAGCATTATTAATAGCATTATTAGCATTAATAATAGCATTAATAACATTATTAATAGCATTAATAGCATTATTATTAGCATTAATAGCATTAATAATAACATTATTAGCATTAATAATAGCATTAATAACATTATTAATAGCATTAATAGTATTATTATTAGCATTAATAGCATTAATAATAGCATTATTAGCATTAATAATAGGATTAATAACATTACTAATAGCATTAATAGCATTATTATTAGCATTAATAATAGCATTATTAGCATTAATAATAGCATTAATAACATTATTAATAGCATTAATAGCATTATTATTAGCATTAATAGCAATATTAATAGCATTAATAGGATAAATATTAGCATTAATAGCATTATTAATAGCATTAATAGCATTATTATTAGCATTAATAGCATTAATAATAGCATTAATAGCATTAATAATAGCATTAATAACATTATTAATAGCATTAATAGCATTATTATTAGCATTAATAGCATTATTATTAGCATTAATAGCATTAATAATGCCATTAATAGGATAAATATTAGCATTGATAGCATTAATAGCATAATTAATAGCATTAATAGCATTATTAATAGCATTAATAGCATTATTATTAGCATTAATAGCATTAATAGGATAAATATTAGCATTAATAGCATTAATAGCATTATTAATAGCATTATTATTGGCATTAATAGCATTAATAATAGCATTATTAGCATTAATCATAGCATTAATAACATTATTAATAGCATTAATAGCATTATTATTAGCATTAATAGCATTAATAGCATTATTATTAGCATTAATAGCATTAATAATACCATGAATAGGATAAATATTAGCATTAATAGCAATAATAGCATAATTAATAGCATTAATAGCATTAATAGCATTAATAGGATAAATATTAGCATTAATAGCATTATTAATAGCATTAATAATACCATTAATAGGATAAATATTAGCATTAATAGCATTATTAATAGCATTAATAGCATTATTATTAGCATTAATAGCATTAATAATAGCATTATTAGCATTAATATTAGCATTAATAACATTATTAATAGCATTAATAGCATTATTATTAGCATTAATAGCATTAATAGCATTATTATTCGCATTAATAGCATTAATAATACCATTAATAGGATAAATATTAGCATTAATAGCATTAATAGCATAAATAAAAGCATTAATAGCATTATTAATAGCATTAATAGCATTATTATTAGCATAAATAGCATTAATAATAGCATTATTAGCATTAATAATAGCATTAATAACATTATTAATAGCATTAATAGCATTATTATTAGCATTAATAGCATTAATAATAGCATTATTAGCATTAATAATAGCATTAATAACATTATTAATAGCATTAATAGCATTATTATTAGCATTAATAGCAATATTAATAGCATTAATAGGATAAATATTAGCATTAATAGCATTAATAGCATAATTAATAGCATTAATCGCATTATTATTAGCATTAATAATAGCATTAATAGCATTAATAATAGCATTAATAACATTATTAATAGCATTAATAGCATTATTAATAGCATTAATAGCATTATGATTAGCATTAATAGCATTAATAATGCCATTAATAGGATAAATATTAGCATTGATAGCATTAATAGCATAATTAATAGCATTAATAGCATTATTAATAGCATTAATAGCATTATTATTAGCATTAATAGCATTAATAGGATAAATATTAGCATTAATAGCATTAATAGCATTATTAATAGCATTATAATTGGCATTAATAGCATTAATAATAGCATTATTAGCATTAATAATAGCATTAATAACATTATTAATAGCATTAATAGCATTATTATTAGCATTAATAGCATTAATAGCATTATTATTAGCATTAATAGCATTAATAATACCATGAATAGGATAAATATTAGCATTAATAGCAATAATAGCATAATTAATAGCATTAATAGCATTATTAATAGCATTAATAGCATTAATAGGATAAATATTAGCATTAATAGCATTATTAATAGCATTAATAATACCATTAATAGGATAAATATTAGCATTAATAGCATAATTAATAGCATTGATAGCATTATTAATAGCATTAATAGCATTATTATTAGCATTAATAGCATTAATAATAGCATTATTAGCATTAATAATAGCATTAATAACATTATTAATAGCATTAATAGCATTATTATTAGCATTAATAGCATTAATAGCATTATTATTAGCATTAATAGCATTAATAATACCATTAATAGGATAAATATTAGCATTAATAGCATTAATAGCATAAATAATAGCATTAATAGCATTATTAATAGCATTAATAGCATTATTATTAGCATAAATAGCATTAATAATAGCATTATTAGCATTAATAATAGCATTAATAAAATTATTAATAGCATTAATAGCATTATTATTAGCATTAATAGCATTAATAATAGCATTATTAGCATTAATAATAGCATTAATAACATTATTAATAGCATTAATAGCATTATTATGAGCATTAATAGCATTAATAGTATTATTAATAGCATGAATAGCATTATTAATAGCATTAATAGGATTAATAGCATTATTAATAGCATTATTAATAGCATTAATAGCATAAATAATAGAATTAATAGCATAAAAAATAGCATTAATAGCATTAGTATTAGCATAAAGAGCATTAATAGCAATATTATTAGCATGAATAGCATTATTAATAGCATTAATAGCATTAATAGGATAAATATTAGCATTAATAGCATTAATAGCATAATTAATAGCATTAATAGCATTATTAATAGCATTAATAGCATTATTATTAGCATTAATAATAGCATTATTAGCATTAATAATAGCATTAATAACATTATTAATAGCATTAATAGCATTATTATTAGCATGAATAGCATTAATAGCATTATTATTAGCATTAATAGCATTAATAATACCATTAATAGGAGAAATATTAGCATTAATAGCATTAATAGCATAAATAATAGCATTAATAGCATTATTAATAGCATTAATAGCATTATTATTAGCATAAATAGCATTAATAATAGCATTATTAGCATTAATAACATTATTAATAGCATTAATAGCATTATTATTAGCATTAATAGCATTAATAATAGGATTATTATCATTAATAATAGCATTAATAACATTATTATTATCATTAATAGCATAATTATTAGCATTAATAGCATTATTATTAGCAGTAATATCATTATTATTAGAATTTTTTTTTTTAATTATTATTTTTTATTTAATTATTTATTATTTTTTATTTATTTTTTTATTACTTTTTTAATTATTTTTTTATTATTAAATTTATTATTTAGGCTGAGACCCAGTTCTCATTCAGGTCCGCTGGAAGGGCTGATATAATTAGCATATATTTATTTTTTTTATTATTATTTTTATTGAATTATTTATTATTTTTTATTTTATTTTTTTATTATTTTTTAATTATTTTTTAATTATTTTTTTTATTATTAAATTTATTATTTAGGCTGAGACCCAGTTCTCATTCAGGTCCGCTGGAAGGGCTGATATAATTAGCATATATTTATTTTTGTTATTATTATTTTTATGGAATTATTTATTATTTTTTATTTATTTTTTTATTATTTTTTTATTATTTTTTAATTATTTTTTTTATTATTAAATTTATTATTTAGGCTGAGACCCAGTTCTCATTCAGGTCCGCTGGAAGGGCTGATATAATTAGCATATATTTATTTTTTTTATTATTATTTTTATTGAATTATTTATTATTTTTTATTTATTTTTTTTATTATTCTTTAATTATTTTTTAATTATTTTTTTTATTATTAAATTTATTATTTAGGCTGAGACCCAGTTCTCATTCAGGTCCGCTGGAAGGGCTGATATAATTAGCATATATTTATTTTTTTTATTATTATTTTTATTGAATTATTTATTATTTTTTATTTATTTTTTTATTATTTTTTAATTATTTTTAAATAATTTTTTTTATTATTTAATTTATTTATTTTTTTACTTGCGAGTGAGACACAGTTCTCATTCAGGTCCGCCTTTTTTTTTCCCCATTGACATACATTAGCGGTGTGTTGGCGATTTTATGGCCGGCCACCTGGTTCTATTTGTCGGCCCTAAAATCGCGGACACACCGCTAATGCATGTCTATGGGCAGTGAGCTCAAATTCTGATTGGTCGGCGTCCCAATCCGAAATCGGGCTGACTGCCCATAGACATGCATTAGCGGTGTGTCCGCGATTTTAGGGCAGACAAATAGAACCAGGTGGCCGGCCATAAAATCGCAGACACAGCGCTAATGTATGTCAATGGGGAAAAAAAAATGCGGACCTGAATGAGAACTGCGTCTCAGTCTGAGGGGCTCTTCTGATTGGCTGAGGGCAGTATACAGCGACCAATCAGAAGAGGGCCTCAGATCTCATTAAGATAGAATGGGGGATTTTTCGTCCATTCTATCTTAATGAGAAGGAAGAGGACGTCGGAGGTGGAAGTTAGCGAAAAGAAGACAGAAGATCCCCGGGGCCGGACGAAGAAGCGGAGATGGCGGAAAGAAGAGAGAAGACCCCCGGGCCGGAGGAAGAGGACGCCTGGCCGGACGGACGATCAGATGACTTGAAGGCATGTAAGTGATCGACGGGGACGTTAGGTTAGGGGACGGCGGGGGCTTCGGGTGTAGGGCCTTAGGTGACAGCGGCGTTAGGTTAGGGGACTGCGGGGGCTTAGGGTGTAGGGCTTTAGCGAGAGGTGCAGGGGGTAGACGGCGGGGCTTAGGGGGTATCGGCGGGGGCTTAGGATGCTAGGGGTCTTAGGGGGTAGGGGCTTAGGGGCTGCTGCGGGGCTTAGGGGCTTAGGGGCTGCTGCGGGCTTAGGGGGTAGGGGCTTAAGGGCGGTGGTGCCTTAGGGGTAGGCGGCATGGCTTAGGGGGTATCGGCGGGGGCCTAGGATGCTACGGGTCTTAGGGGGTAGGGGCTTAGGGGCTGCTGCGGGGCTTAGGGGGTAGGGGCTTAAGGGCGGCGGTGGCTTAGGGGGTAGACGGCGGGGCGTAGGGGGTATCGGCGGGGGCTTAGGATGCTGCGGGTCGGGGGTTAGGTGGTCGGGGCTGCTGCGGGGCTTAGGGGGTAGGGGCTTAGGTGCGTTGGTGGCTTAGGGGTAGACGGCGGGGCTTAGGGGTATCGGCGGGGGCTTAGGATGCTGCGGGTCGGGGGTTAGGTGGTCGGGGCTTAGCGTGTAGGGGTGGGGCGGACTTAGGGGGTAGGGCCTTAGGTGCGGCGGGGTGGTTTTGTTGCGGGGTGGGTGTGCGGACATGGGGGTGGGTGTGCGGACATGGGGGTGGGTGTGCGGACATGGGGGGCTGTGCGGACATGGGGGGGCTGTGCGGACATGGGGGTGGGTGTGCGGACATGGGGGTGGGTGTGCGGACATGGGGGTGGGTGTGCGGACATGGGGGTGGGTGTGCGGACATGGGGGGGGGGCTGTGCGGACATGGGGGTGGGTGTGCGGACATGGGGGGGCTGTGCGGACATGGGGGGGCTGTGCGGACATTGGGGGGGGCGAGTTGTGGGTAGCGGGGAGCGGAGGCGGCTGTGCCGCCTCCGCTCCATGGTCCCCGGGGAGCGAGTTGCGGCTCAGGCAGCTCCTCGCGCTACCTGAGCGGTAAATGGGTAAGGTTGTAGCCGAGGCTGTGGATCGATTTTGGGGCAGCGGCTCGCAATGGCCGCTTCGCGGCCATTGCTCGCGCAGCATTGGGCGCTTCGCGCCCAATGTTAAATTCGTATCCACATGACCACGCCGGAAGTAGCGCGCGGAGGGGCGCTTTTCCGATTCGCGATTATATAATAGATAACAACAAATCAATTGTTAGCAATGATGGGAAAATATACAAATTGAATTCCTTTATGAATTGTAGCACAGACCATTGCGTCTATTGTATTTCCTGTATAGCATGCAAAAAGCAGTACATAGGGTCAACCAATCGCAGTCTAAGAAAGAGAGTGTCAGAGCACATTTACGATGTCAATAATGTAACCACCCGTAGCTTATCAAGGGCATTTTTTGAATGAGCACGAAGGTAATCAGAGCAGTTTACGGGTGAGTGCTATTGAAGCAGGGCCAGCACCACCCTGTGGCAGTGACAGGGTTAAAATGTTACAAAAGACAAAAGCGAGGTGAATTCTGAAATTAAATACCTGACACTCAGAGGGGTTAAATCTCAGACAAGAATTAAAGTATTTATGCTAAAAAACTTGTCCTTTTACAGTGATAATAATTATTATGTGAATATATTTGTAGGCAGTAGTGATGTTTACTGCATCATTGTATTACCACTAATAATTGTAATGAGATAAGATAGAAATGAATAACAATTATTAGATTAAATGTATTACCACTAATAATTGTAATGAGATAAGATAGAAATGAATAACAATTATTAGATTAAACTGTAAAATATTTGTTCAGCAGGATTGTGATGGAAAATGCACTTTTCTGTTATGATCGTATTAATACATCTAAAATCAAGAAACTGTGAATATATAAAAAGAGAAATCTTTATTGTACATTATTGTAGTTTAATCCATGTATCTTTTTTTGATTAGCAAAGACACTTGGCTTCACAGGGTTAAATGGATTGTGTTGTGTAGACCTTGATTATGGTGTCATGACAGCTGTTGGAAGTAGGTAGGAATATTCACCTTAGTTTACCTTAAAAGTGTTTAATTTTCTCTTAGTATTTATGCTATGAGTAAGGATCTGTACAAGCCTACTAAAGCTTTTATCTATGAATGGAATTGATATTAAATTTTTCCAATAAAAGCTGATTTTATATATTCTAACCGTGATGTTGGAAACTCCTTTTTGTACCAAGATATCGTCCAGGTACATGACTACACATACGTAGAGCAGGTCACGAAAGACATCGTTGATGAACTCCTGAAATACTGCAAGTGTGTTACTTAAACCAAAAGGCAGTACCTGGTACTCGTAGTGGCCGTCGCGGGTGTTGAAGGCGGTCTTCCACTCGTCTCCAGGACGAATCCTGACAAGGTTGTAAGCCCCACGAAGGTCTAGTTTGCTGAAGATTTGAGATCCACGAAGGCGGTCAAAGAGCTCTGGAATGAGAGGCAAAGGATACTTGTTCTTTAGCGTGACCACGTTGAGACCTCGATAGTCAATGCAGGGATGCAATGACCCATTCTTCTTTTTCACAAAGAACCCAGCACCTGAAGGGGAGGTAGACCTCTGAATAAATCTACGAGCCAGGTCCTCTTTGATGTAGTCAGACATTGCTTGGCAACAGAGGGTAAATCCGCCCTCTGGGAGGTGATGCACTGGTAATTAGATCGATGGGACAATCATAAGACCTGTGTAGTGGTAGGGTCTCCGCCTCCTGCTTGTTGAACACATCCACATAGGACCAGTAGCCTGATGGTAACCCAGGCAAGGCTGATAGTAGTTGTGAAATGTGGCCTGGCCAAACTGATAGGAGGCAGTGGCTATGGTAAGCCTGACCCCAATGAAAAATGTCCCCTGTCCGCCTATCCAAAACCAGTTCGTTGGTGCGAAGCCATGGAGGACCAAGCAGAAATGGAGGGGAGAGGTTAGGTAGCACATAGAAGGCAATCCTCTCCTTGTGGAGAGCCCTGATCTGAAGTTCCACCTCCTCCGTGATGCCCAAGATGGTGTCTTGCAAGGGCCTTCTGTCAACAGAGGTGATGATACAGGGATGCTGCAAGGGAACCACAGAGATACTAAACCGACGAGCCAGCTCGTTGCACGAAATTACCTGCCGTACCGGAATCCAAGTAAGCGGTCTTCGAAAATCACCTGCCACTGACTGTCACCTGTATTGAACAGTAAGGGATAGAGAGGAATCACTCTCACTTAGGTAGACCTCTCTTATCTGTCCTAGGCAGAGGAGTTTTCTGGCTTCTTGGGACACCAGCCCCAATCACTAGCAACTTCCTTTCTCACAGAGGGAGTGACCACTGGTTGTCCTGCAAATGAGGAAGTCTATTGTGAGTCCTCCCTTTGGATTGTTCTTGCAGGCGGATATCGATCCAGATGGTGAGAGAGATTAAGTCATCCAGGTTATTGGGTAGGCCGCAAACCGTCAATTAGTGTTAAGCCTCCCATATAATCCACGCTGGAAGACACGGATCAGAGGTTCGTCAGACGACTGGAGTATGGAACTGGATAGCATACTGTCTGACAGAGTACCTTGTTGTAAGTCGAAGAGGGCCTCCATCGATGACGCCACTCACCCGGGTTTGTCGAAGATCTTGCGGAAGTTGTCCAGGAAGTTCTGGAGATTGGATATGATGGGGTCGTTCCTCTCCAGGAGTGGATTAATCCACTCCAGATCCCCTCCAAATGTGAGGAACGGAATGCCACTTTGGCTATGTCTGTGGGATACTGGTGAGGCAACAACCGGAAATGCAGCTGGCATTGATTAAGAAACCCCCTGCACAATTTAGGATCCCCAGAGTACCTTGTGCAGAAACGATGAGAGGTTCCTGGAACTGCTGCGACCATAGCACGAGCACTGGGTCCTGTACAGGCAGAACGGATGCCATCTGCATGTTGGTTAACCATTCGTCCAGTGACGTCATGCAGTTCAACATCTGGGTCTGCATCTCCCGTTGCCAATCAAGTTCCTGGTGTAATCCTGCGAGGTGATTAGCATTAGTGGGTTCAGCCACCTGGAGAGAGCTGAGACGGGCATCAGTAACGAACTAATTATGACTCTGTCGGAGGTCGGCTTCCTCTCTTTGAGCGGAGAATCTGGTATCAGCAGGGTCCATGGCCTAGACAAAATCTGTCACGCCACCACAGGAGCTGACTAGTGGATCCACTAGACCACGAAGATACCATGGAGGCTGATACCAGAAATGAGCCGCACAAGAGAGTCAGATACTGAACAGGGTTTATTAAATACTGTGGTGATGCGACCCCGATGTGTCCCCTGACCAGTGTACAGCACATGGGGGATTGTATCTTTTGCTCTGTGGCAGCACTCACAGGGTTAACAGTAGTGAGATCTGAGCTGAGTGCTGATTGAAAGCACTCACGCCCACCTGTGATGGGATAGGAGATGATATGAGCTGTCCTGGGCTGAGGAGTGGGAGAGAACAGGAGGAACTGCTGTGTGAAGCTAACACAGCCTGGGAGCTCTCTCAGAGAGGACGTTCATGAGACTAGTGAGCGGACGGTGCAGAGAGAGAGAGGTTGTATGCTGATAACACAGCCTAGCAGTGAGGACCTGGCCCTCACCAGTGGACCCAGCCAGGACAGAGCCTGTCCTAGGGACAGAGGTACTGTGTGTGTTGGATGTACAGAGTTGTACCGGCTGCGCCCCGGAACCTGGAGATCTGTCATATACCTGAACTGTACCATTATACTGTGTGTTGTGTGAACAGTTGCCTGAGTCACTGCCTTCCGTCGTGCCGATCCTAACCGCTACCTTACATGTGGTGGAGAATGTGGGCATGGAAACCTGGTTGCTAACGGGAAAAAAAAAAGGGAAACTCAGTTCACACATGTCAGTGGTGAAACCTGCTATGTTACAGTACAAACCAGCAGCCAGCATGGAGGACCTGCTTAAGCACCTGGTGCAAGCACAGCAACAACAGCAGCAAATGCACCAGCAACAGCAGGTCGCACAACAGGAGGCGAATCAGCTCTTGATCTGGCAAATGCAGCAGCAACAAGAGCATCAGCAGTGCCAACAGGAGCATCAGCAGCGCCAACAGGAGCATCAGAAGCGCCAACAGGAGCATCAGCAGCGACAGTTGGATCTTCTGACGTAGGCAATCCGTGCAAAGCCAGCGGCTCCATCCCCAGGTCAAGGAGATGACAGCAGCGTCCGGAAGGCGGTAAGGCGTGCAATGCAAAAGATGACCCCGGGGGATGAGGTGGAAGCTTTCCTGACGGTTTTTGAGAGGGTTGCAGAGCGGGAGAAACTGCCGCCAGAGCAGTGGGCGGAAATGTTGGCGCCTTACTTAACTGGAGAGTCCCAAAAAGCCTACCTGGACCTCTGCACAGAGGACGCCATGGACTACAGGACTCTGAAAGGTGAGATCCTTGCCAGAATGGGGGTTAATACGTATGTAAGGGCTCAACGGGTAAGCCAGTGGTCCTTGAGGAGGGTAAATCCGTCCAGTCTCAGGCCTATGACTTGTTGCACCTGGTAAAGAAGTGGCTGCAGCCTGAAAGCCTGAGCCCCACACAAATGATAGAGAGGGTGGTTGTTGACCGGTTTGTGCGCACTCTGCCTGTCTCCATCCAACAGTGGGTGGGACAAGGTGACCCGGGTACCCTAGATCAGTTAGTGAGTGTGGTGGAGCGGCATGTGGCTACACAAGACTTGATTCGGGACTCTGGGACACTGCATTGCAGCACGGCGGACCGCATCCACCAAACCGGCAGTTAGGGCCCCCAACCCAGGTCTATGCTGGGTTCAACCCCACCACAGGCAGAGAATGTGCACCGCCCAGAAGTGAGACGGAAACCCGGGTCTCCTAAGCGGGGCTCCGTAAATAATTTTTTCCCCGCCATAACGTGTTGGCGATGCCAGGAGTCAGGACACGCAATGGCGCAGTGTCCCCTCAACACGGAGTCCATGGACTGTGGGTATACCCGCCGGATGTCCATGTTTGCCCAATCTGCCAGGGCAGGACGCTATGGGACTGGTAAAAGGAGTGCTTTGTGCCAGGTTCGGCTCAATGGATATGAGGCTACGGCCCTGTTGGACACCGGGAGTGGTGTGACTATTGTGTGTGCCTCCTTGACCTCTGGATCCCAACCCACCGGCCGTACGGTGCAAGTGCTTGGGGTCCATGGGGACCACCGTAGGTATCCGGCAAGGAGGGTCACTATCACTACCCTGTCCGGACGGGTTCGACATGAACAAGGGGGTGGTGAAGACACTGCCTTTCGATATGATTTTGGGGAGGGATTTTCCTCTGTTCTGGACTCTGTGGGAGAGGCAAACTAATCCTCAGCTAGTGAATGGTCCAGGCCCTGAGCCCAAAGATCCCGACTCTGGGACACCTGCCATAGGGGTCACCACTATAGGGAAAGAATGTAATCCCGATAGGTGTTCCCTTGAGGTAAAGGCAGGAGTTTTCAGAGCGTACAACCCCCGCATACAGGTGCAGAAGCGCCAACCACAACGTCCCAAGACCCGTAGATGTACTCACGGTACAGACACTGACTCCACTGTGGACTTAGGGCTAGGGGACTCAGATGACCTGCCAATCGTGTAGCAGACGACATAGCGTCAGGACTCCACATAGCCAAAGGGATAGGTGGACCGCGCTACCACACTGGCCGTTGGGGGAGACCTCCCACAGATATGCCTCTGAGACATAGAGTGACTGAGTCCGATTGGTCTTGGTACACAAGGAAACAGTTGGTGCCGGTACTGGACCACGTGTCAGACGCGGACAGCCCTGGTCGACGGTCCCCTTGATCGGTGGGCCCTGAGGACAGGGAGGCCCTGTCTCGAGGCCCCGGATCGTGGACTTGTGTTCCGCCCCACGGGCTTGAACAGAGGGGGGAGGTATGTGGTGATGCGACCCCGATGTGTCCCTGACCAGTGTACAGCACATGGGGGATTGTATCTTTTGCTCTGTGGCAGCACTCACAGGGTTAACAGTAGTGAGATCTGAGCTGAGTGCTGATTGAAAGCACTCACGCCCACCTGTGATGGGATAGGAGATGATATGAGCTGTCCTGGGCATAAAACTGTGTGTTGTGTGAACATTTGCCTGGGTCACTGCCTTCCGTCGTGCCGATCCTAACCGCTACCTTACAATACAATAAGATATTAATCTCTAAGGGGGTCCACAGGGCCAGAGCACCGATGTCCCCCTAAGGGATTCCTCCAAGACATTCCATCAAGCGAAGCCAGAGAGGATCAAATGAACCAGTCAACCCATGCGCTGCTAAGGACCTGAGCTAACAACTTAGGCAAACTACAAAGGTGCCCAGGCACCTCCCTTAGGAAGTAAGGGCCTTAAGAACCCACCAGCCCTCAGCGATTGGCTGAGAGGTGGTGACAAGAAAAAAGAGCATCCTGGCCCTTTAAATTTACAAACTGCGGCACGCAGGCACCCTATGCGCGTTTCCCCTGCCTCCAGGAAGTGAGGAGGCAGGGGAGAAGCGCAGAGGAGCCGCTGCGGCTGGGGAGGATGCCGTGAAAGCAGGGACCCGGTGAATATGCCTGTCGGGCACAACAGAACACCGGTGGCCGGATGGGACCCAAACACCCTGCGTCCCGGGAAGGGGCCTCACCGGCCGCAGGCTTACACACCCCACTATCTCTGGGAAAGAAGTTTCTTGGGTAACCTGGAGGGACTCTCTAAAAACCTTATCTGACCTGCATATACCCAGGCCGTACACGTATTTCTGTTCAGAGAAAGTAACCTATGGGTATTTAGTGACGCCTCAGTTAAAGCCATAGCCGTAGTTGCCTACTTGAAAACTATAGATGTCATGAGTAATGCCTATGTAGGGTATGGGAAAGGCCAAGTTGACTCCATGTCCTGAATCTACCATACCCAAACTAGAGCTTTACGCTGCAGTTATTGCCATAGGACTGCCGGAAATTATCACATTAGAACTCGACCTAAAGCTTGAAGAAGCAGAATCCTTCACCGATAGCAAAGTAGTGCTAGGCTACATTCATGACAAGACTAAGAGATTCTACATCTACATATGCAACTGAGTACTCAGAATTAGGAAGTCTTCACAGCCTTCTCAGTAGAGATATGTACCGACCAACCAGAATCCTACAGGCCATGCAAGAGCAGTACTGGCATCATGCCTTAAAGACACCACCTGAAGCAAACATTATAAAGACAAAGTAGTGTGTATGAGCGACAGCGATCAGAAACACATAAAGCGCATCACAGAGTGATTATCAAAAAAAGTTTAATCAATTTTTATTACTGAGACAATAAAGGCAGACAGCATGTAACAAACAGGTATACAAAGATTAAAATCAATTTTAAAAATGTGGTGGGTAAAGCACCATCACACAACGGCTGTGTGCTCAGAAACCAGATATAAATAGCACAACTATTATTCTGTTGAAAACAGAATCAATAGATCAATTAATGCCTGGTGACAAATCTGAAAACTCAGGTATCCCTATTAGATAAGGGCTCGATATAATGAAAGAGCCTGTAAAGGCCTATCTATACCCTAAGTATACATTGGCAGTTGCAGGAATACCCAATGTACTGACCCTGGGTAGGTAAATGCAAACCCTGTATTCCCTTGTATAGTGAGAATCTATTCAGGAAAGTACAAGGGGGAACATCCAGAGGGGAAACCTGAGAAAATAACATGGAAAAAATCCAACATATTAATGAGGAGCTAAAATATCAGCCACCTATGAATAAAAAGTCAAAATAGATAGTCACCAAGCAAGATCATGAGTGTTAGAGCACACAGCGGCAGGACCCAACGCGTGTCGCCGCTTAATATAACGGCTTCATCCTGGGGAAAGCTGTGGGAGGTAAAGAAGTAAGACATTTTATACCTGAGTGTAAGAATACAAACGACTGCACCTGTAATCAGACCATGTGTGGTCCGTATCCGCCGGACCGGAAGCGCTATGGACGCTGGGAAAAAGGGGCGGGTTATTGCACTGTCTGTTAATCATAGCGTGCGTCTGCGCAGTGCGGAACAACGTCACGCGCTGCGTGCCGACGCTGGTTGCTGTGGACACATATAAACAAAATCAGACTGTAAGGAGGAAGGGGCGGGTTATCGCCTTGTCTGTCAATCCAAGCGTGCGGCTGTGCAGAGAAGAGAAACGTCTCTCACTGCACGCCGACGCAGATAGCTAAGCAAGGAAACAAGACAAGGGTCAAAGTCAACAATAGAGGAGATACATACAGGAGGGAAAATTGGTATATATATAAATAATTCACACACCCTTTTGTTTGTCATCCCGAAGGGGAAAGACAAAAACAATTGATGCATGAACAAGAATGTGCCCCTGTCGGTTAAATAATAGCCGTACAGAGAGCACTTGACCGGCCGGTCAAACAGAGAAGGTAGGAAACAATATTGACATTATTAATATTAAAGCAGGTTAGAGACCCATAACTCAAACTAGAGGACACTTTATATATAGGGGAACAGATAAGCTAGGTAGAAATACCGAGAAATTAGTTTAACGAATAGGGTACCTCAAAGAAAAAGAGGTGCCTCAAAGAGAGAAAACCCTGTGGAAAAAAATAATATGATTAATGAGTGGTTAGTCTGTTTATTGAGCAACTAGTACACGATGTGGGGCATGTGGAAAATATATTTCACTTTAGGCGTCCAGTCTAAATGATCTTGCCATCCAAGCCTAAAAAGATATATATAGACATGGACTCAAATGCATTTCTCTAATCTGGTATGTCCAAAGAGCATCCTTTATAAACGAGGAAACGAACCCCCACATCTTCTTAAATCATTCTCTTGATTGAAGGTATCCAATCTTGACGACCGAGAAACCTTGACCAAATCATCATTGTGAGTTACAAGAAGAATCGGTGAACAATCTGGGACCAAATTTTCAAGTAGCAACAAGTGTCGAGTACATATTGCCTTCAAAATCCTGTCAAAAGAGAAAGAGAGGATTTATTTCTTATAAAAGCCTGTGAATAACATTTCCTCATTCAATCCTTTAGGGGCTAAGCTCTGGAGAAGATAAATCCATCGCGTCTCTTTTCTCAACAATTCATCCAAAATAGAGGATTTGCGTATGTTGTAGGCAACCCTGTCAACCACAAAAATACGGATACCTCTAGGGGAACAATGGTGATGAGACAGAAAGTGTCCAGCAACAGAGCTAATGGACTTACCATTTTTAAGATGAGCTTCCGCGCAGGTGATATCTGAGATATGATGTTGTATGCGCTTTCGAAGTTCCTGTGTCGTCTCCCCCACGTAAATCTTAGGGCAGCTACAGAGTAATAGATAAACAACATTATGTGTTTTGCAATTAGCATAATGTTTTGTAGTGACCCGACCAGCCGGGGTGTTCGTATCCAATTCACGAGATGAAACAATATATTGGCAGATAGAGCAATCTCCACACGGGTATGTACCTGTTATCCTGGAGCCTCTGCCAAGGGATGTTGTAGGTCTTACGAAATGACTGGCAGTCAATGAATCCTTTAAATTCCTGGCGCGTCTGGCCACCAATCTAGGCCTTTGTCCCACCAGAGGTTCAATCCTAGGATCACTAGTTAAGATAGACCAATTACGGTGCAATATCTTATATATATTCTGCCATTGATTATTAAACGTGGTGATTACGTTGAGGGAATCTGAACCTAATCTCCGTTTAGGTGTCAGTAATGAAGTTCTATTCTCCTCAACAGTAGATCTAAAAGCACGAGAAATAACTCTGTTGGGATAACCACGTTCATGTAAACGTGACGACAACTTGCCTGCCTCCTCACGAAATGTCCCCTCCAGTGAGCAGTTACGTTTTAAGCGATAAAATTGTCCCTTAGGTATAGCGTCACGTAGGTGCCGAGGGTGGAAGCTTTGATAATGCAATAGATTGTTTGTTGCCGTGTCCTTTCTATATAGTGATGTAATAACCTTACCTTCATCCTGTTGGATCTTGAGATCCAGGAAGGTTACTTCTTCACGGCCATGGTGCGAAGTTAGTACGATGTTCCAACAGTTGGTATTGAGACGTTTAATGAAGTCCAAACAGTCATCCACTGAACCTGTCCAAAAGAACAGAATGTCGTCTATATATCTGTACCACTTCGTGACATGGGTGCTGAATTCTGGGAGGGTATAAACGCAAGTTTCTTCCCACCATCCCAAGAAAAGATTAGCGTAAGATGGCGCACACTTAGCACCCATGGCAGTACCTGAGATTTGCCGGTAGAACTTCCTGTCGAAAGTGAAGTAGCTGTTGTCAAGAACCATTGATAGAAGATCCAAAATGAAGGAGTCGTGTAAACGACTACCCGTAGAATCTTTATCTAAAAAGAAAGACACGGCTTGAATACCAAAGTCATGTTTTATGCTCGTATACAAGCTTTCAACATCCATAGTCACCATCAGGACGCTAGTATCCAGAGATATTTGCTCAAGTTCTCGAATTAAATAGGATGAATCCCGTACATATGAGTTAAGTTGTAACACCAAAGGTTGTAGGTAAAAGTCAATGTACATGCAAGATCTCTCAAATAACCCTCCTATTCCCGCCACTATAGGTCTGCCTGGTGGCTTTGTCAATGACTTGTGGACCTTTGGTAACATATACAGTGTAGGTATCACTGGGTTCTTGTTAGAGAGGAAATCTTTCTCTCTCTTGTTAAGTATACCGAGGTCCAGACCATGGGAAATCAAAGTGTCAAGTTTCTTCTTGAATACCGTTGTCGGATCTGACGGCAACCGCAGATAACAAGAAGTGTTACTAAGCTGTCTATTTACCTCCTCCAAATACAATTCAATTGGCCAGAGGACCACATTACCCCCTTTGTCAGCCTCCTTGATCAAAAAGTTTTTATTGGCTTTGAGTTTTGTCAACGCTTTACGTTCATCAATTGATAGGTTATTAGTTTGAAAGTTATCAACCTTAAGACGTCTGATGTCTTGCATCATGACGTCAAAAAACAGCTGTACAGGTGGAAAAGCTGAAAAAGGGGGAGTGGCCTGTGATGGTGCTCGACCTGTGAATGTTTTTTTCAATGTATTAGGCGGCATACCTGTGACCTCCTGATCCGACAATAGATCCAAGAGATCCCTGAATGTGGCTTTGTCCAAGGAGGGAAGAGAATCCAACATAGATGGTCGTTGGTATAGTAATTTGAAAGTAACTTGCCTACAAATCTTATCTGTTCCCCTATATATATATATATAAAGTGTCCTCTAGTTTGAGTTATGGGGTCTCTAACCTGCTTTAATATTAATAATGTCAATATTGTTTCCTTCCTTCTCTGTTTGACCGGCCGGTCAAGTGCTCTCTGTACGGCTATTATTTAACCGACAGGGGCACATTCTTGTTCATGCATCAATTGTTTTTGTCTTTCCCCTTCGGGATGACAAACAAAAGGGTGTGTGAATTATTTATATATATACCAATTTTCCCTCCTGTATGTATCTCCTCTATTGTTGACTTTGACCCTTGTCTTGTTTCCTTGCTTAGCTATCTGCGTCGGCGTGCAGTGAGAGACGTTTCTCTTCTCTGCACAGCCGCACGCTTGGATTGACAGACAAGGCGATAACCGCCCCTTCCTCCTTACAGTCTGATTTTGTTTATATGTGTCCACAGCAACCAGCGTCGGCACGCAGCGCGTGACGTTGTTCCGCACTGCGCAGACGCACGCTATGATTAACAGACAGTGCAATAACCCGCCCCTTTTTCCCAGCGTCCATAGCGCTTCCGGTCCGGCGGATACGGACCACACATGGTCTGATTACAGGTGCAGTCGTTTGTATTCTTACACTCAGGTATAAAATGTCTTACTTCTTTACCTCCCACAGCTTTCCCCAGGATGAAGCCGTTATATTAAGCGGCGACACGCGTTGGGTCCTGCCGCTGTGTGCTCTAACACTCATGATCTTGCTTGGTGACTATCTATTTTGACTTTTTATTCATAGGTGGCTGATATTTTAGCTCCTCATTAATATGTTGGATTTTTTCCATGTTATTTTCTCAGGTTTCCCCTCTGGATGTTCCCCTTGTACTTTCCTGAATAGATTCTCACTATACAAGGGAATACAGGGTTTGCATTTACCTACCCAGGGTCAGTACATTGGGTATTCCTGCAACTGCCAATGTATACTTAGGGTATAGATAGGCCTTTACAGGCTCTTTCATTATATCGAGCCCTTATCTAATAGGGATACCTGAGTTTTCAGATTTGTCACCAGGCATTAATTGATCTATTGATTCTGTTTTCAACAGAATAATAGTTGTGCTATTTATATCTGGTTTCTGAGCACACAGCCGTTGTGTGATGGTGCTTTACCCACCACATTTTTAAAATTGATTTTAATCTTTGTATACCTGTTTGTTACATGCTGTCTGCCTTTATTGTCTCAGTAATAAAAATTGATTAAACTTTTTTGATAATCACTCTGTGATGCGCTTTATGTGTTTCTGATCGCTGTCGCTCATACACACTACTTTGTCTTTATAATGTTTGCTTCAATGATCCCTAGTGTGTGACATGCTGATCACCTACTAGTGCCACCTAACCTTTTACACTTTAAAGACACCACCTGGCTAGTCATGCCTGAACTTCTGTATCAACTAGTACCCACTGCTCATGAGACTCACACAACCTTCATAGCCGAGGTAGTAGCCATTATGAATGCTAGACAACTGGTTCCCTTATCCAATGATCCTGATGACCTATCCCTGCTCACTCCTTCAACTCTCCTGACCCAGAAATTTAATGTGAGCATGCCGAATTCCGGAGAGTTTACTACTAAAGACTTGTACAAATCCAATGGAAGAGAATTCAAATGCTAGACCTGTTTCTGAACTTATTCTATTGCTCTAGTTGAAGTTCATGTGGCATCCCCGGATACCAGATGGGGAGTGTCTTGCCTTTTTTAGAAAGGCATATAATTAGTGTACTTTGCTTTGTGATAATATTGAGTTAATGCTCAGTGATAACTTATCCAACAGAGCCATCTGTTGACAATGTACTCGTACGACATTTATTAGTGCACAATGTAATTTTTGCCCCTCAAGGCTGCTGTAGTTTTCCCATCAGTCCTTGCACTAGCCTCACCCCTTCTTCTTCAGAAGCCATTATACAACCCTGGCAAAAATTCTGCAGCACATCAATTCTTGCTGTGGGTTTTCCCCACACTAAATGGGCTGTATATATAATATTGAGGCTATGCAGGGCTGTATTTATTATCTGCAGGCTACTACTGGGCTGTTTATATTATTTCGAGGCCAGCACAGCCTCCAAGTAACATATACAGCCCAGCACAGCCTCCAGGTAATATATATCCAGGTAATATATATAGCTACCCCCCGGTTCCATAATGCTCTCCCTATATGAAGTCCACCTTCTCAATAGTGCTTCTCCCCCCATGTGGCCCCCGATTCATGCAGCTTCTCCCCTTATATGGCACCTTCATTCATCTAGCTTTCCCCCCCCCCCATGTGGCCCCCTATTCATGCAGCTTCTCCAACCATGTGACTCCCCAAATCATGCTGGTGTGCCCCCCCCAATTCATGCTGCTGCTCTCTAGTCTCCAGCCCTACGGCGCTTTTACCAGGAGCAGGAGTATTCCATTCTCTCTGTCACAGTGCTGCAGTGTCGTCACTTCCAGGTCAGAGAGAGCTCAAGCTGATCTCCAGCCTCCATGGATATGGAACTTGAAAGTGACAGCGTGATCAATGCAACGTCCAGGGCCAGACTGAGACCAAAAAGCAGCCCTGGCAAAGCAACCCCACCAGCCAACTTACTATATCACCCATCAGCCCCGATCAGTGAATGTTGCTTTTAAGTTGTCACACCCATCTCCACTTTCTTAAAGGAGTTTTCTGAAGAGCCACATGTGAATGGTGCAGCAAAGGGAATAATCAACCGCAGCTCCATTTACACGGTCCTCTAAAAAGCTAAGTTTCTCGGGATTGTGAGGTCCCAGCGGTCAGATCCACAGCTAAGAGAAAATCATCACCTATACAGAAGAGAAGTAATGACTTCCATATTGGTGATAATCAATTTAAACAACATTTAAATGCTAAAAATCCCTAAGTCCAATACCGCTTCTGACAACAGGACAGGAGAAGTGCTACTGTGCAGTATATATATATATATATATATATATATATATATATATACAGAATAATACAGATACTGAGGATTACACTCAGTATACAGGACAGGAGAAGTGGTGCTATGCAGTGTATATATACAGAATAATAGGTACTGAGGATTATACCCAGTATACAGGACAGGAGAAGTGGTACAGTGCAGTGTGTATATATACAGAATAATACAGATACTGAGGATTACACCCAGTACACAGGACAGGAGAACTGGCAGTGCCGCATTTGCCACTAGGCACTCGTGGCACGTTCCTAGGGCGCCTGAATACGGGGGGGGTGCGGCACCTGAGCAACGGTTTTTTTTGGGGGGCCAGGGTTTATCAGCCCGCCTCAGTCTCCGCCCACCCGCTTCAGCCTCTTCCGCCCACCCGCCTCAATCATTTGGGTGCTGCGGGCAGCCTGCAGGGATCTTAGAATCCCGCCCTGTCACCGCTGTGGAGGGCGAGCGAGGCCCTGCTGAGAGCAGTGAGGAGGAGTCGCCGCCACCGCCGGACGTCATCACAGGAAGATCCCGCAGCGGAGGACCAGGCAGCTTATCACCGGTGCTGGTATGCTACTGTGTAAGTGGCAATTACTGGGTCCGGCGGGGGACACAGTAGCACAGACAGTGACATAGGGTCCAGGAACTGAGGACAGTGTGTACAGTGGGGCCTTGCAGGCTCTGTGGGCTTTGTATGCAGTGGGCTCTGTGTGCACTGTGCGGTCTGTGTGCACTACATGGGATGTGCATGTGAGGGGAGGCTGCTGCGTAACATAGGCTGTGTGGAACATGGTAGGGGAGAGGCTGTGTGGAATATGGGAGGGTAGAAGCTGCGTGGAACATGGGGGGGAGAGCCTGCATGGAACATGGAAGGGGAGAGGCTGCATGGAACATAGTAGGAGAGAGGCTGCATGGAACATGGGAGGGGAGAGGCTGCGTGGAACATGGGAGAGGGATGGGGGGAAGGATGAGCTGCATTATACGTAAGGGGGGAGGATAAGCAACATGGGATTCGGGGGAAAGGGGGTGAGGATGAGCTGCATGGAACATATAGATGGAGGATGAGCTGCATAGAACATATGGGGGGTGAACAGTATGGGACATGTGGAAGGAGGTTGAGCAGTATGGGGCATTTAATCTGCATTTATATAGGCAACGTACTGTTCTGATGATATAATGATGGTGGTTCTCGTTTTGTATTATTGTATTGCTGGTGGTTCTGGTGATGTACTGACAGGGGTTATAGACAGTGATGATGTATAATTGCATTGATGGAGGTTCTGGTGACGTATTGACTGGTTTTGGTGATGTATTACTGTATTGACAATGGTTCAGGTGATATACTGACAGTGGTTCTGGTGAGGTATTATTGTATTGACAGTGGTTCTGGTGATATACTGACAGGTGTTCTATTGATGTGTTATTGTACTGCTGGTGGTTCTGGTGCTGTAGTCATGTGGATGTTGTAATCTTTAACCTAACAGACTTAATCCTAAAACATTAGAGGGCAAGTGTGCTTGACTAAAAATACAGCTGAATGTCAGCCAAACAATTGACTAAAGCCCCTAAGCACTATAGATAGGTGTCCGATCGCTCAGCTTGCTCGGCTGTCCCATATACAGGAGCGCTCATTTTTCCCAGTGTTCCTGTATACTGAATGGAAGCTGCTGTTAAATTTGCTGGTGTTTCCGGATCTGCCGCCTAACGGCTGGCTTGCCTTGTCTATGGGGTTAAAAATCCCTAAGTCCAATACCGCCTCTGACAACAGGACAGGAGAAATGCTACTGTGCAGTGTATATATATATATATATATATATAATACACATGCAGAATAATACAGATACTGAGGATTACACTCAGTATACAGGACAGGAGAAGTGGTGCTATGCAGTGTATATATACAGAATAATAGGTACTGAGGATTACACCCAGTATACAGGACAGGAGAAGTGGTACTGTGCAGTGTGTATATGTACAGAATTATACAGATACTGAGGATTACACCCAGTACACAGGACAGGGGAACTGGCAGTGCCACATTTGCCACTAGGCACTCGTGGCACGTGCCTAGGGCGCCGGAATACGGGGGGGTGCAGAACCTGAGCAAGTGTTTTTTTTTTAGATGTTGTAATCTTTAACCTAACAGACTTAATCCTAAAATATTAGAGGGCAAGTGTGCTTGACTAAAAATACAGCTGAATGTCAGCCAAACAATTGACTAAAGCCCCTAAGCACTATAGATAGGTGTCCGATCGCTCAGCTTGCTCGGCTGTCCCATATACAGGAGCGCTCATTTTTCCCAGTGTTCCTGTATTCTGAATGGAAGCTGCTGCTAAGTTTGCTGATGTTTCCGGGTCTGCCGCCTAACGGCTGGCTTGCCTTGTCTATGGGGCTTGCGGTCAGGTGCGGCAAGTGCGGTTCTGCTGGATCCAGCACTTGCTGTGGCAAAAAAAACCTGCAAACCGCGTTTTTTTTTTTGCAGCCGCAACTGCCAAATTTGCCGGATTGCAGCAAAACTGCAATTGCTGCAAGACCCATAGAGAATGAATGGGGGCTTGCCGCAAGTCTGATGCAAGTCGGCCGTTAGGCGGCAGATGTAGTAAATCTGCTGTATCCGAACAGAACCGCTGATGTGAAAGGGACCTTGGACGTCTCTGGCTGCAGCTTATCACTTAAAGGACAAAAGGATCTACAGCCTGTAATCGGACATGTTGGATCCTTATTTCCCTCGACCAATCATCAGTTAGAGCCCCCATACACATTAGACTGTCCTCGCAGGTTTAGCCAACTTTAGTCTCATGTGTATGGAGGTCCTCACTACTATCTGAAGCCTACGAGCACTGACGTCTGTGAACCCCCTGAGTACTGGAATTCAGATAAAAGATAGGACATACAGTTAAAAAGGAAAACCTTAAAAGACTGAACATATGAGCAGCAATCCGTTTTTACATTGCCGCGCATGAATTAATTCCTTTTAGCATTTATTTGTTGCTTTTTCAGGCAGAATACTGAGCGGATCTGCCTGAAAAATAAAATACTGTCTCTACATACGCTTAGTCTGACTGATCGGAGGAGGGGAGACGCGACCGCTGAAAATGCCTAGTGCGGCAAGAACTCCAAATACGGCCCTGAGAACTGGTACTGTGCAGTGTACATATACAGAATAGTACAGATACTGAAGATTACACCCAGTATAGAGGACAGAAGAATTATACACAAAATACCCAGGAAGCTACTGTATATAGATAGGAGGCTGCGGTATATACTTACAGATAGCCAAGACTTAGTCAGATCCTGGAGATGGGAAAGATGAAAGGTGGTGGCAGAAAGTCCAGTGCTGGGCACAGAGAGGAACAGAATCCATGGAGGTGTAGTGTCCACACGATATGAGGCATTCACAAGGGTAAACTTTAACTGTACTTTATTCTTGTCTTCTATCTTTCTCCATCATATATCAGAACCGTCTTTTCCTGCAGCATGCTCTAAAGTGAAACCAAAACTTAACTCTCCACCTCCTTCTCCTTACCCATCATACAACAGCCTAGTTTTCTTAAAGAGGCAGATCTAATTATTGTACATTACATCATCCCCCTTTTTTTTTTTTTTTTTTACAACTTAGAATATATACACTGACAATATAACCATGTGAAAATGTCCAATAAATATATATGTCGGTTTTGGCCTATTTAGTCTATTCAAATCAGGCACCGAAAAGAAACAAAAAAAAAAACACAAAAGACAACAAAAAAAAAACAACAACCAAAAAGAACTCTGTATGTTTTCTGTTCTTTTCTCTTTTATACTTCTTCAATAAGCCGCGATGGAGCCCTCCTTTCTCGTGTTGGATAGCGTCTGGGCTCAGTGAGTGTGTCCATTATTGAAGAATTGTTCACTTCCGGGTGGTCCTCTCCACCGAGCACCAAGTCTTCCACCAGAGGAAGATCATTACCATCATTTTGCGGTATGATTTTAAAATGTGAAGAATTTCGAGTTATGAAGTGTCCATTTCGCTCAGCCGTGACCATGCTGCCTTTCTTATCAGTAACATTGTATTGTGCAGGATTATAAGTAGCTGAGGTCTTGTTGGTTGGTTTTTGACGCACGACGACAACATCCCCTTTTTTGATGGCACTTGGCTGTGCCCTTCGCCTTCTGTCTGCATAACGTTTCATAGCTTGTTTGTTAGCAGAGTCTGCTGATCGCACAGAAGAGTCACTTGGTAAGGGATGACTGGTCACATCAGGGATACGTATCCGTGGAGTTCTGTTGAACATTAGATGAGCTGGAGCAGCATTAGTAGTAGAATGTGGTGTATTGCGATAATTGCGCATGAATTTGTATAATGACTGTTTCAGCGGGGTGTGCTCCAGACTCGCTGCCTTGACTCTTTTCCCCATAGTGCGCATGAAACGTTCTACTATACCATTGGCTTGTGGCCAGCAAGGTGTGATTTTCCTGTGACTGAACCCCAAGTATTCAGAAAATTGTGTAAACACATGTCCATTGAACGGAGGTCCATTGTCTGTTTTAACCACTCTTGGAATGCCATATGCAGAGAATATGTCATCCAGTTCTGGTATGACATTAGTGGCAGAGGTTGAAGATATGAAAGAAATGACAGGGTATCTAGAATATTCATCAATTGTTACTAGAATGTACTGGCCATTGGGTAATGGTCCATATATGTCGACTGCCACTTCCTCCCAGACAGCAGTGGGTAGCGGAGACATTTGCAGTGGTTCTAAGTTTGATGATGGAGTAATGAATTGACAGGTGGAGCAATGTCTAATCTTCTCTTCCACCAATTGATCCATGTTTGGGAACCACACTTTTTCTCTAAGTAATTTTTTAGTACCAACAATTCCTAGATGACCTTCATGTGCGATCTGTATGACTAAGTTGCGCAAAGTCTTAGGTACAACCAGTTTGGTACCTCGAAGAATGAGGTGTTCTTCAGTGACTGATAATTCATCCCGTACACTTGAGAATAGTTTTAATTCTTTCAGATCAATCTTAGAGTCGGGAAATTTTTCTTTTTGAATTTCATGCCACCTTCGATTTTGTATGATTTCTATTAAAGCACATAGCGTCTTGTCACTTGTTGTTGCATTCACAAAGTGATCAATAGAGAGTGCTTTAGGCACTGCATGAGCTGTAATGAAGCGTATGTATTCTTCAATAGAGGATCGCTCAGGTGAGGCATCATTCATAGGATGTCTTGAAAGATAGTCAGCCGGATTGCTGTATTTTCCAGGTTTGTGAACAATTTTGTAGTTATAGTCCTGTAGACGTAGGCCCCATCTTTCAATGCGTGCAGGCATTTTAGCTCTGGAATTTCCAAAGATTGTAAGGAGTGCTTGATGGTCAGTGACAATGGTGAAGGGAGCTCCATAGAGAAATAAGTGAAAGTGTTCACATCCCCAGACAACTGCCAAGCTTTCTTTTTCAGGTTGTGAATATTTCTTTTCAGTGCTTGTTAAACTTTTACTTGCATAAGAAATGATGTGAGGATCTTGATTATTATCCTTATATTGTGCTAAGATAGCACCCAGCCCCACGGGACTGGCGTCCACAATTAATTCGGTTTGAAGTGCCGGATCAAAATAAGCCATGGTAGTGGTTGAGCAAAGTTCATTTTTAATTGCTTCAAAAGAGGTCTGACAGTCTTGGGACCATTGAAAAACACAATTTTGCTTTGTAAGTTCTCTTAATGGACTGCTGATAGTTGAAAAATTTGGAATATTTCTAGCACAGTAGCTTGCCATTCCAAGAAAAGAGCGTACTTCACTGGCAGTTTGTGGAATTGAGGCTGTCTTGATGGATTCTACTTTCTTAGGGTCAGGTTGTACTCCTTTTTCCGAGAAGATGTGACCATAGAACTCTAATGAACTTCTATCAAATTCGCACTTTTCTTTGTTTAAAGTGAGTCCAGCAGAGAGCAGGCATTCGAAGATGTTGTATAGAGCACAATTATGTTCAGCTTGAGTTTTACCAAACACCAGTATGTCATCACTGTAATTAAAGGCATTTGGAACGTGTTGAATGACGCTCCTTATCGCATCCTGAAAAATTTCTGCTGCTGAGCAGACTCCAAAAGTCAATCTTTTATATCTTCTGAGGCCCACATGTGTGGAAAATGTTGTTAAGTATCTGGATTCTGGACTCAGTTCTAATTGGTGATAGCCTTTATTGAGGTCGAGCTTTGAAAAGACGGTCGCTCCATTTAATAAATGAATGATGTCATCAATCGTGGGTGAGATATGTCTTTCTCTCTGGATAGCGGTGTTGGGTAGGCGCATGTCAACACACAGTCTCACCTGCTCTGGAGTCTTTGGTTTTGGAACTACCACAAGTGGAGAGACCCACGGAGTGGGACCAGTAACAGTTTCAATGACGTCCTCATCCATGAGGAATTGAAGTTCTTTTTCCACCTTCTTTCTCAGGTGAAAAGGAATGCGTCTATGTGGTTGGGCTACCGGACGAACGCTGTCGTCCACATGAAGATGTATTTGAGAGTCCTTTAATTTCCCCAAACCACTAAATAAGGAGGGAAAACTGTTTACCATGGCCTGTACATCCATGTCTGCTGGGTCAGTTATGGTATGAATAATCTGGATGAGACCTAGCTTCAATGCAGTGTGATAGCTGAGAAGACAGCCTCCCGATCCTTGTAATGTGTGAAAAGTGGTTTTATGCCTGTTTTCTTTATAGCTGATTTCCGTGTCAAATTGTCCTCTTGTGGCTAGAGGTGTTGTAGATCCATATGGGAAGATTTTTGTGTTCACTTGCTGTAAAACTGGCTTATTTTTCAATTGTTCATATGCAGTGCTGTCTATAATATCCACTGAAGCACCCGTATCTATTGTAAAGGTGATATTGGTGTTGCAGATTGGGAGTGTGATGCAGGGAGACTGTACGGAGCCAGTGGCAGAAGTGGTGAACACATAGTTTTCCGTCCCGGACATTTCTTCTGTGTCCTGATTTATCATTTTTTATATTGCGGGCTTTGTCAGAGGCAGAGAAGACTTGTACTGTGCTGACCTGCAGACAGCTGCAAAATGATTCCCTTTTCCACATTTACTGCATGTCTGTCCTATAGCTGGACATTTGTTCAGGTGGTGAGGGAAATCCTGTCCACATCTATAGCATTTCCTCTGTTTTGGGGTTTGCTTGTCTTGGGCATTCTTATACTTGAGATTATGCACATGTAAATGATCCCCACTCTCCATTGCAGTAGCCTGATGATCTGCTGTTTCTATAGCGCGGGCCATTTTGAGTAAATCATGTAGAGAGAGATCCTGCTGCAGAGCCTTGCGCCTTATGTTATTGGATGAACAGGTGACAATTACTTGGGTTAGAATTTCATCATCTACATCTGTGAATGCACATCCATGTGCCAGCTCTCTCAGCCGGGTGACATAGGTGTCTATGGATTCTTCTGGGAGCTGCTTAGCAATTCTGAATTTGTATCTTTCATATCTGATATTTTGTTTGGGATTGAAGTAGTCAGTGAGAGCTTTGGTGCAATTCCTGTATGTGTCTGTCTCGGCTGCAGGTAATGTGCTGTATACATCATAGACTCCTGAGCCTGCACAATGTAAGAGTACAGCCTTCCTTCGTTTCTCCTCTTTTATGTCCACGGCTTCTAGAAAGTTCTCAAATCTGTTTAGCCATTTTTTCCAGTTATGGGAGAGATTAGTAGCATCAGTCATATCAAACTGTGGGAAACTGTGTAAGTATTCAGCCATGATAGAGTCTCTCAGTGATGCTGGTGTGTGAAGCAGTAAACAGGGATCAGTACTCACAGCAGCCGGTGGTTATATCATCCCATCCTCGTCGCCAGTTGTAGTGTCCACACGATATGAGGCATTCACAAGGGTAAACTTTAACTGTACTTTATTCTTGTCTTCTATCTTTCTCCATCATATATCAGAACCGTCTTTTCCTGCAGCATGCTCTAAAGTGAAACCAAAACTTAACTCTCCACCTCCTTCTCCTTACCCATCATACAACAGCCTAGTTTTCTTAAAGAGGCAGATCTAATTATTGTACATTACAGGAGGCACCAGTAAGAAAAGAGAGCAAACTCCACCCGCAGTGAAACTTTCTGATGCTGCACTAGCCACCAGCATACAAGAGCCCATAATAGACCCTACACAGCATTAACCCCCTAACACAGGCAGGCCCCTACACAGCACTAACCTCCTAACACAGCATTAACCCCTAATCCAATATTAACCCGTAACCCAGCACTAACCCCTACACAGCACTAACCCCTACACAGCATTATATTGTACTTTAACCCAGTATTAACCCCTCAGCCTGCCCCCCACCTCATAATATCTTATCAGCCCACCTTCACCCCCATCTTCAGTTCTATGAGCGCTTACTTCCTCCTGTATTATCCTGCAGGTCCCATGGTGTCTACTCCCTCCTCCTTCCTGTCTTCGCTCTGCACTGACTGCAGAGGCCACAGCAGCTCAGACCAGGGAGCTGATTAGAACCTTCTGACCCGGGAAGTGTAGGTACCGCTATTTCCGGGGTCATTCAGCTCCCTGTGACCGAGGAATATGGAGGTGGGCTCTCCAGCACTCTTGCCCCACCCCCGGCTAGCTTCCCTCCTCCCCTCCTAAAAGACAGCAGATTTTGTCTAATGTAGGGGAGGATTAAAGTAATTAATTATGCAAATTAGCCATGTGGACCTCGGGGCCCCCTCCCACTCGGGGCCCCGGTACATTGAACCGGTTGCACATGGGATATGTCCGCCCCTGCTTTAGTGTAATTACACCTAAGCATACTTACATGCTCCTGCTGTATACAGGGGGCTGTGTGCAGCAGGTTGTTAAAGAATGGGAAAGAGGTGTCTTATTTAATTTGGGGTTTGTGTGGCTACTGCTTCTGTCCAGCCCAGGCCCTGGGGGTACTCGGATAACTCAGGCGCTGTCTCTGGGGGTAGTCACAGGTAGCGGTGCCTGAGGCCGTGGGCCCGGGGGATGCACATAAAAGATGGAGATGGCAATAAAATAATAAAAGTGTCTGTCGTGACGCCACCTGTAGGGGTCCGGTGATGGCACGGCGCTGCTTGCGCCTCCGGGGTGATGGGCGGCAGCAAGGTGGAACCGCTGCCTACAGCCCCCCGGGGCTGTAGGTTGTAGTGAGGGGAATAGGGTAGCGCGGTCAGTGTGGTGTAGATGGAAGGAGGGACACGCACACATAAAGTCTTTTGGTACCTTTACTGGTGTTCTTCACGGGTACACTCGACCGGAGATGAGGTAAACACTTCAGGATTTCCACAGCGAGTAGGGTTGCAGGCCTCCTGGTTTCAGTTAATCTGTCAGAGTCTGGCAGGCATGGAACCCGACCAGACCGTTACTTCTCTTTCTGTGTGACTCTCCACACCCGGGTTTGCTGCACTGAGGGCACTTCCTGTCTGGCATAGACTCCGGGCTCTCATTTGGTGGTGCTTCGGGTGTCCTGGAAGCTAAACCTCCTTGTAGTGCTGGTTTCTCTGCAAGGCCTATTCTCTATGTCCCTGTAGCTCGGACCCAGTGACCGTAACTCTGATGGGGTGAGTCGGTATGACTCCTCTGCCCCCTTCTTGGAGAACGTTTCTCTCCTCTGCCTGCGACCCCTACTCTGCGGGTCTACCACTGTCTTAGGTGGATGCTGGTATGGGCCTAGCACGGCTCCAACACCAGCTCAGCTCACTCAGCTCTTCACAGTTCTGTAGTGACTGCACACTCTGGTGTTTTTCCCTCCAGAACCCGTATTTATGGGGGGAACTGACTTAAAGCAACCAGTGGAGCTCCCCCTACAGGCCTGGGGTGAAAGGGTGTTGTGTGTTTAGTGGATTACTCGCTGTGTAACATCCTTCCATGTCCCAAAGGAGTCTGTGGTGACCCGGCACAGGGTGCCACACTTCACTGAGAGACAAGTCCCAGTTTGCACAATTTTCTACTATCATTACTTGGGCAATAATTTTAGTTATTTTGTGTTGCAAATCTGTAGTTCTGAATGTATGATGTGAAATGGTTTTAAGTGCAAAATAATCATTCTATTTTGATATAACTAATCACAGTTAATTAATATGCCCGGGCAATGCCGGGCTCTTCAACAAGTGGATTATAATAGAGATCAGGATAATAAAAGGCAATGTCCCATTTAGGATTAAGTAAAAAAAAAGTTGAAAAGAAAAAAAAATAATAAACAGAATTAATATAATATCAATAAGGCTGGGTTCACACTTGCGTATGCAAGCGCAGCGCACCAAATGCAGTCAAACGCTTGCGCACTGCGTTCCTATGTTTAATATGGGAACGCATGTGCCTGTGTTTGGCTGCATTTGGCTGCATTTGCGCTCGGATGTGCACAATTTGTGTACCCTCCAAGCGCACTCTGAACGCAGCATGTTGCATTTTTTGTGCATTCGCGGGCGCTTGTTTTATCTGCAAGCGCCCGCAAGCGCACAAAAAAATGCATGGATCTCAATGGATCCGCAGTGTCCTCCGCATGACAGCGCAGGAGAATGCTGCGGATCTCATTGAAATCTCTCCCGGCGGCCACAGGGGAGATCTCCCGCTGGTGTAAGCGCGGGAGATTTGAAGATACAGCTGATCTGACAGCTGTTTAAATAGGTGAGGTCGGCGCTGGAGATTTGAAGCAGCGATCAGCTGTTTCTTATCTCCTGCACCGATATCACCCTATTCGGTGTCGTCGCGGGAGATTTAAACAGCTGTCAGATCAGCTGTATCTTCAAATCTCCCTCGCTGACAGCGGCGGGAGATCATCTGTGCCGAGAGGAGGAGATCTCTGCCGCTGATCTCCTCCTCCTGGCCACCCCGAGACAGCTGCTTGGCTGGCGGGCTGCATACTAATGTGAATGCATGCAGAGATTCTCCACTGCGTTCACATCAGTATGGGCTGCGTTTGCACTGCGTATGCGTCTGCATGCCCTGCGCATGCAGACACATACGCAAATGTGAACCCAGCCTAAATACATATATTTTGGTAAAAAATTAAACAAACAAAAAAGTACATATATTTGGTATTGCTGCATCTCAAACGATGTATGGCAAAGACACTCTGCTTTTTCATCATACCACCAAAAAAGAGGAATAAAATGCGATCAAAAAGTCACTTGTAAAAAAAATATTACTGGAAATGTCATCTTGTCCCACAAAAAGAAGCTGCCACACAGCTCTATCAGTCAAGAAATTACAAACCTATAGATCTCAGAATGCAGCAATCTAAATCAACTATTTTTTCTTTAAAATTGTTTTATTGGTGTAAAAGCAGCAAAACATAATAAAAATTCTATAAATGTGGTATTGCTGTGTACGTAATGATCCAACAATAAAGCTGTCTTTACAACACAATGAATGACAAAAAAAATTATTGAATTGCTGTTTCTTCTTGATTTTGTCTCATAAAAAGCGGAATAGAAAGGGATTAAAAAAAATTATGTTGCCTAACATGGTACAAATAAAAACTTCAACTCATTCCACAAAAACCAAGCCCTTACCTGACTCCGTTTGCAGGAAAATAAAAAAAATTGTAACCTTTAACATATAGTGATGCAAAAAAACTTTATTTTGTAAAAAAGTGGTTTTTTTGGGTGATAGTAACCAAACCTAAAAAAACCTACAATATATAAATCTGGTATCGCTGTGGTCACACTGAACTAACGAATAAAGCCGCCTAATCACTTATACCTCAAGTGAACGGCATAAAAATAGTAATAACTGCCTTTGATTTGTGTATTCTGTCTCCCAAAGATTGCAGTAAGGCTTGCCTGATGTTTATCCTGCACACTATGCTAATTGTTAAACCGCGAATTTCATATAAATCTCTGTAAAACGTGACCTGGACAAAGCTCCCAAGAAAAGTTCACTGTTAAGGTATCGTCACACGGGGCAACATCTCTGGCCCCATCACTGGCAACTGAGGGGCGTGGCCAAGTAGTGGCGACATCGCTGGAGAGTTGCCCCGTGTAACAGGGTGATTTCAACGGCGATAGTTGCTTCAGCTACATCGCCAGGTTTCAGGAAAATGTCCCGAAACCTGGCGATGTTGCTCAGGCGATGTGCCTGAATAGCCCTATCTGACATCGCAATAGCGATGTTTCGACAACTTCCTCCATAGACTCCCATGTTAAGGATCGCTGCCAGGGTTGAATTTAACCCTGGCAGCGATAGTTGCTAGCAAAATTCGCTGATGAGTTGCCGGCGATGTCTCCTTGTCTGACATCTCATCAGCGATGTTGGAGAGCGGCCATAAACATGCGCGCTCCCGAGAGTTGTCGGCGATGTTGCCGGAGATGTGGAATCGTGTGATGGTACCTTAATAAGACAGATGGAGTCCAATCTGACAAGTGGTTTGGTGGTGTTCACTTTTTTGTGCATCTTTTTAGGCATGCACAACAGTGCAGTCAACCACAGTTTTGTGCAGCTTTGAAAACCTGGACATCGCTGAACATAGGTCAGTGTCCGGAGTAACCTGTTACTTCACTAGTGAATACTGTATATCCATTGGGGGTTTCACCTGAATCTGATATTTTGGAGACGTAGATAGAAACCCAAATGTAAGTGCTCAGCATAGAGCACAGGATCAATGTGAACTGATCCAACTATTCTGTGCCCAAATTGCCACCAATAGCATTAAACTCAACATACACCAAGGTCTGTCATCTGTTAACAGAGATATAGCTAACTCCATGTTACTGGTAGCACAAAGGCTCTGGAAAAGCACTATGTCTCCTCGCCCCCCAAAAAGAAAAACCGCAAAATCTGCTCTCCCGAATCCAAATGCTCCCCTCCCTTTTGAGCCCCACAATATCTAAACCACAGTTAGCGTCTACATGTTTGGCATTTTTGTAGTGGGGAAGTCTGCTTAATTTATGGGGTGTTTCTCCAGAAGAACAAGCTGGGCTCAATGTATGAGCACTGCAATGTACTGCGCACTACAAGGGCTTCTTTGCAATTTTTAATTCTACAACATTCACTGCATATTTTCCACACATAAAATCAGCACTACTCACAGAGATGAACTCCCAGAGGGGTGTAATTTCCAAAATGTGGTCACTTGAGGGGGTTTCTGCTGTTTCGGCACTAAGGGGCGCTGCAAATGAAGTCCGCAAACTGTTTTAGGAAATTTGTGCTCCAAAATCGAATGGCGCTCTTTCCTCTCATACATTGGCATTTGGCCAAACAGTACTGTACAGTCACATGTGGGGTATTACCACGTTCAGGAAAAATTGTGTACTGTAATACTGAGGCAGTCGACAGGGTAGGGGGTACTCGGATACCGGGGCTGATGGCGACTTGGATGGGGGATCACAGCTGGTCGGTCCCCCGTCCCGTGCCCTGGACCCTCAATGGCGGGGATGGTGGGGGATGATGGTGGTGAAGGGGATTTGTTACTTGACGCCACCTGTGTTACCTGGTAACCTGTATATGTAGCGCCCAGGCTTTGGGGTACTCGGCTGTCAGGCGTCAAGGGTTAACTCTCCTGTTGTCACGGGGAATGGCGGCCGCGCCTGACCCCGTATCCTGGGTTATCTTTTTAAAAGGGGGGCGATATTTACAGGGGACTATTTACAAAGTTTGTTGCCGTGACGCCACCTGTAGTTTCTGGTGATTTGCATAGGGAGAAGGGGCAGCTTGAAGTGCAGCTGGGATGGTATAGGGAGTCCTGGAACAGTCTATGCGAGGGGGCTAGGGTTAGGGTTAGGGCTAGGGTTAGGGTTAAGGCTAGGTAGGGTTGTAGGTAGTTAGGGCTAGGGTTGTTAGAAATTTTTTACCAAAAAAATGGTACCGCATTTAGTACAAAATTCCTGACATAATCATACCGCTAGGGAGGTTAATATGACTAATGGATTTGTGCCAGATCAGAACCCCAAACTACAGATGCTGTGTTTTGGTGTAACTGCTCCTCATCAGTGTAGTGTGTAGCATATTCTGATCTGGCTGTGTGAGTGGGCTGAGACAAGGTCTGGGAACTTGCTATCTTTCTTTCTTTTAATGTTCTTTTTATTAAACATTAGAAAAATCATAGTAACAGTTCATTATTGTAAGAGTAAAATGCTTTACAAACAATTTTCAAGAAATATTACATATGTCAAGTTATTAGAACAAAACAGGGAAACACAGAAAAAACATCTTTTTAACATATTAGGAACTCTACAGACTATATATATCTCAGAAATGAGTTCTTTATTCTAATTCAAAATTTATACCCAGTAGTTTTAGAGAAAACCTGGAGATCCCACAAGTAATTTTGCTCCAAAAAACACTTTATTGAGAAACACACAGGTAACAATTAAAAAACCGCAAGGTCATGACAACAGGATCACAGAGAAAGGAACGATTAAATAAGACAAGTGGAGGAAGAAACCTAGAGCCAAAACCTCAGCTTAAGATCAAACCAGTTGCAAACAACACAATGGATAAGGTAATGCCACATAACAGAGCAGTTGAAAGAGAAGGAAAGGCGAAAATCAGCTGCGGGCAGAGGGTGGTGTAAATTACACTTTAGACCTAACCTAACCAGCAGTGCAGCCCATACACAAAAAAAAAAAAAAACCCGCAACAAGCTCAGAAGTTCAGGGATCAAGGCACTTACCCATTATGGAGACCGGATTAAAGATCTAGCAGGAATATGGCTCAGAACCCCGACATGTTTCGTGCCATGCAAGGCACTGCATCAGGAGGTGTGTGGGGGAAAGTGTCATTAAAGCGCTTTTTATACAGTGCTGAATAAGACTGCAACTGCTTGCACATGTGTTATAGGGGCGTGATTGGAGCTGCTTCCTGGTGACTAGGCCATACCGACGCCCCCCTGTGAGAGGAAAACCTCTTCAGACGTCATTACCACTGAGGGGGGCGTGTCTACTGACGGCCGCATCATCAGAGGCTCAGGCCACGCCCCACCATGTGCAAATCGTCACAGCGCCATCTTGGTTGAGGGCATCAGCTGTTAATATCATACAGAGGTGAGGAAGGGGCTGCATACATAGTTTTAGCTACAAAATAGAAAAAAACAGCTATTTATCCCCCAAACAAACCATGTTGCCGATGAATAAAACTACCATGGGAAACAATAGATCTTTTACCTTCAATACACTCTGTCTATCAGAATTAGCCACCAGATGGCGCTAAAAGCACCAAAGACCAGAATAAATAGAGAAAAAAAAAGACAAAAAAGTCCAATGTAAGCTGATAAGAATATCTATAAAAGAATAGAAAAATCAAGAGTATACAAATAACACAGCTCAGTAGTATAAAGTGCAAATGCATTTCTTCACAAATAACAAGCATATAATAAATATAAATATAAACATGGCTGTTATAATCTTGATAGTAGATTCTTCCATAAGCTTCATAGAAAATTACGTCCCAGGTGCTACAGCACAAAAAAAGCGCGAAGGTAAACAGTGTTAACTAAAAAAGAAGAAATAAAGACACAAATTAAAAACTAAAAACAAGAGAATGCCTATAAGGAGACCACGACCAACCCCACAGAGCAGAGGGGAGGAGGGATCAATACTGCACAAAGCAGAAAGATGAAACACATGCGAAAAATACAGCAAACACTCCAATATGAAGTACAAATATATATGGGGGACTTTTAGTACCCTACCTATCAGAGAAAGGGGGCGAAGCTTAGACGTTCATTTAAACCCGCTGGTGCAAGGGAGCCAAGCCTGAATATCCATTTGCTTTCGAGTTGGGACAAAGCTCGCATCACATTACCACCTCTAATTCCCATCTTGAGGACATCAATTCCTCTCACTTTAAGTGTTTTTGGATCGCTATTATGATGGAGTTTGAAATGGCGTGGAATAGTTTTGAGGGTTTTAACGTCCTCAATTTCAGCGGAAGCAATGATATCCAGAACATGCTCCCTTGTTCTGCGGCGCAGTTCCCGGGTGGTGAGGCCCACATAGATGCGATTGCATCCGTATGTGACCTGATAAATCACCGCCCGGGTACTGCAAGAAATGTAATGTCTAATTTGAAACTCTCTGCTGCCATCGGCCGATAGGAAGGTGGTTGCTCTCACGATGTTACTACAGGACAGACATGACCCACACGGATAACAACCCCACAACGGTTGTCTGTGACCAAACAAAGGGACAGTCTCGCGTACATAATGGCTATGGACAAGGTTATCTCTGAGACTACGGCCCCGTCTAGCGGTCATTAGTGGTCTCTCAGGGAGGATATCCCTCAGAATTGGATCCGTGCGAAGAACAGACCAATGTTTTATCAGAATTTTTCTGATATTTTCCCATTCTGTGTTATATGGTTATATGGGAAAATAAAGCGCATTGCATCTATACCCTGTCTAGGTTTGATTTTATCAGGTAGCAGGTCGCTCCTTGGTGTGCTCTTCACACGGTTATATCCCTTTATGATAGATTTACCACTATACCCCCTCCTGATAAACCTTTCACGTAAATCGGAAGCCTGAGCCTCAAATGACTGCTCAGTTGAACATATCCTGCGCATCCGTAGATACTGTCCCACTGGTATGGCACGAATCGTTGCGGGTGTGTGGGAAGACGTGGCGTGTAGGAGGGCATTGACCAACGATTCTTTCCGGAAAACGTCGGTCTCCACCCTCCCATCGGTCGCTTTTCTGATTTTAATATCCAAAAAACTCACCTCAGTCAAATGACAAGTATGGGTCAGTCGGATATTGCGGCTGTTTTTGTTCAGGAGTGAGAGAAAGCTCTGCAGTTCGGGTACGGTTCCACTCCACAGGACAAGAATGTCGTCGATATATCGCAGCCATTGCTGCACATGGGAGGCGGCACTAATGCCACCGTCAAACACCCCCATCTCCCATAACCCTAGGAAGAGGGTGGCGTAAGACGGGGCACAGGCCGCCCCCATAGCTGTTGCACGCTGTTGGAGATAGAACACGTTCCCGAACACAAAATAATTGTGTCGCAATATATACCCAAGCAGCTGGATGATCAGATTTTGAAGATCAAGGTTAGTCATTCCTAAGTAAAACTTCGCTGACTCTAGACTGTCATTACCTTATCCATTGTGTTGTTTGCAACTGGTTTGATCTTAAGCTGAGGTTTTGGCTCTAGGTTTCTTCCTCCACTTGTCTTATTTAATCGTTCCTTTCTCTGTGATCCTGTTGTCATGACCTTGTGGTTTTTTAATTGTTACCTGTGTGTTTCTCAATAAAGTGTTTTTTGGAGCAAAATTACTTGTGGGATCTCCAGGTTTTCTCTAAAACTACTGGGTATAAGACACATATTTGAATTAGAATAAAGAACTCATTTCTGAGATATATATATGTCAAGTTATTGTAGAATGAATTAACAAACTAAGATCTACAAAAATTTGGTCTAAATTGACCGTTAGTGGGGGGTGGGGGAGGGGATAAACATGAGTAGAAGGTGTAGGGAAGGAGAATGACGATATTTAATGAAGCATTAATGTAGAAAGGATATTACATATTACTCCGTGTGGATGTCATTTTCATTTGAAATAACATAGTGTGACTTGTTTTATAGCAACTGAATCATTAATTGTGTAGTTCACGTCTCATTTATACGGTATAATTTATTTATTCAAGAGAGTCCTTAAGAATTTTGGTCTAGATCTATAGTACAACCATGGTGTCCATATACACTCAAAAGTAGAGTAAGAGTTGAAAGATAAGGCAGCTATCTTAGCTGTATGGTATATAGAGTCTATCTCACGGATGACTTGGGATTTTGTGGGGATTTGAGTAGTGTTCCAACGGGCCGCTATGAGTAATCTGCTTGCTGCAATTATATTAGATGCTAATTTTGAGGACATTACATTTTTAGGCCATAAAGGGAGGTTAAGCAGTGCTATAGATGGAGTTAAGGTGAATTCCTTTTGAGTGACTTCATTTATTATCTCTTCAATCAATTTCCAATAGCATTGGATCTGGGGAAATTGCCACCAAATGTGTAGGTGAGATCCTATATGTAGATCACATCTCCAGCATCTATCTGTCACATTGTTATGCCATCTGTGCAGAAGTGTAGGAGTGCGGTACCAGCGGGTCACTACTTTATATGAATTTTCCTGCACCTTTACGCAGGGAGAAGGGCCGCGGTATATTTGCTTGATTTGGGCTTCTGTGAATTTGACCTGTAAATCATGTTCCCATAATCTCAGAAATGCTGTAATGGGACAAAATGCCGAATTGCCCGCGCTGCCACCAGGAATCACCAGGAAACAAAGAGTTAACTGGGCAGATGTTTCTTTATTCTATCCTACGCGTTTCAGAGCCTCTATCCGAGCTCCTTCCTCAGGGAACATCAAGAGCACAATGGAAACAATCTTATATAAACACAAAAAAGCGCCAAAAATCAGTGACAGCCCCTGTGATGTGGCGTCAGCAACAGGGTGGATCAGAGAGTGACATCACAATGTTTGTAAACAATACATCGTAGAAACTGTCAGAATTCACAATACGTTTCATACAGTTGTTCACAAAGTAGATTTGCTATTTCTTTTCAAGTCAGTGAGATCGCTTATTAAAATTCCCAAAAAGAAGAATGAATTAAGAAAAAGAAGAAAAAGGAAAAAAGAAAGAAAAAAAAGAAAAAAAGAGAGGGAGTGAGCTGTGTTTGAACTCACTAGTGAAAAATATATATATATGTTGTTCTGACTTAGAGTGTAGTATATTTAGCTAGTTGTGCTATATAGTCTGGTGGAAAATCCCAGCAAATTGTATGTTTGCAAAGAGAGAAATTTCATTATAAAGATGTGTTGATAAATGTGAGGAAAGATCTAATAAAGAATATACACATACAGTTAGGGCCAGAAATATTTGGACAGTGACACAAGTTTTGTTATTTTAGCTGTTTACAAAAACATGTTCAGAAATACAATTATATATATAATATGGGCTGAAAGTGCACACTCCCAGCTGCAATATGAGAGTTTCCACATCCAAATCGGAGAAAGGGTTTAGGAATCATAGCTCTGTAATGCATAGCCTCCTCTTTTTCAAGGGACCAAAAGTAATTGGACAATGGACTCTAAGGGCTGCAATTAACTCTGAAGGCGTCTCCCTCGTTAACCTGTAATCAATTAAGTAGTTAAAAGGTCAGGGGTGGATTCCAGGTGTGTGGTTTTGCATTTGGAAGCTGTTGCTGTGACCAGACAACATGCGGTCAAAGGAACTCTCAATTGAGGTGAAGCAGAACATCCTGAGGCTGAAAAAAAAGAAAAAATCCATCAGAGAAATAGCAGACATGCTTGGAGTAGCAAAATCAACAGTTGGGTACATTCTGAGAAACAAGGAATTGACTGGTGAGCTTGGGAACTGTAAAAGGCCTGGGCGTCCACGGATGACAACAGTGGTGGATGATCGCCGCATACTTTATTTGGTGAAGAAGAACCCGTTCACAACATCAACTGAAGTCCAGAACACTCTCAGTGAAGTAGGTGTATCTGTCTCTAAGTCAACAGTAAAGAGAAGACTCCATGACAGTAAATACAAAGGGTTCACATCTAGATGCAAACCATTCATCAATTCCAAAAATAGACAGGCCAGAGTTAAATTTGCTGAAAAACACCTCAAGAAGCCAGCTCAGTTCTGGAAAAGTATTCTATGGACAGATGAGACAAAGATCAACCTGTACCAGAATAATGGGAAGAAAAAAGTTTGGAGAAGAAAGGGAACGGCACATGATCCAAGGCACACCACATCCTCTGTAAAACATGGTGGAGGCAACGTGATGGCATGGGCATGCATGGCTTTCAATGGCACTGGGTCACTTGTGTTTATTGATGACATAACAGCAGACAAGAGTAGCCGGATGAATTCTGAAGTGTACCGGGATATACTTTCAGCCCAGATTCAGCCAAATGTTGCAAAGTTGATTGGACGGCGCTTCATAGTACAGATGGACAATGACCCCAAGCATACAGCCAAAGCTACCCAGGAGTTCATGAGTGCAAAAAAGTGGAACATTCTGCAATGGCCAAGTCAATCACCAGATCTAAACCCAATTGAGCATGCATTTCACTTGCACAAATCCAGACTTAAGACGGAAAGACCCACAAACAAGCAAGACCTGAAGGCTGCGGCTGTAAAGGCCTGGCAAAGCATTAAGAAGGAGGAAACCCAGCGTTTGGTGATGTCCATGGGTTCCAGACTTAAGGCAGTGATTGCCTCCAAAGGATTCGCAACAAAATATTGAAAATAAAAATATTTTGTTTGGGTTATGTTTATTTGTCCAATTACTTTTGACCTCCTAAAATGTGGAGTGTTTGTAAAGAAATGTGTACAATTCCTACATTTTCTATCAGATATTTTTGTTCAACCCTTCAAATTAAACGTTACAATCTGCACTTGTATTCTGTTGTAGAGGTTTCATTTCAAATCCAATGTGGTGGCATGCAGAGCCCAACCCGCGAAAATTGTGTCATTGTCCAAATATTTCTGGCCCTAACTGTACATATATATACATATACATGAGAGGGTGCTATGGAATATTCTCTTATGTGGTTATATAAATTGATCTAGTGGAGGAAATATATAAATATAAGGATCTCATAAATAATCTATATATATATATATATATATATATATATATATAAAAAATGTATTAATAATGGTATACATATATTGATGAAAAAATATATATAATTTACTTGTCAGGACTAAGAAAAGAGTAGTGTACTGTTTAAAGGCTCTAAAAAATTCATTTCAGTTGCTTTTTTACAAAAACTAAAAATGGTCAAAAATGTGCCCGAAGGGAATGTAGGAGAAAATAATAATATATATATATATTTAGTAAAAACTGCCTTGTTAAAATATATTATTTAAAAATAGCCTTTAATATGTTAAACAATAGTAAAAAATAGATTAAAAATAAGGAGTAAAAAAGTATAGAAAAATATGTATTGTAATATGATTAAAAAATGGTATATAAATATATCTAAAGAATGTGTGAATTTATATATCTTTGAAATAGAGGCGATATCCCTAAAAAAGGCAGTAGATGGCGCCAGAGGGTTGTCTGAGCTCAGCGTGCCTAAGCTTTAGAGCTTGATACAATGTTGCAAGTTCTAACAATAATTGACAGAAGAAGTGTGGGTGGCGTGTGCCTCCAATTAAGCCCCAGAATTCCACTAGGAGGCAATCTGGGAGTCAGAACCACATAGGTTCTGTTCCTCATGATTACATAGAGTGTAATTCTATTGATCTTATAAATAAAAGGAGGAAGGGAAAGTGTAGTGAGATTCATTAGTGTAGTAAATTAATTAGGAGCGTGGCAGGAGTGTGCCTGAGATTAAACCTTCATTACAGTGTTGCTGCTTTGCCTATTAGTGCGTGTGTCTTCAATCTATATGTTGAAAACTAAGTTGTGAAGGTAGATTGGTTGAAGAAGAAGTGTTTAGCGAGTGAGGAGCATTTATCAAGGTAAATAGGGAAGGAGAAGAAGATTCTGTGATAGTGAGATAAAAACTATATATATATAGTGAGATAAAAATTATATATATATAGTGAGATAAAAACTATATATTTATAGTGAAATAAAAAATATATATATAGTGAGATAAAAATTGGGAACTTCAGAATATATATAGAAATATAAATATAAGAAGTGAAAGATATACAGTTGTGCCTAGACTTATAAGTATTTAAAAGATATATAATAATAATAAATATAAATATAGCAGTACTTTAGTAAAAACATGATTATATAGTCACAGGACCATAAGAACAGACCTATCTGAATTGGGTTTCTGTGAGATGAGCCAACAAAAGGAGAAAAAACTATAAACGTATATTAAAACCAGGGTTTTTAAGAGATAATTTCTGAGATAATATTTAACCCTCTAGGAGCCAGTGTGTTCATCTTATATATCCAGTATTTCTCTCTCTTATTGAGAGCACCCAATCTATTAGCGGTGTTCTCAGGAATATGATCTATGGCTATAACTTTCAGTCCCCCATAATTTCTATTGTGGTGCACATCCAAATGATTTGACACCCCATGCTGTTTAAAACCATTTTTAATGTTGAATCTATGCTTATTAATCCTATTGTGGAGCTCCTGTGTTGTACGGCCAATATATTGCAGGTTACAAGGACATACTAGTAGATATATAACAAATTTTGTGTTGCAATTAATTTTATGGGATATCTGAAATTTTTCACCAGTGGAATTAGAGATAAATTCTTTAGTTGGTGTCATCATTTTACAGCATAGACAGCGCTTCTTACCACAGCGGTTGGTACCTTTGATTGTTTGATCTGAGTTTATTTGTTGTTTGTGGGAAGGTGTTCTCAATCTACTGGGGGCAACAATACTTTTAATTGTAGGGGCCCTTCTGAAGGTTATTCCTGGATGATCTGGCAATATTTTTCCTAAAATCGGGTCATTTAACAGTATAGGCCAATGTTTGTTCAAAATATTTTTAATCTCTCTATGTCTTTTATTAAATGTGGTTATAAGATTAAAATTAAAATGGGTATCTTCTAACTTTATATTTTTTTCTTTCTGTTTCAAAAGAGAATCCTGTGAAATTTTGCTGCTCTCTTTAAATGCATTTTCTATCAGTTTAGTAGGATATTCACGTGTCCTAAATCTCTTTTTTAATACTTCTGATTGTTCAATAAAATTATCATTATTAGAACAATTCTTCCTAATCCTTTTGAACTGATTAACAGGGATGTTCCTAAGCCATTTATTGTAGTGTCCACTTGTGAAGTGGACATAACTATTTCGGTCCACTTGTTTAAAAAAGGTTTTTGTTAATATATGATCATTTTCTCGATAGATTGTTAGATCCAGGAAATCAATAGTGGTCCTATGTGAATGGGGTTCAAATTTAAGACCCCATGAATTATTATACAGGACATGCAAGAAATCATCAGAGTCACTCAAATCATCATCCCATATGATAAATATATCATCAATGAATCTTTTAAATAACAATAGTCCCTTGTTATGTGGATTGTCATATACATGAAAAAAACATAAAAAAAATGTTCTTTAAAATGAAATTAAGACCATCCTTGATAAAATTTCTCTGTTTCAAAGGGATCCTACTGTCATACTGTAGTATATTTTCAACACACATAATTCCAATCTCATGATCAATGTTCGTATAGAGAGATGCCACGTCCAAAGTTATAAATTTATAAGATTCCTTCCATCTAATTTCTTTTAAAATGTGGATCAATTGAGTTGAATCCTTTATGTAGCTGTCAAGTAGTGTGACATGATCCTGTAATATTCTGTCAATGTAACTTGCCAGATTGCTGCTTAAAGAGCCAATCCCCGAAATGATAGGTCTTCCTGGTGGATTTCTCAAGTTTTTATGTATCTTAGGCAAGTGATATAGGAAGGGTACTGTTGGACTCCTATTAGTCAAATACTTCTTCTCTTTTTCATTGATGGTGCCCTCAGTGAATGAATTTTTGATGAACATATTAAAAGCCTTAGTAAGTGCTGGATATGGATCAGTATCAATTTTCTTATAATATGTGGTATCTGACAGTATATTCATCGCCTCATTTACATAGTCATTATAATTCTGAATTACTATGCCTCCTCCTTTATCTGCACATCTTATCACAATATCCCTGTTTTTTTGTAAGTTTGTCAAAGCCTTTCTTTCTTCCTTTGTCATGTTATCACTTGATCTGGTTCTGGTCTTATTAAGGGAACCTAAATCGTTCAATACCATTTCTTGGAAGGTCTCAACATGATGTCCCTTGCTTGTTAATGGATAAAAATTGCTCCCAATTTTAATTTTAGGATGGAAGGATGTATCATTATCATTCTCATTAATGTTTATAAGGTCATTTGCTTGTGTGGCAAAGTGTCTTTTTAGTGTTAGATTACGCACATATTTGTGTATATCAACAAATAGGTCCAGGTCATCAGGATTATTAGATGGACAAAATGATAGTCCTTTATTAAGCACTAGTTTTTCTGTCTCATTCAAAGTATAGTCAGACAAATTAATAATGTTATTTTCACTAATCATTATAGGGCAAATGTGACTCTCCCTTTCTTCTTTGTTTTTTCTATTTTTTCTTTTTCCTCTGCAACCTCTTCTAGTTTTCTTTTCCCTAATACTGGGCTGAAAAAGGACGTTATTGTGTTCTGCTGGTTTGCTAAGTTTAAAAAAGGGACCAAACCAGTATTGTTGGTATTGGTGTTATCAATTATGACTACTTTATTTTTACATGATTCTCCGGGTGTTGTAAGTTTAGTCAGAAGGGCTGCTGAGCTGGTCGTTTTTCTACTATCTGTAGATGTTGAAGGTAAACTGGTTGTAGCTTTCTTAGTATCATGTAAGACAATGGGCCGTAGGGGTCTTTCCCTATTGATCCTAGTGATCTGTTCTTTGATCTTATTTAAATGGTCTTCCTCTGATACTATATTCACTATTGGTGTTTATATATCTTTTAAATACTTATAAGTCTAGGCACAACTGTATATCTTTCACTTCTTATATTTATATATATATTCTGAAGTTCCCAATTTTTATCTCACTATATATATATTTTTTATTTCACTATAAATATATAGTTTTTATCTCACTATATATATATAATTTTTATCTCACTATATATATATAGTTTTTATCTCACTATCACAGAATCTTCTTCTCCTTCCCTATTTACCTTGATAAATGCTCCTCACTCGCTAAACACTTCTTCTTCAACCAATCTACCTTCACAACTTAGTTTTCAACATATAGATTGAAGACACACGCACTAATAGGCAAAGCAGCAACACTGTAATGAAGGTTTAATCTCAGGCACACTCCTGCCACGCTCCTAATTAATTTACTACACTAATGAATCTCACTACACTTTCCCTTCCTCCTTTTATTTATAAGATCAATAGAATTACACTCTATGTAATCATGAGGAACAGAACCTATGTGGTTCTGACTCCCAGATTGCCTCCTAGTGGAATTCTGGGGCTTAATTGGAGGCACACGCCACCCACACTTCTTCTGTCAATTATTGTTAGAACTTGCAACATTGTATCAAGCTCTAAAGCTTAGGCACGCTGAGCTCAGACAACCCTCTGGCGCCATCTACTGCCTTTTTTAGGGATATCGCCTCTATTTCAAAGATATATAAATTCACACATTCTTTAGATATATTTATATACCATTTTTTAATCATATTACAATACATATTTTTCTATACTTTTTACTCCTTATTTTTAATCTATTTTTTACTATTGTTTAACATATTAAAGGCTATTTTTAAATAATATATTTTAACAAGGCAGTTTTTACTAAATATATATATATATTATTATTTTTTCCTACATTCCCTTCGGGCACATTTTTGACCATTTTTAATTTTTGTAAAAAGCAACTGAAATGAATTTTTTAGAGCTTTTAAACAGTACACTACTCTTTTCTTAGTCCTGACAAGTAAATTATATATATTTTTTCATCAATATATGTATACCATTATTAATACATTTTTTATATATATATATATATATATATATATAGATTATTTATGAGATCCTTATATTTATATATTTCCTCCACTAGATCAATTTATATAACCACATAAGAGAATATTCCATAGCACCCTCTCATGTATATGTATATATATGTATGTGTATATTCTTTATTAGATCTTTCCTCACATTTATCAACACATCTTTATAATGAAATTTCTCTCTTTGCAAACATACAATTTGCTGGGATTTTCCACCAGACTATATAGCACAACTAGCTAAATATACTACACTCTAAGTCAGAACAACATATATATATATTTTTCACTAGTGAGTTCAAACACAGCTCACTCCCTCTCTTTTTTTCTTTTTTTTCTTTCTTTTTTCCTTTTTCTTCTTTTTCTTAATTCATTCTTCTTTTTGGGAATTTTAATAAGCGATCTCACTGACTTGAAAAGAAATAGCAAATCTACTTTGTGAACAACTGTATGAAACGTATTGTGAATTCTGACAGTTTCTACGATGTATTGTTTACAAACATTGTGATGTCACTCTCTGATCCACCCTGTTGCTGACGCCACATCACAGGGGCTGTCACTGATTTTTGGCGCTTTTTTGTGTTTATATAAGATTGTTTCCATTGTGCTCTTGATGTTCCCTGAGGAAGGAGCTCGGATAGAGGCTCTGAAACGCGTAGGATAGAATAAAGAAACATCTGCCCAGTTAACTCTTTGTTTCCTGGTGATTCCTGGTGGCAGCGCGGGCAATTCGGCATTTTGTCCCATTACAGCATTCCTGTTTCCACGGTTATCGTGAAGGTGCGGCCCTGCAGCAGCCATTCTCTACAAGCCATCTTACAGGCGATTATACCGGTTGTGGGTGACACAACCGAACCAGGTGAGCAGTTCCTAATATACACCGCTACAACCTTTGTTAAAAGGATAAGACCCTATGCGCATTTATCTCACGTTTACAGGTTGACTTCATAATCTCAGAAAAGCTCTCTTGATGTGTACGTGGTCACCTGATAAGAGTTTGTATAAGAGGGATAACAGTCTACGAAGTTCCTGTGTTTGCGCGCATAGGTTCTTAAGAAAGGTCAGAGGTCTAGTCGGGAGTATTTACTTAATATATTTTGGGACATATGTTCTCAATTTAATATATTGAAGGATAGAGATATTGGGTATTGTATCTGATTGTTGTATTTCTGCGTAAGAGAGTAGTTCTCCGTCTAGGAACACTCGGTCCAGTGGTACAATAGATGGGTTTGTAGAAACAAGGCTGTTGTCTTCAGTAGAAAGGGCGTTTAGTGGTAAAGGGCCTACGATATCTTGTAGGGTTAGTATAGGTGACAAAGGAGGGAGTAGAGTGGTATATTCTTTATTCCAGACATTAACAACTGCATTTATTAAGACATTTGTAAACGGGGGAGGTTTGTCATAGAAATCCATCAGCAAAGCTAAAGGGCGTAGTGGTATCGGGGCAGTCCGATCTTCTATTGAGATCCATAGTTTCTGAGGGAGTTTACGTACCCATTCTATCACTCTAGCCAGCATGGCTGCTTTATAGTATTTGTGTATGTCGGGTGCACCCATGCCTCCTCCGTCCCTCGGTAGAGCGAGTGTATGGTAGTTTATCCTAGGGCGTCTATTTCCCCATATGTAGTTTAAAAAGAAAGAATGTTTTTTGTTTAGAACGCGGGCTGGAATATGTATTGGCAGCATCTGAAAGAGATACAGAAACTTCGGCAATATCAGACCTTTAAGAAGATTTTTCCGCCCAATCCATGAGAGAAATGGGGCTTTCCATGATCTTACTGTATCTATTGCTCCCTCCAAAGACATTTAAGTTTAGTAGGTCTTTAGTTGTACTGCTAATTTTTATACCTAAGTAGGTAATGTATCTGGAACGCCATTTAAAAGGGTTCTTTGCTTTATAGGCAGCTATAGAAGCTTCAACCACATTTAGACTCAACGCCTCCGACTTTAAGAGGTTAATTTTATAATTTGATAAGCGACCATAATGATCTAATATCTTCATCAAGGCAGGGATGCCTCTATTGGGTTCAGACAGGATCACCAACAGGTCATCTGCAAATGCTGCCGACTTGTGGTGTATCTTTTGTACTTGAATGCCCCGAATCTCGTCACTCCATTGTATACTCCGTAGTAGTGGCTCCATAACTAGAACAAATAGGAGCGGAGACAGAGGGCATCCCTGACTCATGCCATTTCTAATCTCAAATGAGTCTGAAAGGATATTGTTAATCTTCAATCTAGCCGAAGGTGCAGAGTACATTTTAAAGATAGCGTCTATAATCATGGGAGGCATGCCAAAGGTTGTCAGGGTACTCTTAAGAAATATCCAGTCCACCCTGTCGAAGGCCTTTTCTGCATCCGTGCTTATGAGGACCAATGGCTTATTATGCATCTTTACATATTGAATTAGATGTAAAATTCTGCTAGCGTTGTCCCTCCCTTCTCTCCCCCTCACAAATCCCGTCTGTTCTGGGTTGACAAGGTGTGGTATCAGACCCGTCAGACGGCCCGCTATTAGGCTAGCAGATATTTTCAAATCGACATTGAGCAGGGAGATGGGCCTGTAACTACCACATAAGGCAGGGTCTTTACCTTCTTTGTGAAGGAGAGAGATATGCGCCTCAAGGGCCTGGGGAGGGAGTGAGCTGCCACAGAGAACTGCATTACACTTTTTCAATAAATGTGGGTTGAGTTCTGCAAGGAACGTTTTATAGTAGAGGTTTGTAAAGCCATCAGGGCCTGGTGATTTTCCTTTAGGGCTCCTCGACAGGATGGACTGGAGTTCTAGGTAGTCAAAGGGCCTAGTCAACCAAGTTTGCTGAGCATCAGATAGGTGCGTTAATGATAAAGACACCAGAAAGGTCTCCACCTCTTTTTTCCTCTCTGTTGCCCCCGACTCTGGTTCATGAGTTCTCAACTGATATAAGTTTTTATAAAATGTTAAAAAGGCATCAGCTATATGATTATAATTTTGCGTTGTTTGACCTGTATCTAGCACAATTTTATGGATAAATGTGCGAGATTGTCTGCGTTTTATTCATGATACCATAAGTCTAGACGCCTTGTCCCCGTGCACCATGAGTAGGTTCTTCCAGGAGGAATAATATTTTGCTGCTTGTTTGTTGAGGATATCTTTTAGCCGTTGCCTGTATTCAGTTAATTTGGCTAGGGTTTTTGCTATTAATGTTTTTTGATGTTGGGATTCTAGTTTAGCAATCTCTCTATAAATAGTTTCCACTTCAGCTCTCCGTTGTTTATTGAGGAACCAGGCGGCTGATATAATTACTCCTCTGACCGTAGCTTTATGGGCTTCCCAAACTATGGTCGGGTCCACGTCTGGGGTGTCATTTACAGTGAAGTAGTCTGTAATGGCTGTTCTGATTTTTCATTTAATATCATCTAGGTTAAGGAGGGATTCATTTAATCTCCAAGTCCGGACTGCAGGAAAGGGGTTTCCAGATTCTAGCTTCATTGCTACCATGTCATGGTCTGAATATAGGGCTGGAAGAATATCAACGCCAGAAATATTGGGGAGAAGTGTCCTTGATACAAATAAGTAGTCTAGACGATGATAATTATTGTGGGGATGGGAGTCGTATGTAAAGGCTCTGTCCTGTGGGCGAAAGTATCGCCATGCATCTATTAAATCCGCATCCAGCAGGGAGGATTTGACGCGAGCTAAATCTTGTAAAAAAAATGTTGCTCCTCACGGAAGAAGTGTCCAGCAGAGGTTCTAGGGCTACATTTAGATCTCCCCCCAGCACGACAGAGCCTTCTGCAAATATAGAAAGTTTACGGAGGGTTTTGGTCATCCAGGTTAATTGTTTTTTATTAGGGACATAAATATTCCCCAGTGTTACTAAACTACCCCCTCATAGGCCCTTTATAAAGATATATCGGCCCTCTGGGTCTACCATACTATCGTGTAAAAGGAAAGGAATGTTTTTTGCGAATGCTATAGCAACTCCCCTTGCATTTTTCTGAGGTGTAAGAGCATGGAACCATACATTGTAGAAGTGTCTATCAAAGCTTGGGACCTTCTCCTCTCTAAAGTGGGTTTCCTGTAGGAAGAGAATGTCATATCTTTTTTTTTTTAAGTAGTGCAGTGTTTGAGATCTGGGGATCGGCGAATTGAGACCGTGAACATTATATGAAACAATATTATAGAACTTACTTATAGGTGTCATAGTGGGCGTTGTGGCAGAGTCAATATTAGCGATCATTGACATCTCACAGAGTCTTGGGGAAATATAGAAAGAGGATGGATGAAGGGAAGGATAGAGAAAAGGAGACTAAAACATCCATAGCAAACAAATCAAGTGATTGTAAAAATGTCAAAATCTGGTAGAAATCAAACATAAGGTTTCGAGCTAAACCAGGAACCGACATTTAAATTCTTATAAACTGAAGTAATACATAGACTGACCGCAGCACAACTATATCTCATCATCCTGTCCATTGGGATTGAGATATTAAGTAAACTTAAAACATCTGTGATAACCGACAAATTTGAAGTAGTAGTATAGGGAGGGGGGACGGATGGGGCAGGAATGTTGAGGGAGGGAAAGGGACTGGGGGAGAGAGGCTGAGGGATGCGGTGGGGTTGGGGAAGGGGGGAGGTAAGGTTATGGCGTAGCATAACAGGAGTGAGGATATTTTTGAAAAAGTGATGTGTCGGCATCGCATACATTATAGAAGACTAAGATGGTGAATGTCAAGAAATTGAAATAGACGTTTTCATTAAACTCTGTGCCATCAGTAGAGACTAAGTCCACAAGGGCGTCTCATGTAGTAGTGGGGGGAGATCAAACAGAACATCAATATTCCCCTGTCTCTCATCCAGCCGAGCTGTCTCCGTCCAATGTGCTTGTTGATTTGTCTAGGCGGCGTTTAGACCTCTGCGATTTCGGGGTCAAGGTCGTTTGCCAGGGTGGTGGAGGTTTAAGTGGCTTCATCAGATAGGCTGAGGTAACTGCTTCCAGGTTAGGGTACTGTTCCAACTCTATATTGAGTTCTTGGCAAAGCTTTTTAATATAAGCGGAAGTGTGTCCTTGAAAATTCTTTCCATTGGTCGTGATAGAGATGCCAAACGGGAAGAGCCACCTATATGGAAAGTGCTTTTGTTGCAGGGCTGTGGTAAAAGGTCTTAGAAGCCGTTGTTTGGCCAAGGTGATTGGTGACAGGTCTTGATAAATTTGTATTGCGGAGTCATTACAGGATATATCTGCGGTATCTCGGGCTCTTCGTAGAACAAGATCTTTGGTCCTATAGTCCAGAAAGCGGCATAGTACATCTTGTGGTGATTCTGTTGAAGGGGGCTTTGGACGGAGTGCCCTATGTACTCTCACCAGTTCCATTTCTTTGGGGTCGTCAGGGAGCAAGACGGAGCAAAGAACATCTATAACCGTTGCTGTCAGAGCATCCTGATTTATGGATTCTGGGACTCCTTTCAGGTGTAGGTTATTTCTTCTCTCCCTATTCTCGTGGTCTTCTAAAGTCACAAAAATTTTATTCAGGTGGTCTTCATGCTGTGGAAGGCTTAAGAGGTTAGAATTTGAGTCTTGGACCACCTCTGTCCGATAGGTCTCAAATGAATCGACTTGAAGGCCCATTTGCACCATATCTCGTTTGATATCAGACAGTTCTCTTATCATTGGTTCTAATGCTTTGCTCAAAGTGCGCTTTAGGAAGGATCTTGTTATTGGCTGGTGTTTAGCGACTTCATCTGTGTCCAGTTCGCTTTCAAGATCCGACCCTGAATGGTCTTCAACGATAAGGCGTCTGGATGCTTGAGATAATGAGGACATGTCGACTTGCTTTTTCAAATATTTGTTTAAATCTGGTTGAGTGGCAGCAGTGCTAGATTTTGTAGCTGACTTTGTAGGCTTTGCAGTAGATTTCACCATCCTGTATATTTATGGTGGTCAGATCATATATTATTTTTATAGCCGTCAGTTCCCACAGTATGCTCTAGAGGTCGCACATGGAAAAGTTATATCTGGAGTCCAGAGTATAAAATGGTGGTGGTAGATTCAGAAGATGGGGATGGTATAATGCGGTGTAAGGCACCAAATGCAGCAGGTGAGGGATCCACAACTTGGTCTCCGCACAACACAGTGTCCCACAGGCTCACCTTGAGGTGAGGTATATGGGCTAGAGAGATAAGGTCCTGTAGTGTGTGCTATGCCAGTGTATCAGGGGTTAATGTGAGTGTCACCCCAGTTCTCTCTCTCCAAGAGGAATATGCTGCCTGTCTGTTTCAGTCACAATAGAAATGCTATACAGGGTTAATCCCCTGTTGTCAGGGCTCCTGCTGCCTCCTGTATTATACCTTGGGTCACTGCCCCAGTCTACAGCCTGGTCACCTTGTTGTGGCAGTGTCTCTTCTCAAGATGTGGGCACTGGGGGGAGGCCCTTCTCCTGTGTCGTTAGGCCTGCCGTAGGTGTAAAATTGCACCTGTGGCTCTTCAGGCGGCGGGGCCGGTATGGATGCTTCACAGCGCCTTGACAGTCAGGGTCCTTCTTATTAATTCAGGTAGTGGCTTCTTATCTCCGACTTGTGGCGCCGTCTGTCGAACTGTGCTTGTGTATGCAGCCCACCACACCGCCTCTGCAGGCTCTCCTGCCGCGCCAGTCCTCCGGGCGCAGGGTTCTCCCGCAGAGTTCCAGGGGACGCTCTGCTCGTGGTGTTTCGGCGTCCGTCTCTTGAGTCAGCAGCCCAGGGGGTTTAAGGGTATGTGCGCACTGGGCGGGTTTTCGGCGGTTTACCTGTGTAAACCGCCGTTTTGCATACATTAGTTTTATTTAAATTTATGTTAATCCAAACCGGCGTTTGGATTAACATTAAAACTAATGTACACCGCCCAAGGCTGTGCACATACCGGCGGTTACCCAGCGTCATCCGTTGCTAACCCGCAGGTTTCCCAGCGGGTTAGCAAAGAATGACCATGTTCTAAAAACCGGCCGGTTCTGCAGCGGCTGCAAGCAGAATCATGTGCTGCTTCCAGCCGCTGCAGAATCGCCGCCGAGAACCCGCTGGGCAGCCGCCGGATACCGCCCGCACATACCCGCCAGGAAGCCGGTGGACGGCGCCGGAGCTTCCTGGCGGGACCGCCAGCTGCCGCCGACAAACACGCCGGGTAAGTGTGAACTTACCCTTAGACTCCTCAGGCAGCGTGGTTGAATCTGTCCCAGGGCCAGAAAGGCATTAAGGGTATTGTGGCTAATAGGATGGTACCCTGTAAGTGCCGTTCGCCTTGCTATTAAGTCAGGATGCCAGGGATTGAGTGACTGGTAGCAGGAGCAGCCTCAAGTCTGTCCTTCCTGCACTGCGGCCATCTTGAATACCTTATGGAGTCAGCTAAGTAGGTGAGGAGACTGTAGCCACATCCCGCCTCTTAAATGTGGCACTGGAGTTTTTCCACTTCCTTACTGAAGTGCAAATTTGAAAAAAAAATGGAAAACATGTAAGTCCGTACGATGCTAGTCCATCCACCGCAGGCTTTGAAAAGTTTGTGGCTACATTAGTCCAATAGCTGTAGTCCTTTTAAATTTTAAAAGTTCATAAGGGGAAAGTTCAAAAGAGCAAAGTTTAAAGAGTCTTTTACAGTCAATTTTCTGTACGCTCCGAGTAAGAAAAAGTGGAAAGTCTTTCAAAAGTCCACATTTTTTTAAACAAACACATGTTCCCTATGGGTGTCTCGGCTTAGGAGACCTGGTACCTCCCCACCCCAGGCACTTTCTGTTCCTAACTTAATGTGCTTGGGGCTAGGCCCAGTTCCTCCACCCTTCTGTACTCTACTATTTACAGTACATGCTTATTGTACAGTGGCTATTTACAGCTTACTTCTTAGTGTGTTCTACCTTACATTTTATTATGCCCACTCTCCATACATAGACGGGGGTTGACCTTGTGAGCTTCTGTGTGATCTACGCACTACAGGTGTCACTGTCTCAGGTAATGTGTCTAGTGAAGGGCTTGGTGCAGGCATGTCAGGTAAGCTTCTGCGTTGCCTTAGTCTCACTACTGGGCTAGCAGGTGTACCGATTGCAGCATCCTCAGATTCTCTAGCAATGCTTATTTCTTCCTGATTCCTTTGTACCACTTCATTGGGCTGGTAGAAATTTAGTATTGGCACTATGATGGCTCCATCTTGTTGAGGCCAATCTTCTGGGAATTATCCTAAGATAGTAGGGATTACTTTCTTCCTTGGTTCTAGATATGGACTTTCTTTCCTGTACAGGTTCTGTTTCCGAAATTGGTTGAAGGGAAATATCTTGGTCTTTCCAATCTGTTGGACAGTTTTTAATGTGGTCTCTGGATACATTCTGTGTGGTTTTTCCACTGTCTTTGCTGATGATACAGTCTTTATTGATGTCATTACCAGAATCTAGTAGTATGTAGGGCTCTTGTTCCCACCGATCGTCTAACTTATGTCGAGTTCTTTTTCTTTTAAGGACAATACTTACAGGTATTATTGGTTCTGCTGGAGCATGTTTGTTATAGTCCCTTTCTTGTTTCTCACGGGATTTATCCAGGTTATCTTCTACACTGGCTTGAACCTTTATGTATTGTTCTAGGCGATGGGTTTTCCAATTTAAAATGGAATATTATCTGCTTCAGGATCTACTACTCCGAGTTCCAAGTCCACGGGTAATTTTCCTGTATGGGCTCTCATCAGGTAAGGTGGTGTACAGTTCGTAGAGATTACTGGAATGTGGTTGTACATGTCAACCAACTCGGGTAGTTTCTCCGGCCATTGGTTTCTCTCTTCTAACGGTAGGATTTTCAGCATGTCAATGATGAGGTGGGGATTTATTTTCTCACAGAGTCCGTTGATTTGTGGATGATACCGGGTTGTTCTGATCTTTTTGCACCAATACATCTGGCAGGACTCTTGGAAGATCTCCGCTTCGAAGGCTGATCCTTGGTCTGTTAGGACATGTTCAGGGTATCCCAATGGTCTGCAGAAGACATTTTGGAAGGTTTTAGCAGCTGTTACAGCTGTCAAGTCTTTTACAGGGGCAACCATTAAGAATCTCGAGTAATGGTTTACCATGGTCAACGCATAGGTATAGCCACATCTACTTGGAGTCAGATTTACATGGTCCAAGGCGACTATTTCTAGAGGCTGTTTGGTTACGATGGGATGAAGCTGGGCTTTCTGGCTCTGTACGTCCTTTCTTCTCAGGCTGCAGGATTTACAATTCTTACACCATTTTTAATGGATAACTGCATGCCGACCCAAAAGAACCTATCGTTCAGTAGCACCTCTAGCTTCTTCCATCCGAAGTGACCAGTCTGGTTGTAATAGGTGTTAGGACTACAGGCATTTCTGATTTCGGCACGATGATTTGCCAAGCCATCTCGTGAGTTCTTGAAATGATGTACCGCCGACATAGCTTATCCTGGTATTGGAACAGTTTACTCCGCTTGTTCCACAGATGTTTGGCTTCAGACGGGGGATTTTCAGGCAGCTTCGCTGACTCTTGGGTTGTCAGTTGTTTGATTAGACTGACAACCGGGTCATGGTCTTGCTCCTCCCTCCAGCCGAAGTGGGGCAACGGGTTTACTGTCCTTGTAGAGGAATCTTGACAGGTCTGCTGGCATTGGGTTACTCTTGCATGATGGAATGCAGGTAACTCTACTTCTTCCAGCTCGTCTTCATCTACACCCTCTTCTGATAAGTGAGGCATTCTGGATAAAGCATGCGCGTCTCCATTCTGGTGCCAGTACTTGATGGTAAATTGGTAGTTGGAGAGTCTGGCCATCCATCGTTGCTCCATGGCCCCCAACTTCGCAGTTTCTAGGTGGATGAGCGGATTATTATCCGTGTATGCTGTAAATTTGCTAGAGGCTAGATAGTGTTTGAACCTCTCGGTGACGGCCCAGACCAAGGCCAGGAATTCCAGCTTGAAGGAACTGTAGTTTTCTGGCATTGGGTTACTCTTGCATGATGGAATGCAGGTAACTCTACTTCTTCCAGCTCGTCTTCATCTACACCCTCTTCTGATAAGTGAGGCATTCTGGATAAAGCATGCGCGTCTCCATTCTGGTGCCAGTACTTGATGGTAAATTGGTAGTTGGAGAGTCTGGCCATCCATCGTTGCTCCATGGCTCCCAACTTCTCAGTTTCTAGGTGGATGAGCGGATTATTATCCGTGTATGCTGTAAATTTGCTAGAGGCTAGATAGTGTTTGAACCTCTCGGTGACGGCCCAGACCAAGGCCAGGAATTCCAGCTTGAAGGAACTGTAGTTTTCTGGGTTCCTCTCTTTGGGGCGCAGCTTCCAGCTGGCATAAGCGATTACCCTCTCCTTGCCATCTTGCTTTTGGGAAAGGACGGCTCCGAGTCCCACATTGCTGGCGTCTGTGTACAGCAGGAATGGCAGGTTGTAGTCTGGGTAAGCAAGGATCTGTTCTCCTGTCAGGGCTTCTTTCATCACCCGGAATGCTTCTTCTTGTTCCTTACCCAATTTCAATAGGGTATAATGGTGTGCACACCGCGTAGGTGGTGAGTGGAGGTGCCAACTAACAGGATTTCTTCAATCCCAGTAAATACAAATATGGATACAAAGTTGCACACTCCTTTAGATGTTTTTGATGCAAGGTTTATTATGAACAGTTAATGACCACAGATGTCAACGCGTTTTGGCTTTAACCAAAGCCTTGATCACGACAATTGGCTATGAAACAAAACAAATAAAAGTGTATAAATATTTACAAACATATGGTGTCACCTGTGCTGTAGAGAGCACAGGAAAAAGGCAATTTACATATTTACATAGGTCAACGATACTGTTGAGGACAGCAAGAATGTATTACTGTCCCAGAGGATGTTATTAGTACATAGAAGGTAATAGGGGAGCTGAGCAGTTAGTTTAGGGAGTGCCAAAGAGTTGGTCAGTAGCGATTGCAGTGACTGCTTGTAGTTGAGAGTGCAATGCATCATGGGAGGGAAGGGGAGGAGCCGTTCTCAGCCTGTCAGCTTCAGTGTAAACAATGCTGCTGTTTCATAGCCAATTGTCGTGATCAAGGCTTTGGTTAAAGCCGAAACGCGTTGACATCTGTGGTCATTAACTGTTCATAATAAACCTTGCATCAAAAACATCTAAAGGAGTGTGCAACTTTGTATCCATATTTGTATTTACTGGGATTGAAGAAATCCTGTTAGTTGGCACCTCCACTCACCACCTACGCGGTGTGCACACCATTATACCCTATTGACTGTACTTATCTCTTGGTTGTTGCACCTGCTTTCTCTAAATGTCCAGTGAATCATTCGTCTACGACGATACTGTACGAGATGAGATCGTGGCCCAGGTCACGGCATCCACCAAGTTTCTAAAAGTACCCAGTAAGGATCTGAGAGCCAAGGAGTTTGAGAAGGAACGAAGGAGGTTCGTCTCACTTGATCTGCATTCTAGAACCCTAGCGGAATACTACCGCCAGAAAAAGATTCCAAGGGGATTGAGGAGTAATATCAGACCCACGATCTTCTCCGACAAAGAGAACTACTGCAAAAAGTTCCAACAGATCCTAAATAAATGCTCCTTTGATTTGATTGCTTTAACCATTGAACATCTACAGGTTGCTATTACCGAATCTAAGGAGAAGGTGGCTGTAATTGAAGCCCAACTAGTAGGATCTTTCACATCGAATGACCTAGCTGACCTGAAGAACAGGGTTAACGATACTATCAATAACTTCAAGAAAATTCTTCAAGATAGAAAACGACAAAAATTCCAGAGGGACGTCGAGGATTACGAACAAAATCGTGTATATCTATGGAACGAACCCATCACCTACGCCCCAAGACCATGGCAACCCTATCCAGGCCAGCCACCTTCCTCAGGATCCGGAAGCGACTCCAGTACGGGCAACAGAGGGGGTGCCCCCTTTTTTACCCGCACGCCTAAAAAGAGTAAACCCACGCGGAGGTCAAGGAGGAGGAGGACGGCCACACACGAGATCGCGAGCACATGTAAGGGTCCCAACCTTATAGTTAACATATCAGACTATACCCTTTCCCCCACCGAGTATAGGGTACTAAATAAAGGCCTATCTTTTTGTCCAACACCTAGATGGGACTCATTCACCCTACAGAAAGATCTACAGAATTTTTACAGAACGATTAGACTAAAAACTCATTTTGGGTTATTAGAAAACGAACCAATCCTGAACACACAAAGAGCCACCAACGACCCAATGAACATAACATCCTTGGGTCTGAGAAATAAGAGTTCATTCATGCCGCCCAAGACCAACCATGCAACTGAGACACTAATCTCCCTAATACAGAGAGATGTTGATTCCCATATTCACGACCATCAACTAGGATTATTCAAAACCAAAAATAATATAACATCTGAGGAAACCAAGCCCTTACTGCCCTACAGCACAATAAAGCAATTACTATAAAACCAGCTGACAAGGGTAATTCTATAGTAATCATGAACAAAAGAGACTACAAAATGGAGATTGAGAGACAGTTGAGCGACACCACCACTTACAATAGAATAAACACAGACCCACTATATTCAATTCAGAGGAAAATAGATTCCACACTGACCAAGCATCTCCATATGGGTACCATAGATGCCAAAACAAAGACTTTTCTAACTAATTCCAACCCCATCACTCCAGTCATATATATCCTGCCAAAAATTCATTAAAATTTCACCAATCCACCGGGGCGACCAATTGTAGCCTCAACTGATTCCATACTAGCTCCATTATCTGTGTATTTAGAGAAAATCCTTACACCATTAGCGAGAAAAATGGTTTCCTTTGTACTAGACACGAATGACTTTCTATCAAAAATTCGCCAACTAAACTCAATCCCTCCTGGTAGCCTTTTGGCTACCATGGATGTAAACAGCCTCTATACCTCGATCGATCATGACAAGGGTATGGAGGCCACCCAGAGAGCCCTTGAAACTACAAGTACCCTTACTCCAAATTCCATCGAACTTTGCCTAGACCTATTGAATCTGGTCCTGAGGGAAAACTATTTCTTGTATGGTGACGACTTCTATGTCCAGAAACGGGGGACCGCTATGGGCTCAAATGTCGCACCGGCGTATGCAAATCTATACATGCATGATTTTGAAACCCAGTACATATACCCAAATTCTCTCTTCCAGAACCACGCCTTGATATGGCTAAGATATATCGATGATATATTTTGTATCTGGCATGGTAATCAAACTTCACTTGACTCATTTTTTACTGAAATTAACAAAATAAGACAGGAACTCTCTTTCACTATGACATCCAGCGACACCGAAGTGAGTTTCCTTGATACTAAAATTTTCAAAAAAAGTAACAACACATTAGGCTCTGACCTCTACCAAAAACCTACTGATAAGAACGGCCTCCTACTCTATAGTAGTTGTCACCCCTCCACCACCAAAAATAGTCTGCCTAGATCTCAATTTCAACGGGTGGCCCGTATTGTATCAGAGAAGGAGACCCTACCGGTTAGACTTGAGGAGATGAACAAGAAATTCCTTGAACGCCAATACCCCAAGAAACTCCTCATGGAGGAAACTGACAGAATACTAAATCCACCAGAAGCCTCTATCTCCATCAACAAACCGGAAAGAATCCCCTTTGTACATGGACACAACCCATCAATGTCAGTTGTATATAACATAATTAAACATCATTGGCCTCTTCTTCAAAGAGCATATCCCAACATGGAAGTATTCAGTACCCCACCACTCATGTGTAAACGACGTCCACCAAACCTCAAGGATAAAATAGTGAGAGCCGATATTGGGAGCTTGAAAACATTACCGAAACAAACATTCCTAGATACACCAAGGAGGGGAACCTTCCCATGTTTGAACTGTCCATCATGTTCCAATATAATCCGGGGTGAACACTTCACACACCCCCACACAGGCAAAACATATCCCATCAAAGGTTTTTACACTTGTAACTCCAACTTCGTTGTATATATAATCAAGTGTCCCTGTGGCCTCCTCTATGTAGGTGAGACTACCCAACATATCAAGGAAAGAATAGCTAGCCACAAGTCTACCATTAGATGTGAAAGGAATTGCTTACCCATACCACACCACTTCCATGAGGCTAATCACTCTATATCACAACTACGGTACCAGATCATCGAACAAGTAGAGAGACCCAGACGAGGTGGTGATCATGTCAAATTACTGAAGAGCAGGGAAAGTTTTTGGATCTACACACTGAAAACACTACATCCTCATGGGCTCAATAGAGAAATGGATTGGTTCTGTTAAAATAACCCACTAATGATCTTTCCTTTTTTCTTCCACTTACTTTAGATATACTGAGAGATAAGGGTCGCCAAACCCTTTCACCTTCCCTTCCCTTAGTCGTTGCACTGGAATGGTAAGATCCCAACTAGAGCCTGTACCGTATAGATATTAGTCTTGCTCCTAATGACCTAGATATCTGTTGCTGAGGGTTGGGACCCCCTGTGTCTCTTAACTTTTTTTCCCCCAATATAGGTTATACATGAAGAATGTGACCGAAGAAATTTGTGCCTTAAAAGTCTTAGGCACTATATACATATTGTTGCCTTCAACATAACAATGAAGTAGTGGTCCAGCTGACCTTGTTTTTAACAAGGGTTGTCTCCATCACAGTTTCCATTGTACTAACTCACTTCTCTCCCGTTTTTCCTGAAGTGAAATAAATCTTATCATCTAGATCCATTTTTATTGGATCATAACCAATATGTATGCCATTACTTTGAGATATAATACATGAGAACAATATATCTACTATAAGATACTAAGCATGACGTCACAATATTGATAAAGTATATGTCTTCTGTTCCTCTCAATGTCTTCACCCTTTGGGCCCTTTACATTCTTCCTAATACTGAAATATCTAATATTGATCTTGTCTTCTTGTATAATATACCTCCTGTGGAATACTCCATAACACATCCTTCATTCATGCTTACAATCAGCCCCCCTTCACACCTATCTCCTGCTATAATCACTACTAGCAGCATTGTTTACACTGAAGCTGACAGGCTGAGAACGGCTCCTCCCCTTCCCTCCCATGATGCATTGCACTCTCAACTACAAGCAGTCACTGGTTAGCATATACCTAACATGGCACTTCTGCCACACTTTGTCCGAGACACGCTACTGAGCATGTGCGGATTCCCCACTTCCTGTTTTCTGCTATAAATAGCAGCATCCGATAACACACTGTGCTCATTCCTACCAGGACTCTGACGGGGGCGGACCTATCACTGAAAGAAGGTATTTAACTCTATAATGACAGGCACTCTGTCCATTAATGCCCAACATGCACTTTGGGTAAAAAGCAGAAGGAACTTTTGTTTTGACAACGATTAGCTCTGCACATATATTATACAACCTATTTGACACATTATATCTTTTTAGGCTACATTGAAACTAAGGAGATATAATCAAACTCTATAATCACATAATACTAATGATTTGTCAGCTTGGAGGGACTAACGCTACATGGTACTTTATTTAGCTCTGGTTGATCTTCTTGCCAGAATAGTGACAGCTATGATATTGCTTTCCATAGGACCGTGCTGAAAAACGCCTATCCCCATTTGGGATTTATTGAAATATAGCAAACCACCTTAATCGAGCGTTCGCCACCAAGGAAAGACGCCTCTTTCCAATCTTATCCTAGAACATTCCATGACCTACACCTGGTAACTCGGAAATTTTTTCATACTACGACCCTATCTCTCTAACTAAATATGTCTAATTAAGTATATCTATATACACCTACTTATATTTAATTCCTCTCTAACCTATCTATACCTTCCTCCAATCGCTACTGACCAACTCTTTGGCACTCCCTAAACTAACTGCTCAGCTCCCCTATTACCTTACCCCATTTCCACGGAAAATCCTTAGACTTGCCTTCGTGGGTTGGCCTACTAGGAGGTCTTGCAGGGGAGCAGCCTTTTTGTTGTACTCCTTGATGATCCTCCGATATTAGCCCACTAAACCCATAAATTGAAGTACTTCCTTTATGGTCTTGGGTTCTGGCCACTCTTTGATTGCTGTCACCTTGTCTGGATCAGGGGCCACGCCTTCGGCACTGACTATGTGTCCCAGGTACTGTACTCTTGGCTTTAACAGGTGGCATTTTGATGGTTTTAGCTTCATCCCGTATTTGGCCAGAGTTTCAAACACCTCTCCTAGATGAGTGACATGTTCCTCGTAAGTCTTGGAGTACAAGATCAAGTCATCCAGGTAGAGCAGTACCTTCTCAAAGTTCTTATGTCCCAGGTAACTCTCCATTAATCGCTGGAAGGTTCCGGGTGCATTACATAGTCCGAAGGGCATGCTGTTGATTTCACATAGGCCCATAGGTGTTGTGAATGCCATTTTCTCTCTGTCTTCCTCGGCTACAGACACCTGCCAATACCCGCTAGTGAGATCTAAGGTAGAGAAGTAGTTGGCAGACTTCAACGCAGCTAAGGATTCCTCTATACGAGGTAAAGGGTAAGCATCTTTGTGTGTTATGTGGTTTATTTGCCTATAGTCTACACACATTCTCATACTGTCATCCTTTTTCCTGACTAGGACTAATGGAGCTGCCCAGGAACTACAGCTATCTCGTATAACCCCTGCGCCCTTCATGTCCTGTAACATTTCCTTGGCTTTTTGATAATGTGCAGGTGGAATAGGCCTATACCGTTCCTTGATTGGTGGATGTGTACCTGTGGGGATGTGATATTGTACCCCTTTTATCCTACCAAAATCAAGTGGATGCTTACTAAAGACTTGTTCAAATTCTTGAACTACCCGGTATACACCTTGCTTTTCATACACAGGAGTGGGGTCAGTTCCAAAATGGAGCTGCTGGCAACAGTCCTCCAGTGGCCCAATGGTTGGATCAGGCTTTGCCCCTTTTTTGTGGGGTTCGGGTTGCACTGTTTGGATCTTGTTGTTGCTGACTGTGTCCAATTTAGCAACGGTGGTATACCTGGGTAATTTAACCTCCTCACTGCCACAATTTAAGATGCGAACTGGTACTCTCCCATTGTGTATGTCAACCACCCCCCTGGCTGTCAACAGTGTAGGTCTGTGCTCAGTGCTGACGGGCTCCACCAACGCTTGATAGTCCTGCCCTCTCAGACCTATAGCTGCTCGACACCAAATCATCATTTCACTCATTGAAAGTATCACAATAGGCAACAGGTCTGTCACCCGTGCAGTACCAATTTCGCCACCTGTAATTGTTACCTGTTGCTGCTGCAGGATGGCTCTGATCTCACACTGGAGGACCTTCCTTTGACCAAGTCTGGCAATGTCTGCAATTTGTTGAAGCAAAGACAAAACTTCCTCCATGCAATTGCTAACAACATTAGTACCTAGTATGATATAGGGATCATTGGTATTACTGGCTTCTGCTACTACAAGAACCCCCTGGTTCTGCAATTCCAACTCCCCACCTTTATGGGCACTTCTCTAACCCCCATCACAGTGAGTGGTTCACCAATAGATACATTAAGGGTAAGGTCTATTTCAGGCTGTTTAAGTTCTGCATCAGCCCAATACTTCTTATAAAGGATATAGGGGATGGTGGTCACCTGTGACCCGGTGTCCAGCAGAGCAGGTGTCGGGATGCCGTCCAGTACAATGGATAGAAATGGCCTCTGTCCGATGAAGGTCTTGTACCAGGTGTCAGGGCCCTGTTAATCTAGTCCTGAGGTTTGGCCCCAGCCCCCAGGGACTGCCCGTTTAATGGACAGCTCCTGGCAAGGTGACCGGTGCGGTTACAGCGACGGCAGATGGGCTCCCCAGCCGAGCTGTAGCAGTCGGTGGCTCTTCTCTGGTACGCTGTGGCTTGCTTCCCTCGCATCCAGGGTACATCCTCCAGACTGTCGGCAAGTTGAATCAGCGGCTGAGGTTTGGGTTGAGGTCTTAGTGCTGGCTGTTGGCTTTGCTGTAACTGCATTGCGTCCATTAGTTTGGAGATGTTTTTGTTCATCTGGCGCATCTCAGCACGCATCTCAGCCCACAGAGAATCATATTTGTCAGGCTGTGCAGATTGTACATTGTGCATGGCTGCAGACCGGGTGATGGTTTAGGAGTAGCCTGCACCTCACCACTGCACCACCGTTTAATAGCAGCTTCGTGGGTCTCTACCGGCTTTAACCCTTTGATGGCCATTTCCTTCATGGTGTTAAAGTCAGCTTCTGGATTGCTCAATGACCACCAACGTACAGTCTTACTGTCCTCAGGGGATAGCAGTCCCCGAGTGAATTGTTCAATGAAGAGCTTATTTTCGTCGGGGGTACTGGTGGGGCTGACGTGTATAAGGGCACGCAGTGCTTCTTCCAGACGCCAGGCATAAGTTTTTATGTCATCCCCCGGTCTCTGGTAGGAGTGATGGGAGCGCATGCGTATATCAGCCTCGTTGCACTCCTCGAAAGTAGCTCTCAGTTTATTGAATATAGCAGAGGCGGATTTGCGGTCCGCAGCAGACCAGGACGCTCTTTCTTTCTCTGCTGTCCAAGTACCACAGCAGCGCGTTGTTGGCCGGTCATCGCATACATATCTAGGACGCTATTGATTTTTTGTTTGAACTCATCCAATGTATCAGGGCGTCCATCATACTGGGGCAATCACTTGGCCCTCGGGATGTATGGGAGCGACATCGGCATTATTGGGGCGAGGGCACCCGGGGCACAGGAGGTGCTGGCAGTGCTACTGGAGGCAGCCATAGGTCTTTCGGTGTAATACCGGGGATCAGTGTATGCACAGTCGTCGTTGCTGGAGGAGGCCGACATGTTGGAGGCCCCCCTAGTGAATTACAGCCAGTCCTTGAAGAGTTAAGCAGTTTGGGAATTTCCGGACTAGGCCGCGGCGCTCGGGAATGCTTGGCTGAGCAAGGGGCGGGTTTCAGTTTCACACTCTACAGGCTGGCACGCCCTCTTTCTTCCCACTCTTCGGCGCAGTAATGGCGGCGTAGTTTAAACAGTCACTCAATACAGTTAATATCACGGCACACTGTACCCAATAATACCGGGCACAGGATCCTGTTCATGACGCCAGGAAAAGATACACTGTAGCACCCAGGCTTTAGGGTACTCGGGTGTCAGGCGGCAAGGGTTAACTCTCCTGTTGTCACGGGGAATGACGGCCGCGCCTGACCCCATATCCTGGGGTATCTTTTTAAAAGGGGGGGCGATATTTACAGGGGACTATTTACAAAGTTTGTTGTCGTGACGCCATCTGTACAGTCATGGCCAAAAGTTTTGAGAATGATGCAAATATTAATTTTAACAAAGTCTACTGCTTCAGTTTTTCTAATGGCAATTTGCATATACTCCAGAATGTCAAAGAGTGATCAACTTAACAGCAATTACTTGCAAAGTCAATATTTGCATAGAAAATGAACTTTAACCCCCAAAACACATTTCAACATCATTGCAGTCCTGCCTTAAAAGGAGCAGCTAACATCGTTTTAGTGATTGTTTCATTAACACAGGTGTGGGTGTTCATGAGGACAGGGCTGGCGATCAATCAGTCACTCTAAAAGGAGGCTGGTGCTTGGTATCATTGTTTATCTTCAGTTAACCATGGTTATCTCTAAAGAAACACGTGCAGCCATCATTGCACTACACAAAAATGGCCTAACAGGGAAGAGTATTGCAGCTACAAAGATTGCACCTCAGTCAACAATCTATCGCATCATCAAGAACTTCAAGGAGAGAGCTTCCATTTTTGTCAAAAAGGCTCCAGGGCGCCCAAGAAAGACCAGCAAGGCCAGGACCGTATCTTAAAACTGTTTCAGCTGCGGGATCGGACTACCAGCAGTGCCGAGCTTGCTCAGGAATGCAGCAGGCTGGTGTTAGTGCTTCTGCACGCACTGTGAGACTCTTTGAACAAGGCCTGGTTTCAAGGAGGGTAGCAAAGAAGCCACTTCTCTCTAGAAAAAACATCAGGGACCGACTGATATTCTGCAAAAGGTACAGGGAGTGGACTGCTGAGGACTGGGGTAAAGTCATTTTCTCTGATGAATCCCCTTTTCGATTGTTTGGGACATCTGGAAAACAGCTTATTCGGAGAAGAAGAGGTGAGCGCTACCACCAGTCTTGTCTCATGCCAACTGTTAAGAATCCTGAAACCATTCATGTGTGGGGTTGCTTCTCAACCAAGGGAATTGTCTCACTCACAGTCTTGCCTAAAAACACAGCCATGAATAAACAATGGTACCACAATGTCCTCCAAGAGCAACTTCTCCCAACCGTCCAAGAGCAGTTTGGCGCCCAACAATGCCTTTTCCAGCATGATGGAGCACCTTGCCATAAAGCAAAGGTGATAACTAAATGGCTCAGGGAACAAAACATAGAGATTTTGGGTCCATGGTCTGGAAACTCCCAGATCTTAATCCCATTGAGAACTTGTGATGAATCATCAAGAGACGGGTGGACAAACAAAAACCAACAAATTCTGCCAAAATGCAAGCATTGATTTTGCAAGAATGGACTGCTATCAGTCAGGATTTGGTCCAGAAGTTGATTGAGAGCATGCCAGGGAGAATTGCAGAGGTCCTGAAGAAGAAGGGTCAACACTGCAAATATTGACTTGCTGCATTAACTCACTGTCAATATAACCTTTTGGTACTCATAATATGATTGCAATTATATTTCTGTATGTGATATAAACATCAGACAAACACAAATAAAAACCAGAGGGCAGCAGATCATGTGAAAATATAATTTTGGTGTCATTCTCAAAACTTTTGGCCATGACTGTAGTTTCTGGTGTTTTGCACCAGCGCCGCCACAGTCCGCCGGAGGTAGATGGTATCGTGGCTAGGATGGTGAAGTCCTCCACATGTAGGACTGGGACCTCCGGGGCAGCGTAGGGAGAAGGGGCAGCTTGTAGTGGAGCTGGGATGGTATAGGGCAGGGGTCTCAAACTCCAGGCCTCGAGGGCCGCACACAGTGCAGGATTTCAGGATTCTCTTAGTATTTGACAGTTTGTAATCAAATGACCAACTGTCAAAGTAAGGAAATCCTGAAAACCTGGACTGTGTGCGGCCCTCGAGGCCTGGAGTTTGAGAACCCTGGTATAGGGAGTGCTGGAACAGTCTATGCGAGGGGCCAATAATGGAGAGGAATGATATACGCACACTGCAAAGTCTCTTTTACCTTTTACTGGTGTTTGGCAGGTAAGGACGTCCAGGGCACTGACGGGTGGACTGGTTGCACAGTGTGTCCCCACATCAAGTGGGTATAAGGCCTCCTCTGCTCTGTAGTGATGTTTGAAGCACAGCCTGCTTGCAGACAGACTTGCCTCCTCTCTCTTCCTGACTGTAGTGTCTGTCTCTCTCCTCCTGTGCGGTCTCTGGGTTACCTTCTCTGATCACTGCAGTGCTGTACTGCTGTGTCTGGCTCCCTCTCCTGACCCACATAGGAAACCGGGTAGCTGAAGCCTTCACGGTGTGACGGGGTTTTCTGTGGTCCTATAGTATCCCACAGGTGCGGATCCCCAATATAGGGGCGGAACTACACTGGTGCAGCCTGTGCAGCTGCACCAGGGCCCCGACCGGTTGGGGGCCCCTTCAAGCCTGGAGGGGGGCCCCCAGCCGACCCCCGCAAACTGCCGCCAGAGGAGAGGAGGGTCAGGCAAAGGAAGCAGAGAGCTTCCTGCTTCCCTTGCCTGATCCCGCCCCTCCTCTCCTCTGCTCCTCCGGCCCCTAGCAGACATCCGGCGCGGCTCCCAGGTAGGAGAGATCGCGCCTGCGGCTCCCAGCGGCACCCCCCCCCTTTCCGGGCCGCGCCGACGGCCAGCGGCACCCCTCCTCCCGGACCGTGCCGACGGCCAGTATCCCCGCCCCCCCGGTCATCTCCTGCACCAGGGCCCCCGGGGGTGACGGTCCGCCCCTGCCCCAATATCCGGTGGTTCGTTTTGGGTGGACTTTCTCAAGTCCTTTACTCCCTCTTGGCTAACTGCTCCTTGCCTTTGGTCCCACTTAGGCTTGCGGGACGTAGAAGGGCCACTCCCGGTCACTGGTTCGGGCCTAATCGCGGCACTGACCACCAGGACGTCTTCGCAGTTCTCCTAGCATCTGCACACTCTGACTAACTCCTCCCCCAGCAGCAGATTTTATAGGGGATCTAGCCTAAAGTCGGCAAGTGAAGTGGGGCTCCCCCTACTGTGCCGGGGAGGAAGATATATGTAGTAGGTACCTGCTGTGTAAACCCAGCTGTGCATTAGAGAAGTCTGTGGCTACCTGCGTGAGCAGTGCGCCACATATACCAGCGCTGCGGCCGGCCGCTGAGGTGATGGAGGTACAGCTCAGTGTAGTACAGCTCCCCACAGGTGGAGCTTTACCTCAGGGCAGCGAGGATGGATGAGGGGAGTCGTAGTAGCATCTCTGCGGTAAACGCTGTGGGTAGCGGCGTTGAAGCAGGCACACACACAGTAGTCTTTGTTTCGGTACCTTTTACTGATGACTGGTAACAGGTACAGTCCAGGGAAGTAACCAGGTCCTCGGTGCAATTTGGGACTTTCACCTTGGAGAGTTGTGAGGCCTCCTCTGTCACTGTGTACGGTGGTTTGGGGTACGTTCTGCCTATAACTGAACTCGCCGCTCCTTCTCCCTCTCAGGGCTTTACTCTATAACCGACAATGGCAAACAACAAGTTAGGGCACCACTCCTCAAAGGCTATGCGGCTGCTGCTGTCAGTGGGCATAGAACACTTTATCCATGGGGTGCCAGTCAAGTGAGGAAGTCCAAGATAAAACAGAAGAAAACAGACGGCACTCACCAGGTTGAAGATGGATCAGCGGTGTCCTTTATTTCAGGGACATTGCACAAATACAGGGAGGGGGTGCCGAGGGTGACGACGGGCCGTTTCGGGCGTTTGCCCTTCGAAGGGCAAACGCCCGAAACGGCCCGTCGTCACCCTCGGCACCCCCTCCCTGTATTTGTGCAATGTCCCTGAAATAAAGGACACCGCTGATCCATCTTCAACCTGGTGAGTGCCGTCTGTTTTCTTCTGTTTTATCTATAACCGACAATGAGGTCCTTCTGTGGGGTCCCTATTCTCCTTTTGACCCCTGGTCCTGTGAATGGTCAGGTTTGAGTGTCTCTTACTTGTTTCCTCAGAGAATTAATTCCTACTGGTCCTTCCGGGCTTTTTCTGCTGCACTGGATGTTTAGCAGTGTCGGACTCCGGTGTCCGGGTAAACAACAGGGAAGCTGGGTCTGTTTCCTTCTTTCTTTCTCCTATCCCTCCACTGGCCACCGACCCTCTCCCTAGGGTGCAGCACAGCTGGGTCAGTGTTCCCTTGTCCTGGGCCTGGTTTTATCCCAGCGACCAGCTCCTTCACTCCTCCTCTCTCCACAGACTAACTGGAACTCACTGGACAAACAAACTAACTGAGACTAACTGACTCCTCCCCTCAGGCCTGGATCTTTTATAGGGGATCTGGCTTAAGGCAGCCAGTAGAGCTCCACCTTCAGGTCTGGGATGGAAGGTGTTGTGTGCTGTGTATACCAAGGTGTAAATTCCTCCTTGCACCGGTTGATCCTGTGGCAATCCCCTGCAGGGGTGCCACATTACATTTCAGGGCCCTTTTTTACCTATTCTCTTTTTCAAAATAGGAAATCTTGGGTTAAAACAACATTTTAGTTGTAAAAATGTAATTATTTTTTTCTTCACTACCCAATAGTATAACATTTTTTGATACACCTCTGGTGTCAATATGTTCACAGCACCCCTAGATGAATTCATTTAGGGTGTAGTTTGTAAAATGGGGTCACTTATTGGGGGTTTGAAAATTGAAATGACTCTCCTTCCCTCCCGAGCCCTGTCGTACACTCAAATAGTAGTTTTCCACCACATATAAGGTATCGGTGTACCCAGGACAAATTGCACAATAAATTTTGATGTCCATTTTCTGCTGTTACCCTTGCAAAAATACAATATTTGAGGCTAAAGTAACATTTTTGAGGAAAAAAGTCAAACTTTTTTCCTTTCACACTGTTTTAGTTCCTGTGAAGCACCTGCAGGGTTAATACCCTTCTTCAATATGGATTTGAGTAGGTTGAGGGGTGCAGTTTTTGGAATGGAGTCAGATTTGGGCATTGTCTGTTATGTACGCCCCTCAAAGTCACTTCAAATGCAATGTGGTCCGTAAAAAAAGGGTCTTTGTAAATTTTGTTGGAAAAATGAGATATTGACGATGAACTTTGAACCCTTCTAACTTCCTAACAAAAAAAATTGTTTTGATGTAAAGTAGACATGTGGAAAATATATTAACTATTTTGTGTGATATAACTCTCTGGTTTAACAAAATAAAAGCTGAAAATTGCAAAATTTTCTAAATGTTCACCAAACATTCCGATTTTTTTCACAAATAAGCACAAAAAATATTGTTCTAAATGTACTACTAACATGAAGCCCAATATGTCATGAAAAAAATGTCTCAGAATCGCTAGGATCCATAGAAGCGTTCCAGAGTTATTACCTCATAAAGGTACACTTGTCAGAATTACAAAAAATTGTCTGGTCATTAGGGTCAAAACAGGCTGGGGCTTGAAGGGGTTAAAATGCTATGCCCATATTGTGCCCAATGTAGCTAAATTGTTAAACTGTTTAATGCAGGGAATTCTAAAAGAAGGATTTGTTCTTCTGGGGGGACAATCCAGGAGATGTAGAAAAACAACAAAATGACTGAGTGCAAACAACAGCAACTTCTTCCTGTCAGAATACAAAGCAGTCAGTGCCGGCAGAGTGTCTGTCAGCCATGGGCACAGGGCAGGACGGGGTTAACCCGGCTGTGTGTGGAGAATGCAGGGCTGTGCCTCACACTAGACACTATTTGCATTCATGAAAACTTCCTGGTTATGTACAGGTGAAGATCAGACAGTGAGGGAAGGAGGAGGAGAAGGAGGGCTGTGCTCAGACCGGGAAAAGACGAAGGAGCAGAGTGCCCGACACTCACTAATGCCAGGTAGCTCCTGTGCCATACACACACCATGAGTGACAAGTCCAGCTTCCTGCACATTGGGGACATCGTGTCCCTGTACGCTGAGGGCACAGTATGCGGCTTCATCAGCACCCTGGGGTAAGTGTGCCAGCTGCCTGCCACTACAGCACAAGAAAAGTTTAGCAGAGTGATGTCATGGCATGGATGCCTCTTACACATGGGGTGAGGATACCACATAGTGATGGTGACCTAACCCTAACTGCACTTGTGCCCTGAATGGTGAGCTCAATGGATCAGGTGTTGTCTGGACAGCCTTGGCATGTTGGCAGTCTGGGCTGCCATTGGTTTCTGTGGCATGTCATAGATGAATAAGACAGGGCTTCTAAAATGAATGTGTGACTTGGAGATGTGCAGTTTGTGTCTTTGGTGTCTGTCTGTCCTGTCCAGCACACTATTATATTAAGGCTGTGTGCACACAGTGCTTTTTTATGCCTTTTGTCACCTTTTATCACAAATCTATATTTCTCCCAACAAAATCTATGAGAAATCTGAAATGTTGTTATTATCTTTTCCTTGCTGGTTTGGTGCAAATTATGGTGAATGAAAGAATGAGCGGCAATAATTGGGGCGTTTTTGCATTGTTTTTCAGTCCTCCAAACCATTGACTACTGTAAAGACAATCATGGCACAAATCTGCACCAATAACTCGTTTTTGGGTGCGTTTTCCTGCAGAAAATGTCTTGCACCAAATAGTGTGTGCACATACCCCAACAATGGTCTGATGTGATATGTGTTGTGAGTGCAGGACTAAGAGTCACCAAGTAGCTATAGTCTGCAACATGCTAAAAACCATTGTGTATTGTGGAAGTCCTAACAATATTCATATCAAAGTAATGGACAACTGCTTTAAAGCTTTCCATAATGGCTGCTTCAAATGTCGGTGAAAATCGGATTGAGCACAGACAGTCCATGTGTCTTGACCATTATACTCCACAGCCTCAATTACGCCTATGAGATAGTCGCATTTGGGTCGGGAGTCCTGCTGACTAGCTGCACATTGCTGAAGAAGCCCTAAAGGTTTTATTACCTGTCTACAGGATAGTTGATAGATGTCTAATTGTTGCAGGTCTGACCCCTGGGGTAAGGTGCCATGCTCAAGATTTGTCAGTCCCATATACAAGTAATGCACACAGGACCATATTAAACTATAACCGGGCCTAGAGGGTTTCAGGTTCCCTCTTCAATCTGTTATCCTCTATAGCTGACAGCTGGATCCTGGCATGTAAGGTATAATAGGGCTTCCTATAAAAACTGTATATTGTGGATGGTGCCAACATCACAGGGAAAGATTTGAGCATAGGCAATAAAGGTCACAACTAGACTGTAACACTAATAAAGGTATAATAAGGGATGAGGTGGCACTAGTGCTCATCCCAGACTCTAGTACTCAATTGGTTTACTATGATGAATATACTGTACATGTACGTACTTATTGTTATGGTGCAGAGTGCAAACTGCCTTTAACGATTGGATACATTGGGTACAGGTAACAGCAACAGTATGTAATTGTATGTAGAAGATATAATACATTATTGGACCCCTAGTCCTTGTCACTTCCCTTATACTTCAGCCTAGTCCATCCTTGTGAATGCTGCGGCCTCAGGCGTACCCATGGCATAAAATGGGGAACTCCAGGGCCAAATCTCAGGATGGACCCGAGCTCCCTCTTCCCTGGGTTTGGGATAGAGCAGCAGGCAGGCATGTACTGTGTAGCTTCATTCAGAGTCTAGGGAATGAAAGAGAGCTGAGTGCAATGACCGAATGTCTGTGTGCAGGCCACACATTACATGGAGCGTCCGGCCTGGTGGCAGCACCAGGAGTTTGAAATACATTTCTAGAAAGAGAAATTAAGAGAATTGATTTGCTTAAAATATGTTTAAGCTATCACTAATGGGAACTGTTCAGGCATGACAATGCATGTAACCTGGAGATAGCATGAGACCTGGATCAAGGAGTCAGTATCAGGCCATAGTCTTAGTGCAGTTTATTCTTTACGTGATTATCTCTGTGATTCTCCTGAAGAAAAAGTTGGACCACTTTGAAATGTATAGAGAACAAATCCCACTACTAATACTTTTGTATGATTTTGACTTCTTGATCGGACATACTCCACCAGGGAAGGTCACATCCTACCTCAAAACTACACCATTACCTGCTGGATGTGCCACCCTTAGGTGCTGCAGCAGCTGGGACCCTGTATGATGCTCTTTAATTGTCCCACCAGAATAACTACCTTAATCTAGATAACACCCTATTGCACTTTCCTTGTTACCTTTTAGACATTTCCTTTGTGTTAGTATTGTAGATTACAGTAGTATAGAACACTATAGGGTTAAAAAACGGACTGGGAATACGGGTGTTTTGGAAAGTATGTAGGTGTTAACATTCTGCAGTGCAACCGCACAGTGAGTAAACAGTGAGTATTCCGCCAATATTTACACAGAGCACTGCACAATGAGTCTACAGGGTGCGGTGCTGTTATAGTGTGCCATAAAACACATGCACATACAATAACTATCACTATATAACTGCTCTTATGTCTCACATTATAACTGTGCTTCTTTTCTAATGATATGTCCGGGTACCAACAACCTCACTGATTGCTAACATGGAGAACCAAAAGCTGGTGATGAGGAGTTCGCCGCTGTCTATGAACCTGATTCAGTCAATTCAGTCTCCGAGGAGATCAACTCTAAGATCGTCTGCCTCTTTATATTAGTGATCATTTAAAAAATGTTACAAAAGTGCAGTTAGGCTTAAGGTCTGATTAGCGTCAGCACTCAGGCTGATGATTCCGTTAAAAACTTAGTTCCTGGCAGGCTCAGCGCATGGCGTTAATGGCATGTAACGCTATGCGCCGCCTGCCTATGCATCTCTATGGTTACCTGAAGCATAGCACAGCCACTGGCTCCACAGAGAATCCCTGGATATGCACTATTACAGAGGAAACCAGTTTGCAGCTGGACCTGCCAGGGACTAAGTTTTAACGGAATCGTCAGCCTGAGTGCTGACGCTTAATTAGACCCTAGCCTTACTCTATAGGCTGCTTACACGTTGTGTTCTAGCACCCGTTCAATGTTCCCATTGGGGCTTACGTCCGAATCCCCACAAAAAAGGCTTAGGACGTATGCACTGACGGGGTCATTGACTTTAATAGTGCAGACAGAGTTACCGTGGGCACTGTTGTACACCATTTTCAGGAATATACGTCTACTATAGGCAGACACTAGACAGTTGATTTCATCTGGGTGTCCGCCTGCAGTAGATGTAGACTCCCAAAATTGGTGTACGATAAAGTACACGGTGACTCTGTCTGCACCTTTAAAGTCAACTGCCCCATTGGCGCATACTTCCGAAGTCTATTTTACTGGGGATTTGGCATAAGCCGCGATGGGACCATTGAACGCATTCTAGAGCACAATGTGAAAGGAATTTTAGGAATATATTATATTGTATGTGACTTTATTAATGTGTTCAGACTATGTATCGTGAAATAAAGCAAAAGACAGGGAGCGCAAAATGAGTGGCATCTGGTGTTCCTGTGGGCTATAAAATTCTGGGGCCAAGTGGTCACTCACCTCAAAAGGTTGTGCATTCCTGTGTGTCTAGATGAGGACACTGAACACCGCCACTCCTTATGGCTCTTCTAGGTTGCTGTCACGTGATCGCGAGAAACCGGAAATACATCACCACAGGTCCTCTTACTGCTGGATGTTGGATTAACAGACCCAGAGCAGCTCCTGCCCATACCCTCAAGGAGGGACATGGAAAATAGAAGGAAAATAAATGTAACGGTCTAAGGAGTGCTGGGGTAGAGGAGTATAATAGGACAAAATTTAAGGTGACAAACCTTTATTAACCCTTTATGCTCCACTAACGCGTTTCAATAGCATAACAGTATCTTTATTAGCCGCTACATTATATTCCTTCTACAGACTATGTATCAGGCTTAGAGGTAGCAGATTTCTTAATACAAACTTTACATTATTGAGGAGATCTCTTAGATCTGCTAAGACTTTGAACATCCATGCAAAAATGTCTTCATAATCCTGATATTAAAGGGAAGTTCACCGGGGTATTGCTGATCCATTTAATAGCATCTTAGTGTTGAGGCAGAGATCCTGTTTCCTATGATGTATCATCTTGATGAAATCAGTATTTTCTTTTCTGCAGCTCTAGCAGTCCTCTGAATGCTGAACTCTTTATAACTCCGCCCACAGCACTGATTGGCAGTGTTCTGCTCATGTACAGTGTACAAAGAAAGCTGAAAATCAGTGTTGGGGGTGGGATTATACAGAGCCCATGAATATGCTGGATTACCTGGCAGTAGGTTTACTAGTCCTTTAGTGATAATCTCATGCTGATAAAACAGTGATTTTATTAAAACTACAGTAAGCAGCCAAATAAGTGACACATCACTGGGATTCAGGGTCCTCGCCCCTTCATTATGCTACGCTCAGGTTCGGTGGCAACTATCTGGCAAGAGATTCCCTTTAAGCCTTTTGTGACTGTGTTATTTTATTTTTGAGTTAGTTTTATCCTCTCCCCCTCCTAAGAGTCCTAACTTTTTAAGTTTTCCGCCGACAAAGTCGGATAAGGGATTTTTTTTGGTTGTAGTTTTGAATGACACCATTTATTTTACTATTCAATAAACAGGAAAGTAATTCCTTGCCCTAAAAATATGAAAAAAAATAATTCCATCATTTGTATTAGCATTTTGTTTTTACAGTATTTATTGTATAATAAAAATTACTTCAGAGCATTACTCTCCATTGCTCTCTACCAAAAATGTAGTGTTTTTTATTAGTGGTAAAAAAAAGAAGTGGATGGAGTGTGTTACACATTACGCTACTGCTCCTATAGAAATGGATGGAGCGATGACATACATTACACTACTGCTCTCATAGAAGTGGACAGTGTAAGGTCACACATTACACTACTGCTCACATAGAAGTGGCTAGAGCGAAGTCACACATTACACTACTGCTCCATAGGGTACCTTTACACACAGAGATAAATTGCTTGCAACTCACTGGTTGCAGTGAAATCTTGGACACATTGTTCCATTTTGTTGCCGTGTACAAATGGAGCAATGTGTCCATGATTTCTCTGCAACCAGTGAGTTGCAAGCAATTTATCTCTGTGTGTAAAGGTACCCATAGAAGTGGATGGAGAGATACCACACATTACATCACTGATACCATAGTAGTGGATGGAGAGATACCACACAGTACACCACTGCTTCCATAGAAATGGACAGATCAATGTCACACATTACACAACTGCTCTCATAGAAGTGGACAGTGCGGGTTCACACATTAGACTGCTGCTCACATAGAAGTAGATGTAGCGAGGTCATACACAACAGTTACTGATCCTATAGAAGTGGATTGAGCCGGGTCACCCATTACACTACAGCTCCCAAAGAGGAGGATAAAGCAGTACCACACATTAAACTACTGCTCCCATAGAAATAGACCCAGTGGGGTCACACATTACACTACTCACTTTGAAATGTGTCAACCTACTCTGTCTACTCCATTGGGAGCAGAGGTGCAATGTAATAGGCTTTGGATACACGGCTCTGGGGGTTATAATCAGGGTCGTACACAGGAATCAAAGGGTCCAATAACACGAGTTCTAATTGCCCTGCTCCCCCTCCCCTCCACCACCAACCCCTCCTCTCCAAAAAATAAAAATTAATATTGAGTGGGAAGAGCATATCAGCCTTTACAAAGTAATTTTCGTCAAGGAAAATCCTCCTAGATTCCCAATATAGTCCTCCATATAGTATAATGGGCCTGATATTACCTTCCATATAGAACAATGAGCTCTACTTAGTGCACCACACAGTATAATGCACCCCACTTACCGCATCATAAAGTATAATGCGCCCACATAATGTTCTGTACAGAATAATAGCTCCACATAATGCACTATACAGAATAATGCCCCACCTCATAGTGCACCATACAGTATAATGCACCCTACACAGTGGTCCATACAGTATAATGGCCCCATATAGTGCACCATACAGTATAATGCACCCCACATAGTGCACCATACAGTATAATGCACCCCACATAATGCACCATAGAGTGTAATGCACCCCACATAGTGCACCATACAGTATAATGGCCTCACATAGTGGTCCATACAGTATAATGCACCCTACACAGTGGTCCATACAGTATAATGGCCCCATATAGTGCACCATACAGTATAATGCACCCTACACAGTGGTCCATACAGTATAATGGCCCCATATAGTGCATCATACAGTATAATGCACCCCACATAGTGCACCATACAGTATAATGAACCCCACATAGTGCACCATAGAGTGTAATGCACCCCACATAGTGCACCATACAGTATAATGGCCTCATATAGTGGTCCATACAGTATAATGCACACAAATTCCTGCACTTTCCCTTGTTAGGGACTCCTTAAATACAGAATGACTGTTAAAACCAAGTTCAGGTGCTCATAGATCATGTTGGCTCTCCACCTGCTTGTTTTCCCTCAATCTCCACCCTTTCCTCTTCTTTGATTGTGGCTTCATAAAGCTAAAGAAGAGAGGAGATAGAGGGAAAACAAGCAGGTAGGAAGGTATACATAAATTGGCCCCACCATAAGTGTCTGTACTTGGTTTGAACAGTCCTTCTGTGCTGACAGAGGCCCTTTAAGGGTCGTTTACCCAAGAGTTATAGCTATTTCCAGCTTTAGGCCTCATTCACACTGGTTGTTCTTGCTGTGTGAGTGATCTATTTTCGGTGCTGCATTTTTTTTTAATCTGTCAGGAAAGTGAATGGGATGTTCAATTTGCTCTTCAGACATCAGCATTTTTGACTGCTGCGTTAGTGGTGCAGAAAGTGGATCCAGAAAATAATGAGCATCAATTAGTGCTCCGTTTTTCTGCTTTCACAAGCAGATTGGTATCATACAGTCCATTTGTGATGCTTTTTTACTGCATTTTGCATACCACAAATGCTCCAACTTCTTCCTCTCCTCGATCCTGTCGGTGCTCCGGCGATGTGTTCCTTCCCGACATTTGGTAACAAGAACTGTGAGAAGTCACAAGAACCTGGCTATGTGACTCAGTCAGGTGACCTGTTATAGCGCGATACCTGGACGTAACCCATCGCTGGACACGTCGGATCTTGGGGAAGGTAATAAAATGAGTGTATGTCTATCTGTGTCCCCCCCAGCCTCTTATGGAACAGTACTACATTTTTGCCTTGAAAAGAAAACGGAGCAAAAAAGCAACACAAATGGATAATGTGTTTTGGTACCTTTACACGCCGCCACGGCAGGCTGGATACATCGCGCTACAAGCTACAATTGTAGCTTGTAGCGTCCATATCGCCTGTAGTAGCGGCGTCTGAAGAGGCGACGCTACAGCCGGCGACAGATACATCTGTTTATGGTCTCTGCTCATAAACTTAAGGCAACATCGCCGATGGTAGCGAGCTGTATCGGCGTGTAAAGAGGCAACGGAAGGGAACTCTGGACACCCGGGGCTGTAGCTGCAATGTAGCTAAGGCGTGACCTCGGCTCCATGTTACCGCGCCCCATGTGCGATCATTGGTGGAAGCTGCTGCATGACGATTGGTAGTCGCTGCATAGGGAGGCATATTTAAAGGAGCTGACGAGTCACACTACACAATCGCTCGAGCGTCATGTATTACTCAGCCTCCTGCGTTGCCTGCCCAATCAGGATGTTATTGCTTCGTCCTATCAGCGTACGGAAGTCTTGTAATCCACAATTGTGGCACGCCTATGTGCTGTCCCTGCTGCACCAGGTCCGCCCATAGTAGCTGGTTGTAGCGGTGTGTAAATGAGCAACAGCTGGCTACTTGCGACACCCGGTGATGTAGCTAGCTATAGATGTAGCGTGGCGTAGCGCACCTTGTGGCGGCGTGTAAAGAGGGTGCGTTGACCGTTTGTAGCCGTTTGAGCGTGCTCGTGCACGTGAAGTAGCGCGATGTATCCAGCCTGCCGTGGCGGCGTGTAAAGGTACCATTTGTGATGCTTCTTTTGCAAAAAAAGAGGATCAGTTTTTGCTACAGACACTGCACCAAAAACGGATCAACAAAAACAGAGCACAAACACTCTGTGTGATTGAGCCCTTAGGCTACCCAATACAGGTCCCACAGGCCTTTTCTATACTGTATAGCTATAGATGCATCTTAATAAATTAGAATATCATCTAAAAGATAATTTATTTAAGTAATTCAGTACATAAAGTTAAAAGAAAAAATGGTTTGACACCGTGTTAGCCAGTTGAAAAATGATTTCTCTTAGTGGGAGAAACAATATACCGTAATATTCTTGTAGTTGTGATACATTTTAATGGCTAACAAACATAAAGTAATGATGTTACAAGGCAAGCTTTCGAGATGTCTCAGGTCTCTTCATCAGGCATGGTATCACAAAATATTTGTGTTTCTTTAAATATTTTGTGATACCATGCCTGATGATGAGACGTAAGCAGTCTCGAAAGCTCGCCTTGTAACATCATTACTTTATGTTTGTTAGCCATTAAAAGGTATCACAACTACAAGAATATTATATTGTTTCTCTCACTGAGAGCAATTTATATATAATGTGAAACACATGTATTATATAGAGTCATTACAAACAGAGTGATCTATGTCATGGGTTTATTTCTGTTAATGTTGATGATTATGGCTTTCAGCCAATGAAAACCCAAAAATCATTATCTCAGAAAATTTGAATATTATATAAGACCAACTGAAATAATGATTTTAACTCCTAAATTTTGGCTTAATGGAAAGTATGTCCAGTAAATGCACTCAATACTTTGGACAAACAAACAAACACATATATACTATGTGTACTATACTACTCATAGACTGTGAGCCCTCGCTGACAGGGTCCTATTCCCTCCTGTTCCTGTTTGTCTGGACTACATGTATATATTGAACTTTTCCTCGTCTACCCTCCTATCATGTAAAGCCTGGAGACATCTGGGCGTATCCCTCCTTCTGTTATACTTCAGGGCTGTGCATTGCATGGCTGTGCTCCCCCTCCCTCCGTGCCTGCTGCCCTGCCCTGATGGGCGTGATCGTTATCTCCTCTGCACAGAGGGATTGGGAGCACAGCCATGCAATGAATGCACAGCCCTGAAGTATAACAGAAGGAGGGATACGCCCAGATGTCTCCAGGCTAGTAAGTTTATAAACTCTTTATATCAGTTATACTAATGCAAGATTTTACACAAAAACAGTGCTGGAAAGGTATCCTTAAGGTGCAGGGACATGTACTAACTGTGTATTAGGGTGATCTGAGGTGGTTGGTTCCCTTTAAAGAAGCTCTCATGCACGCCTCTATCCAGGGGCATCACAGTGCAACACAATTTTTGGCTTCCCTGCCTAGGTCATAATTACTACAGACCCACTTCAATAAAATATGCACATTATTTAAAGAGGCCCTAATGCACACCTCTATCCAGAAGCATTGGGGTGCCTCCCAATGTTTAGCAGCCCTTCCTAGGGCAATCCTACAAAAGACTCACTTGCTTAAAATGGGCACATTATTTAAAGGGAACCAACCACCTCAGATCACCCTAATACACAGTTAGTACATGTCCCTGCACCCTAAGGATACCTTTCCAGCACTGTTTTTGTGTAAAATCTTGCATTAGTATAACTGATATAAAGAGTTTATAAACTTACTAGCCTGGAGACATCTGGGCGTATCCCTCCTTCTGTTATACTTCAGGGCTGTGCATTCATTGCATGGCTGTGCTCTCCCTCCCTCTGTGCAGAGGAGATAACGATCACGCCCATCAGGGCAGGGCAGCAGGCACGGAGGGAGGGGGAGCACAGACATGCAATGCACAGCCCTGAAGTATAACAGAAGGAGGGATACGCCCAGAAGTCACCAGGCTAGTAAGTTTATAAACTCTTTATATGAGTTATACTAATGCAAGATTTTACACAAAAACAGTGCTGGAAAGGTATCCTTAGGGTGCAGGGACATGTACTAACTGTGTATTAGGGTGATCTGAGGTGGTTGGTTCCCTTTAACTAAATAATAATAATTTGATTTCTTTTACATAAGCTGAGCAATGCCGGTTATCCTAACTGCCTACTGATGATGGTCGAATTGAGCCATGTATGTTAGCTGGTGCCCGGATTCCTCCTCACCTATTGGATAATAATAATAATAATAATAATAAATGATACTATATGTACGTGTGAACACCAGACTGATGGATCTGCACATCCTTCTTGTGTTTTATACTGTACACCCTAATATCAACATGTTGTGCACATAACCTGTATATTCTGTAAAATGTGAGCGTCCATCAATCTATATGTGTACATGTACATATTTATACAGTGCTCAAAAAAATAACAGGGACACTAAAATACCACATCCTGGATCTCAATTAATAAAGTATTTCAGTAGCAAATTTTTATTCATTACATAGCGGAATGCAATAAGAACAATAAGACATTAAGGCCTGTTCCACATCTATGACAGCCCAATTGGGCGTTTCCGGGTGCTAAGTGACAGGCACATGCGCCGTGCGCTCTGCCACTTTCTCTTGCGCTTCTCACTATACAGAGCACGCGCTCGGCTGTGCTCGGCCATAGGCTATAATGGGGGCACCGAGCGCAGCTGAGCGCTAATGCAGGGCATCTATGCATCCCTGCGCTAGGCTGCCTAAGCCCATAAATGCCCCTGCGCTTGCATTTGTGCTGGCGCAGGCAGGCAGAGCAGCCTAGAGCAGGGATGTGATAGATGTGAAAACACCCTAAAATGATCAATGTAAATAAAAATTAACATTCCATGGAGGTCTGTATTTGGAATGATACTCAAAATCAAAATGTAAAATCAAATTACAGCTTATCCAACTTCAGAGGATGAGGCTCAGTAGTGGGTGGCCTTCACGTGCCTGTATGACCTCCCTACAATGCTTGGGCATGCTACTGAAGAGACAGTGGATGTTCTCAGGGATCTCCTCCCAGACCTGGATTAAAGCATCAGTCAACTCCTGGACAGTGCAACATAGCGTTGATGGATGGAACAAGACATGATGTCCTAGATGTGCACGATTGGATTTATGTCTGGGGAACAGGCAGACCATTTCATAGTATCAATGCCTTTATCATGCAGGAACTGCTTATACACCAGCCATATGAGGCCTAGCATTGTTATGCATCAGAAGGGACCCTGGGCCCACTGCACCTGCATATGGTCTCACAATGGGTCTGAGGAGCTTATCCTGGCACCTAATGGCAGTCAGGGTACCTCTAGCTAGCACATGGAGGGTATCTCCAGACACTGTCACATGTGCTGAGTGTGAACCTGCTCTTATCCATGTAGAGCACAGTTCGACAATGTTGAATCTGCCAATTATAGTGTTCTGTTACGACCGTCTGTTGCAAGGGCTGAGCTGCTTTACCCCTATACAGAGATTTAGAATTACAGCAGAGCCCAGGAGGTAGCTGCCTATAGGTGAGCAGCAGACTGGAGCAGGGAGGTCACCAGGAAAGGACAAGACTGGGAGGTTAGGGAATAGACAAATTCAGGATCCAAAAACGTAGTCAGAAGGCAGCGTCAAAAGACGGGAGGGCAACAAAAGTACAAAATCGTCAGTCAGGTGATAGAAGGGTCAAAATCCAGGCAATATAATACTGCACAAAATAGATAGCTGGAAAAAACAAGATATCTGGTGGTTTGCAGGACAGGCCCCAAGGTATTTGAAGGGAACGGTTTTCTCTCAAAGGCTGGAGCTCACAGCCTGATGACCTCATCCGGGCCGCCCCTACAACCAGGCCAGATGGTGATGCGCGACTGGTACCAACCATCCCAGTTCTGATAGAAGAACAAGCCTGCACCCATCAGATTGCAGGGACCTCACTCCTGTAACCAGCATCACCCACGGGAGGAGAATGGCGATGCCCAACAACAGAGGCAGGAACCAAAGGAGCAGGTCCTGATGAGAACATTGACCCCCTATCACTGGTACCACTAGCCAAAGGAATCCGGCACCGCCTAGTGGCTGGGGCAGGAATAACAGTCACCGACGGTGTTATCTTGCAAATGCCAGTCGCCCTGCATAGTGTTGGGCAGTAAGAACAGCACCCACTTGTGGACGTCGGGCCTTCATACCACCTCATGGAGTCTGTTTCTGATAGTTTGAACAGACACATGGATATTACTGGCCTGCTGGAGGTCATTTTGCAGTGCTCTGGCACTGTTCCTCCATGCACAAAGGAGGAGGTAGCAGTCCTGCTGCTGGTCTTTTGTCATCCTACGGCCCCCTCCACATCCCATGGTGTACTGGCCTGTCTCCTGGTATCTGCTCCATGCTCTGGACACTGTACTGACAGACACAGCTAAGTTCAGGCCACAGTTCGCATTGATGTGCTATCCTGGATGAGCTTCACTACCTGAGCAACGTATGTGAATTGTAGACAGCGTCTCATACTACCTCTAAGAGTGACAGCAATGACAAAATGCAAAAGTGACCAAAACAACAGCCAAAAGGATGAGAACAGAGAAATGGTCTGTGGTCACCTCCTGCAGAACCACTCTTTTATCGGGGGTGTCTTGCTAATTGCCTAATATTTCTACTTGTTGTCTTCCTTTTGCACAACAGCAGGAGAAGTTGATTCACAATCAGTGTTGCTTCATAATTAAACAGGTTGATTTCACAGAAGTGTGATTGACTTGGAGTTATATTGTGTTGTTTAAGTGTTTCCTTTATTTTTTTCAGTAGTGTAGTATTGGTACATGTGAGTGTGCTACTGATGGATCTGTGTATCTTTCTGCTATTTTAGTCTGCATATCATAATATTAATACATTGTGCACATAACCCATGTATTCTGTAAAATGCGAGCATCCATTAATCTGTATGTGTTCGGCACAATGCTTTCATTGTGAGCTGTATTTACTACAAGCAGAAAGGTATGCTCAGTTACGCTTCTTTTCTCCTTATTTGGCACCTGAACAGCCGGTAAATTCTCAGTGGCCTGTTAAAAAAGTCTTCTCTCTCCATGTATTGGTGCCATAGATGTCTCGTGAATGGGTTAAGGAAAGTTCTGTTTCTGTGCCTTGCAGATAAAGAGAGGAAATGAAGTGGGGGGGCAAGGGGGAAGACTGAGGCAGGGGACTATGTGTTCCTTTGCTTGTCATCCAGTCATTGCCATAGGGATCAGCTGAACCCATTTTTGTAGCTGTGACATTTTGTTGATCTTTAGAAACCAACTTTTATTTGGGGTTCAGAAATGAAAGAATATACCATATGTGTGTTTATTGGTCGGAATATTGATCTGGTTGTGAATTTTACATTGAAGAAATTGTATACTTTACATACGCTGTTATTGCAACACTGGCAATTCCTTCATAGACATTACAGATATATATAGGTTGTGGTGATCTACAATCAGTTGTAAGAGAGCCAGGAATAATAATAATAATAATAAAGCTTTATTTATATAGCGCCAACATATTCCGCAGCGCTTTACAATGTAGGGTTAGAGTACAGAAAATATAATACAGTAAGTAATTACAGTAGAGAATACAGTACAATAATTGGATACAAAACAATAGGCATAGAATCAATGTAAAAAAGAAAATACAATAAATAAAGCAAGAAATGAAGGTGACCCTGCTCAAAAGAGCTTACAATCTATGACGGGATAGGGGTTGCACAAGGTACAGGGGCTTATTGCACTGATGGTCCAGGCATCTTGAGGAAATGGGGCAAAGAGATAAGCTTACATGGATGGTCATTATACAATCAGTTTAGACCTTTTTTGGTTTGGAGTTTATAGAAGAGTAATGTCCAGAGGGATAGCCCACTATCTACAGTAAAAGGGACTTCTATTAGGGAGTATGATAGGCCGCCTTAAAAAGATGCGTTTTTAGGGATCGTCTGAAGCCATGCAAGTTGTGGATAGTCCTGATTTCTTGGGGTAAAGCATTCCAGAGGTTTGGTGCAGCTCTGGAGAAGTCTTGGAGCCGGGAGTGGGAGGATCAGATTAGTACAGATGTTAGTCGAAGGTCATTTGAGGAACGTAGAGAACGGGTGGGGTGATAGACAGAGATGAGGGAGGAGATGTAGGGGGGTGCTGCATTGTGAAGAGCTTTGTGGGTGAGAAGAAGCAATTTGAATTTGATCCTGTAGTATACGGGCAGCCAGTGCAATGACCGGCACAGAGCAGAGGCATCTGAGTAACGATTGGCCAGATGGGTGATCCTGGCTGCTGCATTAAGGATGGACTGGAGAGGAGAAAGTCTGGTGAGGGGGAGGCCGCTTAATAGAGAGTTGCAATAGTCAAGGCGGGAATGGATGAGGGCCACGGTGAGGGTTTTTGTTGTTTCCAGGGTGAGAAAGGGGCGGACTCTAGAGATATTCTTCAGGTGTAAGCGACAGGAGCGGACTAGAGATTGTGTGTGGGAGGAGAAGGAGAGATCGGTGTCAAACATAACACCCAGACAGAGAGCCTGCTGCCTAGGCGTTATCGTGGTGCCACAAACTGAGAGAGAGATGTCCGATTTAGGGAGGTTAGTGGATGGGGGGAGCAGAAGAAGTTCAGTTTTGGAAAGGTTTAGTTTCAAATAGAGAGTGGACATGATATTGGAAACTGCAGCTAGACAGTCATTGGTATTCTTTAATACCGCAGGGGTAAGGTCAGGGGCTGAAGTGTATAGTTGTGTGTCATCAGCATAAAGATGGTACTGAAAGCGAAATCTGTTGATGGTCTGTCCAATCGGGGCTGTGTAGAGTGAGAAGAGGAGAGGACCAAGGACTGAACCCTGAGGTACTCCAATAGTGAGAGGAAGAGGGGAGGAAGTGGAGCCAGCAAAAGATACACTGAAAGAGCGGTCAGAAAGATAGGAGGAGAGCCAGGAGAGAGCCGTGTCCTTGATGCCGATGGAGTGCAGCATAGAGAGTAGAGCTGA